>BTRK01000003.1:35836144-37036144 GCA_036245805.1 Pristionchus mayeri
ACGAGTCAGTGGAGGTGCCTGGGAACAATTTGCAAAAAGTGTCTTTGATCTGGATCTCAGTATGATGGGAGCATAATCTAGAGTCAACTAATTGAAAAATATAGACCGTTTGTCCCAGAACCGGCTTTGAGGAATTTCCCGGTTTTTGATCCGGAATTTTGTATCGCAGCTCCCAGACGAGCTAGAGAAGTGGCAGTGGGCTCAAAATGTTCGGAAAATTATTTCAAGCAACTTTTATGTTTAAACCAAAGCCCTTGGACTGCAAATGAAAATGTAATGATCGAAAAACCGAATTTGCTGAAAGAAATTAAAGAATGCTAGATTTGTGAGATACGATTTTCCGAAATTTTATTTCAGATTATAAAACAGTGACTTCATATCAGTGCCAGAAAAAAAAAATGGTATTTGAACATGGATGAATTTTGCTAGATCTTCGAATTCTCGGCTTCTTAAGGAAGACATGACAAAGAATATATCAGTTTGGTAATTCTCTAGCCAAGATATACACACTCAAGGAGATCCTGGAGAAGACCCACGTCCCTGGTCACGTTCCCATTTCAAAGGGCGACATTGGACCTTCCAGCAAGGTTCTGCCCCTGCTCATTCCACAAAACTCACCCAGACCTGGTGCGCAAGGCATCTTCCCGACTTCATTCCATCGAATGAATGGCCCTCCAACAGCCCCGATCTCAACCCTCTCGACTTTAGCGTGTGGTCGGTATTGGAGAAGGAAGCTTCCTCTACCCGCCACCCGAATCTGGCGAGTCTCAAGAACTCCCTTCAAAAGGCATGGAACAAGATCGGCAAGAAGTACTTTCGGGCCGTCGTCGAGTCAGTTCCT
Organism: Pristionchus mayeri; assembly: GCA_036245805.1. NCBI lineage: Eukaryota > Metazoa > Nematoda > Chromadorea > Rhabditida > Neodiplogasteridae > Pristionchus > Pristionchus mayeri. Next base: position 35,836,986 of record BTRK01000003.1, read on the forward strand.
TCTCGTCTCAAGGCTGTCATCAAGGCCAAAGGAGGTCAAATCGAGTAACCTCTTGTTGTTATGTCCCTACAATCTCTGATAAATACTATGTACCGTTTCAAAAGTGTGCGATGGATTTGAAAGAAAATACATGGTTAAATCCATGTTGCCATACTTTCTCCGCACCCTGTATGAATCTATATGGATTGGCCAGGACCTGAATACTCAATCGAGAATGGATATGAAAATAGATGCTCAAAACATGCCGCATGTTCAACCCCTCTCCGCATATCCGATTTCGATTGATACTTCAGTTTTATTCCTGGTGAGAAAGACGCTGTAGCTTTATAGGGTTACGGTATTCGTTTCATACTTTGGAGTTGCCGGGTGAGAAGGTAGATATATATTTTTATGCTTACTTTGAATCGTAATATTCATTTTTTGTGGGTATTTTTTTGGTGATGCATCAAATGGAGATTGTTTTATTGGAAGGAGCTTCTCGGCAACCATTGAACACTGACAACGCTACTCCGCTATGAGGATCTAGTGCAACCCTAGAGCGCCTGCTTCAACTTTTCTTCGTCATGAAAAATCATGAAAAATGTTTGCACTGCTAAAAAGATTTATTATAATTTAGTAATTTGTAGTAATTTACTACCCGAATTCATCACACGTTCTCTCTCGCTGTTATTCATGTTACCAAAGGCATTGTGATGAAATGAGTTTGACACTGAATAGAAAAACATCGGAGTCATAATTAGAATAAATGCGCGACAACTACCCGTCGTATTGAAGAAACACGCGGTTCTTATTAGTAACTGGGATACGTTGATGCAATGTGACCGCTCTTTTCATTTTAATACCATATTTAAAACGCATTATCCTTTAGAACAGGAGGGGGGTGGCACAGGTTTTTCAAAATTATCTCCCAGTATCCATACTTTAGGTATGGAGTCACCAAGAGTGGACTACACTTCAGCCGGAAAATGTTTCAAAAATCTTAACTTTTTGGCGCGAAATTTGAGAAAAAAATATTTTCGATTTCAGAGATAAGCTATACACCATTTCAAAGAGCGTGAAAAGTTATGCCGCAATATAAGACTGTTTTCAAATTTATCAAAATTTGACTGAGCTATGTCGAAAAAACCAAGATTTTTGATGTCCAGCTGTGATCGTCATCTCACTGCTCGTCTGAAACTCAAAAGTTAATCCTGAATTTTCGATATGTGGTGCTCTGTTGCATGCAGATTCTGAATCTGCCATGAAAATTTGGAATTTCATGGACCGAACACACTTTTCGATTCATTTCCTAGAGCGCAATCGCCGACCAGGGTTCGATCCCCGCCGGCGCATATCTTTTGCAAAGTGTTTTGCTTGCTTTCAATCATTACTGCGGTAGGGGGAAGTGGTCGGCGACCAAATTCTAAGACTTCGAGGGGTTTTTCGAACAGATGCAATCTACGGCCGGAAATCGATATTTTCATTTTTGTTTCCTAAATGAATACAATATCGATTTCCGGACGTAGATCGCATCTGATCGAAAAACTCCCCGAAGTAAAAAAAGCCTTAGAATCTGATCGCCGAATCATTCCCCCTATCGCCACAGTGAAATCGACTAAACACTTTTGTTGATGATTACGGTAGCTTTATACCGTAATCGTCAAAAATGAAAAGACCGATTTCCGGACGTAGATCGCATCTAATCGAAAAACCCCTCGAAGTAAAAAAGTCTTAAAATTTGGTCGCCGACCACTTCCCCCTACCGCAGTAATGATTGAATGCAAGCAAAACATTTTGCAAAAGATATGCGCCGGCGGGGATCGAACCCTGGTCGGCGATTGCGCTCTAGGAAATCAATCGAAAAGGGTGTTCGGTCCATGAAATTCCAAATTTTCATGGCAGATTCAGAATCTGCATGCAACAGAGCACCACATATCGAAAATTCAGGATTAACTTTTGAGTTTCAGACGAGCAGTGAGATGACGATCACAGCTGGACATCAAAAATCTTGGTTTTTTCGACATAGCTCAGTCAAATTTTGATAAATTTGAAAACTGTCTTATATTTTGGCATAACTTTTCACGCTCTTTCAAATGATGTATAGCTTGTCTCTGAAATCGAAAATATTTTTTCTTAAATTTCGGGCCAAAAAGTTAAAATTTTTGAAAAAAATTCTGACAGAAGTGTAGTCCACTCTTGATGACTCCATACCTAAAGTATGGATACTGGGAGATAATTTTGAAAAAAAACTGTGCCACCCCCGGGCCTTTTTGTTACATTCTTACAGAGAACGCGTTTTAAGAGACCCTCCTCCAGACAACGTAACAGGTCCACGGATGGTGAAAATATGAATAATTCCCATACTTTTTTTCTGAAGTGGGGGTCCCGAGTGCTGATGGCCGGCACCAATAACTAAGGCTAGGGGTCGATTTTGGAAAAGTTCCAGGTACCGCCCATTTTTGGGGTCGAAAAAATGACTTTCTCAAAATCATGTGCGATAATGAATTCCTAGTGTATTTTGACGCGTAGAATCCGAATTTCCATATTAGAACGCGAGAAAATGCAAACGAAATTAGATATCCGCAAAAATACGAAAATTTCGATCTAAAATGCCACATAAAGAGCCATAACTCGATTTGAAAAAATAAGATATTGGGTGATTGGTATTTTTGGAACCTATACGTGGTAATGGAACTCCTATAAGTTTTTCAGAGTTTTTAAAAATATGACTCTTCGACTTTTTAAAGCTTGAATTTGACCATTTCAGGTCGAATAATGGACAATTCAAATTTTCATTTCTTTCATTTGAGGTCTATGTCGCCCTATTAACACGGAAACATATCCATTCGTTCTTAACAACTAAGGGACTCAGTAATCATCATCGGGATCCCATAAAAACTTTGAAAATTAAAAGTGTCAAAAATCCTTGATTTCGTTCTGCACATGCAGACTTTTCTCACGCTGTCATGTCTTCTTGGAATCTATTTCCATGTAGTGTACCTTCATTGATATAAGTTATACTCACTATTTGAATCGTATTCAAACAGTTCCTGAACTTCTCGAGCTTTTAATATCGCTAACCAATCTCTTTTCGTTCCGAGTTGTCCGGTTTTTCGAGATTTTCTCGTTCATATTAGATTTTTGTGACTTGGCATATCGAAATTCGGATTCAGGGAGTCGAAATACGTCGGAAACAATTATTTTAGCAGCCTTCCAGAAAAAAATCGAAAAATCGATTTTTCGATTTTCGTTGAAAATATCGATTTTTCGAATTTTATTTAAAATCTACTAAAATAATTGTTTCCTACGTATTTCGACTCGCTGAATACGAATTTCGATATGCCAAGTCACAAAAATCTAATATGAACGAGAAAATCTCGAAAAACCGGACAACTCGGCACGAAAAGAGATTGGTTCGCGATATTAAAAGCTCGAGAAGTTCAGGAACTGTTTGAATACGTTTCAAATAGTGAGTATAACTTATATCAATGAAGGTACACTACATGGAAATAGATTCCAAGAAGACATGACAGCGTGAGAAATTTCCGAAGTCTGCATGTGCAGAACGAAATCATGGATTTTTGACACTTTTAATTTTCAAAGTTTTTATGGGATCCCGATGATGATTACTGAGTCCCTTAGTTGTTATGAATGAATGGATAAGTTTCCGTGTTAATAGGGCGACATATGCCTCAAATGAAAGAAATGACAATTTGAATTGTCCATTATTCGACCTGAAATGGTCAAATTCAAGCTTGAAAAAGTCGAAGAGTCATATTGTTAAAAACTCTGAAAAACTTACAGGAGTTCCATTACCACGTATAGGTTCCAAAAATACCAATCACCCAATATCTTATTTTTTCAAATCATGTTATGGCTCTTTATGTGGCATTTTAGATCGAAATTTTCGTATTTTTGCGGATATCTAATTTCGTTTGCATTTTCTCGCGTTCTAATATGGAAATTCGGATTCTACGCGTCAAAATACACTAGGAATTCATTATCGCACATGATTTTGAGAAAGTCATTTTTTCGACCCCAAAAATGGGTTGTACCTGGAACTTTTCCAAAATCGACCCCTAGCCTTAGTTATTGGTGCCGGCCATCAGCACTCGGGACCCCCACTTTAGAAAAAAAGTATGGGAATTATTCATATTTTCACCATCCGTGGACCCCTGCACAGATGTTACGTTCTCTCGTGGAGGGTCTCTTAAATGTTCACTCCATCGAATGCATTCTGTTGTGCCTTTTTAAGGATTGGACGAAATGCGGCTTTGGATAATCGAAAATTTTGTTGTAGTATTTCATAAAACAGACTATCTGAGAGAATCAACATATTTCTTCAGCGACTTGGCACTGGCCGAAAATTCTAATTCCTACTAACGTCGCCAATTGGTCGGCCTCCACGAGGGAAATCAACGAGCATCGCCAGATTTGCGATCCGCATCCGCGCGGCCGCGGGCGCGGATATCGAAAAATTAACTACGGTAGCTTCGAAATTTGTATATCGACTCCAATCACTGCGGCGGTAGGGGCGCTGCATTCCTTGACAAATTCTAAGACTTTTTTACTTCGGAGAGTTTTTCGATCAGATTCCATCTAAGGCCGGAAATCGTTAATTCCACTTTTGTTTCGTACATGAAAACAGTTCCCCAGAAATTTTTCAAGAACTCCCCTAAATATTATTGGTGATCTAGCTTCTGCTTGAATCGATACCTACTCCCGTAGAACAGCGCGATTCAACTAGACGCGTAAGTTGGTCAAAATGAATTATGGTGTAATTTTTGGGTTACTGTAGGTGAGTGCACAAGTTGGACGACTTTTCCCAATTGGTATAGGATAGCTTCAAATTGATTTTCAGACCATTTAACACCTGTTGGGAAATGTCGCCCTAACTTCGCACTCGCATACCGTAACCCAAAAATTACACCATAATTCATTCAAAATTCATTTTGACCAACTTACGCGTCTTGTTGAATCGCGCTATTCTACGTGAGAATGTATCGAGTCAAGCAGAAGCTAGATCACCAATTATATTTAGGGGAGTTCTTGAAAAATTTCTGGGGAACTGCTTTCATGTACGAACTAAAAGTGGAATTATCGATTTCAGGCGTTAGATGGAATCTGATCGACAAACTCTCCGGAATAAAAAAGTCTTAGAATTTGTCAAGGGATGCAGCGCCCCTATCGCCGCAGTCATAGGAGCCGCTTTTAAAATTTCGAAGCTACCGTAGTTAATTTTTCAAATTCCGCGCCCCGCCCGCGCGGATGCGGATCGACATTCTGACGATGCTCGTCGGTTTCCCTCCTGGAGGCCGACCTACTGGTGAAGTTAGCAGGAATTTGAATTTTCGGCCAGTGCCAAGTCTATTCCGATTATCTCGGATAGTGTGTTATAAGACACCATATATCATGTCTATTGCGAAATGTGTGCTCGAGCTTGCCATACTATCTGCTTGATGCTCGAATCTTCCCACGACATGTTGCTGAAAAAAACACAAAGATGATTGAGTGACTGAGTGAGAGCGACTTCTAATGTTTTCGTCGATTGCATTGCATTGCAGTTCGCGGATATTGACAATCTCGCTGGCAAATCTGCTTCGCCCTGCAGTTTCTTGGATGTTCAGAGTAGTGTAAGTTGGAAAAGGATTATGAGAAAGTTCTGACTCCATCAAAAAATAAATAAAATCATAAACTTTCTGCCACGTGAAAATCGGCTCCAATGTATTGTTTCGTGCATTCGTGTTTCATGATTTGGCTAAATCTCCAGCATGTTGTGGATTCAGCAATCCTTACACGGGACTGACCGGATCTCACATTCTCCAATCGCCTTCAACTTTTTGTAGTAGAATGGTACTCAGAAGGGATTCTCAAAACCGTTTTCAAAAGTTGCCAAATGAATCTAGAACTTAAGTTATTTAGGGTTAAGGATTTGCGATTTTGAGTTCGCAGTAATTACGATTCATTTCTCATTCCTCATTTCCAAGTGGGTCGGTGGTGCAGTGGTTGTGAGTTTAATTTCAATGTTGAGGGTTGCTGGTTCGCATCCCCATGATGGATATATTGGGGTGTCCGGAAAGTTCGTATAATTTTTTGTTTTTATTTTTTATTCAATGCTTTACAATTCTCAGTGACAAATGTATGCCCTCTTCTTTCTCACTACCTCCCTCCAGCGATTGGGCAGGGTCTCGATTCCTCTCTTCCAGAATGCGGGTTTCTTCGAGACCGCCCGGTTCACGAAAGCCCTCACAACTTCATCTCGATTCTTGAACTTCTTTCCTTTGCAGAAGTCAGAGAGAGAGCGGAAGCAGTGGTAGTCGCATGGGGAGAGATCCGGGGAATACGGTTGATGGGGAATCCTCTCGATCTTCATTGTCCATCAGAAGAAGAATTTTGCCCTGGTTCAGGAGTCTGGGAGGGACTCTGATCGCGACATCTTCCAGTTGTTCAGAGAAGAGGTCGGCATTGATGCTGGCGCCAGGGGCGAGGATCTCCCAGTAGATGGACCGAGCACTGAGAAGAAGAAGCAGAGGAGTTCCTTCTTTCCGTGCTCTTCCTTCTTCGGGACGGGCGTGGGCTTCTCATCTGCATCCACCCATTGCAGTCTCCTCACAGGGTTATCGTACGTGATCCACTTCTCATCTGTAGCGATGATGGAATTGACCCATCGAAGATTGGATCTAAGATGGAGTAATTCCCGACATACTTGAACACGATTTTTCAGCTGTTCGGGGGAGAGGTCATGGGGAATCACTTGCGGGAGTTTCGGCTTCTTCCCAGATCGATGGAGGATATCGGACACCGTTGATCAGGGAGTACCAGTATCCTTCTTCAACTCACGCACACTGGCCATGGGCTTGCGCTTCAGTGTGCGGAGAACGAGAGGCTCATCGAGGGAGGGAGGGCGTCCAGAGCGGGGTTGATCATCGAGACCAAACTCCCCTTTCTTGAAGCGGGAGAACCTCTTATAGCAGAAGGGTATGGAGGGGGCGTCAGCTCCTTCCGACTGGGCCAGGGCAGAGTGGGCCTCCTTCACGGATCGGCCAAGACGGTAGTAATGAAGTAAAACTGCTCGGAGGTAGAGATGGGAGTCCATCACAAGAATCAATGTAGCAACTAGGAGACTGATTAAATCCTCTCACTACTCAACGTCAGAATGATGCAATACATTGTTGACAAACAGATTGCGCAATCACTACATTTGATCGCGAACTGACTATTTTGTGAAGCATTATACGAACTTTCCGGACACCCCAATACTATGATGATTTCATTAAGAGGAAGCCGTACAGAAATGTGAACAAATTGATGAAAACGTGATTATGGGTCATTAGAGTATCCATTACATAAACTAGTGTTGAAAACAGGGGAGAGCAGTTGATGCAAATCCCATGGCTCATGTGATTGGCCAATGGTTACTCTATTCAATAGTGTTGACATCGGGGATGGGCAATCGATACAGCGGAGTTTACGTTCCTCCGAAAGAAAATTCTAAAAACTTTCCGGACACCCCAATATCTCCTGACTATGTGAAGCTTAAGCGGGATAGTTCAACTGTAGCTGATGCAAGCACAAAAAAGTGTCACCTCTCTCTATCACCTAATCAGGAAGCTATGAAAAACACTGATTTCGATGTGCAAATTTCATCATACAAATGTTGATGACTGCACCTTTCAGTTGTAACAAGGAAAGCCCACCATAACACAAATATGAGACCGTTCGCGATAGATTCAACAACTCGTAGCAAGGCCTCGGTACAGCCCAAAATGTCAAACCCATGAAAACATGTTCCCTGGGGTAGTTTTCGATGCTGAACAACATGGTCCACTTCATTTTGCATGAATCGTTCATTTTGGGTCGAGGTGGTGCCATGTCACTTCCGGCAAAAACTGGTTTTTCGTTCTTTTCCAGGTCCGATGGAACGCTAGAAACAGGAAATCTCGCATGCCCGAGCAGAATTACAATGCGCATCGAACCATATATTTCATTAGAGATGAGTCTCACTGGTTCTCGAGTTATGACGACTTTTTGACTCGTTGAAGTGTGCGAGCGGTGACCTAGCTCACGCGATCCGCCTTTTCTCGCTGATTCGAATGGTATATACTTGTATAGGGTTCCGACATACCCCACGAGCACCGTGGCCCATTTTCTGCTTTTTGCGAACTTTTCACTGTGCAATCGGTAAATGGGAGGGAAGAAAATGAGAGGGAGAATCATTTCTCTCCCACTCATTGCTCCTCGATCGCTCGATTGCACAGTGAAAAGCTAGCAAAAAGCAGAAAATGAGCCACGGTGCTCGTGGGGTATGTCGGAACCCTATACAAGTATATACCATTCGAATCAGCGAGAAAAGGTGGATCGCGTGAGCTAGGTCACCACTCGCACACTTCAACGAGTCAAAAAGTCGTCATAACTCGAAAACCAGTGAGACTCATCTCTAATGAAATATATGGTTCGATGCGCATTGAAATTCTGCTCGGTTATGCAAGATTTCATGTTTCTAGCGTTCCATCGGACCTGGAAAAGAACGAAAAACCAGTTTTTGCCGGAAGTGACATGGCACCACCCCGACCCAAAATGAACGGTTCATGCAAAATGAAGTGGACCACGTTGTTTAGCATCGAAAACTACCCCAGGGAATATGTTTTCATGGGTTTGACATTTTGGGCTGTACCGAGGCCTTGTTGAATCTATCGCGAACGGTCTCATATAAGCTCCACATGTAGGGAGCTTTATGCATATATAGGTTTGGTATTGATAAGGTAATGTGTACGGAAGCGAGGTGAAGGGAACTGAATTCGGTCACGATTAACTGATCCGACCATTTAAATTAACACCTAATGTGAGCAGGTCTTCTGCGCCATACCAGATTCACATGTATATTTGTGATGAGCATTCGCCACACTTCACGATAGTGTTGATGATTTATCATAATCACTACTCTCTGGAAAGATCTAATCTGAGAAACTGTTGACTATATTTCTAGCCGCTGCTACTTTGACCTCGCACTGTGCCCATCAGGCTCTTTGAATAGGTAAGTACTAAAGTGCGATAAAGAGAGTATCCGCCCACTATGTGAGGATCAAAATAAAAATCAATTTGAACCACAAGCCGGAATACGTGAAAACCTTCGCAAGTTCAAATTGGAAAAAAACTTATGAATCAGCCTGATATGATCCTAAAACTCAATTGTGCAAATCAGTGAGCCAGTGTTAAAGCGTTCACATTTGTTCACTTACTGGTACCGAGAAGCACCTTGTTTCATCACATATTTTTTGCTCACTCGTTTTTGGAAAATGCGCGGAAGGAAAGGAGAGACATTGTGTTTTGATGTATGAACTCTTTGGAAGGAACTCTCTGTTGCTCTCATTCGCGTCGGTACTGCTGTAAGTAAAATACTTTACATTGTATTTCATTACATTTGTTCAACATGTGAATCGAATAACAGACAGATGTAAATTATGTTGCGGTTCCGAATCATTTCGCCAGTTTGAGCTTGTTTCCTTACTCATTTGTCTCGGGAATTTGACATGGGGGAACACGTATAGACCAAACACGCATGAAATTAATCTTAAATAGTTATTTTAATGTTACCTTATTGCTCGTTCGCGAAATTCGAAGTGATATCACGCCTCTCATGAGAGAATCGAACTGAGACAGGGAATGGAGAGGAAATCGTGAAATGAGTTCTAACCGGTTTTGGCTATCCTGGGGCATGCTTGAGTGACCCCCGAAGACTTGTTGTGCAGACTTCATTTTGGACCTTCCTGCACCGGGTCACATTTCGGCTTCACTCACTTCAATAGCCGATTTCTAGAAAACCGTGACAGATAGAACAAAATTGACCTCTGAGTGACCCCGCTAATTTTTCGAGCACTATATATCTATATGGTTCGAATCATCAAAATATTCGTTTTAACCAAGCTACATTCAAGGTTCATTTTCTCGGAAACGAATGAAAAGAAACATCTACAATTTTAAGATAACATGCATCTGAAAGAGAAATGTCGAACAAGGTGCTTGCGCAGAAAATACGAACACCTGGGTGAGACTTTCCCAGCGTGGTCTCATTATTAGAACAACGACTGCCAAACCAGTCATTCAAGCAACACAGAACTGTGAGACGTTAAATGCGTCAAAAACCCGATGAACGGATGTTCAGTGAGATAATGCATGAATAATAGTTACATTCATCCATTTGCCCCCCAAATCTCATTTGTCCCCCGAAATCTTATGTGTCCCCCAAACCAAACAGAGCCGATAAATCATTGTGATGGGCGTTCATAGATCTCATCCGTTCGAGATAAAAACATTTTTTTGCTCGTTCATGATTTCCGACTGTTTTATTTTTCAACGTCATATTTTTTTAATAATGACTTATTGAGGTTTATGAATTCCGTAAGCAATTTTGCAGGCGTTGGCAGTGCTGAGCCTGCTGTTGAATGTCCTCAATCTGCGATATACGTAAATCATGTTGCCAGTCTGCGCTCTAAATGCAGGTCGAAAGCTGATTTAAAAAAAAAATGTGAGGCGTCAACAATGGCTATCCATTGTCGTCAATTGCATAATCATCTAGTTTTACAATTTGTGCAACAACGCTGCGCGTACATAGTGATATCGTAGTATTTGCATTTCTTCCGTCATATGTTCAACTTCATCGTGAGGAATCTGCAAGATTCATGATGGGTGAGTAGTGAAGTTCTAACATAAAATATTTTACCGGTTCATTCGTGCTCCACCATTTTCCAATAGTCTTCCATCTTCAAGTTCATCCCATTGCATCGTGATGTTCGTTAAAATATCACGTGTATCACGAGTCAGTGAATGAAAAATAGACTCCCCGGGAGCAATTTCAAAAAGTCTACTCCATATAATTATGGGAGAACATCATAGGCACGATAAACTGAAATTTCATGGCCTTTGGTCTCAGAGCCGTCATTTAGGAAAACGCCGGTTTTGAGTCCGGCAATTATGTATTTCAGCTCTAAGATGAGCCACAGAGGTGTGATTAGTCTCATTTTGTGCGGAAAAATATTTCCAGAAACTTTTATGTTTCATGCTAAGCGATTGGATAACTGTTTGAAAAGTTGTGTTCTAAAAACCAATTTTTGGACTATAATAAAATCAATAATTATTTTCGGAGATACCGTTTCAAGCAATTTTATCGCAGAATATGAAAGTTAGAGTACATATCAATAAAATAAAAAAAATTGAAAAATTTAAGAATGTGTATTTTTGAAATTTTGTCCCGAATGTCGGAAGGTGTGATAGCATCGATATAAATTGCAAAAGTACTGAACAGCAAAATATGAAATCGGTATATCTAATACATATTACGTTGTATGAAGGATAGATACGCAATATGGCATTGTGAAATTGAAAGTTTCACTGATTCTCAAAAATCGATTTTTTCCAACTCGATTTTTGCCAACTTTGGATGATATAAACTAAACACTTTTGAATCTAAGCCGGCTAAATCGAAGTAAAAGTTTAACTAGACACCCATATACATGAGGAAATTTATAAATAAAGGTTCTCGGATTGCGAAAGCTGAAGTTGTATTCACTCGAATACGCATGATCGATGGTGTTGAAATTGATTTAAATTCGGTTTTGATGATATTATTGTGAATATTGCTTAGTATTGAGGTTCGAAAATTGCGACTCGTTTAGAATGATCAGAAACTATTGTTAAAACGAAATATAACACATTATTTTAAACATCTAAAAAAATTATATTTTAAAATTTCAAAATTTTCAGTAACCATTAACATTACGAACATTTAGGCATATTTTGGCAGAAATATGTAAATTAAGATTTTCGAACCTCAATTCTAAGCAATATTTACAGTAATATCATCAAAACCGAATTTAAATCAATTTCGACACAATCGATCATGCGTTTTCGAGTGAATACAACTTCAGCTTTCGCAATCCGAGAACCTTTATTTATAAATTTTCTCATGTATATGAGTGTCTAGTTTATCTTTTAGTTCGAGTTATCGGGCTTAGATTCAAACGTGTTTAGTTTATATCATCCAAATTTGGCAAAAATCGAGTTGGAAAAAATCGATTTTTGAGAATCAGTGAAACTTTCAGTTTCACAATGCCATATTGCGTATCTATCCTTCATACAACTGAATATGTATTAGATATACCGATTTCATATTTTTCGTACTCTAACTTTCATATTCTGCAATAAAATTCCAGGAAACGGTATCTCCGAAAATAATTATAGATTTTATTATATCCTAAACATTGGTTTTTCGAACAGAAATTTTCAAAAAGTTATCCAATCGCTTAGCATAAAACATAAAAGTTTCTGGAAATATTTTTCCGCACAAAATGAGACCAGTGCCACCTCTGTAGCTCATCTTAGAGCTGAAATACATAATTGCCGGACTCAAAACCGGCATTTTCCTAAATGACGGCTCTGAGACCAAAGGCCATGAAATTTCAATTTATCGTGCCTATGATGTTCTCTCGTAATTATATGGAGTAGACTGGACAAACTTTTGTCCAGTCTACTCGTGTTGCACTATCGCGTCGGATTCCATCAACTGCATCCTCCTCTTGCCGTTCTACGAGATGAGCTTTTTCAGCTTTTTCAGAGGTTGGTCGAGTTTTTGTTGGTGTATTTCTTCGAAGATGTTTGGTTCTTCAGAATCTAGACTCGATCATCTCGTTGAAAGATTGATCATCGAGTCTGGCGGATTCGTGCAGAGAAGATTCTAGAACACACAAGGCTTCGTTTACAACCTATAGTGAGATTCTATCTATGCAATGCAATCCAACATACTCTCGCAAGCACACCGCAAATGTCCATCTTGAAATGAGAAGAACGACCTTTTCTGACCCCACATCTTGATCTGCGCCCAGAAAGCGATAAATATTGTATTGTAAATATTGTATTATTGTATTGTATTTCTTCGAACATTAATCCTACCAAAAATAGCACATCGCGGTGTACCCAATACAAGAAGCTTTATGGTTTTGAAAATAGAAAGGTGTGAGAAAATAGAAAGAGAGATTTTTAAGATATTTTATTTCGTTAATACAGTGCCGCACGGTCTCCTCCCAGACGAGAGCGGCGCGGAGTGGCGCGGCGGATCGCATTAGGTCGCATCACTCTCAGAGACACTTTAAAGTGTGTATTTTTCGTTGAATTTTCTAGCTATTCAGCTATTCAGCTCCAAATACTCATATTGAACCTATTATTTTAAGGGTTCTGCTGTGGCTCATAAGGTGTACAACTATTCTTGCTGTAATTAATCTTTCTTGCGGTTTCATAAAATCAACTCTCTTCATTGTAGGAATGCGAATGCCTTGAAATAATGTCCCATCGTAAGTTCACCTTTCTACGCCCATTCGGGCTGGAGAACGTGTCGCGCGAGTGCGTCATCACTATCTTCATCATTGTGACGGGCGTGTGCACGATGCCGTTCATGCGGATACTTCGACTAGAGGTGAGCATGAATGAAAAAAGTCGGTAAGATTGATAAATCTAGCTATTCAATTTCATGTCCATTTTTTTTAAATTTCCAAATGTGTTCTATGCAATTCTATGCAAAATATCATTTATGATAATTTATAAATCCACTCGATTCCGCTCATAATGACAGTGCCTGTCGAGCTCGTTCAATTCCACCGAGTAATATTCTTCCCTGATATGATACAGGGAGAGTGTGTATTCTTCAAAATGAGAGATGTTCGCAACCCGGTAGATGGGTGCTACACTAATGTATTATGTGTGAGAATGAATATTTCCTGCAGTCGGTCCCGGGGAATGTTTTCAAAAAAAAACATGTGAGCGAATGTGGTAACAGCATTCTCACGATAGGTTGCGAGAGTTAATTGGATGAACAATGATATTCGGGGTGTGAGAAATCGACAGATTGTTAAGTTAGCCAAAGAGCGAGAGTGCGCCGTGTGAAACTACGAATATACTCGTGATTTGTTCTCATGAATTTTAAATAATAATTGCTATTTCTCTTATAAAATTTGAAAGAAATACAATTTAGCTCATTTCTTAGATGCATCCGATCAGAAGCGCATCGATCTCCTCATCGATACCGACGAATTGGTAGAGAATATGACTATCGACTGACTCGAAAGAGAGGTGAGAAGGAGAATCTTCATTTAGCTCTCTCTCTCTCTCTTGCTCGTTTACGGAGAAGCGGAACAACTGCACTTCTGAGTGATGAGAACCGTGCTACTGGAAGGGCAAGTCGCTTGTTATTGTATTTGTTTAGATGACGTATCACCCTTCTATTAAACATAGTAACTTGCAGTTTTAGTTGTGGGCCATTTGCATTGTGGCACGAATTACTTACTGAGGAATACATTTCTAATGCAGATTAGAATGCGTTCCCAATGGTCAATCGACGGATTCGTGACGCACCTGATTCTTATTCGTGAGTGGGAGGTGCTGGTGCAATAATATCCGTGCATCCCTTTCACATAAATAAGCATTCATTGAAGATATTTCAGTACTAATCGCACTGTAAATAGCTTACTCTAAATGGAATGTGGGTGGAGATTCCGAAACACTTTTCCGAAACGAAACGCGATTAAATTTCCGTGTCAGCAACTGGAAATAAGATGTGAGCAGAACATTTTAAATACAAAACATGTACAACGCTATTCGATATTTAACCGTGTAATTGCGACGCAGTCGTTCTTTTACTTTGAATGATAGTTTCTCTTTTTTACTGACATCCTACTATAGTATTAACCAATGTCCTTTTCTAGATTGCTTGAAGCACTATAGCAACTGTCGGCGTGCCTCAGTTACGGTCACGCAAGTTAATGTATGTTCGGTCTGTAGTCACTGCGATGGTAATAACGCCTGCTTCGCTTACTGAAGTACACTCGACATCAGCGGAATGCTCGTCATAACGGTGCGCGATAATGCTCCACCTCGTTTCTTAAATCACTATTGAAATTAGAGTGTAGCTCTCATGTGCGCAATGTTGCCATTAGATAACGTCGAACAGGATGGAATATGTCGCATGGCTGCAACGCGATTGCACAATCTCGGAAGAATTTCGCTTTCGCTTTTCCGTTTTCGTACATCTAAAATGGCTTAACATAATTGCATTACAAAAAATATGAGGACATTTACAGATTCATATGTGATTGCTTCTGCCTGCAGTCGCCAATGCACAGCAGAAACACTACTCTGTTCCCGTTCGCCATTTAGTGCTTCAAGTCGTTCATTGTGAGTGGCTTGGATTGCGCATTTTGGTTGGTTTGCGTAATTAGTGATTGTTTTTCTTAGTTTGGATCTGATCCAGAAACGATTGTTTGAAACTTTCTGACACTTCTATTAACAGCGAACGCAGCCTGGGATCACCAGGCCCATTCTTTTATTTGTCATGCTGTTTGTGGTGTCGTTTTCTTGGATGGATAGGATAAAAGTACAGTGATGCGCCGAGTTCTATGTACTGCCCTATAAAAAATAATACTGCCTTATGAGAGACTATCTGAGCCATTGGACATATGCTTGGCAAAGTTCGAAAAATCGAATTCCTCCATAATGTATGTACGTATAGTACTCGGTGAGTATAGCACGTAGGTCACTTATGGAGTCATCCAGATAGCGTTTTCCAGGAAATATAGGTGCTTCGAAATTTTTCGAAATTGTATATTCCGCAACCGTTTCGAATGAATGACATATTGAAAAATGCGCAAAATTCAAGTGATCATAGTCACTAAATTGCATGATGAAATGTTTTCAAATCCTTCGGAAAAATCGATTTTAATTTGTGAATGAAAATTTGTAGCTCGTTCAGGTGGGTTGGGTGTGCAATTTGTATTTCAGCGGTGTGTAGTGCAGCTATGACACATACTTTGCTAAAAATATGAACGAAATAAAAAGGTGAGTTTTTGAGAAATTGACGAAAAACGACAAAATCTCAAAATAAAGTCAATTTTTTGATGGGCTCAGCGGCCTACCGTACCCCATCTAACATGAAGTACTCGATGAGGGAAATCAATTACCAATAGTAGAATTTCGGTATTCCTTCGCGCGCGCGGGAGCGCAGATCTTTAAGAGAGACTATCTGAGAGAATGGAAATATGCTTGGCACTAGCCCAAAAATCGAAATCCTCCTAAATGTGAATACATGTAATACTCGGTGAGTATAGTTCAGGTGTGGCTTATTTAGTGTTCTAGAACGCACATTAAGAAATGCGCGGGGGTACGGTAGGCCGCTGAGCACATCAAAAACTGACTTTATTTTGAGATTTTGTCGTTTTTTTTCTCAAAAACTCACCTTTTTATTTCGTTCATATTTTTTGCAAAGTATGTATCATGGCTGCACTACACACCGCTGAAATAAAAATTGCACATACCCACCCACCTGAACGAGCTAAAATTTTTCATTCAAAAATTATAGTCAACATTTCGAATTTTTTAAAGGATTTGAAAACATATCAGCATGAAATTTAGTGAGTAAGATCACTTTAGTCGAAATGGTCGAAAAAATTTCAAAAAAAAATGTAATTTTGCATATTTTGAAGTTGGACACGTTTTTATGCTCGAGTATGACTTCTGTGCCAAATTTCTTCTGTGCCCAAAAATATATGGAGCAATTATCATTCAGCAAGTCAAGAGCTTTAAAAATTGAGAATACGTTTGTGATTTCATTGCATTTGCGAACTTGGTGCATTGCATAGTAATCGATCCCAAGTAACCTTGTTTTTATTGTAAGAAGAAGTAGACTGTGGATATTGCATAATCGATTGAGACTCGCAAATATGTAATGCAGGCAACCCTTTTCTACCAGGTTTTAATCAACGCATATTTTTAGGAAGTCGTCCTAACTTCACTGTCAAGCAAGAATATATTTCAAAGGAATTTCAAAGGAAAAAAGTCCGACTGCGCCCACAATATATATCTAATCTCCTGCCAATTCTTGTGCCATACGCCCCAAACAGATATGGAAACGATTCGTATTAATATAATCTTTCGATTCAGCACACCTTCCTATTATGACTAATTGACAGAGTTAACGCGCCTCTTCCTATGCTCCCTCAAATGATGGTCAGTCGCCGTCCATGCAATCATTAGTTTCCGAACTATCAATTATCGATTGATGATGCGGTAAAAACTGTTGAAATATGTTAGTATTTTCTAATGTTCACCAAAGAGATATCAATGCTTCCCTGCAATTGGATTTTATAAGATAAGCTTGACACGCCCAATCGACGGGTCACCAGTAAACCGCCGGGGCGTTCACTGCATATGGCAAAATTCCAGAGACATCCGCATGAGAGCATGTAAATTCGCGAAAGCTTGCTCTCTTTATCGGTGCTCATCCCCTGTAAAAGGCCGATACAGTAGGATTGTCCGGGCTTCGAAAGAATTGCCTGCCAATCGTCATAACACGGATCTCTTGTAAAAATGCAGGAAAATGAGACCTTTGCGACAAAAAATCAGGATCACGGATTTCGCTGTAAACATTTGGACTGACCAAAGTGATGATAACGCCTTTCCGCTTCGACCAACGAGCGGATTTCTTTCAATCGGTTCGTAATACATATATCTACAAATATGTTCTTCTACGCTCATTGCGTAACTTATGTATTCGCATAGTTTCATGCAAAAAAAACTGTTATATTATCAGAGGGATGCGAAGAGTTCAAAAGGGAAAGGGAATAAATATAACAAGTAATACTTCTTTCAAATCTAGGTGCAAAGGTGTTGCACAAATTGCTTAAAGGTATGACCTGGAGATAATAATTGATTTCCAAGTCCTGGGAAACAAATCAAAATATGCGCGCATGAGCTGATGCTCCATCTTTATTCACAAATCCACCAGGAAGGCTTATGCATCAAATGTTTCACATAAATGGTTCGAACTCGCAATGAGTAATGATATACCGCTCTCACATGGGAATAACAACAACACATGGTCGACCGACCTCTGCAGCTGTACAGGATTCTGTAGCCAGAATCCTGTTAGTGGAATGGAAAGGACACAAGGGTAATAATAAAATAAACTTTAACTTCTTGTTCTCGCTACCGTGCATTTGCCGAAGTATTTTTTTTTGCTAAAATTTCATTAATTAGTTAGTAAAAATGTTTTATTTTTCGTGTTTAAATTTTATTTTTCGCAACCGTTTCGAATGAATGACATCTTGAAAAATGCGCAAAACTAAAGTGCATATCAAACTGAGTGATTGTGTTAAAATGGAAAAGGTGGTGCAGAAGTATTTTTCACAGTCGATGTCAATTTGGTATGCGGTATTGCGAAACCTTGCCAATTTTATTACCATGCTGGATGGAGTTGCTTGATATGGTTATGCATGGCTCTGACGGGATGCAAAGAATTATGCGTCGAATTCTTTTTAGAAAACTATTATTCACTCAAGCTGCAGATTCAACGTGTATGGGTAGGGCAACTTGATGGTATACTCTAGAAGACGAAATGTGAGAAATTGTGCTTGGGGGTGTTAAGGTTTTCATAGTAACTTGTTACTAAAATCTTTTTTCTACATAGTAATATGTTTTATTGATATTTTTCGCAAATTTACACCTTATTGCGGTTTAAAATATTGTACCATTGCAGTGGTGTTTCAATGTTAATTTGATAAATACCTTTGCGTCGCCCTCATAATTCTGATTCATTGCAGTGTGGATTGTAAGTCAACGAATATCACGCCTCTCATGAGAGAATCGAGCTGAGGTTGGGAATGGTGATATCAGTTCTAACCGGTTTTGGCCATCCTAAGGCATGCCTGAGTGACCCCTGAGGTCTTATATTGCATATTTCATTTTGGAGCTTCCTACACCGGGTCGCAATTCGGCATCACTCACTTCAAAGGTCAATTTCTCGAAAACGGTGACAGATTGAGTAAAATTGACATCTGAGTGACCCCGGCTCATTTTTTGAGCTCTATCGATATATCTAAACCAATTTTTCTGAATCCGATTTTGAACAGTGCTACACTTCAAGGCATTTTCCTCAAAAATGTAGGTGCAGAAGCAGCTCACATTTTCTGAGTGAATGCAGCTCGGCGAGAGCTTTCAAATGAGTAGTTTGCCAACAAAATACGGACACTTGTGAGGTGAGAGTTTTGCCCCTTTTAAGCTTTTCGATCATTTGAAGGCACTTATTTCTCGTCACACCGCGTGTTTTATGGGAATGAAGGAGGAGTGAGGACAATAGGGGAGCGAGGGACAATGGGATAATTTCATTCTGCACTCTCATTAACGCGCGGTATGACGAGAAATAAGTGCCTTCAAATGATCGAAAAGAGTAAAAGGGGAAAACTCTCACACAAGTGTCCGTATTTTGTTGGCAAACCACTCATTTAAAAGCTCTCACTAAGCTGCATTCACTTAAGAAATTTGAGCTGCTTCTGCACCTACATTTTTGAGAAAAATGCCCTGAACTGTACCACTGTTTAAAAACGGATTCAGAAAAATTGGTTTAGATAGATCGATAGAGCTCAAAAAATGAGTCGGGGTCACTCAGAGGTCAATTTTACTCAATCTATCACCGTTTTCGAGAATTTGACCTTTGAAGTGAGTGATGCCGAATTGCGACCCGGTGTAGGAAGCTCCAAAATGAAGTATGTACAATAAGACTTCGGGGGTCACTCAGGCATTGCCTTAAGATGGCCAAAACCGGTTTGAACTCAATTCACGATTTTCCTCCATTCCCATGAATGGCAAATTCAGCTCGATTCTCTCGTGAGAGGCGTGATATGAGATATATCTGTCTCTGCTAGAGAATAACGAATTTGGTTAGTAGTAATATCATGGAGTGATGATTTCGAAAAATATAGGTGATAGGTCCCAGAGCCTGCTTTTAGTAATTTTCCGGTTTTGCAACTGGCATAAGCTGTACTAGACCCCGATACGAGTGAAAATATTTGAGAAACAAACCACTCAAATTGAATAATGTTTAGATTTATTCACACGAACATACCCTCCCGAGAGTTTCGGAAATATTGGAAGTTCATTTTTTGACCACGGTTAATTAGCTATGAAAGAGTTTGCAATTGCAATATAAAGTATGTGATGTGATGAGTAGAAAAACGCCAGCAATGCAGCAAATGACAACGGTGCTTAAAACAGCGCAAAATGGACAGTTCAAAAAATTTCGAATTTTCCGGAATTGTGAAATATGCCAGTATTTCAATATTATTTTTCCCGTCTTTTGAGACAATTTCGCATTGAAAATTGATCGACAACAGTATTACCTTGGTCAAAAAATGAATTTACAATATTTCCGAAACTCTCGAGAGCGCATGTAAAATTATGAAGTTTGAGTGGATAGTTTCTCGATTATTTTCACTCGTCTCGGGTTCTAGTACAACATATGTACAGTTATTGTCTGTTTATCATTAAGAATCTGGACTTTGAGATGTGTAAAAATGCGATAAATCGACGGGGAAAAAATCGATTATTTGCACTTCACCAAACTCTGAATTTTTCAACACAAAATTAATTTTAACATTGAGAAAACTAATAAATCACAGCGATTTCTCAATGAATGCGAAGTTAGGGTTCACTAGACAGAATTTGTTGTCATGCTACGCCAATATGATAAGTTTCCTGCGTGAAGGAGAAAACATTTTTGGAAAGTTTCGGTTTCAACAATTCAATCAATGTCTCTGGCTGCGTGGCCCAGGTTTTCAGCAATTGTAACAACAATGATGCACCATCATGATTTTTGAGTTGACGAAATCCAATCCCAACGATTTCTTTTGTTTTCCCTCAATGGTATGTTTTCCCCTTCAAGCTTCATTCTAACTTCATTTCATTAATTGAGCTTTTGGTTAAACCAGGAGCACTCGTGTTGCATATGGTCCTCAAGTTTGACTTTTCCCGTTCGTCAGCAATCTCTCTTTCCTATCTCATCTTATGAACAAGCAATGTATTAAATTTATTATATCCTCCGGCTGTGTGGTCATATCTTTAACAATTCTTACAACACCTAGTCGTATTTGGAACTTGTGTGAAATTATGTTTTTAAAACGCGTTCTCTGTAAGACTCGGAGAGGGGGTGGCACAAGGCTTCAAAATGATCGTATCGACTTGATATTCGCAGGGTGTCATTCCTATGGGTAGGGTATGCTCCCATATGATTGTTGTGTCCCTAGCTCAACATTTTGACCTACCAAATTTAAAAAAAATCTTCGTCTCCTCCAGCAGAAGTATACCCCAGCCACGAACGCAAGCAGCATAAGGAGACCGAGGAGGAAGATCACCCAGAAATGGCCTCATGTGAATGGAAAGATCATTCAAATGATAAGTGTATTGTGCAAATTAGAAGAGAACGAAACACTCACAAATATATATTCATCATACAAGAATCGAAAGCTACTCACATTGGAGTGGAATGGTAGACTCGGGAAAAATATTTCCTTTCATTAATGTCTTTAACACGAACAACACGTTTCTTAAAATAGGGAATAAACTCAAAAAAAATGGTTATTGGTGAGAAAAAAAAGTCGGCAAAACATCATGCATCGGGCAGGATTTGAACCCTGGTTGACGAATGCGTGATACAAAAGCGGCAGAACGACATAATTGGGGGATAAGTTTCGTAAAACGAATTTAATACGTCGATAGAGAATAAAATTATGCATCCACTGCTCGTGAGATTACCCCGAGAAACGTCCCCCATCATTGTCTCCCATCTCGAAAACTTTTTAAAAATGCACTTTGCGTGCAATATCTCGTGCGAACATCCACCAATCCTTACGAAAACATAGCTTTAGGCATAACTTTTCATGCTCTTTCGAATGGTATATAACATGCTAATGAATCTTGAGTTTAATTTTTCAAATTTGGTAGGTCAAAATGTTGAGCTAGTGACACAACAATCACGTGAGAGCATGTCCAACCCTTAGTTATGACACACCGAAAGTTTCAAGTCGATATGACCATTTTGAGATCCTTGTTCCACCCCCTGCAATGGGTCGTCCCATTCTTCAGAGAACGCGTTTTAAATGGGTTGCTCAATTATTATCGCCTCCATTCATCCGAACTGTATGCTGTCTATGCAGCGGTAACTCATCTATCATGGAATTTTTTTATTATTCTTCTATCATTGTGCTCCGATACCCATTATTTAAAATATTAATATTGGTTTTGTTCCGAATATTCTATGATCAATTTCTGTTCGTTTGATGTTAACCCGATTCTTTGCAGATGCGCCGATCGCAATCGCGTAGCCTTTGCCATCGAAGAGATGGTGGGGGAGATTACGATCGACGTTCTTACTCTGGACGTGAGAACGAGACCGCATCCGTTTCGTACACTATCTCTTTTTGTATGATCTGTTAGTCCGAGTTCATGTGTTATGAAGAGATCGATGTTAAACCATGCATCATAGGCAGCAAAATTATTCTCGTTGAGTCACTTCTGTGTGTTCATAATGTTGTAATCATATACAACTTCACCGATAATTTGAATACTGTGGCAATATCTAGAATTACCTTGCACAAAGCGTGTATGCATTTGCGATCTCTCTGAAATTCAATGCTTGGGGCATTATCGATGCATCGCTGAAATATAGTTCGGAAGTTTTTGGGCACGATAATCAGTGTGAAGTCCTTCGTTGAAATTTTTTTTAATTTTCCCAGATATTCTAAATCTTTTCACACTTCATCATAATGTTTAACTCGAATTTATGGAAATGAGACCAGTAAGATTCTACGATTAAAACTTGCTAGCTTTAGCCCCGGATATCGCATGACCGATACATGATTCCGCATGCGTTATAACACACTATCTGAGATAATCGGAATAGAATTCCTGCTAACTTCACCAGTAGGTCGGCCTCCACGAGGGAAACCGACGAGCACCGGCAGAATGTCGATCCGCATCCGCGCGGGCGGGGCGCGGAATTTCAAAAATTAACTACGGTAGCTTCGAAATTTTAAAAGCGACTCCTATGACTGCGGCGGTAGGGGCGCTGCATCCCTCGACAAATTCTAAGACTTTTTTATTCCGGAGAGTTTGTCGATCAGATTCCATCTAACGCCTGAAATCGATAATTCCACTTTTAGTTCGTACATGAAAGCAGTTCCCCAGAAATTTTTCAAGAACTCCCCTAAATATTATTGGTGATCTAGCTTCTGCTTGACTCGATACATTCTCCCGTAGAACAGCGCGATTCAACAAGACGCGTAAGTTGGTCAAAATCAATTTTGAATGAATTATGGTGTAATTTTTGGGTTACGGTATGCGAGTGCGAATTTAGGGCGACATTTCCCAACAGGTGTTAAATGGTCTGAAAATCAATTTGAAGCTATCCTACACCAATTGGGAAAAGTCGTCCAACTTGTGCACCCACCTACAGTAACCCA
The DNA here is from genome assembly GCA_036245805.1 of Pristionchus mayeri. Lineage (NCBI taxonomy): Eukaryota > Metazoa > Nematoda > Chromadorea > Rhabditida > Neodiplogasteridae > Pristionchus > Pristionchus mayeri. The sequence goes on from BTRK01000003.1 coordinate 35,860,295, forward strand.
AAAATTACACCATAATTCATTTTGACCAACTTACGCGTCTAGTTGAATCGCGCTGTTCTACGGGAGTAGGTATCGATTCAAGTAGAAGCTAGATCACGAATAATATTTAGGGGAGTTCTTGAAAAATTTCTGGGGAACTGCTTTCATGTACGAAAGAAAAGTGGAATTATCGATTTCCGGATAGAATCTGATCGAAAAACTCTCCGGAGTAAAAAAGTCTTAGAATTTGTCAAGGAATGCAGCGCCCCTACCGCCGCAGTGATTGGAGTCGATATAAAAATTTCGAAGCTACCGTAGTTAATTTTTCGATATCCGCGCCCGCGACCGCGCGGATGCGGATCGAACATCTGGCGATGCTCGTCGATTTCCCTCGTAGAGACCGACCAATTGGCGACGTCAGTAGGAATTATAATTATCGGCCAGTGCCAAGTCGCTGAAGAAATATGTTGATTCTCTCAGAAAGTTTGTTTTATGTTCATGAAAATAAAATATTAACAATGATCGTTTGAAAGGTCGCGGCGCATCATAATTCCAGCAAATGATTCCAGCAAATGATCGGCGCATCATAATTCCAGCAAGCAAATGATCTTAGGAATGGTTTTGTAAGCCCAAATTCGAGTAAGTGCAAGATGGACACCCAGCGGATTGGAGAGACACGCGGTTCTTATTCGTGAGTCTGGAGCTGCTGATGCAATTTCAGGTCCTTTTCATTGCTTTAAAACACACTATCTGAGAGAACCGAAATATTATTGGCACTGATGTTTCACTCGGTGAGGGATACATTCGAGCGCCTACGCTTCCGCGGGCGCAGCGGCGCGGATTTATAATAAAAGTACCGGGATCCTCGAATTTTTTATATCGATTCTAATCACAACGGCGGTGGAGGAATCAGTCGGCGAACGAATTCTCAGACTTTTTTACTCTGGTGAGTTTGTTTTATCAATTTCCATCTAAGTAATTCCATTCTCCTCTGCAGATACGACTGATGTGTGCCGATCAGCATCCACTTGTTGGCGGAACAGATGACGACCAACAGACTTGAAAAGGTGTGAATAATCTCTCTCCATTTAGCGCGGTTTTTGCGGTTCGCCAATATTCTGTAAAAGAGAATAAAATCATAGTTCACATTATAACACACTATCTGAGAAAACCAAAATATTCTTGGCACTGGCTAAAAAATCGAATTCCTTTTAACTTGTACTGTCAGCAGGTAGTACTCGATGAGGGAAGCATACGAGCGTCGGTAAAATTTCGATCCGTATCCGCGCGCGCGGCAGCGCGGATCTTGAAACAAAATACCGTAATCCACGAAATTTTTATATCGATTCTAATCACTGCTGCGGTAGGGGGATGAGTTGGCGAGCAAATTCTAAGACTTTTTTTACTCCGATGACTTTTTCCATTAGATTCCATCTAACTCCACAAATCAATATTTTAATTTTAATTTCCTTTATATATAAATACTTCCCATGGGGCCAGCACAAAGTTTATTTGCTTCATCTCTTCTAGTGCTATCTAGTAATCTTTGATTAAACTATTATAATTTTAAAAAAATAAGAAATATTTGAAAAAACACCGAAATGCTGTAAAAGTATGAATTATAATGTAAGAATTACTGTAGCTGATTTTCCCTAACTTAACTATTTATTAACTTGGAGTGTATTAGCACTTCCAAATTACATTCTACTAGTCCTTAGACACCAATCAATCCTGAATTCACGTCATTTGAAAATGCGAAGTTAGGGAAAAGTGGCTACAGTAATTCTTACACCATAATTCATACTTTTACAGCATTTCGATGTTTTTCAAATATTTCGAGTTTTTGCTTAATTAAAACATTTAAAAATAAAATTAAAGCATAAAAAATATAACATTTTAATCAAAGAGTACTAGAGGGCACTAGAAGCAATCAATCAATCAATCAATTTACCTTATCAGGCGGAAACGCTCAGAAGATGATAGGTCGGTAGTCTTCATAAGTTGCACTCCACCAATGGCTGCCAATAGCTCGGGATAGGTCGTCTCTCCATCGCGCGCGAGGCTTTCCGGGGGGACGAGTCCTATTGAATGGAGTCCAGACAGTTGTCGCACGGCTCCACTGTTCCACTCCCATTCTTCTGATCTTGAGGGCCCAGCGCGCTTTTCGTTTCAATCCTTCCTCATTCCAGTCTCTCAGCTTGGTAATCCCTCTCACGCGGTCATTCCTCCATCTGTCCCTCAGCGTGACTCCAAGCATCTTTCTTTCCATCTTCCTCTGGGTGACTCTCAGCCTCTCCTTCTCGCTAGATCTCAGAGCCCATACTTCACACCCATAGAGAACTGTAGCCGTGATGCAGCTCTCGAAGACTCTCCTCCTGATCTTGATGGACAGAATTCGAGAAGATAGGAGGTGCGAGAGCTTACTCCAGGCCAGCCACCCTAATCGAATCCGGTGTTCTATTTCGTCGGAATGATCCAAGGGAAGAGCTATTCTTCCTCCGAGATAGGTGGCGCTATCGACGAATTCGAATCGCAGATTGCCGATGATTATTGGATTGCGGGTAGAGGTGCAGGAGGTGAGGAGGTTGGTCTTGCTTGCATTCACTTCGAGACCAACTCGGCTGCACGCGTCCATCAGCTTCTTCAGCATTCGTTCCAGCTCGGGTCGAGATTTGGCAACGAGAGCCACGTCATCGGCATACTCCAAGTGGCAAAGGTTCCTTCCGTCGATTCTAATTCCATCTGACTCCCAGTCAATGTTGTCCATGGCTGATCGTAGCACTGCGTTGAAGAGACGAGGGGAGAGGGTATCCCCTTGGCGGACTCCTCGACGCACAGTCACAGGAACGAGCTCCTCATTAACTCGAATGAGTGTAGAGGAGGACTCGTAGAGACGGCGCAACATGTGGACGAGGGAGGGATGGGCTCCGAACGAGAAGAGGGCTTGCCAGCAGGCATTCCACTCCACACAGTCGAACGCCTTCTTGAAGTCGACGAACGCCAAGTAGATTGGGATACCGTACTCGGAGGTTCTTTCAGCGACCTGCTTGATGGCATGCAGGTTGTCGAGAGTACTGTAGCCGCGCCGGAAGCCGGTTTGGGTCGAGGACTCTGTTTCTTCAAGCACAGTTTCGAGTCTCTGAAGAATGACTTTGGTCATTGGGAAATGGTGAGGAGGGAGATGGGACGGAAGTTCCCAATGTTGGTAGGGTCTCCTTTCTTGTGCAGAAGAGTGACAATTGCTTCGGTCAAGTCGCTTGGAACAGCCTCTCCATCTACCAGATAGTTGAGTAGATCAGCGATAACGGGAGCAAGGTGGTTTCGAGAGTGGTATAGCATATCAGGGAGAATGCCATCCGAACCGGGTGAGTGACCACACTTGAGTTGGGACATCGCTTTGCTGACCTCATCGGGTAGGAAGGGAGGAAGGGGATCCAGAGGCTGAGGAGGGACTGGGAGTGGACACGGAACTGCAGGGGTGTAGAGACCGTCAAAGAAGCTCTGGACCACTGTCTTGGTAGCTGCTTGAGAGAGAGCACCAGTTACAGGGTCGGGAACTAGAAGACGCTTCTTTGAGGTTTGCAGACTCAGCATGCTCTTCACGATGCTCCTTCCCATGGTTGCTGCTTGCCGTGCTTGCGCCTCCTTTCGCTTCCTGATGTCATCGACGAAACTCGTCCGGGCAGCTTTGCAGGCACCTGAGTAGGCGACAGCTTGTCGGGAGTTGGATTGCAATTCATGGCGCATCGCTAGGAGCTTCCGCGTTCCACTCGAGATCCAAGAAGGGGATTGGCGCTTCCTCCAGCAGTTCGTTGCCGCGGTCTCCGTGAAAGCCTTTACCGTAGTATAGGCGTCGACGGCAGAACTGGGGCGGGCAAGGGGCAGTGACGCGAGAAGGTTTGCGTTGACAGTAAAAGCGGTTCGATCGAAATCTAGCCGCTCCCTGCATCTTTTCTGCCTCGCCTTGCCAGGGAGGGAGAGGCACATCCGAACAAGGCGATGGTCGGAGTCAAACTCAAACCGACCAACGACTCCACAGTTGACTACTCTCGCTGTGGCGGGCGCTGCAACGTAGTCAATTTGGTGGAATGCGGAGCCGTTTGGGGATCGCCAGGTCCAGATTCGACCGTGCCGTCTCTTGGGGAACGTGTTCAGGATGCGCAGTCTGTTCCTCACGCAGAGCTCAGTGAAGCAGCGTCCGCGTGAGTTCGGTGTGGGAGAGGCAAAGTTACCGACAAATCTTTCATTGCCAGGTTCCCTCGCCACTCGACAGTTGAAGTCACCAACCAGAACTGGCATATGGCCTTTTGGGGCACTCCGCAGGGCGGTCTCATCCTGGTCTAGGAAGTCTTCATACGCGTCGTCATCGTAGGAAGACGTAGGCGCGTAAGCGCAGACCAGGAAGAGCCGTAGGTCGGGAAGGAGCAGAGTGGCCAAACGAGGGGAGAGGCCATTGAACACAGCTCCGCGCGCGAGTTGCGGTCGAAGCAAAAATGCCACGCCATGGGAAGCAGTGGGCCCGCCCGAGTGGTAGACTACAGTGCCTGAGGATGTAAGATTGAACGAGGCACAACCCACAATCCTGGCTTCCTGCACTGCAACCACGTCCCACTTGATCTTGTCGAGGGCGAGTTCCATCTCCGACTGCTTCTCCCTTGGGCCGAGCGTCCTGGCGTTGATGGTGCCGATGTAGAAGTGGCGACCCATCGTGGCGGCGTACAACTCCCGCGTGCCAACGCGTCTGGGAGAGGGAATCCGGGCGGGCGGAACCGGAGACGGAGAGACGAAATCGCACTCAACCGCTCGCCACACACTTGAGAACCCAGAATGAAGCGGCACTAGAAGCGATTGAGCAAATAAAATTTTGTGCTGGCCCCATGGGAAGTATTTTTAAAAAGGGATTTAAAATTAAAATATTGATTTGTGGAGTTAGATGGAGTCTAATGGAAAAAGTCATCGGAGTAAAAAAGTCTTAGAATTTGCTCGCCAACTCATCCCCCCTACCGCAGCAGTGATTAGAATCGATACAAAAATGTTCGAGGATTACGGTATTGTGTTTCAAGATCCATGCTGCGCCGCGCGCGCGGATGCGGATCGAAATTTTACCGACGCTCATATGCTTCCCTCATCGAGTACTACAGCGCTCATAAGTCATGGGACACTTTTTGCTTTTATTGTAAGTTTTTGCCCAGGAAAGGCATCATTCTGGCAATAAGGAAGGATGTACCAAATCCATTGGAGATTATGCTCATCATATTGGGGTATGACGCAATAGCCTAGTTATTGCGTAGTGATGACGCAATCGAAGTGTACTTTTTCAAAACGAGATTATTCTTATATGGATTTTTCCCAGCTCGCCAAACTTTCTGAGGTTGGAGTCATGCGCTAGGCCTACACAGAAAATTTTTTTTAGGTAGCTGCGCGACCGCACACTTGCTGCAACCTTGCTGCAAAATCGAGGTCGAAAATTCAGATCTCCGCTCCTAGTAAAGCTAGAGACGGGTTCAAGGCATCAAAATTATCCTCATCATGAGTCCAGATGATTCTGACAATATGAACACAATATCTCATAATTTGCCCTCAGGGCATTAAAAATCGATTTTTTGGATGACCATTTTTTGGACATCCATAACTTTGTGGGAAATGTGGGTAAACATCTGCTTTTCCAGGAATGTTCAAAATGTATTGAAGATGTGATTTCCATATTTTTAGAGTGATTGGATGTCTTTCCTGCCCGCGGCGTGCGTTTTTCCGAGGTATACTAGGGTCCGGAAACACCATGTTTACGCAGTCTCGTCGTCTGCACTCTCTCGCCCAAGGTGTTTCAGGGGGTGAACAAGGTGTTTCCGGACCCTAGTATACCTCGGAAAAACGCACGCTGTGGGCAGGAAAGATCTCCAATCGCTCTAAAAAGTTGGGAATCAGATGTTCAATACATTTTGAACATTCCTATTTAAAAATCAGATTTTTACCCACATTTCCCACAAAGTTATGGATGTCCAAATAATGGTCCTGCAAAAAAGTGATTTTTTCATGCCCTGAGGGAAAATTTCGAGATATTGCTTTCTCATTCTCAGATTCATATTTTCTCATGATGTTGATCATTTTGATGCTTTGAACGAATGTCTAGCTCATCTAGAAGCCGAGTTCTGAATTTGCGACCCCATTTTTGCAGCAAGGCTGCAGCAAACAGCAACTTCAAAAATTTTTTCTAGGTAGTCCTCAGCCATATCTCCAACCTCAAAAAGTTTGGCGAGTAGGAAAAAATCCATGTAAGAATAATGCCGTTTTGAAAAAGTACACTTTGATTGCGTCATCACTACGCAATAACTAGGCTATTGCGTCATACCCCAATATCATGAGCATAATCTCCAATGGATTTGGTACATCGTTCCTTATTGCCAGAATGATGCCTTTCCTGGGCAAACACTTACAATAAAAGCAAAAAGTGTCCCATGACTTATGAGCGCTACTGTACCTATTAGCGAAGTTAAAAGGAATTCGATTTTTCAGCCAGTGCGAAGTCATTGAAGAAATATGTCGATTTTCTCAGAAAGTGTGTTGTATATGTTGGGAGCTAGCAGTGATGCAGGAATTGCGCATGATTCTTGTATGTTATAAGAAAACTATGCAATCTGGATTCTAGATTATGAACAAGTATACAGCTACTCACATGATACATTCAATCGACAGTAACAGTCTGAACGTCGGAAAAAATGCTTCATCCTTGTAATTTAAAAATTGGTTTCTTTATTAAAAAAACGCGTGAGAAACTTGAGAAACGTATTGGAAGTGCAATTCAAGCTCACAAATAATATATCCCTGACGCACAGATCCACCGGGTTGCGATCACTATTCAAGTTGAGGGAAATTCAATTTTCTTTCTCCTCTCCTATGAGTGCAACAGGTACTACCCCGATTTGTAAAATTTATCTTGTAAATTTCATTTTGTAAGCGAATTTTTCGTAAAAACAAAATTTAGAAAAAATATATGGAAATTTACTTTTTGGAAAAACAATTGTGGAAAAGCATAAATTGGAAAAAAATTTTTGGAAAGACCCATTTTGGAAATTTTTCCACTGGTTACGGTACTTTTCGCTGCATCGGGAATTAAATTTAAACATTGCTTTTGCATTATTTTGTATATTTTATTTCTTTAATTATTAGTATTGTTAATTACAAAAATAATATAATAAAGGAGAATAATACTATGTTTCGAATTTGCTGATAAATGACGAAAATGCTCCATAGGATACGGTAGTTTTCCGCTCGGCTACAGTGCTACCGGTCATGGAAAAATTTCCAAAACGTGCATTTCCAAAATGGAAATTCTGAAATTTATTTTCCATTTCTTGCCTTTCCAAAAAATGAATTTCTATAATTATTTTTCTAAATATATTTTTCCAAATTTGCATTTACAAAATGAAATTTACATTTCGGGGTAATACCGTGCAACACATCATAGTTATTGACGGAATTAAGCTAGTTCGACAGATTAACACTATAATTTATCTAGTCCCCACCTGCTTGACTAATTAAAGACAGCGAGTCACTGCATATCACCAAGCTAGTCTTGCGAGATAACCTATCATGTGTTGATAACGAGGCAGTTTCACATTTTTCTATTTCTTTGTCTACATCACGGGTCTCCTGTAAAAACGTAGGAACGCTGAACACTAGAAATATTTTGAGTCATCGATTTTTACTAAACTTGGTTTATGGACATCATTTGATGTTAGAAGAAGGGCTGTCCACTTGGTTTGCTTAGAGGAAGTTGTAGAACTTTTTGAGAGCTATAGATTGCTTTTTTGAGTGCTCTATTGAACCACGTTGATGCGAACCGAAATACGAAAAAAAATAACCAAGTCCGGAAACGTCTGTAATGCCCCATAGTAAATCAATAGTGAGGGGACATAAATATGAAAAATGGTCAACATAGACTCCCCCTAATTTTGAATGGAGATTCCATATCAAGAATAAAAACGATTGCGTTTTAAGTATACCAGAAAATCGATATTCTCACCAAACTAATATGAGTCAAATTAAAATTATTGATATTATGACATGATTCAATTGGATGGAGTTGATTAGAAAAATTGTTCAGGAGCAACTATGTCAGTTATTGAGAACGATCGATGAAATGAGAGAAGGTTGAAACACTCGATCATCTGCTCCAATTTCCATCATGAAAAGTGGTTTTGCAGCAGCTGCTGCAGACTTCGGTATGCCGTGGACGGAGAAGGACTGTGCAGGTTCTGTATAGGTACGGTAGAAGAGACTTATGGATTATTATTATTTTTAATTATTTGTGTAAGGAGAAGGAATCTTCAGGAATCAGTTCGAGTTATTCAGTCGGATGATAATACCACCTGCAAACCCACATCTCACAGGCAGAATTTCAAAATCCCCCCCCCCCCCCCTCTTGTCTACTTTCAAGTTCTTTTGTATAATTTATTGTGGAAGACAATGAATATTTCTCCTACTGGTACAGCGTCACAATCCAGCAGCTGCAGCCACCAACGAATTGGAACGAAGGGTACGGTAGTCAATGGGTTAATGCAGTTCTGTAGATGATGAAGGGGTGACGTAATGATGACGCATTGATTGCAGCGGATACAACGGCTGCGCAATCTGCAGGCGAATTTTCAAGAGTTTCCAGGGAATATCTTCGCCAACGCGGATTTCATCGAGAGAACCATACGAGATAACGGTGAGTTTGGCGTTTCAAAGAATGGATGAGTACATATCAGATTGGTCCACTTCAGTGTTCTCGTGTTATATGCCGAAGAAGAAACAACGTGTTGAATACTTCTAATCGTCGCTTGCATGTTGCTGAAATGGTTGACCTGAGAAATCGGATGGATGTCGTTGATTATTGAGGGGTTTTGGTCAGAATACTGCGATTTCTAAACCCTGCGTATAAAAATATATTTAAAGAAGGGGTAACACGAATGGATTCTAGGGAGTCCTACCACGAAGATATTGCAGTCGCAATGGGAAACTGTAGCCAAATTACCCCAAGCACGAGGCGAAAATTATGTGGAGCAAGTGAAACATAAACGAACTAGCCACATCCCTGCGCTGTCAATGAACTTTCCGCGTATGTAAATAGCCTCAGAACTGTCTGTGAAACTTCGGATAGAGTGATTCATGATCGGGCTGCCGTCTTCTATTACATACACATGGTGGCTAATTGAACTATTTTTTCGTGTTACTCCTTCTTTCAACCTTTGTGTTCAGCTTCGCAGTACATAATGGTGCGTGTACGCGTCACCGCTACCCCGCGGAAAAAGGATGCCTCGCGTGAGGATACTTCCTGATAATGCGATAAAAGCTAATCATTTACACAATTTATTAGGTTGGTCATAAAGTTTTTGCCGATTTTGACCATGAAGCATTCTTGCTGCTCCCATCGTTCGTTGTTTTGCAATCGGCTCGAGTCTTTTAGTTATAGATAGGTACATTTATAGTCTCCTTAGCGCATGCTATCATATCACACGTCTTCTGAGAGATCGCAGGTGGGGTTTGACAAAATGTTCTACGTGGTCCAATCTCCACAACATTTTCAAGGATGATACATCTGAGGCCCGCTAACGTTTATGTAACATTTTGGAGCCAGGAATTGAAAAGTGCCTAAAAGCCGGCTCTGGAAATTTTGAAAATTCAAAAATTCATAAAATGCTTCAACGTTGAGTAAAAAGGTCGCTTAAAAAACAGAAAGAATCCACTCGATGTGTAGAATAATTTTTCCGTTGACACTTTTAGTGTTGGTAAAACATGAAAATATGAAAAGTTGAAAAATCTTTTCATCATCAAAAATTGCATAAAAATGGCCGACGTGAAAATAAAAGCTATTAGTGTCCAGCTGATTTCGTCAGATACGGAATCTACGACCTTTTGTACCCCAGGAAAAATTCCAGGAAAATCGAAGATATAATATGTTTCCATTTCTGGCGTCAAACATGGCGAACCTCGTGTTTTCAAGCAAAATCGAAAATTGCATGATGTCATGTTTGACTAATTATCGTTCGTGGATATCTTTTCTTTCCGTTTTCAATGTTTTCTGACCTATTCGTTCCGACTCCCATTGAAAAATCCGAAGATTTCAATACTTCATAAAATCATGAAATCTGGGTAGTGGACAAAACGGCAATGGACAAAACGGCAACAATTCGTCGTTCGCTTGATATTTAAGGTAGCGACTTGTTTGTTGCTTCATTGTTACCAGTGTGTGCTTTCCTACATTTACATATGCAAATCCCGTTACCAGGCGATCTTGAGTTTCACTCCATATCTATGTATATCTATGTTATCTATGTTCTATGTTCATATCTATGTTCATGGTCCAAAATTTGAAATTTGAGTGGAAAATCAAGGTTAGGTATTCATAAAATGCCGTAACCAATTGATCTACATGTTAATGGTTTAGGATAGTTTCTGAAGTACTGGCTTATCGATTGGTTATATCATTTGGCAAATATTTAACCATGAAATTCCACTCAAATTGTCAATTTTGGACCATGAACCCCTATACATAGATATGGAGTGAAACTCAAGTTCATCTGGTAACGGGATTTGCATATGCAAATGTAGGGGAGCACACACTGGTAACAATGAAACACCTCTCAAGTCGCTACCTTGAATCGTAAGCGAACGGCGAATTGTTGCTGTTTTGTCCATTGCCGTTTTGTCCACTACCCTGAAATCTGAGAAATTTCGTGAAAAAATGTGATTTTGTGAAGTATAGAAATCTTCGGATTTTTCAATGGGAATCGGAATGAATAGGCCAGAAAACGTTGAAAACGGAAAGACACGATATCCACGAGCGATAATTACTCAAATATGACATCAGACAATTTTCGATTTTGCTTGAAAACACGAGGTTCTCCATGTTTGAGGCCAAAAATGGAAACATATTATATCTTCGATTTTCCTGAAATTTTTTTCGCTGGGGTACAAAAGGTCGTAGATTCCGAATCTGACGAAATCAGCTGGACACTTATGAGAGACTTTTTGAGTCAGCGAACATATTTGTGAAGACCCTTGGCAAAGTGCGAAATATCGAAATCGCCCATAACGTGCCTACATGTAGTACTCGACGAGCATAGCTCGGGTGCCCCATCCCGAGTGTTCTAGATCACTCTCTGCGAAACGGGACACGTTTAAATCTTAACATTGAAATTTCGAATTTCGCCATTTCGAAACCAATTTGAATGGTTGATGTCTCAAAAAATTGCTATTCCATGGATTATATGAGATACATCACGAGAGAAACACCTTCTCCGCGGCGGTAAACCGAAATTCAACCTATCTTGATATGAACATGATCTAAGGTATTTCAAATGATGCTTTTTCAAACTGCGTTGTCAGAATTTTGATAACTCTCGTCATCTTCGAGATTCAGAAGGCCAAACTTGGGACAGTCACTTTTTAGGGGTCAAATCGAGCCCACTTAAACGATCATAAATCCGTTTAAAATGATGATAGAAACTCGTTCTTTGCTCAGAAAGAAAGCTGAATACATTCTCTACAACTTTAATGTTGAACATGTCATTCCATATGCACGTCCCAGTGCGGGGTGGTCGGGTCGACCAAAAATGACCGTATTCTGGAAATCGGAAAAACCCCCCTGAATAATCATGTGCGATTGAGAGACACTATGTGTGACTAACTTGGCGCCAAATATTACCCAAATCGAAATATGTAAAAAAAACTTAAACTTTTTGTAAAAAAACTATTTAACTTTTTGTCCGGCGACGTCTGAATGACCACCAGACCAAAACACCTCTCTGGCTCCAACTGACAGCTGTTGGCCTCAAATCGGTTGAAAATCATCCAAAACAACATTTAGAATTGTTTCCGGCCTCAATACAGTACTTCCATAGGGCGAAAATTTCGACAAGACCTGAAAATTGAAAATCGATTTTCAGACCCTTCTCAAATTGTGAACTTGGCCCATGTGCACTAAATCACTTTGAAATAACGTAGGAATGTCCCTCTACACTATTCAAACAAAGAGCGCACCTATAAATGCGAAATTTCATCTGATGGATCCTAGAAAAAGCGCTAAACTGTACCACAGGTAAACATTGTCAGTGGATCCCGGCTTGTAGAGTACGATGAGCTAAACATTTCATCTGTTGAAAGTGAGTCTCTATCTATTGGTTGAAGCGCGCTACAGTGTCTAGAAAAAGGGCAGAAATCGACTAGAATCCCCCGAGAGCGCGCGCTCTAACCGTCTGCCGCTCTCGCCGCCTGACCTCCCTCTCCCTCCCCTCCCTTTACCGCTCTCTCGCGCACCTCCATCGTCGTTTTCTGCCAACTTAGAGGCTACGTAGCGTGCTTCAACGAAAAGATAGAGACTCACTTTCAACAGACGAAATGTTTAGCACATCGTACTGTACATTTCAAGCCACAAACCGCGACCCACTGACAAAGTTGACCTGTAGTACGGTTTTGCGCGTTTTCTGGGATCCATCAGATGAAATTTCGCATTTATAGGTGCGCCCTTTGTTTGAATAGTGTAGAGGGACATTCCTACGTTATTTCAAAGTGATTTAGCACATATGAGACAGTTCACAATTTGAGAAGGGTCTGAAAATCGATTTTCAATTTTCAGGTCCGGTCAAAATTTTCGCCCTATGGAAGTACTGTATTGAGGCCGGAAACAATTCTAAATGTTGTTTTGGATGATCATGAACCGATTTGAGGCCAATAGCTGTCAGTTGGTGCAAAGGGGTGTTTTGGTCTGGTGGTCATTCATACGTCGCCGGACAAAAAGTTACGCCGTTTTTTTTACATCTTTCGATTTGGCTAATATTTGGCGCCAAGTTAGTCACACATAGTGTCTCTCAATCGCACATGATTATTCAGGGGGGTTTTTCCGATTTCCATAATCCGGTAATTTTTGGTCGACCCGACCACCCCGCACTGGGACGTGCACACGGAATGACATGTTCAATATAAAAGTTGTAGAGAATGTTTTCAGCTTTCTTTCTGAGCAAAGAAAGAGTTTCTATCATCATTTTAAACGGATTCATGATCGTTTAAGTGGGCTCGATTTGACCCCTAAAAAGTGAGTGTCCCAAGTTTGGCCTTCTGAATCTCGAAGGTGACGACAGTTATCAAAATTCTGACAACGCAGTTTGAAAGAGCATCATTTGAAATACCTTAGGTTCTGTTTATATCAGGATTGCATGACGTTCTGTTTTACCGCCACGAACCCCCCTCAAATGGGTGATTTTCTCCTGATTCCTCTCATATGCAACAAATTCTAGAATGATTGGGCATCAACTCGTGAGGAAACATCGAAAAACATTTATTTTTTATTTTTATTTTTTTTCGGATAGGTTGGTAGCCAAAATTTTTTATTGATTCATTATCTCGAGCTTTATGCGTACTATTAGTAGAAAAATTTTGAAAAAAATAAAAAATACGGTTTTTGAGATATTGAAATATAATCATTTCGTGATCACGTCAAACTACCGTGCACGAGTGATGAGAGAGTGTGCAGAATGAAGAGACGATTACACGAATTTAGTTCACGATTTTCAGGGTACGGTATAAGGATTACTGTATGTTGCATAAATTCATGCCAGCCTGTCCGGCGTCTATTGTGCCACTATGGCTTGATTGGTACACATTGGTGTTTCTACAATATTAGTGTTTCTACAATATTCAGTAGTTCAGACTACGGTAGCCGACAAATGATAACTGACACAGTCTGTATGATGTGCCTCATGTAACCTTAGGAAAATCCAGCATCACCCTCCACCTCAATGCGATTCGTGTCATCGTCTCTTCATTCTGCACACTCTCTCATCACTCGAGTACGGTAGTTTGACGTGATCACGAAATGATTATATTTATATCTCAAAAACCGTATTTTTAAATTTTTTTTCAAAATTTTTCTACTAAAGTATGCATAAAGCTCGAGATAATGAATCAATAAAAATGGTGGCTACCAACCCATCTGAAAAAAATAAATAAAATGTTTTCGATGTTTCTTCACGAGTTGATGCCCAATCATTCTAGAATTTGTTGCATATAATCCATGGAATATTAGCAATTTTTTGAGACATCAACCATTCAAATCGGTTTCGAAATGGCGAAATTCGAAATTTCACTTTTAAGATTTAAATGTATCCCATTTCGCAGAGAGTGATCTAGAACACTCGGGATGGGGCACCCGAGCTATGCTCGTCGAGTACTACATGTAGGCACATTATGAGCGATTTCGATTTTTCGCACTTTGCCATGCACATACTCACTGACACAAAAAGTCTCTCTTATAGCTTTTTTTCACGACTGCCATTTTTATTGATGATGAAAAAACGACTTTTTCAACTTTTCATATTTTCATGTTTTACCCACACAAAAAAGTGTCAACATAAATCTTATTCTACACGTCGAGTGGATTCTTTCTGTTTTTTCAACGACCTTTTTACTCAACTTTGAAGCATTTTATGAATTTTTGAATTTTCAAAATTTCCAGAGCCGGCTTTTAGGCACTTTTCAATTCCCGGCTCCAAAATGTTACATGAACGTTAGTGGGCATCAGATGTATCATCCTTGAAAATTTTGTGGAGATTGGATCACGTTGAACATTTTGTCAAACAGGGGGCTAAGGTTCATGTAATCTCTCAGAAGACGTGTGCTAAATGATGTCCAAAAACAAAGTTTAGTAAAAATCGATGAGATGAAAATATTTCCTAGTAGCAAAAGCTGCCAGTTTTCCTACACTTTTACCCGTGATATATTCCTTCGGGTGGCTATCGGGATGCTTGGTCGACGTGTGGCTAACTATGTCCTTCCTGAACAGGTCCCCGGAGTATTCCTTACATTTCAAGTTTTCACTTTCTCTATCGGAGAGGTGCTGCAGAGGAGAGCATACCCTGCATGAGTAGGACAGCTGCAAGCGATTTGCCACTTATTTTCAAGAGATTAAATGTCATCAGCGTCAAGCTCAATTCTTCTTCTACTTTTTCCAATATCGTGTGTGTGGCTGCAGATTTGTAGTTGCAGCATGCAGCCAATGTAGTCCGCGAGTGAAGTTGTGTGCACACTGAACACATTGGAGTATTATCAAATAATGTTGCACTCCCGCTAATCAGGCTAATTGAGGTACGTATTCAGTTTGCATGTAGGTATGTAGCAAATTCCATTACTACTTCGCATAATGCTTCTCTTACAAAGTATTTCTTTGTGATGTACGAGTTGAGCGATGGTACCATTGGCCACATGCATGCGGAATTAAACATAGACACCACACATAACCCGAGTGCACCTGGCTGAACCGAAATTTGACCAATCGGTATAAATATAAGATAAAACATACACCTTGGGCTTAAAATCAACACACAAATAAAATAAAATGCAATGTTTCAGCATTGTTTTCTCAATATTATATCACCTTTAGCAGTATAAAAACACAGAACGCGTGAAATGGAGAGTTTTCTCATTCCCAACTTTCATGTGATTATGCCGATCGTCATATTCTTACCATATTAGTCTATATCCACGATCATATAGATGCACTTGAAGCCACCAATTTTCCTCTACATTTGTTAAAAAAACGCTTCGATTATATTCATGATTGCGAAGAATGAACGAACTTGACGAATTGTCGCTGCATGGTCAACGTAAAGATTGGAAGTTTTCTCATGCCTCTATATTTTGAAGCCGACCAACAAAGAACGAATAAACGAACAACATGTGAGCCCCTTTCTCTCCCTTATTTACCCTCCCCCCCACTATTTGCTCAATCCATCAATGATCACTCATTAAAAAACGAGCATCGAATTATCATAATAACTTCGGGTCCAGTATTTTCTACCTTACGACAAAACAAGCATCGAATTATCATAAAAACTTCATGTCCATTATTTTCTACCTTTCCATTTTCAAGAAAAAAATAACATGTCAAAAAAACAAAATTGCCCAGGCGAATGCAGGCTGTGCTCGATGCTCATACTAACGTGAGGTCGGTTCTAACCAATTAGTCCCCATTGTGAAGTCGGAAATAATGAAATAATAAAGATTTGCAAGATTGGTCACTCTATTTCTCAGAAATGTATCATGCATTTACCGAAAGTATCATAACATTTTCGCTATTAGTTCATACAACTGGTTCTGAACAATATGATCTTTCTTTCTGCATCTAGTGCAACCCTGGTCTGCCAGACAAAATTTTAAGGTTTATAAGCTACGTAGAATGGCGACAAATTAAAATAACACACAATTATTTACTGAGCTGTTTGTAGATGCTTGCTGCATGTGAAACGTTCATTGTAAAGCTATAAAAGTGTTAAAACAATTTGACCGTGTTTCATCCGGGATGTGCTAGACGGTTTATATTGTTCCTAACTAAACCCGCCGAAGTTTGCATCGATGAATACATATAATATTCACAGTCTAATCCACTTTAAGTTGAATTATCGATTTCCGGGGTTAGATGGAATCTGATAGAAAAACTCGCCGGAGTAAAAAAAGTCTTAGAATTTGTCAAGGAATGCAGCGCCCATATCGCCGCAGTCATAGTATCCGATATAAAAATTTTGAGGATAGCGTAGTCAATTTTTCAATATGCGCGCCCGCGACCGCTTGGATGCGGAATGAAAATTTGGCGATGCTCGTCGGTTTCCCTCGTGGAGGCCGACCTATTGGTGAAGTTAGTAGGAATTGAAATTAAGAGACATGTTGAATTTCTCTTATAATCTGTTATAGAACGATATGGAGACTAGTAATCCTTGGCTTCTCCCTTAACAAATAGCTAGAGTAATTGATATTATCTTATCTAGGGCGTCGTTCTACTTTCTTGGATGTGTAGAGAAGTTTATGAAACGGACTATGAGAATATTTCTGACGCTCCCAATATAATTATTAAGCTCGATTAATTTAGTGACACTGGATATGTCGACATATATTGCTTTGCGCATTCGTACAATACGAATAGGTTAAGTATCAGAACGTTTTGGATATAGCAATTCTGTCTCGAATCTGAGGAAAAAAGATAAAATTCTTTCTTGGAGATGATGAGAGAATAACTAGCGACCTTCGGTTGCTACGTGGTTCGCGGGGTTGTGTTTTAAGGATAACAATTGGACGCGACTGGCCTGCTTAAAACGTCGTAACATGCTCGTGAGGCCTTGGGCAATTCGAAAAAGTTGGGATATGGCTTCGCCCCATCCCAACTTTTTCGAATCACCCTCGGCTTCACGAGCATTTCGCAACACTTTCGCTGCGGGGAGTGAGTGCAAGTTGGGCAGATTTTACAACAGCTATGTGATATATTTCAAAACGAAGGGTTGCGAATTCGCAGATAAATTCGTTACCGTGTTCTAAGGTATGCAAATAGAAGCCTGCTTAAAACGTTGAAAAATGATCGTGAGGCAGAGGTAGCTCATAGTGTCACTGTACAAATTTGAAGGTGATATCTCAAGGGTTTCGGAGTTATTAACATAAATGTACATGCAGCCCACATGCAGCCTGGCTCAATCGATCGAGATTGTGCAAAATGAAGTTGGCCATCATGATCAGCTTCTTTGAGAACCCCATTCCACGAGTTTCCGAAAATTCGATGTACCAGACCTTGCTCGTGTCTTACACAACCGGCATCATATAATTGTTCAAATGAAAATGCATAATGATCGCGCCGGCGTTTCCTATTTATTCTTATCATATCAGTGTTGCGCTGATCTTCCTAGCGGATATAATTATTTGTTTTGTTTTAACTTATTTGAATACTGTGTCTTTCCTACCATTAGGCATCGCAGGCATAGGGATATGTATACATAGTCATTAGAGTGTCGAAAGTAATCGACTTGTCATTTATTTTGAAAGTGACAAGTCATTTTCCATCAATCGTTTTCCAATCGACTTGTCACAAACAACGTAAAACGACTTGTCATTTTCGAGCGCTATTGGCAAGTCGCTTCAATCTTCTAACCCCGCGCTCGCGAAGCGGTGAAATGGAATAAATTCACAGCAAATTACGAGAATTGAAATATGTTTCACTTCATTTAATTCGAAATCGACTTGTCGACTTGCCATTTTTGATTAAAATTGAGATCGACTTGTCTTAAAAAATCATTTCGACTTGTCAAAGTCGCGTGATCAGTCACTTTCGACACTCTAATAGTCATCCAATTTATCTCATCCAATTTCTCGGACCGGATGCCACTAATTGTCAAATGGTCGCCTGTATGTCGACGACAATTGTCAGTGCAACCTATGACTAATTTCGAATATGAGCGGATGCCATGATCGACGAGCGCGAAATATTCCGACCAATATTTTGCAAATGCAGCGAAATCACAAATGTTTGTACAGGTTCTTGACGAATTCATGAGCATTGCTGGTGTGATATTACACGGATTCTGTTTTCATATGAATACAATTAGCATTTTTTTAAAAATCTGCTGATCATTTGTATGCTATCCTATTTGGAAATGCGAGCATTGATTTATGGAAACATTTTCAAATGAAAATTTTGTCAAGAATTCAAATAAATGTCCCGGTAGGCAGATTTGAGTTCTCATGTTGATTGCCGTTTCATAAAGCGTTCAAATGAATTCAGTTTAATGCAGTTTAATGCCCTTCATGTCCTTAAAAATAATATTCTTGCTTCTGTATGCTGCAGTTGTAATGGGACCGCCGACGTATATTTTCCCCATCAAGGATGCCCATTTAAGAGTCTGATAATTTCCTATCGTATCGTTTTAATATCGTTCGTTCGCTCCCATTGTCGAAATAGTATTTGGATTGTAATGAACGCAATATGCGAGGCATTGTCTCGATTTCGGTGCCTTTGGATTTGATAAATTTACGAAGCCCCGCTGCGTCTTGTTCTGAAACCTTAATATTCTCAAGTTGAACATTTGTCTCGTCATGTAATGTAAATATAATGTAAATTTACGTCATGTAAATGGTTCAAATTTTAAAAAAAATATACTACACGGACAGTCGTAGAATAAATTACAACAATCAATTACTGGCTACCCTCAACACAGCTTCATTCCCTTCGGACATCATCAGTATGCAGTCGAAGGAGTCCACCAGCGAGATCGTGCACGTCATGCAAGTACTGGAATCGAAATTATGTGTGATCGTATATATCCCAATCTCGAGAGAGATTTGAGAGATTTTTTGCTATTTCGTTCATTTATTTCGTAATAACGTTATTAAAAATTGAAATTGAATAGGCAATTAATGCCGGTTAAAATGACGAGTGAATAATGGGACAATAGGGTCAGGGGAGATCTACTCAGGGGAACTGTTTTGACTAAAGGCCTTGCTGCTCTTGGATTAAATTTGAAATAATGTGGTTTTCGGTTGGAAATACTATGGACATACTACTCGAATGAGATATTTGGCTACTCTCATGTCAATCGCTATTCTACGCTTCTCTAGGGACTCATTGCCTAGTTTCTTGTTGCGATCGAGAGTAGTGGGCAAGTTTTCCCAAGTAAACAGCTCATATATAAACGTCTTGTGAAGTAGTTCTGCACTTTTTCGAGTTCTTCTTCTTTAACCGTTCTTTAATTTATTTACGGGTTGAAGACGGTGGAAGCGCTTTCTAAAATCGGTCTAATATACATTGAGTACGTTTTGAGAAGTACATATATAATTTGGTTCTTAAGGCTCTGAGGATAGTGTGACAGGCAGTTTTGCCTTTAGAGGATACGGTAGAGCAAAGGTCGGAGAATGAGAGATTTTTCTGGATAACAAAGCCGAGATCTTCCACTTTTTCTTTTTGTTCCAGAGTTATAGTTCCAATATCATATGTTCACTTTGTATTTGATCTGCTTAGGTGCATTGGGTTGCACTTACGCTCAGCAATCAGGAGTAGTAGGAGTAGTTGCCACTCTTCAGACCAGTTAACGATAGTGTCAATCCCAGCTTGTAGAGGGACAGGTGAATTTCCCTTCCTAAAGGACATATTTTTATCTCATCTCCACATAAAAATGATTTATATGTGGACATTATACTCGTAGTGCTGTTCAAATTACTTAGATGCCGATGGACTACTGCGCGATGCCCGCCAGTGCACCAAGGTGAGCGAATTAAGAGTTAAAGAAGGAGTAACACGAAAAATTAGTTCAATCACCCACTATGAGTGTGTAACAGAAGCTGGAATCGCTATCATGAATCACTTTATCCGAAGTTTCACATACAGGTCTGAGGCTATTTACATACGTGCAAAGTTCATTGACAGCGCAGGATTGTGGTTAGTACGTTTATGTTTCACTCGCTTCACTTATGTTTCGCCTCTTTCTCGGGTTAATTTGGCTACAGTGTCCCATTTCGAGCGCAATATATTCGTGGTGGGACTCCATAGCATTCATTCGTGTTACCCCTTCTTTAATCATGATAGCTATTTATTTAACATCTAGTAATAGCTTATCTATAAAAACGTAGACTCGCAATTGAACGATAATACAGCTAGCATTTTTGAGCCACTATTCGCCCCCGACATCTCATTTTGAGCCTGAGAGTGTTTGGTTTCGGCAACTTCTCTTGCATTTATTATTCCTCTTTTTGGGCTTCAACAAATCATATATCTTTATTATTAGGTTGTCTCAAAAGTTTCTGACTATTTTCATTTTTTCATGTTTTCACCTCTCCAGTCCTTGGATGTTGACCGATTTACTTATGGTCTTCGACCATATATAGGGGCTTGGGTTCTCTATCTAGCGCACATTATCTCAGACCTAAAGAACCCGTAAGAGTCTTGCCATATACTCTGAAATTCAACAAGATGGACAAAGGGACTAACTTTATCAAAGGTTCAAAATTATTCGGAAAACCGTGTGAGGTTCAAATTTAATATACTCCCGTGAAGTACTCCCAATGTTATTAACGGGTCATATTTGATGTTTGTACTGTTATATCCACTTATATAAGGAACGCACAATCTGAAAACTACACTAGCTGGTATTTCACGAAGAAGCATTATTAAATCCTGGATTTGTGTTGATCCGAGAGAGTTAATTTGCTTTTATTTGTGAAGTACTTTCGCCAATAAATATACGACTACCACTAGGAGATATTTGAACCATCCGTTAGTGAGTTTAGCTTATCGGTTTGTGGAAGTCCAACTCAAGCATTGAAATATGACATTTTCACAACCTCCCGTTCCAAGCAACTATTGATTTCCGTATTTTACGAGGATATCTGAACAATTAGTCCTTGGACTATCCCTCATTCACCAGGCAGAATCAACGTGGCAATCCTATTCGAGAATTCATCATCAGCAAAATGCGCCAAAAATAGGCATATTTCGACATTTTGGCAATAATAATTCATTTCTCACGTACCACTCACCAGAGTTTAGATTTCAATGCACGATAGTATTACACTACCAAGACCCTAACTCATGCTAAAATGAAAATTAAAACATCCGATGGTGAGGAGAGCAAACTTGAAAAATAAAATAGTCAGACACTTTTGAGACAACCTAATACATGAAATAAACTATATCAAGGGTAACAATAATACATAACAAGCTCAACTTTCAATACTCATTCAGGCTAAACGACGTGGTGCGCGAATGCGTCATGATTATCGTCTTAATCATAGTGATGCGTGCGCACTCAATGCACGTTCTTCGAGCTATTCAGCCGAATTGAAGTTATGAGCGAAATACGTTGGGATCAAGGGTTATTCTAGCTATTCCATTGAATTATCCATTTTAAAGAACACGTATATCCACTCGATTCCGATCATAACACTATGACAGTGCCTATCGAGTTCGTTCAATTCCATCGAGTTCTATTCTTGCTTGGTATGAGAAACAGGGAGTGTATTCTGCAAAATGAATGATGATCGCAACCTGGTGGATGGGTGCTACAGTAATCTAATATTAGCGAGTATGAATCTCCCTTGCAGTCGGACTCGTGAGCGGTTTTCTAGTAAAGAAAAATTACTTGTGTGTGACTGCGGTGACAACATTCTCTCGATAGGTTTTCACAGAACGCTGTCTTCCTCTATCAGGAAGCGTGCATTTGGACCATTGTGGCAACAATACGAATTGTGCAAACAAATCGAAATAACTACTAGAGTTCGAGAAATGAAACCACGGTACCTTCATTCTACACACTCTTTCGCCATTCCACCGGTCGAGAGAGTGTGTAAAATGAAGGGACGGAGACCCGAAGACCCGAATTACGAACCCTAGTAACCACTAAGAAGTTGGAAACAGAAGCACACTTAGTCTTACCCCGTCTTGGGAGTGTATGTCGCGCATTTCCCGTCAAGTCCATTAATGAGGAATATTGGAAATATCCGGGATTTTTTAAACTTTTTCGGGGTGGCATATTCTGACTCAAACATCTGCAGCAATCTGCGCCCGCCTAATCGATCAAACACCGCTCGCGCGTACCCGAACGATATCGTTCTGTCGATCTCGTTTGATAACGTTTATTGCAGCTTCAAGGGACATCTCTTCATTCTCACCGCTCTCTCACAGGCAGGAGCTGCGCAAGCAGAATGAGCAGATTTACCATGAAACCATCATAAGTTTACTGCCCAGACAGAGAGGAAATGTGCATCTTTACTGCCAAGCGTCTCTGAGAATGGCGGGACTATCAGCAAAACTAGTCAGAACAAACTGGCAACGTAGTTTCGAGGCAATCGCAAACCGTAACTCATTATCGAAATTTCGATTGTGAAATCTCTATTCTGGACTGAGTTATGGTTCCATAAAAGCATTAAACGTTGACCCTGACGCACAGCAACGAGTGAGAGAGCACGCGACTTGAAGACAGTACTCTCCCTATTTGAAAAAAGTTTCAACCAGGCGTGTTTTTGCTGAGAATCCTGCTTTAATGCATAACTTATGTGAATTTGCGGAACACCATCATC
Source organism: Pristionchus mayeri (assembly GCA_036245805.1). NCBI lineage: Eukaryota > Metazoa > Nematoda > Chromadorea > Rhabditida > Neodiplogasteridae > Pristionchus > Pristionchus mayeri. Next base: position 35,883,137 of record BTRK01000003.1, read on the forward strand.
TGAATGCGCCGATATGATGATCGATCTGTTGTTTTTGTTCAAATATTTCATGATATGAGCCGCTTGTACACATTGACTTCATGTCAGCAGCTGAGATTCTTTCCAGAAAAGTCAGTAATTTCTTCAAGTTTGGCTTATATAATATTTTATCTACGCTCGTCAGCGCAACGAAAGACGAATAATTACTTATGCACAATGATACAAGAGAATTGACTCACGTTACTCTGAGGACGAAATACAAAATGGCTTCCAGTCTTGACTTGACATCTCGATTTGTCACCCCCTTTATGAGCGCCTTGATCAGAAGATCGGAATGGAATCAGTGATAAGAAGGAAGCCGCGATAACCATCTGTCTCTCTCCTATTTGCGCGCTCTCTCGTTTTTCTAACTTGCCATAGAAAGTGTGCAAATGTGGAGAGAGTCAGACCATTGAATCCATAAGGCGCGATTCTCTTTTCACTCACACCACACTCGAGATGCAGAGAATAGTTCTCTTCGCAGCGATATTGCGTGAGTTGCACCCCAGTTACTTGAGTTCTCATATTGGAATTGTTTAAATATTATTTTCGGGTATGCCTTGGGCGCCCTACATAGCTCATGAGATGATCAGGATTATTCAGGGCACCTGAAACTAACTCGAAAATGGAGCAAAATGGCTGCACATTGAACTCATAAAAACTTATTTTTTCAGAAACAGTGCTCAGCTCGTGTCCTGCCGGCTTTGAACTCGTTAGCAAGGGAGAATGCAGGGGCAAGTATGCAACAGGTATCCCTTCCATCTTACCAGACGAAGGCAGATTATACTAGTCGATTAGATATTCACAATGTTTATTGCACCCTGCCCCCACAATCACTATTGCCTGTCTTCCTAAGTGCGAGGAGAGTCATACACGTGCCATAGCACTTAATTAATTATTCGTGTCGTGGTGCTCCGTAGATCGTAGATAATATATGCATGCAACAGTGCGCACTGATGCGACCAGTGCCCACGGCACGGCTGTTTCGAAGTGCCAAGAGATTCAAGGACAGCCAATCGAAATTCACGACGATGAAGTGAGATCTACGATTTATTAATAACTAGAGTTCGAGAAACGATACCACGGTCTCTTCATTTTATACACTCTTTCACCGCTCGACCGGTCTAGAGAGAGAGTGTGAAATGAAGGATGCCCGAATTATGTGAAATGAAGGATGCCCGAATTATGTGAAATGAAGGATGCCCGAATTATGAACTATATTCATAACCAGCATACACGTATTTTTCAAGCAAGAGACATACTGGGAGAGCAAGTATGAAGATGATAATGGGAAAATGCTCTTAGGTACGTTTTTGAAAACAAATTAACACATATGGATGGTTTACGCAGCACTATTTGTAAAGTTTAGTCATATGCTCGTGGGCTTCTTGTAATGTGAATGTAATTTATCACGCACAAAAAATGTTGTGCCAATTTTAGGAATTGGATGCAACTATACCAACAAACTTTGGGAATGGGCGGACGGCTCTGCGGTGGACTACGAGCCACGTGAAGGCTACCATCCAGGTTTAATTTGTTTCGGGCTTTTGGTTGAATGAGAACTATGACTTCATAATTCTCATCCGACCTGGCGACCATTTTCGAACCAAATATATTATTCAGATTTGAACGGAGCATGCACGACTGGATCCGCGTGGTATTTAACTTCAAATGGATTTTGGAACCGAGGTGAGTATTTTTTAATACGTTCGGCTCCATTCTTGACTCATTTTCACATGGTATGGCCGTTCGATATTTTGTGGATACTTGGAAGCAATATTGTGTATATTTTTTTAAATATTTTTGAAAAGATCTTTTCGGGTGAAGAGGTACGGTGCCGACCGAGGCTCTCGGCTCAATATGCATTCCATTTTCAACGGCACTAGGTCCGCTGAGAACTATGACGTCATGCCTTTGATATATCGGCATGACGTCATAGTTCTCATCCGACGTAGTGCGGTTTCAGCACATCCACTATCAACAGAGTTGCTAAAAATTGTAGATATTTAAGACTGTGTATGGTTTTTTTAGATTGTTAAGGAAAATATTTATTTTCAAATATTGAACTTTTTGCTGATTTTGCCCACTTTCAAATTTACTTGATATGATGATAGCGCCCATGATGTTTCTAATTCGATACATTTTCAAAAGTACTAATAAACGAGATTTTGCGCTATGTGGATGAATTGCGCAACCAATAATATTTAAATATTTATTAAATATTTATTTCCCAATATTGATTTTATTATTTACAGAAGCAAACTCTTCGTTTTACTTCACTGCGCAAGTTTTCTGCACCGTTCAGCTGCATCAACCAACGGGAGATGGATGTGAGACCTTCGATGATGACAATGAGGATGGAGAATGCTATCAAGTGAGTCTATCTCTCTCTATCTCTTCTAAGAAAAGGAGATACTAGGCCGGATGAAAAATATGACGTCAGGCTGCCTTTGATCTATGAAATTTGGCTTAAAGGAGGACTCTCGGCAAAGTAGCCTTATCGATAGAAGGGAGATAACACCCTTCAAAGATCATAGCGCGATCTAGGATGTGGACGAACATCGGTAGGATAGCTCAGTAGTAGATCAGCCGTCAAGTAATCGGAAGGTTACGGGTTTGATTCCCACCAGAGACATATTTGACAAAACTTCAACATATTTGAATTCGCGCACTTCCCTGGCCCCTCAAGCGTCCATGGCACTCAGCCAACTAATAATAACTATGTTGTGACTAGAGATATTAATGTATTTTTTTGGGATCCTTTAGTCGTTAAGAGGAGTTAGGTCATGGTTGTGAAAGGGTCCAAAGTTGAACGTTGCCGACAGTCCTCCTTTAACCTCATAGTTCTCATCCGACCTAGTGCAGATATTAGCCCCGGCGCGAAGCGCCCATGGTTAATTGAGCATTTGATTCTATGCAGATTTTAAGCTACATAGAATCAAATATTAAAATATTATTCACGATGATCAAGATCACTCGATTATTTCTCCTTGCTGATAAATTATTCAAATTTATATTGAGGTCCGGGGCAATGCTCAAACCTGGCAAGATGCTCAGACAACCTGCCGAAATCTTGGAGCAAGTGTGGCATCCATTCATAATTCCCAGGTATCATCAACAACAATACAATAATAATAACAACAACAACAGCAATAATAATACTACCATATTATGAACGTACTCTCAGGAAAACGCATTCATTCGCCGATTGGCAGCGTCTGCCGGAGCTGTAAACGGTATTTACATTGGTGCAACATCGTCAGGAAATACATTCAGTTGGATCGATGGCTCTCCTTGGGATTATAAAAACTTTTATCCAGGTAGCTAATTAATATGAATTGCTGAAAAGTTCATTTAAAAAAATTACACAAATAACTGTGATAAGGATTGGCTGTGTCTGGACTCGCCCCGAGGCAAAAATGACGAATATCTCCAAATATATTATTAGCGGCATTCTAGGATTTCCAATCACCGGAAAAGGCGAGTGCCTTGCAATGGACACCCTTTCGAACTCCGGAGAGTGGATGAACATGGACTGCGGATCGAGATTGGGTGTGGCATGTGCAAAGACAGGTCAGAAATGAGTGATAACAAATTTGGCAAGACTAGTGAGAAACAATTAGCATTTTTTTAAAAAAAACACAACTGTCCTTCAATTGTAGTGATGCATTTACGGATGTATATGATCACATAAACATATCAACACTTCAGCCGAACCACGTCACACGTGCACGTCCGGACCGTGGAAGGAGGGCGAAATTGTACGCATTTTGTTTCATTCTTTTCGAAAATAAGTGGCAAATTCCTAGATGTACACACCCGGATATCCATACGACGCCTCGGAGCCTTGTGATTACTTCCTTTCGGTATCAGCCGGGAAGAAAGTCCGGGTGGAGGTACAAAAACACCGCTTTTACACTTTTACGTAAAAAAGCTTTTACGTAAAAAATGGATTTTCAGGTTCTCCTACTTGAGGCCAATGCCTGCTGTGACCATCTGATTCTGGTGGATGATGTGCTTGGCGGAAATCTCGTTGCAAAGTTGTCAAGTGTTTAATCAAAATTTCGAAATCATTTTTCCAGCTTGACCGGAGAAATTTCGAATCAATATTATACGACGGAATCCTCCAACTTCATGAGGGTGTCTTGGGTTCCGAACGGAGGAGTGAATGTCCGAGGAGCTATGGTTAGTGAATTTGATGTTTGAATTTTGCGAAAGCGTCTCTTTATTCTGTGCACTCTCTCTCTCTCGCGATGAGAGAGTGATTAGAAAAAAATGTTTATTGAAATACAAATTTCAGTTCTCGTTCGCAGCTGTCTAATCGCTAATGCTTCACACATCGATCTGCATTTCAGTTGTTTCCGTTAGTCACCGCGAATCATTTTCGCGGATTAATTTAATCGTAATGCCCATTCAATTTGCTACCTCCAGTTAAATTTTCAGACCAATTGCTAGCCTGTTTCAGAAACTACATCAGAAATAGAAAGTGGCCGAATACTTTCCGGCGATAGTGTAATTGCAGAGACTCGGCAATCGATAGTGACACTCCTGAATTTGTGTGCGTGTGCAATGAGGCGATTCTGGGTAGAAATTGTCAGCATTATCGAGCAATGATCTCGATCTCTCCATATCATACACTCTCTCGCTCACTCTGATCGACGAGATAGTGAGCGATTCTTCCACTCAACCGTTATCGCGCAGCTTCGAAAGCGGTCACGTGTCGTAAAATACACAAGATATTAATAGAAGCATTCAAACAAGAATTCAGAAACATTGACGTGGTAACCTTATTGTTCGAGTAATCAACAAGTGTGATCGGATTCAACAATAAAACCGAAGTCGCGCAACGCCCTATTAAAATGGAACCGTTGCCAAAAGGGAGAACGTTAAGAATTAAGGGACAAATCAAGGAAGTTGCTCATCCAAAACAAATTATAGATGAAGCTTTAGCACAGAGTCCCGCAGTAGATATAGCGTGTATTACTCACCAAGAGTGGAAACATACATCTCTGCGAAGGCAAAAATCTCCAGGGAATCAAGGGGACTGGCACATGTTTTTATCATTGTAGCTTTTTTTACATTTTTCACCTTCAGTGCAACTCAGAGGTAAGGGCATATATCATGTCATCTGAAAGATTACATAAAAATGGACCCCCGTGAGCACACTGGGAGGCGAAAGTTTGAGCAATAGTCATAGGATATTTATGCGTGTGTGGGACACAATAAAACTTATGGCCCTTTCCTTTAGAACCGGCTTTAGGGAATATCCGATGTTGGTTCCGGCTCTTGTGTATCTCATCTCCCATACGAGCTAGAAGGATGGCAAGGTACTCAAAAAACCTGCGTACGTTGCATGAGTAATAACGAAATTAACTACATTGCAAGCACAGTCGTTTATGAACGTTTATGATTTCTCTTTTTTATAGTATATTCCATAATTCAGTATTGTTTGAAAAGAATGGTGCCCCACAACTAAATATTACCCCATTTGGTAGGAATCCAGTCAACTGCATTCAATGGAAGCGGATATTTTAGTGGCAGTAACATTTTGTTGACTTAGTTGGTCAATTATTGTTTCAATTCGCAATCTAACACTTTCAAAGTATTTAATCGAACAATCCACGTTGAACAATGTATCATGCAGGAAATATTAATATCATAGTCACTCAACATGGTCATGCTCAAAGCAAAAAATTGACGAGCACGTAAGCGGACGAGAATCGATAGCAGAATACGCGCTCCAGTGCAGTCTTCGATGCATGCGAAAGCCCACTATAAACTGCTGCAACCTGTAATAACATACTTTAATATAATTATTTATGTAATATTTCACCTTTGCCAGTTCAGCTCGAGCTATGAGTCCCATCGTATAAGCATTATGCATATTTGTCAGTTGGTATATAATGTAGATTAAACTATTTCCTGTGCTATAAAGATCGCAAAGAACAACTCTCACTTGATATAGCTCTGGATATATCTGGATATATCTGGATATAGCCCCTGCTCGAACACACAACAGTTCATTGTAAACATAGACTTAAAATCTCCCTTGGGCTCCCGCACCTCCGTCTAACATAAATCAGCTTTCTCACTTCTCTCTCATTCTGTAGAAATACACTTCCTAGGACGAAGTGCTTTAATAAGGGTGATGTGTCATTTTAGAACTCTGCAGAGGGTGAAATATAAAGTATTTCAAATTGAGCAACAAAGAGTTCTACAATGATACATCCTCGATTGAGTGATGAGACGTTATCTGCGAGAAACTTGAACGCCTTGCCGTTCAGCGTTGCACCTCGCCCTGCTCATGCACTCCAACGTGCTCCTCATGCTCTCATTCGGGTATCGAGTGTGGATGCTATCCAAGAAAGCCATCACTGCATCCTCCGTTAGACGTAGTACTCTGGTTGCGATCGCTCTCGCATCTAGTTCCCCATACTAGACGTAAAAGCAATTCCCACACACTGGAAATCTTAGTTCTATATTTTCGATGCATCGATACAGCACAAGATTTGTAGAAAATTCTAAATTTCCGGTCTTATTCTACAATGCCTGCTCGTATGAGGACCTCGACCTAGCCGAGGTCTCGAATCTGACCTACTGCACCATCGATTTGTATTCGGCACGTGTGGGCGGGAAATGGCTCGAACGTGGGGTGGTCGTGTTCGCCGTTGTCTACTTCTCTGTCAGTCTGGTCGCGACGGCCGCCTTTCGCACTAAGCTGGTGGCAAAAATCAGCGAACTGGTGAGTACTCAAAACCATGAATCCTTTCTCTCATGCGTAGACCGATGTGCAAGATTAGCAAAAGGTCGGAAAATCAGCCGAAAAAAATATGATATTGATCTCAGAACTGTGCGGCGGAGCGGTCTCGCCATCAGGCAATCCTGCGCGCGCTCACTGCTCAAGCCCTCCTCCCGGCGTGCATGACACTTGGCTGCATTGGTTTCGTTGTCGACTTCTTGGAGCTATACCACTCGCCCTACATGCAACGAGCCGAACACATTGTTTGCATATTTTTTCATTGTTTTAGCAATATGGAGGCTTTTCTGATAGAGTTGTCAACTGTTATACAAAATTCGTGTAATGGCCGGACGATAGTAGATAGTGTTACTTGAGGGATTATATTTTTGAAATGGAATTAGTCCAAAATTTAAAAAAAGATAATTCAGGCGATTTGCCTCTTCGCATTGGCATCGCCTCTTATCACACTTTCCGTTCTACGACCATATCGGAGGTAGGTCAACCCTCGGCTCATTCCGATGCGACACACCTATGTAATATGATACATGTACTACTTATTATGTGTTATAGGTTCGTGCAAGATTTGTTTTGTTGCCCAACACAAACGGAATTCATTTCACATTCGGACGAGCACAGCAAGAAAAGAAGCACAGTAGTTGGAGTTGCCACCATTCAAAACCATTCAGAATATTAACGTTGAAAGTTCGTTCATTATCAGTAGTTTGTTATATTATGCATCTCCATGTGAATATACGGTGCTTTGGGCTATCTGTTTTAAATTCGAGATGACATCACAGAGTTGATATGCATTTGGCAGGAATCAATTTCATAAATTGCATGCCAATCAATCAATCAATAAATCAATCAAATTTATCACGTCAGGCGATTAACACCAGATGAGGAATAGGCAGTTCTATTCTTCGGCAGTTCCTTGCCACCAGTTCGAGCCAAGGGATCTTCTTAGGTCATCTTTCCATCGCGCTCTAGGCTGTCCTTGGGGACGGGTCTTGTTGTAAGGGACTCAATCTGTAGATGCGCGGCTCCACTGGTCAAGTCCCACGCGTCCCAGCTTCCGAGCCCACTTAGTCTTCCTTCTGAGCGCTTCTTTATTCCAGTCGCGCAGGTTTGTCGCTTTGCGGATGTTCTCGTTCCTCCATCGATCTCGTAAGCTGATTCCAAGCATTTTCCGCTACATCTTACGCTGCGTCACACTAAGTCTCTCCTTCTCACTTGCTCGCAGTGCCCAAAGCTCGCTCCCATAGAGTACGTTAGAAGAGACGCAGCTCTCAAATAGTCGTCGTCTAGTCTTCATAGGAAGCAACCTTTTAGAAAGGAGGTGGGACAATTTACTCCAGGCGAACCATCCCAAGCGAATCCTATGTTCAACTTCAGCCAGGTGATCGAGGGGAAGGGAGATTCTTCCTCCAAGATAGGTTGCAGAATCGGCGAAATTGAACAGTTGATTATTGTTGATGATTGGGGCTCGGGTTGTTGTACATGATGTAAGGTCTTTCCTGAGTCAACTTCCCATCCGACTCGAGCACATGAATCCATCAGTTTCCGCAACATTCTTTCAAGTTCGGGGCGTGTCGTGGCAACGAGAACCACGTCGTCAGCGTATTCGAGGTGGATTAAATTTTTTCCATCGATCCTCAGTCCATCTTGCTCCCAGTCTATGTCGTTCATTGCTTGTCTCAAAACGGCATTGAATAGGCTGGGGGAGAGAGTATCTCCTTGGCGGACGCCTCATCTCACATTCACTTCGACGAACTCCTCGTTGACTCGAATTCTTGTGGTGGATGACTCGTACAAACGTCGCAGAAGATGGATCAGTGCGGGGTGTACTCCAAAGGTCCAGAGAGCTTGCCAGACTGCACTCCACTCAACACAATCGAAAGCCTTGCGAAAGTAGACGAAACCGAGGTACAAGGGAATACCGTACGGGAATACCGTTCGTTCGACAATCTGTTTGACGGTGTGAAGGTTATCGAGAGTGCTATGTCCTCTGCGGAAACCAGTCTGGGTGGGAGACTCTGTTTCTCCTAGCGTTCTTTCGATTCTTTTGAAAATCACGCGCGTACATTTCTTGAGAGTGACGGTGAGTAGCGAGATAGGTCGAAAGTTGTTGATGAGGGAAGGGTCCCCTTTCTTGTGTAGAAGTGAGACGACAGCTTGGACCATATCTTCAGGAACTTGATCTCCAAACACGAGGTGATTGAGTAGATCAGAAAGGAAAGGAGCACGGTGAGCTCTCGAATGGTAGAGCATATCGGGGAGAACACCATCGGAACCAGCAGAGTGACCACACTTGAGATGAGAGAGGGCATCATAGGTCTCATCAGGAAGGAAAGGGGGGAGAGAATCGATAGATTGAGAAGGAATGGCAAGAGGAAGCTCCATTGCTGGCTGGTAGATGGACCCTAAGAAACTTTGGACCGCAGTCTTAGTTACAACTCGTGAAAGAGCACCGGTGACCGGGTCAGGAACTTGAAGTCTCTTGCGGGAGGAGGGAAGATTCAACATTGCTTTGACTATTCTTCCTTTGCGTGCTGCATCTATCGCTCGGCTTTCCTTCCTTCTCTTGATATCCGTGATGATGCTGGTTCTGGCCGTTTTGCAAGAGATGGAGAAGGCGACATTGGATTGTGGAATTGATCGAAGGAAATGTCGCTGGGCCAGGAGGTTTTGGGTTGCAGGGGAGATCCAAGGTGGGGACTGCTTCTTCTTCCAACAGTTTGTTGCAGCCGTCTTTGCAAACGCTTGTATCTTGTGAACGGCGTCTGTGGCTGAGGTCGAGCGAGCAAGGGGCATTGATGCGAGAAGACTCGCATTGGCAGTAAAAGCGACTTTATCGAAGACCAGTCGCTCCCTGCATCTTTTATGCCGCACCTTGTTGGGAATAGAGAGGGCGAGTCGGACGAGGCGATGATCCGAGTTGAATTGGAAGTTTCCGACGACACCACAGTTGACAACTCGTGCTATGATGGGCGAAGCAACGAAATCAATTTGGTTGAATGTGGTGCCGTTGGGCGATCGCCAAGTCCAGATCCTGCCCCGACGCCGTTTGGGTAAGGTGTTTTGAATGCGCAACTTGTTCTGCACGCAGGTCTCTGTGAAAGAGCGCCCACGTGAGTTGGGGGTCGGAGAAGCAAATTCGCCGACAAATCTTTCATTGCCAGGCTCCTTTACGACTCTACAATTGAAATCCCCGACCAAGATTGGCATGAAACATATGTCAATACATGCATGTCAATACATGATTGAAAATGAACAATATCTATAAAAACACCAAAAATTAACAGTCATGCGTATGTATTTGTACCACCACTGTTGAGAGACTAGAGTTGCGTATTGTTGATAGAATGCACAGAGCGAGATGCATACAATACATATAAATATCGTTTTATTCACATAAAACAAGAATCCGTTGTCGGGTGATGATTTACGATCTCGGTTTTAATCGTAATTAGTGGTACAATATGGAAAGATGGAGAGAGAAAACGCTTGCATTTTTGATCGGACTCAAAGCTGATGTAGAAATGCACATCGAGCATCTTAGATTCGAAGAAAAATATGATAGTTTTGTCATAAGGTAAGTACGTCCTTGCAACTCATTGTGAGAGTAAACTGTCACGTTCTTATTCAAATGTAGGGGAGCGCATACTGGTTACAATGAAACAATACGTTTGGCAAATGTTACCCCCCCCCCCCCCTCCCCCGATTATGTATTTGATTGCTGTGGAAATTTGCAAAGCTTTGCGAACAATTTTCCCAGTTGCAAAAATTTTCTCAAGAAATAAGTAAAACGGCTTTTTTAATTTGTGCAAATCACAATAACAATTACTTCGTTTTCTCACCAATCTTTAAAGAATGATGATAAAAGGCACATTTGCACGTTTATGATCAGTAGTGGTTGGCATGATCTCGACAGATGCTGTCGCTCATATCATCATTCTATCTGGTCTCGATATTACTTCTGTCGTGCTGAATATGACGCTCATCGTTGCGATTATTACCCGGTACTTCAAGTTGCATGGATCCTTTTAAATTACCACTCTTTGTTGGTACTCTCGGTCAGATGGGTGAAACAGAGTACGCAAAGGAGATAAATGACTATGAAACCAAAAAGTAGGCAGAGCGGCCGTTTCAGGACTCCCTCTTATCTTCGTTCTTACTCGATTCTCCTTGTGAATACTGCGATGGTTGATATGATCGCGCCGATCACAAGTGCCGCTGTCGTTCTCAGGTATTATTCTCCATGCAAACTATAGCATATCGATCCCTAGTGATACCCGAGAGTGGTGACCGCCGGGGTTCGCATGGTGTCGTCGTAATATTTAAGGTTTTTTCTATCTCCAGGAAAAAATACGTTGTTTACACGTTATCCATCTCAATTTGCATGTTTGTGAACGTGGACGGCTTCGTTGTGTTCGACTTCGCTGGGCCCTGCACATTGCTTAGCGTGAACCACTGCCACGCCATCTTCTGTGAGAATCTTTCTAGTTTGACTCGCATTGTGATATAATATCTGCGAAATAGTCCGGAAAACCTAGGATAAAAATAAGACAATTTGTTCAGCTTTGAACGTTGCGCTAATGATTCACTCCAACACACTCCTTGTACTGTCCTTCGCATACCGAGTGCGGATTCTCGCCCAGAAAGCGACCAGCACCATCACCGCCGTTCCTCGCAGCACCCTGGTTACGGTAACCATCATCTCCACCATCCCCAGCTGGATTATGCTGGTCAGTCCGTGATTCATAATTACTGAATCCTAGTGGAATTTAGAAACATGCGATTACGATTTCGCATTTCCGGTCGCATTCTACGGCGCGTGTTCGTTTGATGTCGAATTGCCGGAATTTGCGAACAAGACCTATTGTGCATTCGACATGTACTCGACCCGTGCGGGAGCGAAATGGATGGGAAAAAGTGTGGTCGCGTCCATAATCTGCTTCTTCGTGACATGCCTCAGCACGATGACCTTCTTACGAGCAAAGCTGATTGCGAAGATCAGTGCATTGGTGTGTGGATCTTCGCATATGCATTAGGGTTCCTGCTTTCAAGTATGTTTCGTGTGCGCTTTATGTATGTAATATATAACGTACATGAAACACACTTGAAAGTCGAAGCCCAACTGGGCCAAAAAGCCCAATTGGGGGAACACTAATATGCACACTATTACATTGAGCCAACCCGTATTACGGTGGAGCACATCACACTATTCCGTAAATAATTCATGCGAATGTTCGGAATGAAGACGTTTCATGTATTATAGGGCAGTGCGGCGGAGCGCACTTGTCAACGTGCAATTCTGCGTTCGCTCACCGCCCAAGCCCTCCTGCCGATCTGCATGATCATCCCCGTCATCTGTTTCTTCATCGACTTCTTCGGAATCTATCAATCTCCCTTCTTGCAGCGATCGGCACACACAGTTTGTTGTTATACAAATCCGTTGCCCTGCCTATTAGCTGATTCTGGCAAGGTTTTCGCTTGTTTTTTGTTCGGATGCATAGGCTCTCAGAAGGATTGATTGGGTTAGGTGTTCCATTCATATTACATATTGAATAATTGATTCGTACAACATAAATCAGGCGTTGTTCATTAGCAGGCACAAAACAAGCAATGTTAAAGGTTGTCAGCACATTCCCATTCGCATCGCCAATCATCACTCTTCTTGCTCTTCCACCATACCGGAGGTTGTTTTTGATAATAAAACTACTAGTCTATACCATTTTTAGAGGAACGAATACATCTAGAACAATCTAAAATCGAGATTATTCGGTATGATAATGTCCTTGATGAAAATCGTGACATTCTAACGCCCAGCCGCACCATCAAATATGATGGAAGACTGTAAAATCGCTTTACATAGCTCCATATTTATTTTTTTCACTTTTTATAGGTTCGTGCAGCACATGTTCTGCTGCTCAACTATAGCTGTAGCCGACTCTCAATCGGACGAGATCAGCAGGAAAAGAAGCACGAAAGTGACCACCATTTGAGACCATTCAGAAGATGCCCGGAAGCGAATGTCAGCACAAGCGGGTTAACGCCCATCGTCACATTTCCTGATTTCAATCAAATGTAATAGTTATTTTCTCAAAATAATTTATGTTCTCAATAAAATATCGTTGCCATATGTTATAAGTTTCTACTCAGTTTGCTTTAGCCCTGTCGTGGATTGTTATAATGGTACATTGAGCCGCGGTGAAATGAGTCTTCGCTGCGAATGTTTTTTACACATTAGCAGTGGCATTTGTTGGGATTTCAAGTGGATGAAACAATGTATATGGATGTGTTCAGAGAACTGGTATATCGTCGAAGAAATTGAGAAAAACACAATCACTTTATAGTGATCAGCTAATATTGTGGTATCATGTTTCTTCGAAATAATGCCTGTGTGGACAGCAATTTCGCTGAGGAAAACTACATCATTAGTTGAAAAACAATTACAATTTCCTAAAAATGTAGTGACAATAAAACAGCTCGCTTCACCAGTAGTCGCCATGGTTTCTACTGATGAGTTTGTTCATATCATCGTCGAAGCTGCTCTGGATTTCAACTCACTCGTGCTGAATATCATCCTAATCATTGCAATTGTTACTCGGTACTGCCACTTATCTAGGGGTTCATTAGTTCTGGATTCTGGATTTTGCTATCAATGGTGCACAGTACATTTGCTTTTGGGCACTATGAATTGGTACCACACATTTCTCGTGAGAAATCACTTCATGCCCAGGACCCCATCTCACATGCACAAGTTCTCGGTCATCCTGATAAACACAGCGATAGTGGACACAACAGCTGCTATCACGAGTTTTGTAGCAGTGCTCAGGTACTCTTGTGCGTAGTTCAAATGCCAGTTCATGCTTCCAGTCGTTATCATTAACTAGTTCGTATTATGATAAACTTTCTGAGAGAATGAGGATTTCAATGAACTTCTATTGAAAAGCCAATGAGCATTTTTGATAAAGTGAATGACATTAAACGTGGTTTATACATATCCGGCCTCTCACGAGAAAATCGGGATAAATCAGCATTTTCAGTTGACATTCGAATTTTCGGAAATCTTGTATATTATGTTTCCATTTAGTACTTGACTGGACTAGCCTAAATCTCAAGTTTCGGAATTTTTACATGCGCTGCAGCTGCAGCAGGCTGATGCAAAGTTGAGACGTTTGGCATCGTTTAGTGAAGTTTTCACCTATAAAAGTGGTGATATTTGTCCGCCACAGAGTTTCTATGATCAAATAAACGATTATGGCACATGTTGTTCATTTCTCACTTTTGAGACCTTTGCAGCAGACGCGTGGTGGACCAGTTTTTAATTTCCCACTCGAACACTGATTTTTGCGGATCTCCAAACTTTTCCAGTTTGTAGAGCTTGAAATTCTGCACATACTACATTTTTTTGTGATTTTATCTCTGTGGTCTTGGCACATTCCGAAGCCGGCGAAAACCTCACAACGGGGTGCACGGTTCACCTGCAGTGGAACTGAGTTCGCTCAGTCGCTAGTTCGAACCACAACCATAGCAGATAAGTTTTGCCATCCTTCTTGCTCATCCATATGACCCGTAATACTTTGAGACTTGCTTTCTCGATTTTATCACATGACAAAAAACTTGTCTGCTATGGCTGGGGTTCGAACTAGCGGCTTAGCGAACTCAGTTCCACTGCAGGTGAAACGTGCAGCCCGTTGTGGGGTTTTCTCCGGCTTGGGAATGTGCCAAGACCATAAAATCACCAAAAAATCTGGTATGCGCAAAATTTCAAGCTCTACAAACTGGGAAGTTTGGAGATCCGCAAAAAATCTGTGATTGAATGGGAAATTAAAAACTGGTCCACCACGCGTCTGCTGCAAAAGTCGCAAAAGTGAGAAATGAACAACATATGCCAAAATCGTTCGTTTTATCATAGAAACACTTTGGCGGTCAAATATCACCACGTTTATAGGTGAGCACAGCAATAACCGATGCCCCATGTCTCAACTTTGCAGCAGCCTGCTGCAGCTGCAAGATGCAATGGGGTCAAAACAGACAAGATTAAGCACCTGTGCCCCAATCCCGAACAAAAAAAAATAAAATTGAAAAATTTGTATTTTCCATGTCAACACGCTGTCCCGATTCTCTAGTGAGAGGCCTGATATGTTCCTGCAGGTTTTCCAACGTGGACGGTTTCATTGTGCTATCTCACACGGGCCCCTGTACACTGTTTGGCGCTCATCAGTGTCACGCCATCTTCTGTGAAGACATATGAGATGAATCGCGAGAGAATCGACCACGCTGCGGCGGTAGGATTCAAGTTTGTCCGATCCCGCTATAATTTTAGTTATAAGTATTTCAAATGATTCTCTTTCAAACTGCGTCGGCAGAATTTTGATATCGCTCGTCAACGTCGAGATTCAGAAGGCCAAAGTTGGGGCTATCACATATCGACAGTCAAATCGGTATCACTTAAATGATCATAAAATCGTTTAAAATAACGATCGAAAGTCGTTCTTTTTTTAGAAAGAAAGCTGGGAACATACTAGGGTTCCCCGAATTGGGCTGTTTGGCCCAGTTGGGCTTCTGCTTTCAAGTATGTTTCGTGTGCGCTTTATGTATGTAATATATAACGTACATGAAACATACTTGAAAGTCGAAGCCCAACTGGGCCAAAAAGCCTAATTGGGGGAACCCTAGAACATACTCGAGCATCGCCAGAATTTCGATACGCACCTGCGCGCGCGGCAGCGCGGATCACGTAAAAAGATACAGTGACCCATGAAATTTTTTATATCGATCCTAATCGATGCGGCGGTAGGGGCGATGCATTCCTTGACTAATTCTAAGACTTTTTACTTCGGGGAGTTTTTCGATTAGATTCCATCTAACGCCGGAAATCGATATTCCCGCTTTTATTTCGGACATGAATGCAATTCCCCAGAAATTTTTCAAGAACTTTGACAAATATTATTGTTGATATAGCTTCCACTTGAGCCGATACATCTTTCACTGGAAAGGCGCAAATTAATATTTCCCGGAAGTTAGTTCAAATGAATTTTGAATGACTTATGGTGTGCCTTTTGGGTTACTGTAAGTGAGTGCAAACGTTGGACGACTTTTCCCAATTGGCGTAACATGGTGTAAAATCGATTTTCAGCCCACGTAACACCAATTGGGAAAAGTCGTCCAACGTTTGCACTCGAAAAGTCGTCCAACGTTTGCACTCGCTTACCGTAACCCAAAAGGCACACCATAAGTCATTTAAAATTCATTTGAACTCACTTCCGGGAAATATTAATTTGCACCTTTCTACTGAAGGATGTATCGGCTCATGTGGAAGCTATATCAACAATAATATTTGTCATAGTTCTTGAAAAATTGTCCGGAATAAAAGCGGGAATATCGATTTCCGGCGTTAGATGGAATCTAATCGAAAAACTCCCCGAAGTAAAAAAGTCTTAGAATTAGTCAAGGAATGCATCGCCCCTACCGCCGCATCGATTGGGATCGATATAAAAAATTTCATGTGTTACTGTATCTTTTTACATGATCCGCGCTGCCGCGCGCGCGGATGCGTATCGAAATTCTGGCGATGCTCGTCGATTACCCTCGTCGAGGCCGCCCTATTGGCGAAATCAGAAGCAATTCGAATTTTCGGCCTGTGCCAAGTTTATTTCGATTCTCTCAGATAGTGTGTTATATATATATATATATATATATATATATATATATATATATATTCGACGAGATACGAATATTATTTTATGTGTGTCGAACAGAATAATTTGACTCCTCACACTGAGGTTTCATAGTGATAGAATAGGAAGAGAGAAGGGAGTACAAAAAGAAGCGAGGGAGAAAATAAGAAATCTAGTCAACTGGTCTCATCTGTCTTCGTCTGGTCAGTATATGAGGAGGGAACCGATGAGGAGGCACTCAGGTAGACCAGGTAGATGAGGAGGCACTCAGGTAGACCAGGTAAAATCAATCGAAAAGCATGTAACTCCATTCCTGCATTATGATTGCTGGGAGATCATTTTTAAAATACTGTGCCACCCCCGGGCATTCTTTGTTACATGTTTGCAGATAACGCGTTTTAATTATTCGGAAAAATAAAATTATTCGGTTGCGATATAACATTTCAATTGAATGATGCTTTAGATTATAAAAAAGAAGAACAGTTTGAAGAAAGGAAGGGCAGCAGAGGAAAAAGAAGAAGAAAAAATACTCATGATGGAGGAGAAGAAATGCAGAGAACTCTACGAAAAATTGACCCATCCAAGAACGAAAAGAGAGGTATTATACATTATTTATACAATTATGTTGCAATTTTTCAATAGGATAATTTTTGTTCTTTATCCAAAAAACCATAACATCTATTTTTTTTCTGGGTACTTTTTCGAATGAGAGCCCGTCGTCGGGTTAGAACTCAAGAGTACCCTTCTCTAATATGTTTGCAGAATTTTGTTTGTTAATGTAGAATTAAATATAATTCTAAAAACAATTGAGAAAATGACGACACATTTGTTTAACTAAAAAATCGCTGGAATATAAACTATAAAAATTACAAATTTTCAGATTTTCAAAAAATCACGCTTGCTCAATACCTCAAAAGCCTACCGATTATGGTAATATTTTATGTATTCTAACACCACTAAAATTTCTGCCAATAATATTTCATGTTGTTAAATAATGAGGGTCAGCAAAGTTAAAATTTTAACGCTGTCACCAAGGCCTAGTCCATCCTCCGAAGATCGTAGCACGAGTTAGGAGGAAATACTATCATCGGTTGTTAGCTCAATGGTAGAGCAACCGCCATATGATCGGGTGGTTGCGGGTTCGATTCCCACCAAATGTTTTTGACCCATCTTCAAGAAATTTGAATTCCCGCACGTCCCATCCCTTCAAGCCTCCTTGGCATTCTGCCAAGTGATGATAACTCGGTACAAACTAGAGATGTAATTGTGAAATTTTCAAGATCTCGTTTTGTTGAGCACAGCTATATCATGGTTATGACAGCGTCAACATTTTAACTTTGCTGAAACTCCTTCTTTAATTACACATACCGCATCATATATGAGACGAATCGCGAGAGAATCGACTACTCTGCGGCAGTGAAATAAAAAATCAACCTATCCTGCTGAAATTTTAGCACAAAGTACTTCAAATGATGTTCTTTCAAACTGCGTCGTCAGAATTTTGATAGCCGTCGTCATCTTCGAGATTCAGAAGGCCAAAGTTGGTACTGTCACTTTTCGACAGTCAAATTGCGCTCACTTACATGATCATAAGTCCGTTTAAAATAAAGATAGAAGGTCATTCTTTTTTTCCAATGAAAGCTACCATCCGGGGCTACAACTTTTATGTTGACGTCATAATTCATGGATCTCACCCTGGTGAGGGGCGGTCGGGTGAACCAAAAGTGACGTAACTTTGCAAATCGGAAAAATCCCCCAAAGTTATTACGCGCGTGTTGTAGTCCCTATATGTGCCTAACTTTTCGCCAAAGACTAGGGAAATCGTGAAGTGGAAAAAAAAGAGGCGGCACTTTAGTGAGGAGGGCCAAAAACCGGTTTCGGACAGAGAACCTTCCAAGCCTCTAATTGGCTGCTATTGGGCTCAAAGTCATCCAAGATCATCTAAAACAACATTTTAAATTGTTTCTTCAATAGTTATAATACTTTCATTGGTCAAAAACTACAATATGACCTCAAAATCAACAATGGATATTTGGACTCTTTTCAACAAGTGAGATAGGTGCAGATGCACTACATCGCTTCCAATTAGATAACAAATGGTCCTCTCAACAGCTCAAAGAAAGAGGTCACCTACAAATATGATATTTCATCTGATGAATCCACGGAAAGGCGCAATATTGTACTTACGATCAAAATAGTCGTAGGGACCTGGCATTTGGCTAGAAATGTAGAGCATGATGAGCTACACATTTCGTCTGAAGAAAGTTAGTTTCTATCTTTTCATTGAACCGCGCTACAGAGCCTAGAAGATGGCTAGAAACGGGCTATACTGCCCCCGAGAGCAAGCGCTCTAACCGTCTGGCGCTCTCGCCGTCTGACCTCTCTCTCCCTCCCCTCCCTTTAGAGCTCTCCCGCACGCGTCTCTCGCCGGTTTTTGCCGTGTTATAGGCTCTGTAGCGCGGTTCAATGAAAAGATAGAAACTCACTTTCTTCAGACGAAATGTGTAGCTCATCATGCATTTCTAGCCAAATGCCAGGTCCCTACGACTATTTTGATCGTAAGTACAATATTGCGCCTTTCCGTGGATTCATCAGATGAAATATCATATTTGTAGGTGACCTCTTTCTTTGAGCTGTTGAGAGGACCATTTGTTATCTAATTGGAAGCGATTTAGTGCATCTGCACCTATCTCACTTGTTGAAAAGAGTCCAAATATCCATTGTTGATTTTGAGGTCATACTGTAGTTTTTGACCAATGAAAGTGTTATAACTATTGAAGAAACAATTTAAAAAGTTGTTTTAGATGATCTTTGATGACTTTGAGCCCAATAGCAGCCAATTAGAGGCTTGGAAAGTTCTCTGTTCGAAACCGGTTTTTGGCCCTCCTCACTAAAGTGCCGCCTCTTTTTTTTCCAATTTACGATTTCCCTAGTTTTTGGCGAAAAGTTAGGCACATACAGGGACTACAACACGCGCGTAATAACTTTGGGGGATTTTTCCGATTTGCAAAGTTACGTCACTTTTGGTTCACCCGACCGCCCCTCACCAGGGTGAGATCCATGAATTATGACGTCAACATAAAAGTTGTAGCCCCGGATGGTAACTTTCATTGGAAACAAAGAACGACCTTCTATCTTTATTTTGAACGGACTTATGATCATTTAAGTGAGCGCAATTTGACTGTCGAAAAGTGACAGTACCAAATTTGGCCTTCTGAATCTCGAAGATGACGACAGCTATCAAAATTCTGACGACGTAGTTTGAAAGAGCATCATTTGAATTACTTTGTGCCAAAATTTCAGCGGGATAGGTTGATTTTGTATTTCACTGCCGCTCAACCCCCTAAAATGGTCGATTCTCTCGCGATTCGTCTCATATTATAAACGTCGCGGTATCGGAAGACCAGGTAGGCTGTGTTCCAGACTGAAAATGCACTTCTTAATGCACAGTTGCGCGCTAAGGGCGGTAGCTTTGCGCATAAACAAGAAATGGTGCAGCTGGGGCCATTATCACCTCGTCGTGAGTGCAGCGATACAATTTTCAGAAAATTTCAAACGCGTTCATGAAGGATTTGCTGCTGAGAAGCGAAGAAAGCTCAAGGCGATGCAAAATCCGAACTCAGATGAGGCGTTGGCAAAAGCTCTAAATGAAAAGTGGGACAAGATGAAACGAGAGGTATATGCAATTCATTTTCACAAATTCAGTATTCATACTTGAATGAATTATCTACATATAAATTACCTGTCGGAGATTATCACTATTGTTTCTTTACCATTGACCTAACAACTTTCAACAGTTGGGTGTTACAGGCTACTGAGAAGATTCCTGATATGCTCAAGTACGTGCCAAGGCTCTAAATAGTTGTCAATGGAATTCCGACTATCGCATTCGTAGATACTGGTCTGAGATTTTTGTTTATCAAAATTGTTCAATAAGAGGATTGCATGAGAATTCGAATTTTCGAATTTTAAAATTTTTTTTGGTATCAATTGATGTTTACAGGAGCCCAGAGCTAATGCGAACTGGAACGTTTATTTATTTTTTAATTTACAGGAGCCTTATGCTGCTTCATGTCAAGATCCTTCGCTAAAGAAGCCAATATTGAGAACAGAGTGGACTCACGAATTCGAAATAAAATATATGGAACCGGAGGAGGCATTAAGATAGACGGATTTATATGGGGATGTATGTTTTTTTGTTGTAAAAAATACATTTTGCTACGAAGTGAGAGATAGTAATAGATACTCATGTAATAATGCCAGGTCCCGTCAACATCGACGGAACTACCTATTACTCCAATTTTAACGTATGGGAAGATTCATATGATGTGAGCATTGGAGCCGACTTTCTACGCCATCATCAATGCTCCATTAATCTCCCGGAAAAGAGGTGAATTTCACATTCAAAGTGCCAAAATCATTGCTTGAAAATGCATTTTCATTAATTTCTTTTCCATTATCAGGCTATGTTTCAACGAGAGCAAGTTCGTCGAATTTCTCACAGAGGAGGATATAAGCAAGTGGTACGATGGGCGTGAATGTACGTATTATTTTGAATAAAATTTAATATTTACAATACATAGTAAATGAGAGTTTAATAAAAAATCATGATTATGCGCATATTGGACGCATCCATCAATCAAGGTTGACGAGGAAATGCTCATTGAACTTGTGGATCTCAAATTCGAAAAACAGAAAGCCAAAAATGCATTACTGGTCTCTTTTTGTGTATTCTAATATGTATTTTTAACACGTTTAATGTGTATTCTACTTCGTTTTGGTGTATTGCGTATTATTTTTTTATTATTATTATTTTTTTTATTTGAATAATGGCAACATTACAGCGGACTAACAACGATATTGAAGAAGAACATCTCTACAGATACCAAGAAATGGAATTGGATGAGGGATACAACGAAAATTGGAAGCGTTTTTTGAAATATCTTGAAAGCGTACCAGATAAGATACGTTTCTACGAAACAACTAATTGTTTTATTATAAAAAATGGATTCATAAATCTTTTTTAGGTGGCGCTTGACATTTCTTCGCGCAAGGGTTCTGCTACTCAAGATGATGGAAACCATTGCTCTAGCGCATTCTCATCCATCGTGGTCAGTTTAAAGGTCCTCCGAAATCTCCGATTTTTTTCAAATTCGCGGCTATTTATTTAACCGCAAGCCCTAGCGCGCAATTTCAAACATATCAGGTTGTCCGGAAAGTCTTTGTGTATGAATTTGTGTTTACACTGCTCGTCGCAAATTCACTTTGGTGCCCCCTTGTTCTTAGTGAATAACAATCAATGAAGGGTCTTTATAGTAAACAACTCCCCATTCCCTTTCCATCAGTCAGGCTTTAGTAGAGCAACGATGTATGTCACTAGTACCATCCACTTCCGTCATTCTACAGTTTCACCTCATCCTATCATACATAACGATGAAGGATTCGGAGACCCTACATACGTATGTTAATGATACGCATGCCCCTCACTACAACACAGTCAGGATTTGGTTTCATCGCTTCGAATAAGGCGACTTTTCTAATGTTCTTAATTTTTCGATTTTTTCTTAATTTTCGCGCTCAGGTGGGTTCTACAGGGAGGGGATCCATAGATTCAAGGAACATTAGGTATATGTTGTCAGTAATGATGACTCGTATACTTGAACTCGTGTTATTGTTTCCTCAAAGAAAAAAGTTTTGAAAAATACACAAAGACTTTCCGGACAACCTAATATTACAGTAGATCGAGCTTAACAGGGGGTAATTTTTGGCTTTCGGAGGACCTTTAACGATGACTTTGGAAATTTGGGTATTCATAGATGCATTAATATTGACCGATTGACCGGCATAAGACTGATGTTATTCAAAATAACACCGGTTAAACCATTTTGTCGACAAGTGAACCAAAATGAGCAAAACAAAAGATTCTGGAGATAGCTGCTGAAATTTTTGCGTGTTTTTTTTGTTTTTCTCAAGTATGACCCTAAATTGATTTAATGCAGATATGCCCACTTCCCAATGATGACGAAAAGTGCAAGCAGCTTTTCGAGAACATGAATTCACCTCGAGAAAAGCAGAGGGTTAGTTGCATGCGGTTTTCCCGAAAAAAATAATTTCAGATATATTTTGCATGGAAACCACTCCACGACCACTACGTCAAATACCCATCCGATTATGGTAAACATACTTTCTTAAAATATAATATTAGCTATTTTCAGAAGGTTTGAAGCGAGAATATGGTGTATACATGGCTTCTGAGAGGCGAAAAATTGAGATGATGAATTATCCTTCGTTTGAGGAGGGCAAGCGAATGCTTCTGGAGAAGGCGAAATACGATGCATTGGATAAACTGAAGAATACAGTATTATTCGAATCATTGACAGATGTTAAAGCAAACACTTTCAGGCTCTAATTAAGATACCCGAACACATCCTTTGCATACATATTAAAGATATGTTCAGGATTAAAATTAGCGTTAATGGAATTTCTGGAATAGCCTTGGTGGACACAGGTTAGATTTAGATAAATAATATATTAGTATTTATATTGCTTTTGTAAAGCTTTGAAAATTATAACTTTGTCATGACAACAACATGTATTTATAAAAATTTTCCAGGCTGCATAACGTCATCCATGGACTTGTCATTTGTCAATAAAGTCGGGCTTGCTGACGTAATTGACACCCGATCAGCCTACAACACGGAAGGACTTGGAGGACCCGATCGATGCATTGGCAGGATCTGGCGTTGTGAGGATGTTTCGCCATCCATTCCTAAATTATGGGGCCCATGGGGGATCTTCCTTTTGAACCCGAATCTGAACTGAAAAATTCGCACTGTTGAGCTACTCATGATGCATTTGTCTTTAGTTTGCTGATTTAGGTTCCGTCGAAATTAATGGACTTGCATTTCATACACCGATCGATGTGATGAATGAAAATAACGATATGGTTATCGGGATGGATTTTTTGGCCAAATACAAATGCTGTATCGATACAAATAACAACAAGCAAGTGTTTTAGTGTTTTTAGCTCAGCCGAAATCTGTTTTATATGATTTACTTCATGATTTGTACAATTCTCAGGCTCATATTCAACGACACGATGCAAGCAGATTTCATTTCTGAATCTGAGTTCAATGAGTGGAAAGAAGGCCGTGATCGTATGTTTTCACAAATATTTGCGACTATATTTTGAAAGAAATATAATTGATTGATCGATATTTTCAATTCTTTCTGTCGAAAATATATATTTTTTTCAGTTTTCTAGCATCACGCATTCAAAGCCGACGAGGATAAATTATCGCAGCTCGTGGGCATGGGATTCGATAAGACGATGTCGCTAGCAGCTCTTGAGGTTTGATTTGATAATACGTTTCCTGCTATTTTTTTAAAACTTTCACTTTTCGATACAGCTATTTTTGCAGCTCAATCTCAACAACCTGGACGATTCGGTTTCTTATCTATATTTGAAGAGCGAAACTAATGCTCAGAATTCTACCCTTGCTCAGGATAATGAACCAACTACAAATTGAGGTTCACCATTTTCAATGCACTGTCTTTTCGGAAATTCGATTGTTTATTGTTTTTTCGTGCGTTTATTAAAATATCGTGATTATAATAGAACTTTTACGATAAACATGTGAAGCCAGTTTCTCGATTGAGACCCATCACTTAACCGGTCTTTCGAGTGTCAATGTCTCTCCTTTTTGGAATTTCACCTGTGATGTACCAAAATGTTCCGATCTCTTCATTCTGCATGCTCTCTCGCAGGTCAGACAGTGTGAGAGAGCATGCGGAATGAAGAGATCGGAAATGATTTGCATTCCCCAGGAATGCACCGGAACAATAGCCAGTTTTCCCTTTTCATTTCCTACCCCAAAGTAGTGAGAAGGCATCAGAGATCATCTCGAAGGGGGAAGAGGGTGGAAATCACGAATCTGTCCTCGCGATGCGTTAGGGATGGCATCGTGAGAAATATTCATTGTGCTTGTATTCGTTTCTCTGGTCAACTAATGATCACTAAACGTGTGTTTGGTTCGGTGGCTTGATTAGTTAAACAAATCGCAAAATGAACATGCCATGTTTCGCGCGCCGTCCATATGAGAGGAGAGAATCAACTATTTGAGGGGGGTGAGCGGCGGTAGGAATCAAGTTTGTCCTATCCTGAAACAAATTTGGTTACAAGTACTTCAAATGATGCTTTTTCAAACTGCGGCGTCAGAATTTCGATAACTGCCGTTATCGTCGAGATTCAGAAGGCCAAAGATGGTACTATCACTTTTCGAAAGTTAAATCTCGCTCACTTAAATGATCATAATTCCCTTTAATATTAAGCTAGAAGGTAGTTATTTTTTTCAAATGAGAGCTACCATCATGCACTACAACTTTTATGTTGAGGTCATCATTCCTGGACCTCATCCTGGTGAGGGGCGGTCGGGTGAACCAAAACTTTCCTAACTTTCAGGCCACAGCCCATCATCAGTCAGTAAACCCATCTCAAACTTGGGTAATTAAACCATTTCAAGGCAAATTTTTAATTTTGCATGTGTTTGATTCTCCGGTCTGACATGATCACTCCGCGTGTTTATGTTTCGCTGGCACGTAAAATAGTGTGCTAATATGTGTGCTTCTATCGTGTATACTACAGAATAAGATGATTTCAGCGTACATCGGAGTGCTCTGCATACTCGTGCATCTCTCTGATCCATGAACACCTCAAGAATCCACCGCACGTCAAAGCACCGCAGGAAATCCGAAAAGGAATACATTGCAGTATAAGCACCGTACAGCATGCATTCTCGTCAGCGGCACTTGGTCGGATGAGAACTATGACGTCATGCCGTATCTGATATATCGTACCTTTCATTTTCAACGGTACAACGAACGAGTTGAAACGTTTTGAAATTTTCAAAATTTTCAAGACAATTGTGGGCTTCCTAGCAATTATCACGCGTATCAAGATTCAGTGGAGGTATACGGGAACAATTTCAAAAAGTTTTCCCTATCTACTCCATATAATTATGGGAGAACATCATTGGCACGATAAACTGAAATTTCATGACCACTGTTCTCAGAGCCGTCATTTAGGAATATTCCGGTTTTGAATCCGGCTATTATGTATTTCAGCTCCCAGATGAGCTAGAAAGATGGCACCGGGCTCAAAATGTGTGGAAAAATATTTCCAGAAACTTTTATGTTTTGTGCTAAGCAATTGGAAAACGTTTTGAAAAGTAGTGATCGAAAAACCAACTTTTAGACTAAAATAAATTCTATAATTATTTTCGGAGATACCGTTTCAAGGAATTTTATTGCAGAATATGAAAGTTAGAGCCCATATCTATAAAATAAAAATATAAATTGAGAAATTTGAGGATGTGTATTTTTGAAATTTTTGCCCATATGTCGGAAGGTGTGATCACGTCAATACAAATTGGACAAGTACTGAACAACGAAAGATGAAATCGGAATACCTAATGCATAATATGTTCTTTCAAGGATAGATACGCAATTTGACGATGAGAATCTGAAAGTTTCACTGATTCTGAAAAATCGATTTTTTACAACTGGATTTATGCCAAGTTTGGATGAGATTAACTAAACAATTTTGAATTTCAGCCGGCGAATTCGAGGAAAACGTTAAAGTAGTAATTTGTATATGTGAGAAAATTTCTAAGTGAAAGATGCCAATTAGCGAAAACTCAAGTTATATTCATTCGAAAATGCGTGATCGGTGGTGCCAAAATTGAATTAAATTCGATTTTAACGAAATTATTGTGCATATTGGATACTTTTGAGTGCCAAAAATCTTAATTTGCTTAGAAAGATCTGAAACTATTGTTAGATCAACAAAGGACACATTCATTTAACAATCTAAAAAAATTATATTTGAAATTTGGAAAATTTCCAATAACCATTAAAATTGCAAACATTTCGACGTATTTCGGCGGAAATATCCAAATAAAGATTTTTGGCACTCAACAGTAACCAATATGCACAATAATTTCGTTAAAATCGAATTTAATTCAATTTTGGCACCACCGATCACGCATTTTTGAATGAATATAACTTGACTTTTCGCTAATTGACACCTTTCACTTAGAAATTTTCTCACATATACGAATGACTACTTTAACTTTTTCCTCGAATTCGCCGGCTGAAATTCAAAATTGTTTAATTAATCTCATCCAAACTTGGCATAAATCCAGTTGTAAAAAATCGATTTTTCAGAATCAGTGAAACTTTCAGATTCTCATCGTCGTATTGCGTATCTATCCTTGACAGAACATATTATGCATTAGGTATTCCGATTTCATCTTTTGTTGTTCAGTACATGTCCAATTTGTATTGACCTGATCACACCTTCCGACATTTGGGCAAATATTTCAAAAATACACATACCCAAATTTCTCAATTTATATTTTTATTTTATAGATATGGGCTCTAACTTTCATATTCTGCAATAAAATTCCTTGAAATGGTATCTCTGAAAATAATTATAGAATTAATTTTAGTCTAAAAGTTGGTTTTTCGATCACTACTTTTCAAAACGTTTTCCAATTGCTTAGCACAAAACATAAAAGTTTCTGGAAATATTTTTCCACACATTTTGAGCCCGGTACCATCTTTCTAGCTCATCTGGGAGCTGAAATACATAATAGCCGGATTCAAAATCGGAATATTTCTAAATGACGGCTCTGAGACCAGTCGTCATGAAATTTCAGTTTATCGTGCCAATGATGTTCTCCCATAATTATATGAAGTAGATAGGGAAAACTTTTTGAAATTGTTCCCGAGGGGTCCGTGTTTCCTCCACTGACTCGTGATACACGTGTTATATCTGAAAATCCTTCCATTTCTGGATTCCTCGTATGAGATTACATTAATTCGAAATAAATTAAACTAATATATTTATATTTTTCTATTAGAAATGGCCCTTTAAAATCATGGGAATTTTTCATATGTTTAGCATCGTCGGCAATCGCAAGCTCCGCCCCCCTTTTCTATCACTATGCGTTATCCATTTCTTATAGAAATACTGCATATTTTGATTTGATTTCTCGCGATATTATGTAATTTAATGTGATAAACACAGAAATGTAAGGATGTACTTCTATATTTGTTAGGAAGCCCGTAAGAGCCTTGAAAATTTTGAAAATTTCAAAACGTTTCAAATCGTTCATTGTACCGTTGAAAATGAAAGGTACGATATCATAGTCCTCATCGGTCCTAGTGCCTCGTCAGCTAATTGGGTGAGACTGCACGCAGAAGATCGAGCGACAAGCTTAAGACATCTTTAGAATGAGCGATTCATGGCCACCCAGTACTCAGAAGAGCTCAGAAAGCATGTCGAGGGAGACAGAGAGAGACTCACGTATGTTGCTAAGCGCATTCTCACTCAACTTTCTGACTCTCTTCTGACTTTCAATTGATGTTGTTTTCTCGTTTCAACTTATACGTGTTATAAATATTTATTTTCTCTTGAAAAGAAACCGAAAAAAATGTAAATTTTTATCTGACATTTTTTTAATCAACGCAAAGTGTTCAGCAGAGGTACATACTGGGCTATAATGAGGCTATCGTCGTACGTCAGCACTAAACAACTTATTCTTATCATATCTTCATTTATGTCTATGCTAGTTATGCTCGACTATTTACTCCACAATGTGAGTACTAGATATATTTGACTCATCAGGTGTAAATTGGTGAACAATTTGAGGCAACTCAACATGTTTCTTCGATGAATATTCGCTTCAGAGATTGGAGCGCATGCATGGAGTTAAAGTTGGCCAACGATTCAATTAAGGTGTGCTATGAAAATTGAATTATGTCCAAAATAATAATTTTAATTTTCAGCACTGGGACACATTCAGCGCTGCTGTTAATCAATGCGCAACTGTTCTTCCACTCCGCAAGCCCCAGCCATTCTTCAATAAGGATGAGATAAAATACGCCTACCTATCTTCCCGTGAAGAAGTGGTTTTCAATTAACTTAATGTCATTGATAAATCCCTTTTCAGTCTATTCTCCTCACAATTGGAGTGGGCAACGACACGGTTGCAGAAGAGCAATTTCGAAAAGAGCAACCAAAAACTAAATTCTATGGGGCCGATCCGATCTCGGATGTTTGCTGATCCCGTACATTTCTGACGAAATGCATAATTTCAGCCGAACGATGGCACGTATTCCAAAATGGGCGAATTCTTTCCATTCGCTATTGGAAGAGACACCAAGAAATCGATTGCTAGCGTCCTAGTCGAAGGTTCGAACGATTTTTATCATTTACTAATTTATCATTGATCTTCAGTAGAGCGCAAAATTCGTGCTTTCTCATTTTAAACACTCTCCATGCTGGTCTAACATCAAGAGCGTATGGGGCATGAAGATTATTTCTATCTCTTCAGGCCGCTACGTGGATCGTCCTATGTTCCATCTCAATATCATCGTATTCCTCAAGTACATTATCAAGCAGAAGCACATCGACCACATGTGGCTAGACGCAGGTTTCTTGTTTTGTTTTTCTTGTCTTTTCTTCTCTATTCTCCTTACTCCTTCTCCTTCTCGCACATTTCTGTATCTGATGAAGCACCTATGTGGTGTTCGATAAATAAATAAATGATTAAATAGGTTTGGTTCACGAAATGTAATAGATATTGGTGTTGGTTTCAAGAAAATATCAAAAATATAAGTAGTAACTTGTCCGTGTTTAAGAAGGAGCAGAATTCGGAATTTACGACATGTTCCATCGAAAAGGTGACTTCGAAAAGGAGGGCATCGTAATCTGTCAAGTAAACATGGAGGTAGGGAACGCTTGAAGACTGTCGTTTGACAAAATTAGTGCCCTGATTAGAGCATATCTCCATAATATCTGCTGATACATTCTACTCAATTGTTTATTTTGGATTTTTTTTTTCATTTTCGACTGTTTATAACCGCAGACTCATTCTTCAAAAACTGAAGACAAGGAAACGTTCATGCGATTCATCCAGCGACTTGTGAAGGAGGGGAAATACATGCTCGTCGAGAGCTCAACCATCACAGGCCGTAAGTTCGACGGCATAAAGTATGCCTATATTTTTTTTTAATATCAAACATATTATACAAATATTCGAGGATACATAAAAAAATAACAATTTTTTTTCTCATCTGGCGATACTGTGTGACAGGATTATATGACAATCAGGATTATATTACAACTCTTACATTCTCATGTTTCAGCTCCAAATAATCGACTATTTTTTGTGGACGTCGAGACATCATACTGCCAGAAATTCAACTTTATTCGACAGTAGAGCTCACGCATAGCCTATCATAGGGATCATAGGGGGCCAAGTGGTATACAGTAGTGTTTATTATTCAATGAGCCGATAAAATGCGACAGAAATTCACATTCACTTGGAAAGAGGGAGAGGAGATAAACTAGTGAAAACAGATTGTTATCGAATGGACCGGTAAGGCGAAGAGAGAGAGGGATTTCATTTATAAGAGCTTGTCTATCCGAAAGCGAATCTCGTAAATCTTGATGAAATTTTATGGGACCAATACTATCTCAACCAATCATTTGTTTACATTGAACTGTACGTTCTAGAAATGCTAGAATGTTTTTTTCTCAAATCTTTTATTGTGAACGGTTTTAAATGCAAATAATTTCCCCGACACGCGGAACGTCCACATCAGTGGTGTCTGCAACGAAGTGAATGAAAATATGACATTGATCGAATATTGAAACTTGAGAATATGTTTAGATATCATAAAATTATAGTACCATGTAGTGTTTGCCTTTTCACTATCTTTCGTGCGCCATCGTTTGCCTATTCGTCTTGCTTCACCTCACATACTTCCGCGTATTCCTCAATGCAGGAGGGCAGTAAATGCTACTCCTCATCTTAACCCTCCATATTCTTATTGTCTGTTTTATTCGAATTTGTCATGATATTATCTAGTTCATAATAATTTGCAAAAAAAACATGACTTACTTGTTATTTTTCACTTCCTTATCTTTTATTACATGAGTGTAGATCATGAATGTCTGAAATTCATTGGAATTCGATGGCAAACAACATAGGAATTGTGAAAAAGTGTGAAATGTGAATTAAATTGAGAGCTACGCAATGTAACAATACTCGTCTATTGGCGTAATCATACAACACTACCCCCCCCCGTCCAGTTCCGATATCAGGCACTTCATCTAAGGGCTCCTATTTGTAGCTATCTTTCTTGACGATCTATGTGCATTTCTTCACTCTCTCTACATATATTCAATTGCATTCGGGGACGTTCTTTATTTGTCTCATTTTAAGCAAATAAATGAAAATAATAATACGCAAACTATACGCAGCTCAACATTTACGTACTTGTGCTGACGAAGAGCACAACAAGCTCACAACCCATCGGTGGCGGTTAAATTTGGGTCAAATGATAGCCGATGAAAGCTGTAACCGCGTATGATATGTATGAGTCACATCATGCTAGAATTTACACAGCTTTCACCAGCATTCCCTCAATTCGCCCTCTTGCTTCATCGGAATTTCAAAGACACGCTAAGGCTAGCACTATTCTTACCGTTATTCTCATTGATTTCGCACAACATGAAATCAGTATTCTTATTAATTTTTGATTAATGACGTTCAATGTGCGCACACTTGCTCAGCACGTATTTGCATGCACTAGCATTGCGTACCACAATGTTTGGCACGGAATTGCCGACGTGCAAATCAAAGATAAGAGCAAACTGTCTACCTGTCTCTCTTCCCTACCTTCACAGACTAGCATCAATTTCTCGTCGCTCAAGATCGGTTCTGATAAAGGGTGCTATTGCCGAATGTGATCGTCATACGATGAAATGGTGCAAGACTTACAAGGATTGAACGTAGTCCAGATCAAGCACAATGTAAAGTAACCAAAACCGAGAATGAAAATTGGTTCAAAACTCGAAAATATTAACATCTCGTGCCAGCAACGTTCTTAAAATTAGTTACTAATAATATTTTTCCTACATATTTTCATTTATCCAAACGAGCACCGAATTTACTTGAATTTTCCTCGAAGCTTCGCCGAGACCTGCATTTTCAGAGTTTCAATTTGCACTTGAATTATACAGCAAATCAAGAATAAGGTTGAATGATTGCCTAGGCGCGTTCATCAGATCAAAAAAAGTGCCAGGGATAGAGATTGGACGAAGATCAAAGATCAATTATATTATATATTGTCGTCGTAATTTATAGCAAAACCATAGTGAGTGATTAGTGGGAAATGCTCTGTTCATTCTACTCATTGTCTCGCCTAAGAGATCAAAAGATGGTGGTTGAGGTGAACATTTCTCACGAAGCCATTACTGCTTCGCAAATCGTGCCACTAGTCGCCCCTAGGGAAGCCTTGTGAAATGGCACCTGTTATTTGTCGTTATTTCTCCCCGTCATAGTGACGAGAGAGCGCACAAAATGACCGTTTTTGCCGTCTGTTCCATCCCTAGTCTCCGCCCCCCCCCCTCAGAATCGTTTCGTATTTAAACGAGTCAAACTGTGCATTCTCACAGTCTCGTTCGCTTCCACAGCAATCCTAAATCTTCTTTCATCTTCAACATGACCTACTCACCAGAATCCATTCTGAAGCTCGTCATTGAGGGTACATTTTCGATTTTAATGTGAAATATTAATTCCAAACTCGATTTTGTTGATGAGTTGCTCAAAAAGAACAGTTAATATGATTATTGCAAGCATGAATCAAAATCATTACAGACTCTTCGATAACGAATCTGACATCTTCGAAACCTCAAGGTCCACTCACCGGCTTAATTAGCTCTTCCGAATGGCATAACATCACCTGGGATCTCTATCACATCTAAACTCTGCAAACGTCTTGATCTCACAATTGCGAGTACATGTGTGTCATCGATTTTTTAACATGTAAACTGTGATTATGCACGATAAAACATTGCTGATATTCGAATTACAAATTACTGTGAATTACCTCTATCAAAGTATTGTACTTTTTTACTCTCTTAAAGGAGGAGCAAAGGTAAAATTCACCTTTTGAAGCTTTCATAGGCACGGCCTAGGTCTCTCCAACGATAAGAAGCTTCGAAATTTTCACATTCATATCTCCATTACGAACAGAGCTATCGGTAGTTGGCGGGGAGCCAAATCAGTAAAGCTCAGGCAACGAGCGAGAGCGCACGCGACTTGAGGAGAGTTCTCCTCTCATTGAAACATATTTCAACCGGGCGCGCGTTTGCTCTTTAAATCAATAATTCAATTAATTTTCCCAATGCATGATCATTTTGCACAAAAATCCTTCTTCTGAACACGATAAGTTGTTTTGATTTATTGCACGTACTTACATGTTGAGTAGCACCAGATTGAGAAAGTAAACATACAGTCGCGCCGGAAAGTCACCGTACACTGTGTGAATTTGTTGTATCTTTTTGCCCAGGAAATGCATCATTCTGGCTCTCATGATGGATGTATCAAATCCATCGGAGATTATGATCATGGTATCATGGTATGACGTCATCGCATAGTTATTGCGTAGTGATAACGCAATCAATCTGCACTTTTTCAAAACGGCATTATTCTTACATGGATTTTTTCCTGTTTGCCATACTTTCTGCGATTGGAGATATGACCGAGGCCTACCCAGAATAAATTTTTGAAGGTGCTGCTCGGTCGCACATTTACTGCAGCGAAGCTGCAAAAACAGGATCTGAAATTCGGAAGTCGGCTTTTAGAGTAGATAGAGACCCGTTCAAAACATCAAAATGATCGCCATCATGAGTACACAAGATGCTGAGAATATGAATACGATATCTCATTATTTCCCCTCAGGGCATTAAAAAATCACTCTTTTGCATGACCATTTTTTGGACATCCATAACTTTACGGAAAAGCTTAGTAAAAATCTGATTTTTATCTGGTAATGTTCAAAATCTATTGAAGAACTGAATTCCAACTTTTTAGAGCGTTTGGATATCTTTCCAGCCCGCGGCGTGCGTTTTTAGGAGGTATACTAGGGTCGGGAAACACCCTGTTTACGCACTCTCGTCGTCTGCACTCTCTCGCCCATAAGGGTAAACAAGGTGTTTCCCGACCCTAGTATACCTCCTAAAAACGCACGCCGCGGGCTGGAAAGATATATACTGTGATTGTGCACGATAAAATATTACTGCTATTCGAATTATAAATTACTGTCAATTATCTCAATCATTTTTTCTCATGAATTATTTTTCACAATGCATGATCATTTTGCGCAAAAACTTGTTTCATTGCACGTACTTACATATTGAGTAGCACCAGATTGATAAAGTAATCACTCTCCTACTAGAGTTCGAGAAACGACACCATGATTAGAGACCACAAGCCACGCCAACTTTCGGGAATACGAATTCGCTCAAAATCCGCAAGAGCTCCGACAGTCGGAATTCTTAACCAAATTGGACGATCAAAAGCGATTTCAGTAGCTCTTGGGATCCTTCACAAATGACCACTGGAGCAGCTTAATTAGGCAACTCTAATTAGGTCAGCATACGCTAATTAAAATCAGAATAAGCGTAAAATGGGTCATTGTACTCGTGTACAGCTGCTCCACTCGTAGTTTGCAGTTCACATCATTCAAATACATGGCACAAAGCTAGAAAACAGATGGATAATTTTCCTGACTGTCGGAATGATTAAAAGATTTCATACAAAAATTTGCAAAAAAATGCAAACCACTTCCATCCGTGCATATTCGAACTTACATGTTTCGGGCACTAGAGGTAGAACTCTACCAATACACCAATTGAACGACTGTTGGCTTGCGATCAAGAATGATGCATTAACTTGCCCCCTTGCAACGTTTTCACGCTGCCCCGATTTCGAGCATTTTTCCATTGAGAGCGAGATTATGGTTTTTAGATTATAATTCGGCGCAGGGTTAAGATATCGATCTACATCAAAAAGTATGGTCTTATTTACACCATTAGGGTTCCATTGGGCACACAAACTGTCTTGTGAGATGGTTTTGGCAAAATGCCTTGTGGTCTCTAACCATTATCTGTTCATCCTTTCTCACCACACAACTGGTCGAGAGAGTGATATGAATGAAGAACTCTTGGTATCGTTTTTCGGACTCTAATGTGGGAACATAATTTTGTTTTTTTCGTAAAGTATAAGTATAATTAGTCCATTTCATGGCATTGTTTCTAGAAGTTCAGTTCCCACTAAAGAAGTTTTACAAAATCAATAAAATTGATTCATTTTTTGTGGAAAATGATGTTTTATTTCCTTTTCAAGATAGGCCGATTGAAGTGCAGGAGTTTGAGTTATCATAAGAAATTTATAAACAAATTAGAGAAAATGCATACAATACGTTCGAGTTCGAACAAAATTTCACTCATCTTACAATGAAAAGCACATGCAAGACGCAATGGGAACGGAATATGCATCGGCCACGAAACTACGCTTTCCGAATGTCGGTTACATCTTTCTTTCATCATGCCTTCATATGATGCCTCCCCTATTTTCTGCAGTTATCAGTTCACAATCTCATTCCCCCACGAAAAACGCACTCAAATCGAGTGAACCCATCACTGATCACGAACGATTCCCACCGTAATCTCGCCCTACGTGAAAGGAAGCAAAGAGTGATCGTGCAGAGAGGGAGGGGATTCCCCTTATATCGCTTTCTCACGTTCACAGAGAGTCCGCCACGTTTCATCCACATTCATTTGTCTACAATTGGGAGTAAGCAGACAAAAAATGTTTAGATGATTATGGTTGTAAGGTAAATTATCTAAAAAAACTGAGAGTATGTACTCGTTCTCTCGTGAACAGGAAACGGTATATTGCAGTTGAAATTATGGAACAACTTTTGGGCATTCACACGTTTTTAGCTGGATTCGCGGAATTATAGTGAGAAAGTAGCACATAATTCGAAAGTCAGGGTGGGAGAAGCGTTACTTTAACGTAGCCGTATTACGCAAATATTCCCGTACCAGGCGTGAGAGCCTGACTCAAAAAATCATCGAGAGTTCCGGCTACAAAACTAGGGAATTGTACATCGTTTGCTCATTACGCTTTTCAGACAGAAATTGATTCCGATTGTGCGCATCCAACCGTTGTACATTTGTGTCAATGCAGAGCAACAAAAACATAATATTTTGAAATCTTTTTACTTGCACATTACGAAGGAAACACTCTCTGCTCAACATAAGAACAATTGCCATATTATCCAGTGAATAATTTAATGTCCCTCAAAGACCACTACGGTACTAGGTTCGAGCAGGCCAAGAAGAAAACAACGTGGGAATTTGTTGGCTTGCGAAAGCTTACTGCTTACCCAATTCTTCCCTTCCGCATGTCCGAGCTGTACGATTTACCAGCAATTTTTCCTGCTTCATTTCGAACAGAAGCCATCAGAGATGCTGTGTGCTTGAACATCAGTTACTTACCCATCTACGCCTTTTTCTATTGTATCTACTGCAATGCGAGGTTGTGGAGAGACTACAAAGTTTCCGGTCAACTTTATTTTCGAAACGCGAATTCAACTTGCAGAGCACTATCGTTTTCTCCGTAATCGTTCAGTTCATGTTCACGTTACCTTACATTTCCTTCTATACCCTAATGTCGTTCATTCTCCCGGAAGAGGTTTTCAGCGAAAAATAATTAATATACAAGCCTTGTATTCAGGGAATACCCACAACAGTACTCTGGTGTACCGTTATTAAAAGAGGAACATCTACTCTGAACTTCATGTCTTATGGCGCACTAATAGTCCATCATGAATCTTTTTTTTTTGAAAAAAATAACACTGATCTTGAGGCAATTGGAATTACGCGTGTGCTCAATATAGTTATTGGCATCAAATGCGGGCTAAAAGCTACAATGTTCTTTTTCATGATTTCAAGCTCATTTGGGGTAAGATTTAGCGTGCGCGGAGGAAAAAATTTACAAATGTTCAGGTATACGTCTTTGTGATTACACTATTCAACAAGAAGACAGCTCTTGGTAGCGTCTGCTATCCTCTCTTATTCTTCGAGGATAGCCAGCAACAGGTTTCTTTCAAATAATATATTTTTCCTACTACATCATTGAACGATAAAATTATCATTTGAAGGAGTAAAACGGAAAAAAAGTTACACATGTTTTGGCAAACCCAAGTTTGAAATTGTTCTTTTGTATAATTTTCAATTTTTTTCGCAGATTTACAGTCTCTACACTCTGGGCGTGCCCCTCCTCACTGCGCTCCTTAACATTATCATTGCTGTGTTTCTACTCCGGATGAAACGGCAGAGAGGTATTCAAATGGATATGAAAATAATGTTTTGCATTTTTCCAGGTGTAAAAAGTAGCAAGGCATATATATGTGGACGAGCATTCCGTAGCTGTGGGCCTACTCGTACAAAGTCTCATTCCAGCAGTGACCATGACGAGCAAGGCCTTTCGAGGCATGTCCAGTTTCTATGGTCAGTGACTCATTGCTGCTACGAATAACTAGTCAACATCTAGGAAGAAACAGCTAGATTCAGGTATTCAAGTCTCTTCGTTTCTGAAGGAAGCCGTCGACATTGATGGATTGCTTACAACTGGTCTCAACATAGGTGAGTAGACTGAGTAAATTAATTTTATTGGAAATGGACATCGTAAAATACTGAGCAAAAGTAGTTAATCCTATACTCTTTATTCAACTCTGAACGGTGTCCATTTATCTAAACAGTTCACTCATAGGTGCTTCCCTCATCTTTATTCGCGCCTTCCGTCGGCAGCTGATCAACATATGTCGCTGTTCCTCACAACATCGTATCTCATCTATCCGAGATGCAAGCGTTACTGTATCCAGAATGAACGCCAGCGGAAAATAAACTTTCCTGCAACATTGCCTGCTATGCTAGGGTTTGAAATACGGACCTCCGTCTCTTCATTTCCTACACTCTCTCGGCGGGTCGGCTGGTGAGAGAGAGTGTGTAGAATGAAGAGAGCTTGGTATCGTTTTTCGAACTCTACTGCTAGCGGAATCAGTTACTCTCGGCAAAATATCTGAATAAATGAAAAGCAATAACATGTCTGAAACTAGATTCTCGGAAAACCATGCGCCAGCCGCCATAGTGTCGATTGAATTGGAGCTTCTTGAATATTTTGTATCTCGGTACCGTTGATGTCTCAGAATATTTGCTTTATCAGAACGACAGAAAATTGGGGAAAACAAGAATCCAACTCAGATCTGTAACAAAGGATGAGGTTCCTATAATTTGTACGACGCAATCAGCGCAGTGACCTAACGAGTAAATGTAACGAGGTTTTCAGTTAAGCAGTACGAGTCAATCTATCAGGTTGTGAAAAAAGTAATTGTAGATTTTTAAATTTTCGATTCTGCAATACCCCGTCTTTGGTTGCCGCCTGTCTATAATATTGTTACTTGTGCTCGTTGAGTGCTCGGATACCCTTTCTATCGCGTGTAGTTTCGAGCCTACCCAATTGGTATTGAGGCCACAGTATGAAGACAAAGCGACATCGGCAAAATGTTTTACTGAGTACGTTTCGGTCCAGAAATCCATGAAAAGCTAGGATAGGGCAAATATTACTCCACATGCGAAAAGTATGGCATACGGATATCATAATGCAATATGTGAACCTGTTACGCTCCGAATGGCCTGTCAGAAAATACACTCACTTTTTAACTTGACCCTAACCGCACATCAACAGAAATAATTACTTTTACCGTGCATCCGTAACTATTGATGTATCCATCTCAAATGTAGTGAAGTGAAAAGCACTTTCCATGGTTAACTTAAAATCGTAGTTAGGTGGGCATACAATACTTCTAGCAAAACATGTAACATTCATCATCCCGACTATGAAATTTGAACATCGAAATTCGTTTATTACAAGTCTTCCATTTTCCAGGGTTGGCGAAAAGCCCTAAATTTTGTGGTTATCTGTTAAAGCTACTCTTTATGTATCAGTATACGACTGGGCAAAGTCAGGGGATAGATCCCTTTTGAGGAAATTTATTCATTCACCGTATACCGAAAGTCGAAAATTTGACAATATTGGCCTGTATTCATCAATACTGAAAATCTGTTTTCTACAAGTAGAGAAGGGATGAGTTCAAATGTTTCTCTGTGGTATGTAGCACCATAGTGTATAATGGAAGCGCACTTATTTAGAAACCAATCTGATTGAACCACGAAGCAGGAAACGTTGTCGCTTGATAAGTGTTTATTAGCTGAGGTATTAATTCAGTGATGTGTAAATCGTGGTATGTTGAGGCAGGAGCGGCGTTAGACCTATTTTTCGAAAGAACTGCACATGTGCTTCTCACTACGATATATGAAAATGTACTGCCCTTTCCCCCACAAAATACGAGAGAAGGAAATATTTTTAGAAAAGAGTGAAAATATCACATTTGTCAAAACTTGGATTTGCCGGGTATCCTAAAAGCATGAAGCGATTGGAATACATAAATATATTGACCAGGTATACCCCTACTATAAGCTATTGAGCCAGCTTGAGATCATAAATGAAAAGAATTTTAGGCGTGCTCAAACATCATGGTCCAAATCTACAATTACTTTTTTCACAACCTAATAGATAACCATGAAAATTCACTTCATTTACGCATATCGTAAACAAATTTGCAAATTTCCTAACAACCGAAATAGTTGCACGTAGTTGTGTACTTGATAATTGTAAATCTACAATTTGCACGAAAAAAATCGACGTGCGTAGAGAAGATACGATCAACTCCTCTATCTCTCTGACTGTCTTACAATTCTCTCACAGTCTAGCTTCCATTTCTCGTCACACAAGATCGGTTCTGATAAAGGCGCTATTGCGAATGGGATCGTCATAGGAAGAAATGATGAAAGACTTGCAATGAATGAACGTACACTAGATTATGAGGAGACCACTTAATACACCACAAATCGTGCCACTAGACTCCGCCTCCTCCATCTCTGAATGGGCAAGTATTTAAAAGATGAAAACTGTTCATTGCCACATCCACATCTTCACTTCTCCGAATAACTTCCTAATCTTGCACTTTCAACATGACCTACTCACCAGAATCCACTCTGAAGCTCGTCATTGAGGGTACTTTTTCGATTCTAAGGTGAAATAATTCTCAACTCGATTCTGTTAGGGAGTTGCTGAACCAAGAACGAATTTAATGATAATGCATTTGTATCAAAGCCATTATAGACTCTTCGATAACGAATTGGGCATCCCCGAAACCTCAAGGTCCAGTCACCGACGCAATTAGCTCTTCGGAATGGCATAACGTCACATGGGATCTTTACCATATTTAAATTCAACGACAGTCTCCATCTCATATCAACGTGTACACGCGTGTCATCGATCATTTTTACTTGTAAACTTTTCTCATTCTGGACGATAAAATAATACTGCTATTCGAATTACAAATAACAAATTGTCAACATCCGCAACATGTGTATTTCTTCCACCAAAGTATTTTAGTTTTGTTTCCTTCACACTTGAGAAAGTAAAAAATCAATATCGCTATCATTTTTCCCAATTAATAAGCACTTTGCCAAAGAAACCCTTCGCTTCTTTGCACGATAGGTTGTATTTCACTTCGAAATTGAGTAACCCACGATTGAGAAAGAAGACAACGGAATGCTATATAGCGGCGCATTTAATATTACGAAAAATATATCAATACTATGAGAAAGAATTCATTTATTCACATTGTATAGCATAAACACAAATTAAATTTCTACAAATAAAATACGTTCCCACTAGAGTTGGAGAAAAAATACCACTCCATATTCATTCGCTCTCACCACATGACCCATCGCGAGAGTGAAGGGAATGAATACAGCGTTGTATAGTTCCTCTAAGTTCCCACTAACGAAGTTTTACAAAATCAATATTTTTTTAGTTAAAAAATTTGTGTAGAAACGTTTTATTTCATTTTTAAGATATAACGAATAAAGTTCAGGAGATTTAATTTTCATTAGCATTTTATAGACTAATTAGAGAAAAACAATCTAATATGTTCGATGGCGAACATAGAATACCATTCAGTTTGCTATTAGAAGAGCATGCGATATGCAATGGGAACGGAATATGTATGGGCCGAGAAAGTTTCCGAATGTCGATTGCGTCTTCTTTCATCATTTCTTCATATGATGTTCCCGTTATTTCTCTGCTGTTATCAGTCCTCGATCTGATTCTCACACGAAAAATACACTCAAATCGGGTGAACTGATCGCGAACTATTCCCACCGTAATCTCGCCCTACGTGAAAGGAGGAAAAGAGTGAGCATGCATGACAGAGGGGCTATCCTTATCTCTAGAGTTCGAAATTTGCCGTATCTTTTTTGAACACACTTTTCTTGGCAGCAAAGTGGTAGAATATGGATAGAAGATTAGGAGGAGGGAATTGGTTAGAATAGGAGAGAGGAGACTACAAGGGAGTAGAGGCTCGGCCGATGAGTAACTACCAAAAGAGAGACGAGCAATAAGACAGAGAGGTCAGCCGATGACCAAACTGAATGTTTACAATAACTGTTCCCCCGAGGAGCCGAGGAACAGGATATAATGTCCAAGGCACTAAGATACGACTTTATTCCATGGTTTCATTGAGAAGAGAGTGAAGGGATCGCCAGTGAGAGGGGGGACAAGGGGAGGGCGGGGCCTATGAGTCACCGTGCCGACACATTCCCGGGGGCAACAAGAATCAGGAGGCAAAAAAAACGATTAAAAATGAGGTTCGTACAAATTATATGATGCAACATTATATGTGCACTTGAAAATGGACAACAAAAGGTTGGGATAGAATAAAGGGGTACAAAAAGCAATCGTAGTGAATATCGGGTGGTGATGTGGATTGGATTTCGCTGTAGGATTCACTGCTCAAGGACAGGGATAGGGTGGGAGGGACCCCCATACGAAATCTTGATGGGGCACCTTTCTCTCCCATCCGATGAGAGTGAACCACTACAGTTTCTACAAAAAATACGGTAAAGTGTTATGTGAATGGGGGATATACATTAACGATCCGGAGCATATAATAACAGGCCCTAAAAGAGAT
Organism: Pristionchus mayeri; assembly: GCA_036245805.1. Taxonomy (NCBI): domain Eukaryota; kingdom Metazoa; phylum Nematoda; class Chromadorea; order Rhabditida; family Neodiplogasteridae; genus Pristionchus; species Pristionchus mayeri. The sequence continues at coordinate 35,924,603 of BTRK01000003.1, forward strand.
GCTAACTTGATTGTTTTAATAAATCTAAGGACGGCGGGGTACGAGGAGGGAGAAGCCACCAACGTGCAATGGCTCTCAACGAATGGGACCTCCCACTGGCTCGGAGCATTTCTTGACGAGTGTCGACACGGTGCAAGAGTTAACGGAAATATGACAGGGAGGAAACTGTAAAAGAATGAAAAGAATTGGGAGTCATTGAATTTTACAAAAGGGAAAACTACACATTGATGGTTATTAGGAAATAATGTTAACAATATATATATATATATTTTTTTAATTAAGAGCAAAAACTTCACCGAATGTCGCAATGTCGCCATTCGTCACAAGCTGTAGATGATTATCTGAATATAGTGGGAACAGGGGCGAGGGAGATTTTTCGACAATTGTTTGTGGAAGACAATCAATTTTTCAGGGCTTTGGGGTGATATGGTCGTCATGGTGGCGTAAGGAGTGAACTAATCAGGCCTGGGGATATAGTCTGAATGGGGCAGGAATTGGTGGTTGCGAATGGGGTAACTATCGTTTATGGGCAGAAGTACTAAATTAGAAAATATAGGATAGTAGGGGAACAATGATCGATGATAAATCTATTTCTAGGAATTGCTTTCTATTTTCTTCCGTTTCGTGGTCCCTGTATCTTTCCTTCTCATTAATTTTCGTCAGCCACTGTACAGATGAGATTTCACCACATCGCGGCTTGCTTTCAACCAAACGCGCTGTAACGACCTTATCTCTCGGTCTCCTGATTGAAATGCCAAGAGGAAGGAGAAAGTGTAAGGGGGCTGAATGGATAAGGGAAAAGGCTTGTGCTTGAGAATCCGATTGTATTGATTAGACATAGTATGACCGAATACGATACTATTTTCTGTCAATTGTAGACTCAATGGAAGAGGTGGAGGGCGAGTTGGGTGCCACTCTGGGGCGAATCTGATCGAAGGGGAGGGCAGGGCTTCAATAATATGGTCAGGTGGGGAGTCGAAATCGACATTTTGGCACAATTTTACGGAGTGTTCGATTGCGTCAAAAGAAGAATGAATCTGATAAATCTGATTTGAAGAATCGGAGTGATCGGAAACGGTGGCGGGTTTGGATGAATCAGATAAGGAGGGCTGAATGCCGTTAGAAGGAATGGAATCAGTTGAAAGTTTATGGAAGGATTGAAAAATAATGAGGGGTTTGGGATTTAGCGAAAAAATAAGGCTATTTTTCAGACGCGAGAGCTTATGACGAATTGTACGCAACCGAAGAAGGCGCTCGTTGCCCAGATCGAAATTTTCTTTGAGATTTCGCATTTGGGAAAGCATTTCGAATTTCAATTCAGCAGATATGTGGCTACACAGAGATGCTTCTTCAAGCTGTTTTAATCTAATATCTAGGACTGAACAATTATACCTAAGCTTTTCGATGTAGGTAATAATTTGGCTGAGTTTCTGGGCGACTTCTTCGCACAAATCTTCACGCGAGGAGTAATCTTGAGGGATGGATTCCTCAGGATTAAGAGAAGCGGGAATCTCAGTGTATGGGGCAGAAGTGGACAAGAGTGATTTGACAATCTTGCGAATCTTTGTGCAGGAGTGCATGAGTTGGGGAATAGTTGGAGTAATCAAAGGGAAAGAAGAATGAGAATTAGAAGGGTTCGTAATCGCGGATAGATGCACCATTTCTCGGCAGCAAGGTGGTAGAATATGGATAGAAGATTAGGAGGAGGGAATTGGTTAGAATAGGAGAGAGGAGACTACAAGGGAGTAGAGGCTCAGCCGATGAGTAACTACCAAAAGAGAGACGAGCAATAAGACAGAGAGGTCAGCCGATGACCAAACTGAATGTTTACAATAACTGTTCCCCCGAGGAACAGGATATAATGTCCAAGGCACTAAGATACGACTTTATTCCATCGTTTCATTGAGAAGAGAGTGAAGGGATCATCAGTGAGAGGGGGGACAAGGGGAGGGCGGGGCCTATGAGTCACCGTGCCGACACAACACTCTAGATCGGCGGATATGTGAGATAAAGTGTGGAGAATGAATGGAACCCTGAAGGGTTCTTCGACCTCTACTTATCAACACTCGGAAAACCACGCTTCGAAACCGAGAGGAGATTCAATTCAATTCGTTGTTATTTGTTCGCTCGGTTCCGAAACCTGTACTGTGAAAAACAGTTTCCATCTCTTCCCAGCAAAGGTAGAAAAGCCGAAAAAAGAGAACAATCGATATTTCCAATAGTAAAATTGCATACTCGACCACATAATTATGTTGAGTGAACAGTGTTCATCTTGTTTTTACTTACAGATAGAGAGCAATGAAATTTTTTTAACATGAAAGAAGCCTACACGCCATTGAATCACAAGTTCGAATAAATTGTTTGAAAAACTTTTGAAACATATCATAATTTTACCAGGTGATCAATGTGATAGCAATATCATAGCCTGGGATTGAAACATAATTCATCTCGCTCGTTTCCATTTCAAGTTTGCGGGAGAACCCCACTATGCTAATTGCACTTCATGTACTGACGGAACTAATGCGCGGATTTGCTGAGCTATCCACCCCTTTTGATCGTAGTAGAATGCTGATTTCTTTCCTTTGTGCATGCATAAAACATCAAGAACAAGGTTCAAAGTCTTTCGTTTATCGAGAGGATCGACAATTGGGCAAACAATGAGACAATTCAGATGTGTTACACAGAGTGAGGTGCCTACGGTTGGGAAAAGGCAGAAAACAACAGAATGCTAGCCCCGGCTTGTGGTACTACGGTACATAATCAAACGATGATAGTTATGGGAAAGATACGCCAACTGTTCACACAATACACTAACAGTGGAAAATAGCTTCTACGGCTAAGACACATGCAAAGGGAGGAGACAATCTGCGAGATCTACTGGAAAGGATGGTTGAAAGGAGGGTTGAATGGGGGCAGCGGCGGGAATCCACTGGGATAGGGAATGGAGAGGGAGGAGAGGGGAAGAAGGTGGGGAGGAAGGGGGGCGGGAGGAGGGAGGGAGGTGATAGAAGAAAGGGAGGAATGGGGAGGAGGGGAAGGGAGAGGATGCAGGGGAGGAGCAGCGGAGTAGAGGGGCATGGAAGACATGGGAGAGAATGGAGATTGGGGAGGAGGGAAGGAGAGGAGGGGAGGGAGGGGAGGAGTAGCTGAGAGAAGGGGTGCAAAGGGAGAGAAGGGAGGATTGTAGGGAGGAAGGGAGGAAAACGGAGGAAGAGGCGAGAGGGAGGGGAAGAGGGGAGGAGGAGGGAGGAAGGAGGGACTCGAGCCTGCCACTGGAGGGAAGACGTAGGGTTCGGAGGGCAGATGCGCCAACTTGTTCAGCAAGAACTCGTTGATATCCGTCTTCGCGGCGAACAGCTGAAATGAAATTGATCTTTCATCTCTGGTCTTTCTCTGTCTCTCTCTGTCTCTCTCTCTCTGTCTCTCTCTCTCTCTCTCTCTCTCTCTGTCTCTCTCTCTCTCTGTCTGTCTGTCTGTCTGTCTCTCTCTCTCTCTCTCTCTCTCTCTCTCTCTCTCTCTCTCTCTCTCTCTCTCTCTCTCTCTCACTCTCTCTCACTCTCTCACTCTCTCTCACTCTCTCTCTCACACACTCTCTCTCTCACTCACTCACTCACTCACCAGCGCCTCCTTCTTCGGTCTCAGCTCCGCGAGGGTGCTTGCCAGTTCAGCCTCCAGCTGGCGGATTCTGCAAAAGTGATATTTGATCTCAGGACTCTGGTACATATGCAGTTCCCCTTCTCTCCTATCTCCCCATAAGCTAATCGGATCCTGTGCAGGTCTACCCTGAATCAAGTTCAACAGAGTACATCGATGGCAATATGCATAGCACGCCTAGGATTCTACTGTACCTACCGTAAGAGGAGTGATATCTAATATCTAATGGCATTGTGCACGGAAAGGTGCACAAAGAACAACGATCAAACTCTGAGTAGTGATCTACTCAAAGTTCGATCTTTGATCGTTGAGCATCTTTCAGAATTGCGGAGCATCAGACACAGCATTTTTCATGCCTAAGGCCTAGCAGTAAATGGAGCCTGTCGTGGAGATGGCATGCTAAATGGATGATTGATCTCCGATCTTTGATACCTGATCTCGTTTCCGGCACAACAGCACGCGCGACGGGAGGCGGGCAGGGCGGGCACCTTGAAGACTGCCTCATTCACTTCCATCGAAGACTGCTGCAGAGTGCTGAAAAGGCGGAGATGAAAAATCAGTTGTCGATTGCTTGTTAGGGATTACTGTATCGTGTCTAAATTCGGGTCACATTCTCCTCATTGTACGCACTTTTCGACCGGCTGAGCGGTGGGAGAGTCAGAATGAAGAGGCAATAGCCCCAATTTCGGGGGTATGACATTTGCGCAACGGCGTAAAATACGACAAATGAGCAACAAATTTTGCACATGCGACATTTGCGCAACGGGCTATAATTCCCTTCAGGATCATCGTAGAGTGCCCAGATTGGGTACGTTGGGTAGCTATGGGTTCACTCTACCGTACCCCACACTGGTCTTTGGTCTTTCTCCTCGGGGGCGACATTTGCGCAACGGGCCATAACTCCCTTCAGGATCATCGTAGAGTGCCCAGATTGGGTACGTTGGGTAGCTATGGGTTCACTCTACCGTACCCCACACTGGTCTTTGGTCCTTCTCCTCGGGGGGGGGCGACATTTGCGCAACGGGCCATAACTCCCTTCAAAATATCCACGTCCAGAAATCTCCACAGAATACGAATAAAAGAATACGCCCAGAAATATCCACAGAAGTCTACTACTGCTAAGGCACACGCACAGAGGAAGATTGCGATTTCTAATGGATCGTTAGGAAAGTCTGAGGTTGACCATTTGTTTGCACTATGTGCTTATGTTCATGTTATTTCATTTTTTTTCTCTAAATAGCAATAACAATTCGTTTTCGAAAAGTACTCAACAATGTGAGATTATTGTAAATTCCGTTGCGCAAATGTCGCCCCCGAGGAGAAAGACCAAAGACCAGTGTGGGGTACGGTAGAGTGAACCCATAGCTACCCAATGTACCCAATCTGGGCACTCTACGATGATCCTGAAGGGAGTAATGGCCCGTTGCGCAAATGTCGCTGCTCAAATGTCATACCCCCAATTTCAAAAATGTCGTGCTCTTTACCGTAGCTCTACTCTGACCTATACAGTACCATATAATGTATGCCCTACAGTACTCTACCGTATACCCTACGTACCCTAAACCATATCATCTACAGTATCCTCTACCGTACCTGGACTCATCGCACACGTGGTGGGCGGAGTCGGAATGTCGCCGTTGAGTCGAAAGAAGGCGAGCATTCCCTCCAGCGAGGTGTCCGGAGTGGGCGGGCCGAGGGGCAGAGGGGATGTGTCCATGTCAGAGTCCATAATCTGAAAGAGCAAAGATCAGATCGTACCCTTTTCTGGTTCTGTTGCTACCATTGTAGCATGGAAACATCTCACGTTCCCATCCTGGCACCGTCCCCTACTCCTGCTTCCCTATCCAACCCAGAATCGTCCCCTTACCTGATTGTCCTTGAGGAGAGAGGCGACCGATCCGAATGGAGGGAAGAGAGGGAAATGCGCGGAGAGCGAATGATCGAGAGGGAGGATTACGTGACTTGAGCCATTATGCTTACCATGGATTATGATAATGCCCAGATTATCGAATTTATTGATCACTTTGTGTGTAGATTGCAATTGCAAAATGTTACAGTAACAAGGGAACCGCATAAGTGCCCGGAAATCAAACGTATTTTAATGTATGGTAGTCGAATACTACCCCCAAGGAGAGTCCCTGGAAACTCTAACATGATTGGATAACTGTTTCCTAAGGACCGAAATTTGGTCATGCATTTTGAGACCTCATTTGGTACTCTCAGAACACATAATAATGTTCCATTCGAAAAGGGTCGCTTCCGTCTGCTCGGGCCCAGCCGGTCGTAGTCCCGAACTTTTTGCGAACTGTTGGGGATTCGATCCCCCAAGCTAGGCACATGTTTTGCTCATTTTTTTCAGTTATCACAGCATGTTCCATCCCCATGTATCCTCTTGATTCTTAAGTTTCCTCTCAAAATTATACATCGGAATACTTCATCTGGCTATTCATTCAACGCAAACAGGGACAAACAGCCGCTGTACCAATTGGAGTTCATAGTAAAATTAGAGAGCGTGGAGAATGAGGAGGGTCCCTCTTTAATTCCCACACTCTCTCATTTTACTATGAACTCCAATTAGTATGGTGGCAGATTGAAAATACGACAATAATTTTAAAACCATATTATTATCAACGATGGAGTCTCGCCCAGAAGCAGTGGATGAATTTATTGACGAAAACATCATCGGTCTAATTGTTGCTGTATTCATCTCTACATTATTACCTTTGCCGCGACTTGGACGTTCAATGATATAATAATAGTTTCACAATTGATTTAAAATGTAACAATATTGAGATAATATTTAAAAAAGAAAAGTCAGAAATATTTGAAAAAATGAGCAAAACATGTGCCTAGCTTGGGGGCTCGAACCAACAGGTCGCAAAAAGTTCTGGACTACAACCGACTGAGCCAGCTCAGCAGACGGTAATGACCCCACGGCTCGTTAAGAAAGAACAACAGCGAACCTTGAAAACACGCGCTTCGCTTATACTTTCCCGCGCAACTCGGCGTTCAAATGACTGACATTGTAAGACAGTGACTTAACGCGCTATTGACGCTCTCACTTTTTTTTAAAATTATTTTTCTTGATTTACATTACGATTTATATCATAATTTGAGATTAACACTTTTTATTGTGTCAGTGTATAGCGCGGGATGACTACTGCTTACTCTTAGAAATAAACAAAAATTAAAAATATAGTTAATTTACTTTCCAAACTATATTTTTTTATTTTTGTTTATTTCTAAGGGTAAGCCGTCTAAGGGTAAGCCTTTTCTAAGGGTAAGCCGATTATGATAATGCCCAGATTATCGAATTTATTGATCACTTTGTGTGTAGATTGCAATTGCAAAATGTTACAGTAACAAGGGAACTTTCCAAACTTTACTTTCCAAACTACTTTCCAAACTTTACTTTCCAAACTATATTTTTAATTTTTGTTTATTATTGTATAGTTGCCCTGTCCCAACTCCATGAGCATAGAGGGAATGAGACTTTATCTACAGATAATAGGACAAGAGAGGGAGTCACATCCCACTAGAGAAGATAGTCAGAGACTCTGATGGGAAGAGGGGCGAGAGAGAGAGAGAGAGGGCGGAGGGGTCAGTGATCTACCCGCCAAGTCAACAGGGAGAAGAAGGGAAGGGCTTGCCTACAAGGCAGGGGAAGACGGCATAAGGCGTCTGACGATTACGGTAATAGAGGGGAGGGCATCCCTCGATATAGCATATATATATATATATATATATATATATATATATTTTTTTTAAACTATATTTTTAATTTTTGTTTATTTCTAAGGGTAAGCCGTACTCATCCCGCGCTATACACTGACACAATAAAAAGTGTTAATCTCATATCATCCTATGGAGATGCAAATTAAAATTGGAAATTATTTTTCAAAATTTGATTTTTTTTCTACGATTTTAAACCCAATTATTATGAAACTTTCCATGCATTATCGTCTGAATATTTCCTATTTTAGAGATAGCTGCCGTTAGGATCGGTAACGAAATGGCAAATTTCGAAAAGGGGTTTTCAGACTAAAGTGCCGCGCATTTCTCAACGATTTATTTAGAACACTATATATGTCACGGCTGAGCCATACTCACCGAGTACTACATGTGTGCACATTTAGGAGGATTTCCATTTTTGGTCTAGTACCAAGCATATGTTCACTGAATCAAAAAGTCTCTCATCATCTGACGAGATTATGTGAAAAGGGTTACATGAAAATCTGCTAACAACTAACATTCTGATTTTTCAGCCCCGAACAATCGACTATTCTTTGTGGACGTTGAAAGCCCATACTGCCCGGAGAAGTTCAACTTTATTCGCAAATAATGCTCACTCGTTAGAGACAAAACGTAAAAAAGAAGTGCAAATTCTATGTGAACTGATAAAAAAAACATCATTCAATATATTCAATGATATTAAAGATACTTTGAAGTTGAAATTGCTGGCATTGTTGTTGTTGTTGTTGAGACTGATGCTGGCGACTCTCACATTGTGAGTGGGTTTCACTGCTAACGTGAGCTTTGCGATGAGTACACTACAACGGCTTCATGTTTCGACAGTTCATATTTTTAGAATTTTTGTTACAATATATACACAACAAATGACTGAGAACATGTTTTCGGCTTAAAATTGCAGATGGGACACACTGCAGCGATCAGCAGGTTCAGCAGATTTTTCGCGTATGCCAGGTGGAAAACCGTGCTACCGTCATAGGGCACAAGGAAGAGAACGAGGACTGAAACGATGGAGGCTTGAATAGGTATTTGCTAAACATAGAATGTCGGAATTTATATGCAGAGTATCGCGCGCGTTTTGCACGTATCCCAGTTCAAGGATGACTATAAATCGGCAGATCTTTATCGAATGAGCGGTGAGACGATGAGAAAGGGAGAGTGTTGCCTTTGTTATGTAATTGTACCGTCCATTTGCGTTTCTGATCGCAATATGCACGAGAAGTGTACGCATTAATATCCTATTTCCCGGAAAAATGATGCACTTGAGGTGAACTTATTCACAATAGCAAATCGTTAGTTGTTTCAACGAATTTTTAAAAATTATTTATCAATAGTTCATTTAGGCATTCATTTAAACCGTATTTGGTAGCCGCTCGGCATAATGAACGTCCACATTAATGGAGTCTGCAATGATGACAATGAAAATATGACATCCTTTACAATAGAAACTGTGAAAATACGCAGTTTCCATAAAATTGTGTCTTACCATATCGCACTGTATGCCGTAGTCTCCTTCTCGTAATTCATAGTTCTTGTTGTTCCTGTGTTCGTGCTCCCTCGCCTTCTTCAATATAGGAGTGATTTTCACTTTCTTAGTCCTAATCTATAACCGTATTCTTCTACATCGTTCTATGTCTACGTGTTCTACGTCGGAAGCAAATTAGAGTGGTACATCATAGATGCTATTCTGGATTTTTTTTAATTTACAAAAAAATAGTCTCTATTATGAATGAAAAGCAATCCCTTAAAAATACTTACTTTCATACCGATCATGTCAGTTTCCGTCAATATCATATTGCATGAGTGTAGAGCATGCACTTTCGGAAACAGGTTAGAATTTGAAAACAAATGATACACTAGGAAATACAGAAGAGAGTCAATTGAGATGATAAAACGGAGCTGCGAAAAGTAACAACATACTTGTTGAGTGTTTGTTGCGTATGACATGCTACTTTCTGCCCGGCCAGTTCCGATATCAGTATCTTCATCTAGATTGTTGATGGCTTCGCAAGATATGGCCACCACGCTATGTGTTCGCGAACGCTGAACTGCAAGAGAGTATTACGAATGAAGAGAGTCGTTTCTTGCAATGTAATTCCTAATTTAGAGGTGACAAGTAATAAAAATGACGCATTAGTACGAATTAAATCTTGATAATTCTTGCTAAAAAAAATTTTGGAGACCCTATTGTACATTTCAAAAAAAATAATACATGTAAGCCAATATTCTATTGCGAGATTACGCAGTTTTCCAACTCTCTGCTCGTCATCATTTATATCAATACACTAGTGATGGTTTCGTAGGAAATGCTCTATTCATTTTGCACAATCTCTAATTGGCAAAAACAACCAGTGTTACCAGTGAATGAAGTAGCAATTTCCCAACAAGCCATGTCACATCACTAATCGTACCACTATTCGCCCTAGGGATGGCTTGGGCAATGTCTCCCTTTATTTTTCGTAATCTCTCGCCGGTCAGAATGAAGAGAGAGCGCGCAAAATTAAGAGAATATTTATAACGATGTCATCCCTAGTCTCCGCCCCTTCCATCTCCGAATCGTCTAGTATTTAAACGAGTCGAACACGCTCATTGTCACAGCCTCGACTCACTTCCACATCATTTCTGTCTCACCTCAGAACTTTCTCGACATGACCTACTCACCAGAATCCACTCTGAAGCTCGTCATTGAGGGTACTTTTTTCGATTCTAAGGTGAAATATTAATTGTAAACTCGATTTTGTTGCTGAATTGCTCAAAAAGAACAGTTAGTATGATTATTGCAAGTCTGAATCTAAATCATTGCAGACTCTTCGATAGCGAATCTGACATCTTCGAAACCTCAAGATCCTCTCACCAACGCAATTAGCTCTTCCGAATGGCATAACATCACTTGGGATCTCTATCACATCTAAACTCTGCAAACGTCTTGATCTCACATTTGCGAGTACATGTGTGTCATCGATTTTTTAACATGTAAACTGTGATTATGCACGATAAAACATTACTGATTTTCGAATTACAAATTACTGTGAATTACCTCTATCAAAGTATTGTACTTTTTTACTCTCTTAAAGGAGGAGCAAAGGTAAAATTCACCTTTTGAAGCTTTCATAGGCACGGCCTAGGTCTCTCCAACGATAAGAAGCTTCGAAATTTTCACATTCATATCTCCATTACGAACAGAGCTATCGGTAGTTGGCGGGGAGCCAAATCAGTAAAGCTCAGGCAACGAGCGAGAGCGCACGCGACTTGAGGAGAGTTCTCCTCTCATTGAAACATATTTCAACCGGGCGCGCGTTTGCTCTTTAAATCAATAATTCAATTAATTTTCCCAATGCAATTTTCCCAATTCGGGAAACACCCTGTTTACGCACTCTCGTCGTCTGCACTCTCTCGCCCATAAGGGTAAACAAGGTGTTTCCCGACCCTAGTATACCTCCTAAAAACGCACGCCGCGGGCTGGAAAGATATCCAAACGCTCTAAAAAGTTGGAATTCAGTTCTTCAATAGATTTTGAACATTACCAGATAAAAATCAGAGTTTTACTAAACTTTTCCGTAAAGTTATGGATGTCCAAAAATGGTCATGCAAAAAAAGTGATTTTTTAATGTCCTGAGGGCAAATTATGAGATATCGTATTCATATTCTCAGGATCATGTGTACTCATGATGGCGATCATTTTGATGCTTTGAACGGGTCTCTAGCTACTCTAGAAGCCGAGTTCCGAATTTCAGATCATGTTTTTGCAGCTTCGCTGCAGCAAATGTGCGACCGAGCAGCACCTTCAAAAATTTATTCTGGGTAGGACTCGGTCATATCTCCAATCGCAGAAAGTATGACGAACGGGAAAAAATCTATGTAAGAAGAATGCCGTTTTGAAAAAGTGCAGATTGATTGCGTTATCACTACGCAATAACTATGCGATGACGTCATACCATGATACCATGATCATAATCTCCGATGGATTTGGTACATCATACCTGAGTGCCAGAATGATGCATTTCCTGGGCAAAAAGATACAACAAATTCAAAAAGTGTACGGTGACTTTCCGGCGCGACTGTACTTAAATTTCTACAAACAATTGAAATCACTCTCTTTCTCGAGTTCGAGAAACGACACCACGATCTGTTCATCCTTCCTCACCACACAACTGGTCGAGAGTGATAGGAATTAGTGATGCCAAAACGGCGCGCGCTCTCCACGTTTCACACGCTCTCTCACAGGTCAGATGGAGCGAGAGAGCGTGTGAAACGAGGAGAGCGCGCGCCGTTTTGGCATCACTAATAGGAATGAAGAATCCATGTATCGTTTCTTGGACTCTTATGTGGGAACATAATTTTTTCCCGTAAAATATAATTAGTCCCTGTCATGGCATTATTTCTAGAAGTTCAGTTCCCACTAAAGCAGTTTTACAAAATCAATAAAATTGATACATTTTTGTAGAAAATGATGTTTTATTTCCTTTTCAAGATAGACCGATTGAAGTGCAGGAGTTTGAGTTATCATAAGAAATTTATAAATTAATTAGAGAAAATGCATACGATACGTTTATAGATCTCCTATTTGATCTCAACGATTTGAGTGCGAACTGAGTTCGAATTGTTTAGTATTACCGCCAAGGTACATTTTAATTTTATAATTACTTTATCGATGTATAGATTACTCAGATTATACAAAAAGTTCAGATAATACGTCACGCCGAGCGTGCTCCAATGTACGAGTTCACCTCGAGCGAATCGGCGAAACTATTTCCGCGTGGGCTGGGAGAAATCACCGATGTCAGTTTGGATCGCCCTTGCGCGTGCTACTTTCCCTTTTTGTCCCGTTAGCGCGCAATTCAATTGAGCGTGAGAGCGTAACTGATGTTACGTGAGAGCGTAATTGATGTTACAGATAAGAGATGATATTAGGTAGAACTACGCGTAGGCTCAAATTGCGATCATGATTGAGAATATTGTTGTCTTGTGAAAAAAACACGTTGTGTGCATGCACAAACTGAAAATGTCCCGTTAAGTTGTTTCTGATTTCCCGTGATCCCATACAACACAAACTCCTATGCTTTCTGTGGTCACAACATTGATTCGTAGGAGGGTATTCGGCACGCGAAACATCAAGGAGCTGCTTTCAGACGTCACTATGAGGAGTTGGGACTTCTGAGTGAGAAAACCAAGTCAAATGAGGTCTGTCCCTCAAATTTCCACATTAACAAAAACATCGTCGATTTTCCGCTTTTCCGGAAAGGTGCACTCCATTTTCGCACAGATCTACATACGAATATCGCCACTCAGGCGCGTCCGCATGTCAGCAACGGCATTCGCTAGTTCAATAATCGGTAGTCCTTGTTTTCAAGTTGTCCCTATCGCTCTTGACATATAGTACATCCAAGCCTTGTGGAATGATTATTCAAATATGTGTATGTAGTGTTCTCGCACAAGTATCCCACTCATGTCTCGATAACATATGATGTATATGCACAAATACAAATATTTAGGCACTCAAAAGGTGCAACTTCCCAGAATTTACAACGAGAATGCTGAGAAGGTAGGCACACAATTTTATCAAATAGATGGTTTTTTTCATAAGAAATGTGATATTTCGCAGGTGCTCGTAGTGCACGACTCGACTTCTTATCGATGCGAGGTACTCATTGTTTTCTAATCCAATTTATTTTTCATAAAAGTAGTGAATCTAGTACAGGAAGAAAAATTTTTTAAAAATATATTATGTTCAATTCTCCGCGGTCTTTCGCTTTCACTTTAGATTAGACGAAGCGTACGGTGCAATATGTTTGAAGAACGTGCTTCAGTAGCCCCGTTTCGTCGCGAGATGACGATGACAAACTATTCTCCTGATTCTGCAAGACACGTGCTAACCGTGCAGAGATATCCTCTCAATTCCGCGCGCGCTCTCGTTCAGTTCAGTTTGGTGAGCTAAAGAGAACTGAGCAAAGCGTCTCTATCCCTCACTTGAAAATGGTATCGAATTCGCGCACTATCTCTTATGTTTGGCTGTGCGAGAGAGCACGATAGATAGGGAGAGAGAGCAGGAGGGATAGAGAACGAACCAAACCCTCAGTGATCTCCGTTTGTTCAGGTGCTTGCTCGGCACAACATAAGCGACGGGCCGCTCTGTCGATCAGTAAGTGTGACCTTTGACTCCCTTACGCGTCTCTTTTGCACGAAGAACCATTATAATCAATTCATTTTATCCAAATCTGCCGATAGTGCCTACGAAGGGAAGGGATAGATTGATCATAGACGCAACTAGCGATGGCAAAACAGAGAGGTCATCAACATCAATGACAATCGTTTGCATCTCATCAATTTTCGCCTTCATATTAAAATAATATCATTCTGAGTAGAAGGTTGATTCTACTGAAGTATTTATCGTGTAGCTATGTACGCTATTCATGATCTCGCTTTCAACATTAATCTTCGCACCACGGCAGCTCGCCACAACCCAGCATTCCAGTAGACGCGCTCCTTGAACAGCAGGGAGGCTCTGCAAACAAGAATTGCATTCCATAGTTTTTTGGAGTTCCAGAGCACCCGGATAAAAATATCCACACCTTCACGTTTCAATGTTAATGAAATTCACCTATAACTTTATATCTCTCGTATGACATGAACATGATAAGAGCGATGGCAGATATCACAATGGCAAGAGCGATGATTGGGGGAGAACACTTCATACTGTTTCTCGCATATCCCACACATCTGCCACTCTTTTATACTCTAATTATGTACAACCGAGTAAACAATACTTGTGTTGCACTGGCGAAAATACGAGACGGTGAGATCGAAGAACTTGGATAATCCCACTGCGATAGTCACGCATGGCCAACTTGTTGTATGGCTGTCCACATAAATGCGTTCTTCCAGAGAACGGGAAATATAAGCCGATCGATATAACAACGTGATACAAATGGTAGCGACCGCTGATGCAATTCACTAATCGCAGGAACTACTCAAAGCCGAAATCGTCAAGGAGTATCCGGAATGTGCAAGCTTTCCGTACGCTAAGATTGAAGTAATATTTCAGTGATTAATCAAGTTAACATATGTTGTCGGTTCCGGTTTACCGCCATTTGAGAGCAACACCACAAATCGTAACACATACATTTGTGAAATACAATGCACAATGCACAGGCAGCCATCGCGGAGATTGAGCACCCTGCAGTGAAAATCGACAGCGCATTGGCGAGATGCGCTCGTGGCGAAGGACGAAAGATGACGTCATCGGTCCGCTGATGTCGATCGTCTCGAAGAACGTCGACGACGCCGTGAAGGCAGACACTATCGAGGGCGCGAGGACGGGACCTGTGTTAATGGTCTACTACACGGTAAGTTGGCGCTCTAAAACATAGATAGATCAACTTTTTATGGAATGAAGGTTGAAATGAAACAAGAAGCGGTCCAAATTTCGATTAATTATCATGCAATCATTATCTATTCAAATCGTAAATTCATTCACGTAAATATGATCATGGCATCCAAATGTTCAGCACGATCACAACATTCTTGGCGTTGCGCAAGCGCTGGGCATCATCGGCGAGTTCGGAGGACGGAATCCGGAATTCTCCTCGGCGATTGTCATCGAGACGTGGAGCTCGACCGACGGCTTCGACATAAAAGTAAGCAGTTTCAATTATTTTTCAAAGGCTGACTTTCACATCCACGACGAGTGCATTCAAGCTGGCTCATTACAGATAGTGATGAAGGACGGTCTCGACGCGCCCTTCAAACCCGTTGCCAAATTTCGCTTCCTCGATTTCAAGAAGCGCATCTCTTCCTACACCGAGGGCGATCAGGACGACGTGCAGTGGGATGATCAAGTAAAAAAAGTGCGGTTGTTTTCGATAGATTTGATGATTGGCATAACTCAAACTAGTTATTTTCGAGAAAAAAAGGGTTTTTAAAGTACCACTAGGAAGAAAGTTTTTTTTCTCCAATTCGCCGCAAATGTATGAGCCGAAGTCAATAGCGCGCAATTTTTAAAAAAATGTACAGTATCATACAGTATATCGTTTGCCAGGGGGTGCTGCACAAGGCATGTATTTCGGGTCATGGTCGATAATAGTATCATGGTAGGTCAAGACTAAGTACCGTACCCAATCGATCCTACTGTACTCATACCGAAACCCAGAATATCGCGAACTGATTTTATTGTTATAAAAATCCTGGTACGGTGCTCAATAGATTCTTCAGTATTCAAGTAAATACCGTAACCTAGTTCATTGAGTCAGATACAGCTCCTTGGGTCAAACATTTTTTTCTAAAAATCCAAAATCGATCCTAAAATGATTTTTAAGTATCCTACCGTAATGTAATTATTGTATGATCATTTTACGATCAATTTTTATATTTTTAGAGAAAAAATTTAAATGTTGCAATACGAGAACTTTTATAAATACATTTTGCTCATTTATATTTTGGAAGTTTTCGATTTGTTTTCATTCCAGCGATATACATTCTCACAATTCGGGAGAGATGCGAGATACGGAGAATCTACCACTGCACCTGTCGTCCCGAGAGTACGCCCTGCAAAGAAGGATAGCAAATCACTCACTTTCGAGGTGATTGATTTTTGATACTCCTGACTTTGTTTGTAATCGAACACTGTAAAACTTCATATCGTGACTACCCTGAACCGACTAGTATTAAAGTGGTAATGACTAGAATTTTCCATTTCCCTCCCATACTTCTCGTATCCTAACCGATCTCCCTCAGAATTGTACAAGCTGAAGCACCCTTGGTGTGTGATAAATAAATATATGCATTTAGCAACCTACATAAAATCAATATTTGAATCGAGAGCAACTGTTCAGATTTCAAATCACATATAACCATCTAACTACCCTCGATTTCAAGAAGCGAGTACATAGTCATGGGAAATAGGTAGTCAAAGTGAAGTGTATATAGTGATTCAAAAACACTTTTTTTCGAAATTCCAGATTCTCGTTGTCTTCGGGATGCTGATTGCCGTCATCGTCGTACTCCTCCGGCGACCGAACGCCTACACGCGGATGTACTGACTTGCCTTCGGGCAACCTCGACGATCTCGAACCATCGTACCTCGCACTTGAATGAGGGTTGTTAGCATCACCGGTTGAGACAAAATTAAATGTTTTGATGATTTTATTTTTTTTTCATATGTTATGCAACATATTGTAAAGCCGAGAAAACCTGACTGAAATTTTAACGATAAAGAAGCAATGGCTTTCTGGGAATGAATTCGAAATAGAGTGACCAATATCTCCCAGTCTACTCTATCGTATCTTTCATTACCTCTACATTTACCCTGTGCTTCCCATTGGCCTATGCATTCGTCTAGTAAAAAGGCATCACGTAATAATGGGCTCAACAAAACAAATAGATTCGTTGTATAAAGTTATTACATTTCGAATTTTTGAAACGTCATGAGCCGGAATTTAGGTACTTTAAATTTTTCGTCTTCATCACGCGAACCCGAAAGTCGACGACAACGGGAGCATCAATCCACAAAGTATCGATGGGATTGAAGCAGTTTGTTTTATTTGCTCTACAACACAGCCTCACCGCACTACACCAGTTAGTGTAATCGGCTCGCGACGACTGTAAAATCGCTTGACGTGGCTGCACCTTCAGTTTTTTTAAAGCTTTTACAACACATCTCTGAAGGCAGCACCGAGAATGGATCGTCAAAATGGAAAAGTAGTCGAGGAAGTGTCAAAAAAATGCATGAGTCACGTAACATCGAGTTACTTGTTATATTCTATTTATTCGATACGCCCTACTTTCACAGAGCTTCTCTCGCGGAAGGTCGAAAATAGTTGAAGAAAATTCTTTATTAATTAATGCTTCAGGTGTTAGGTTCTATTAAAAATTCGTCTACGTTAATTAGTCGAATTTTCATCCATTTCCATTATTGACGATTCTAGCTCGATGTTCTCGTGATATGTGTGTAATATCATCCGGTTGGTACTTCCCCTTGTGATACTGCTTCAGCAAACCTGAAAATATCGACGATATTTCAAGCAAAGATGTGTACAAGTGAGGGTTAGTCGCATAATTTTACACATCTAACACGACACGATTCCAAACCAACCTGGGGGTGATAGTAACCTCAATCGAGATTCATCTGAAATCAACAAGGTTTACTCGTATTCGAAATTTTATTGATTAGGAATTCCGGTGTACAAAGTGACTATTCCTGTTTTAGTCGGGGGAATTTTCGAGAGACTAGCGTCTAGTTTTTTTTATGTATGAGTAGCTGTATAGAGAAAAATCACTGGCTCTTCACTTTTAGCACTTTCTCAACACTAGAGTGTGTAGAATGAAGATCACATTGACATAATTGTTTAGCTCTAAGGAGAGAGGGATAAACTAACTACGTAATCCACGTTCGCAGTCTCTGCTGATGTTGCTGTACTTCTTGTACTTCCCATAGTAGCAAGTTAAGGTCGTTCCTACTAGAAGAACAGTGAGAGCGACGGCGACTATTATAGTCGCCAATTGGACAACCTGCAGATCAGATAAGCAGATTAGGAATCCGCCCTGGAATTGCAAAAACATTTGTAACACAATGATTAATGAGGCAAAGTCGGTAATGACCAGACTTATCTTTCTTCTCAATCTCACTTGCATTATTTATGTATGATGCCTATTGCTTATAAACGCATTATTTATGAACATATTTTTTAGCACTCCATCACCGGACAGTACGGAATTGTTTAATTATGAATTAAATAGCAAAAGCAACCTCGAGCAGTTCATGGACCTGCTCCAGTGTTGTGTTGATATTCCCGAGGGTCTGCAATGTAAATGGGAACCTATCGTGCACGTAATATAATTCTAACCTGATCGAGGCCCATCCTTTTCTCGTTGATCGCTCTTCGCTCACGTAAATCATATGTGCGAACATTCAATCTCTGATTTCGATCTCTATCTAATTTGTAAATTTGTCGAATGCGCGTCGAAGGGACAATAGGGGCAGTGTTGTGGATGGCAAAGTGATGCGAAGGAGATGAAGAAGGAAGATAAACGACCGATTGAAAACCGACAAACGTAACCCGACATTAAACAATCACACCAGGAATGCATTACTACAATCCCCCCTACCGAAGTTACCCTCTCGCAGATCCATTGTACTTGACGATAGGATCAAATTTGTAGATAAACATTCGATATTCTGGGCATTGAAAGTGAGAAACTTGTGAGGTACATACTGACTAAATTCTTCCGAATTGTGACCGGTTTGAATATTGCAGTTGTAAATTACTGCGGGTCTTCCGAGTTCCGGCTTTTTCTATGCTGTTCCTTCACTCATTCGGCGAGGAATATTGGTGAAAATGAAAGATAACATTTCAATTCAATTCAATTCAATTATTTATTCCGTTCATGTGGGAATATTCAATATATCATTGTGGAATGGTGTCGAAAAACGGAGGTCCGTCGATGTGGTCGAATCGGGTTTGCTTGCAGCAAGGGTATAGAAGGGAAGGGGTGGGTTCTCATTGATGTAGCCAATTATGGATAACGGATTTGGGAAATGATAGAGGGGGCTGTGAGGAGATGAGAGAACGGAAGGAATTATGTGGGAGAACAACAAAATCTGTGGTAAGAGAATTCCAAAAGGAAATGGATCTAGATACGAGTGTGGAATACGACTTCGGAGGGATAAAGGGTAAGGTATTCGAAGAGGGTGACCATTACGGAGAGGGCGGGTGAGAGGGGCAGGGATAAGAAGAGAAGAAAAGTCAAGTAAATAGCGACTGTGTAGAATGGAATGAAGGAACACAATATCGGTTACGGTTCTACGGCTTTCAAGAGTTGTTAATTCAAGAAATTGCATTCGTTCAAAATAAGGTACATGAGGAAGAACGCACCGGGAGTAAAGCCTACGAGAGAAGTCACGTTGTACTTTTTCTAGTTCCTTAGTCAATTCGACAGAATGGGATGGGTTCCAAATAACTGAACAATATTCAAGGGTAGGAAGAACAAATGTTGTATAGGCTTTCTTGTAAATGGTGGGGCATTTACTATGAAATGACTTAAACATGAGGTTAATTTTGGGGCGGGCCTTAGCAACAATCTTTTGTATATGATAAGAGAAAGAGAGATTGGGGGAGAAATGGACACCTAAGTCTTTAACGATTACTTTTGTTACATTCTTCTCTTTTACAGTGGGCTCATTGAGGAGAACCCCATTAATAAAGTACGATCTACGGGGATTATGCAAGCCGAAATGTACAATATGACATTTGGTCTCAGAGATACCTAAATTCCATTGAGAGGACCAAGAGGAGACCGAGTCTAATGCATTTTGAAGATCGTCAGAATATTTGGGCACTTCAGCATACAATTTGAGGTCATCTGCATACACGGAATAGTGAATGGTCATTGGGAATTGGGAACTAATATCATTAATGAATAGAATGAAGAGGAGAGGACCTAAGCAGGATCCCTGCGGAACTCCCGATCTCATAAGGAGAGGGGGAGAAATAGATGAGTCTATAAAAACGGATTGGGTTCTGTTGGAAAGGTAGGAATGAAACCACGATACAAGGTGGTCAGAGATGCCTAACTGGGACAATTTGAATAACAATAACCTATGGTCTATGCTATCGAACGCTTTCTTAAAATCAATATACACAGTATCAAATGGGGAACCATTTTTAGAGATTCTAAGATAATGGGAAAAGGTTTCAGCAAGATTCGAGGAGGTGGATCTACTATTACGAAATCCTGATTGTCGTGGATCAAAGAGGTTATTTACATCTAGAAAAGTGGTGATCTTCTCGATAAGTATTTTCTCAAAAACTTTGCATACAGAGGAAGTGAGCGAGATAGGCCGAAAGTCTGATATGGAGTTACTGGTTTTCTTTGGAATGGGTTTGACCAAAGCTTGTTTCCAAAAGATAGGGACATCGCAGGTAAGAAGGAACTTATTATGTATAATAGAGAGGGGAGAAAGGAGGGATAATTTGCATTTAGAAAGGACGATGCTGGGAATATTATCAGGAGTAATATTAACTTTAGGTGATAGACTACGAAATGCACATAAAATATCTAGGTGGGAAATAGTTGGGAGGTCAAACGTAAGAGATGGTGTAAGGAGCGGGAGAGGACAATTCATTGGGTGGGAGAAAACAGAAGAGAAAAACTGAGAAAAGGCAACACACTTATCATCATTAGTAAGAAGAGTAGTACCAGAATTATCTATTATCGCGGAGGGAGTAAGTTTAGGGGAGCTCAGTTTACCACTACAAAATTGATAAAAGGATTTGGAATTCGAAGAGGCTACGATTTTACTCTCTATGTAACAATGAAAACGATTAAGCGCAGACTTGAAACGATTATGCATTCGAATTGATGCTACACTGTTAGGAGCGATACGAGCTAAATTATGGCTTTTGCCATATAAAATCCTAACATTCTTGGGATATTTGGAGAGCTCAGAGGGCCTAGAGAGGGGGACGTAAGAATCAAGAAGGTCATTAATAAAATTGGTGAAATAAATGTAGGCATCATTCGCGTTCAAATCTCTAAGAGCAATGGTCCAATCGTGATAAAAAATGTTTTCATTAAGGGAATGCCAGTCAGCTAATCTTTACATTCTAGAGGGAGTGTAATGGCGTGGAGGAGGAGAAGGGATACGGAGGTCAAAATTTACACTAATATGGTCACTAAGCGGAATGGAAGGAGATACATTATGGATAATGTCATAATTACAGAACACCAAGTCTAGAAAGCTTAGACAACGGGTAGGAAAAGTAACATATTGATTAAAACGGTTGTCGGCCATAAAACTCAATAGGTCATTTTGAGTAGGAGATGAAAAGGCAAGCCAATTTACTTGGGGTAGATTAAAATCACCTAAAATTATACACGGAAAACTGTCATTAGCGAGGAGGGATAAATAATTTACAAGAGAAGTAAGCGAAAGGGAGGGAGAGGATGGGGAGCGATAAATGGTAATTATCCTGATTTTGCGGTACGGAAGGTTGTTGGTAAAAGTAATATACAAGTCTACAGTAATAGCTTCGATAAGTGGACAGGAAAAGGAAGAGATTAAAACGGGAGAGAGGGAGCTATGAACGATTAAGGCGACGCCACCGCCTCTGCCACTATCATCAGAAATCTCTCGATCATTGCGAAACACAAAATAGTCATGATAGCTATTGATTAATAAGGAATCACTATCGCTACTAGCGAGCCAAGTTTCAGAAAATGAGAGAACGCGATATGTAAAAGACGCGAGGAGAAACGAGAGAGATTGAGTCTTGCACCTAATCGATCGGCAATTTGCATAGAATAGAGAGACATTGGGAGAGGATGGGGAAGGAATCGATCGATTGCGTGAGGAATCAGGGGAAGGTAGAGCACAAGAGGGAACGATAAATGGTAGCAAAAGAGAAGGACTAGAGAGGGATAAGAGAGGAGGGATACCCTTGCTGCTCCCGTCCTAGACTGGCTGCTTCTTGGTGGTGGCTCGGATGGTGACGTGGCTCGCCTTGGCGGGCGCAGAGGACGAGGCTGAAGTTGCACCAGCAGAGGAAGACGCATCATCTGGAGTGGAATCATCGGCAGGAGGGTTCTGGTCACGGGAGCCGCGCGGTGTTCCGTAATTGGGGGGAAGGGGTCTCGGGTTACGGTATGTGATTAGGGAGTAATCACGGACGCCATAGACGATCTGGCGACATTCGAGGTTTTTCTTCACTGCTTCCTTCCTCGCATCTCTCTCCAACTGCAGTTGATGAGGAGTGAGGTCACGACGAACGAATGATGAGGGAGAGACGAGGGGAGGAGGACGTCCTGCCTTCGAGCGGATGCCGGAGAGGAACGAGTCACGGAGAGCTTTCGACTCAAAAGCGATCTTCAGGGGACGGCTCTTGGGAGGGCGATCAGAGGGATGACGATGGAATTTCACTTTTCCTTCGCAGAAGGCCTTCTTGCACTCATCGGAACCAGAGTAAGTCACAAGAACAGAGACGATCTTCTGATCCTGCTCGAGTCCTTTGGAGGGCTCACTGGGCTCAACCGATCCGATGACGACAGCTCTGCATTCTTTATCCTCGTACTCCGCCTTGTCCGAGACGGCCTTGGTCACTGCCTCGTAGACCTCACGAGCCACGTCTACTACAGGGTGAAGAGAGGTGAGAGCGGGGGAGGGAGGGGGAGCGGCAGCATTCTGCTTGAGAAAGGAGAGGATCTCCATCTGGACGACCATCATCTTATCAACCTTGGCACTGAGAGCATCAACACTAGCTTGGCTGGCTGGGCGAACGGAACGAGCCTCAGCGGGAAGACCAGGCTTGGGAGGAGCTTTGGGGGTATCATTAGTCATCGCGCAGGGAGGAGGGGCGAAGCGAATTGAAATGACCTACCACCTCAAGTGGGATACGACCACCTCCGTGCGTCGGCTTCCCACACTGCCGACTAGCGAAGACGAGGGGTAGAACACGTGGAGGAGAGGAGACGAGGGGAGGGGTAATTTGACTAGGGAGGGGACGACCGCTCGCGAGGAGGACAAAAGACTCGAATGACTCGAAGACTCGAATTCATTTGATGGGATCTGATGCCGATTTACTGTTTTATTTACAGATTAAGAAGCCGATTGGCGATCTCATCTAAAGCTCAACAATACGAAACTCAATTTAATAAATAATGGCAATAACGTTGCTCCAAGGTAAGATGAATTTGTACCCAAACCGAGAAGTACACACACAAATATTTAGGCGATAAAGGAATTGTTCACACTTTCATTTTCGTGTGTATAGTGCAAAATATAATACGCATGAGTTGTATCTTTAGTGCATGACTTTCGGGAACCTTGTTTTGCTCGTCAGTAAGGAGAATGCATTATTGAACGAACAGATGCGCGTAGGTAATGCGAAAATGCTAAGATGTTCTCGGTACGGAGAAGACATCGGTATTTCAGCTTTCGAAGACCGCATTATCATTATTATTCTCCCTCCTTGTGATGGCTGCGCTCCCACTTTGGATCCACAAGGTTGTTTTTATTGGCTAATGTTTAGTTCATAAATATGTGCATACAGGTTGTTCTCTACTTGTTCGTTGTCCTCTCACTCACCGCAAATTCCTTTCTCATCTACCTAGTAATCCAGCCTTCGAATCGCAATTTGGGCAACTACCGAGTGTTATTGTGCACATTTGCTACTGTGGACATCGCGATTTCACTCTACCATGCGATCACATTACCGGTAGCAACTTTTTTAAAAAATCAATAATTTAGCATGTTCGCACTCAGGATTTTGCTCTAGTCGAGTACGGATATGGGATTTTCGCGTATTCCGCTCTGGATCTTCCTCCGACCCTTGGATTTACCCTCATAGAAAGCTACATACTCTTCTTCTACGAGCCATTCGTTCTTGTCTCATTCCATTTCTTCTACCGATTACTCTCAGTGACGAGGTAACCTTTACAATAGTTTTAAATATTAAACATTTCCTAATAGCTTTGAACATTCATGATTTTTAAAAAATGGTAACATCTTGCTTCAGATAGGTGGATACCAATATAATTAGGGTCCGTAAGGTGATTAACAGAAATCATCACACAGGCCTATTTCTGGCTATAATGTGTCCCTATGGGACTGAATAGGATCTTACTTTTTGAATTTGGTCGATATCTAATGTTTGAGTCAAGATACGGGCCAAAATGTGGGTGAATCGAGCATAACGTAAAATGTCCAAAAAGCGAGACGAGGGAAAGAGGGGCGGGGCCTATTTCTCCATTGTCTTTTCAAGTCACGAGCCATGCGCATTTCGAAATCGAAGAGACACATGATGAGTTCGCAACCAAATCATTCGTTCAAAAGTGAATTTGGAAGCTTTTTTCATCCTCTTTCGAATGAGCCTCCGTGACCCTGGAAAATCCTTTTCTCAGTAGGTCAGCAT
Source organism: Pristionchus mayeri (assembly GCA_036245805.1). NCBI lineage: Eukaryota > Metazoa > Nematoda > Chromadorea > Rhabditida > Neodiplogasteridae > Pristionchus > Pristionchus mayeri. The sequence continues at coordinate 35,948,908 of BTRK01000003.1, forward strand.
ACGAGTTTTATAGTTTCTAAGCTAAGTCGCTCTATAAAACTTGTATGCTGACCTACTTAGAGATGGATTTCCAGGGTCACGGATTCTCATTCGATAGAGGATGAAAAGAGCTTCCAAATTCATTTTTGAGCTAGTGATTTGGTTTCGAATGAAGCCTGTGTCCCCCTGATCTCGCTTTCGAGGGGGGAAAGTGTCAGAGCAGAGTGGGCGGAGCTTGCAGTGTCTAAATATAATGCGTAGTGTTGACGTAATCCGCAGACAGGCAAAATGGGAGCTTTTTTAGGCCAGACGCATTACGAGTGCATTTCGGTCTCGGTGTACTCCTAGCGATATGCGTAAATGCCTTCATCTCATTCATGATTCTCGTCGACATTTGGATTACTTTGTAATGAACTTTTTATAAAAAATAGGCACGAAAACAATTATAGCCCCGAGATTTACGAGAACTACTTTGCCGATGCAATGATGCACGAGTACGGCTTGGACCTAACAGCGGATCCGCAGCCCAACTTTATCCCTTTCCCCTACGTCGTAAGCACACGTACAAATGATGTACAAACAAATAAATACCTTTCACGCCTACAATTTTACATCTAACAGTATCAATATTTCGCCTGTGAAGACCGATCCAAATGCGTAAACTTTGCACAAAACTGTGTAACATATTTCTGTGTGAATGTCACTGCTTATCAGCATGGCGCTGCCTTTGGCGGCGGGCCCAACTGGCACGCCATCATTGCGACGATGAATTGCGGAGGATTCGCGGCGTTGCTATTCACCTTCAACGCAACCTGCTCTATAATTATCGTCCGCAAAATAGAGAAAAGGTTCCGATTTGAAGTTATCCTCTTTTTGTTTGCAAAGGATTTGAAAGCCAATACATATCCAGTAATGAATATATCCAGTACCAATACATATCCAGTAATACATACCCAGTAATAAAATAGGCCAATTGCAGCAACATCTCAGAGGCCTCGCATCGTCTCCATCTAGCGCTGCTACGGGCTCTCATAATTCAGGTTCGAACTAGCCACTATTTATTCGATAATTAGCCTAAATTCTTCCACCTTCAATTTCACCATGGTTGGTCGTCAGCTTTATGTTAGAAAAATGAAGAGATTGGCCAGACAGCTTTTCTCAGCAAAGAAATCAACATAATGAATCCAATTTGAGTTCTCGGTGCCAGTCGTGTTGTGTGTCATCCCCTTCTTCCTGCTCATAGGACTGCCCATAACGGGATTATCATTCAATCTCACCGGGAATGTACTGGGTACGCGCCGGAAATACATAATTATTTGACCGTTGATTGTCGACAGAACTAAGTGATCACTCTCAATATTTTTTTTCAAACTTGAGCGTGAAATTCTGAAAATGCTTACCCAGCTTTATCCGACTATAAAGGGCACAAAAGGCGATCGAAAATGGACGAGCAGCGTGATAAAGTCCTGATCATTTAAGGCTTAATGGTCTCTTTCTTCCCTGTTGTCGATCCAATCTGCATGATTCTCGCCTATTCGAAGTGAGGCACACTAAAATTGGTGGCTTATGTTGGAAAATACAAATCAAGAACTGAATCAATACATGACTAGGTTTCGCGTCGCACTGAAGAACGTTATTCGGCGTGTCGTCGCGATTTCTTTGCCCGGGGATGTCAACATTCTCGCGACGACTGTCTATCCGCCGACTGCAATAACAACTACGCAAGCAATTCACCCAGTTTCCATCACGCACGTGTTGTGAAATATACAACAATTTGTATTCGTGTTTGAAAATGCACATGCATTATCCGATGTTAAATTGATAGGCAAATGTCTTAACCGGCAATAATGATGATAAAGTGCATGAAATCCTCAAAGATTGTTTAAAAAATCAAACAATTGTAACCTGGCCGATTTTTGTTTTCAATACATGATCAAAGATGGGAACTAGCCGATTTTTTGGTATTGCGCTATTTTAACGCTATTTTAAAGATCTTGGTATTTTGATAAATTTGTGCACATTAAATGTCCCATTTGTGAGAAACGCGGTTGAACAACTTCCTCCTTAATTTTTTTATTCTAGCAACAGTCGCACGACGATGAAAACATCCCTGAAAAAAATCCAGTAATCGTGATTTGCAGAGTACACTGAACACATGTCATCGTTATGAGTAGGTGTTTCGCCGATTCATTCCGTTCTCAACGGTTCTCTAAATATTGGTTGGCATTTGGGGTCACAATGTGAAGACCTCTGCCGACAATTTCGCTTATTGCTCGGCTGAAGCTACTTGTGTATGCGCATTCTAATTCGCGTAAGTGGCCGAGTCACGCGCTGTGGTCTTCCTGAAGTGCTCGCATAAACGAGATCAAACTTCATTTTGAGAAGACGTTGAATGCATTTTTTTTTAAAAGTTACACAAACAAGCAAAACCAACCACGCGAAATTCTTCTCTTATTGTCCTATACGCAAATAGTATGTTTCGTTAAATGAAGAAGCCCGAGTGTGAGTGATGTAGCCCCAGTTGACGAGTATGATGCCAACCTGGAGGTCGTTTTCTTGGAGACGTTATGCAACTGCATCTCTTGTTATCGTAATACATATCCAACATTCTGGCAGCGTGACCTCTTTGCTTCACATACTCTCTCGATTCGTCTGAGAGAACACGAAAAGATGAGGGCGCATGCCGGCTTGGCAACACGGTTTCCATCGATTCATCATGAAAAAAGGCGCGGGTGGCGCAGTGGTGTGAGGAGCCACTCGTCATACAAGGTTTCGATCACCCGCCTGGGCAGACCAAGCCCTTTATCCCCCCCCCCCCCGGGGTCGGTAAATTGGAAGTGATTTCGGTTGCGAAAGGTGACGTTCCCACTTTGGGCAGCAAGGTTGCGTAGTCCTAGCAGTTGTCGGCCTCACCGCACTATATAACCTAGCGTAGTCGTTCACGACTGTAAAATCGCTTGACGTGGCTGCACCTTTACCTTTTACCTTCTATTATGAAATGAGTGAACAATATTTAGATCAGTACTAATTTCAGGGTTACAATAACTTTACCTTGAGCGATGAACTGATGAAGTATACCGGCATCATTGCCCGAGCGATGAAGTTTCGCGAATCTTGAGGAGATATTCCAAAATATATTGAAAGCAAGCCAAATGACCTACCTGGTACCGCTCGTTGAGCTGTTTGTGGCAGTTTTGATCTCTTCGTTTGGAAAACCGAACTACAACTATATTCGTCTGCAAGTTCCGCTATTATTTTGCAAGTAGCACTAGCTAACCACAAACGCAGTAATGTCCAACAAATTGCTGAGAAATGCGCCAATTGTTGCAGACAGTGTTAGAGCACCTGCGTAGATGAATACCATTAGAAATTCGAGCCATCTTCTGTAGATTTTACAAAAACTCTGGTCCGGATAATTTTGTGTGAGGGAGAGTACATAATAGAGTTCGAGAAACGGGCATTCGTCTCTTCATTTCTAACGCTGTATAAACCGATCGAGCGGTGATAGTATTGAAAATGAAGAGATGAAGATCCGTTTATCGAACTCTAGTACCCGTTGAGTATCCAGTGTCTCGGACTGTGATTTATAATCGCTAGTGACGTTATATTATAGTTCACCATCGTCAGTTCGAAACTAATCGTGAGACTTCAGTTCGAAACTAATCGTAATCGTGAAACTAATCGTATCATGAATTGCTAGATTTCTATCAAAATCTGTGCCAAAAATATATCAGGTTGGCCGGATATGGTTTTGTTTTTGTATATGGTTTTGTTTTAACACTGCTCGTCCCTAGTGCATTTTGGATTTCCCTATAGTAAGCAACTCCCCATTCCTTTCCCTTCAGTAAGGCTCTAGTAGAGCAACGATGTATCATCCTGGAGCCACCCACTTCCGACATGTTCTGCTATACCTCATTCTATCCTACACCACGATGAAGGATTCGGAGACCTACTGAAGAATTTTTATAACAAACATTCCCCCTCTACAACACCTTCAGGAATTGGATCCATCGCTTCGAAGAAGACGCATTTTCCCTCAATGCATGGGATCGATCTGAGAGACCGCGTTCGTTGCATTTTGAGACTTTGAAGAAAGCTGTTGAAACGGATGCACTTCAAAGTGCCCGTAAAATTTTTATTGCACTTAGAGTCCACCATAGCACTGTCAGAGAAGGCTTAAGATTTCATGAAATGAGAAAATATATCGGTCGATTCATATCCCATGATCTGAGGCAAGCCAGCCGAGAACGTCGTGTCGATTATTCCATTACTCTCCTCATTCTCTAAGGTGGGGATCGATGGCTGGAACGGCTCGTAACGGGGAATGAGAAGTGGGTCCTCTAAGATAGCAACCACAGCAGAGCCCAGTTGGTTGGAGAAGGAGAGACCACGCAGGGTATCCCCAAACTTGACCGGCACCACAGGAAAAACAAGCTGGTAATGTGGTGGGGAGCGGATGGAGTGAACCAATCGGAGCTACTCCCTGAGGGCATGGAAATTACCGGGACCAAGTACGTCACATATCTACATAATTTGAAGTTGGAAGTATATCGTTCAAGGCTGAAGGACAAGAAAGTGTATAATCAGCAAAATGACCCCCGTCCCAAGGTCTCAAATCAAGTAGAGCAGGAATTGGCTAGATATGGATGGGTGGTTCTCCCTCACCCCCCGTATTCTCCTGGCATGGCCCTTTCTGATTACTTGTTTTTCGCAGACCTGGCCCATACCGTTCGAGGTAGGTCGTTCAAGTACCGTCGAAGTCTGGAGTATGCTCTCAAGCATTTCTTTGATTCGCGCTCAGGCGGGTTCTCAAGGGAGGGGATCCATACATGTACGTCGGGCACATATTGCCAATAATGAGGACAAGTATAATTGAACGTATGCTTTTCCCTTCCCCAAGAAATAAAGTTTTGAAAAATACACAAAGACTTTCCGGCCAACCTAATAGCTTGGTGCTATGAAGAGAATTTATATTTACAAACGAAAGGACGTCTGAAGCGTCATACGCAAACACGCACCTGACAAGATGAATTCGCTGATAACAATAGCCAATCCGAACTGAAAAGATGAATTTTAAGTGTGGAAAATAAGGATATTGTCAACTCACGGAAGTGACAGCGAACACGAACAAAGTAAAGTACGCTGGCGAACTTTGGTAGTATTTTGAAGGGTTTCTGATGGATATTCCTGACGGGATATTTGAAACAATAGGTTGAAATTTTAGCGATACCTCTTTCCATGCTAATGCCAAGCTCGATAAATGTGCACATGATCCAAAAGTATCCGTACCAGCATAGAATATACTTGCGCGTAGCCATACCTAAAATTCATGTTTAGCTTCACAATGATTTGCGCCACAACACACCAACGGGATAGAAATCATCGGAAAAATATTCCTTTTCGAAGAAAATATAGTGCACGGATAGCCAGGACACCATTGCATAGACCATCATCTGATCGACAGCCCACAAGCACAGCAGGATCCTGAATATCTTTATCATGGCCCACCATCCCTGCCAGAAGAGACAAATGAAGCAATACGTGGGGAATAAGAGGAAATAGAAAGTTGGTCAGAACCAAAGAACTTCGCCAACCTGCAATTGGCGTGAATGGACGACCTGAGTACAGCGAACAGTAGGAGAAGTGATGGAATAGCGCAAAACAACGAACACACAATCTGTAATGTTTTTTATGTATTCACGTAACCAATGTGCTACGGACTAGAGTTTGATACCCAGGCCTTCATCTCTTCATTTCTCACACTCATTATACGTGTCTAGTGTTAGAAATGAAAGTCGGAGTTCCGTTAATTGAACGATCGTAGTACGAACCTTTGCGTAGAAGAGTACGGGGAGACGCTCGCATAATCGTCTGAACTCGAGAAGGAAATCCATCCGGATGTATGGCATATTATTGCCTAGTATGCCCAAGTTAGCATGAAAAAAGGTGCTTAAAAAATACATTGACTACAATCACTGGCACAGGAAAGGGGCGGCAAACCAACAGTTTTTCCAATTGACATTGAGATATTAAAAATGACGTTGATCAATTGTTCTGAGAATTTCCCTTGAGAACGCGAATTCTATTTAACCGTTGAGGAGAAATGAACTCTGCTTTAACCCACGTCTAAGCATTTTGAAAATTTCTTTTTAAATTTAACGGCTTTCCCCACTGTTTGCAAATGTCTACAAGATAACACAAATATTAAAGTCACATTCGTTGATAATTGCAATGATCTAGGAAATATCACGCCTCTCACGAGAGAATCGAGCTGAATTTGCCATTCATGGGAATGGAGGAAAATCGTGAATTGAGTTCTAACCGGTTTTGGCCATCCAAAGGCTTGCCTGAGCGACTCCCGAAGTCTTATTGTGCAGACTTCATTTTGGAGCTTCCTACACCGGGTCGCAATTCGGCACCACTCACTTCAAGGGCCGATTTCTTGAAAACAGTTATAGATTGAGCGAAATTGACCTCTGAGTGACCCCGACTCATTTTTTGAGCTCTATCGATCTATCTAAACCAATTTTTCTGAATCCGTTTTTGAACAGTGGTACAGTTCAGGGCATTTTTCTCAAAAATGTAGGTGCAGAAGCAGCTCAAATTTCTTAAGTGAATGCAGCTTAGTGAGAGCTTTTAAATGAGTGGTTTGTCAACAAAATACGGGCACGCTGGTGAGAGTTTCGCCCCTTTTACGTATTTCGATAATTTGAAGGCACTCATTCGTCGCACACCGCACGTTTTTTGGGAGTGAGGGAGGAGTGAGAACAATGGGGGGAGTGAGGGACAATGGGATCATTTCACTCTGCGCTCAAAAATGCACGGTGTGGCGAGGAATGAGTGCCTTCAAATTACCGAAATACGTAAAAGGGGCGAAACTCTCACCAGCGTGCCCGTATTTTGTTGACAAACCACTCATTTGAAAGCTCTCCCTAAGCTGCATTCACTTAGAAAATTTGAGCTGCTTCTGCACCTACATTTTTAAGAAAAATGCCCTGAAGTGGACCACTGTTCAAAATCGTATTCAGAAAAATTGGTTTAGATAGATCGATAGAGCTCAAAAAATGACTCGGGGTCACTCAGAGGTCAATTTCGCTCAATCTATCACTGTTTTCAAGAAATCGGCCCTTGAAGTGAGTGATGCCGAATTGCGACCCGGTGTAGGAAGCTCCAAAATGAAGTCTGCACAATAAGACTTCGGGGGTCACTCAGGCATGCCTTTGGATGGCCAAAACCGGTTAGAACCAATTTCACCATTCCCACGTCCAGCTCGATTCTCTCATGAGAGGCGTGATATACACACATTTCAATTCGGATAAACGACTTCCAACAATTTCCCGATTCCTTTGAGATTTTGAAGACGGGAAGTATTGAAAACATGACGCAACTCATGGATAAAGAAGCTACATACACTATTTACGTGAGGAGTGAAATGAGTCATGCTTTTCAAGAAACCATGGGATGCTTGCGCTCAATGGAGTATGAATCGTGCGATCAAAGAATCATCGGATTCAAACGCTGAATCGAACGACATGACATCTTCTGAATATTATCTTTACGCCAGATCAAAAATATGCTAAACGAGACAATGAATCCGATTTAAACGTGAGAATCATTCAAAGCGAATAATAAGCAATGAAAAAAGCGAGAGAACGCTGGGGGCATTGCACAATGAAATCATTGACTGCTTTTGAACAGTACTGGGCCTTTCTCTCTCTCTCTCTCTCTCTCTCGCAGTGTTCACATGACTAATGAAAATATCCACCGGCCTAAACAGAGCGCGCTTCATGCGGTTAATTGATTGTATTTCTGTTCGTTTGTACTCTCTCTCTGTGATATTTTGATCTCGTTGTTATTCACAAATACAACTTGGCATTTGGAAGAATATTAATAATGCGCGGTAAATCGTTAGAATATTATGTAGTTGTAAGAAGTGATTCTGCGAATAGTAAAAAAGTAAAAAGTAAAGTCGCACCGTATATCTAGGAATTTTCATCCTGCGGTGAGCCGCTGCTAGGCCAGCAACTATGTTCTAGGCGATTCAGTCCGTAGCGCCACCTATTCTTCGGACCTATTTACCGGCGTGATCTTGTCACGACTTCCAATTCCCCTTCCCCAATGGGTAGGCGCCTTGGTTGGGCGGAGTCGGTGTCACGGCCGGGAATCGAACCCGGGAGGAATGGAATGGAATCGAACCCGGGAGGAATGGAACGGCATTCCATTCTGCGAATACCGGGGATATATTGCGATCTGAATATCAACAATATGATAGAAAAAAACTAAAGCGACGAAAATTTCAGAAAATATTTTAGAAATACGATGTCACATAATTCATGCATGTTGCGGACTGTCTTCAATACACTTTATCTTGGATATTACAAATATGTATTCATTTTATTACAATTATGTTTGAGAATTCATGTTTAAAAACAGTTTTCAATGTTGATGCTCTAACAGAGAACAATAAACGAGTCTTATTATATTCACGGGACTGATACAAGGAATGAAATGGATGTATGGATCGTTCTTCGCATAGAGTGCCTTCATAGGAAAAAGAGCCACATTTAGATTCGTTTCGATCATCCCAGTCCCAACGGTCCTATATAGGAGTATGTATACACCGAGGCCACATTATCATTACTACCATTTTCATAAATATAATTGTATCATCTGCAATTCCCACACAACTAAATAGCAGTTCGGTATGACTGTTATCATATAATGTAGGTAGTGATTTAAAAATATATAAAGTTATATCCCCTACCACGTTCACACAACACGGGCACAATTTGTAAAAAAAATGTAATATTTGTTTAAGATATTTTAACAGTTTGATCTACGACGAGTTTCGCTCTTCAGCATCATTGATCTCATAAAGAGAAAAAATAAAGCTATTTATTCACTGTTTAATCCCTCGTTGTGGTTACGATTCCAGTGGTAATCATGATGTATATTGTTATTATCTTATTTCTTCGTTTCATTTTCACTCATTCTGCGAATTTCTCGCTTGTGAAATTGCATTGATTTCCCTGGAGCGATACTATGAAATTAACATGTGGGAACGTTTCTCAGTATCACGAGTTTAATTTCACCATATTACATACTCTTCGCATCTCGAATAGCAAGCGACAATGGGTGTCCTCCCCTCTCCGCTGCCTGGTCATGATTTACCAACGATAATTCATCACTCTATAGTCGACACATCGGCTGTAATCCTCAACTGCTTGCTTCTTCTCGCAATAATTCAGAGATCCCCTAAGAGTTTGGGGTATGACCAAGGAGCCTATTCAATAGTCGCCAGTATATTCATTTTTTTTCAATTCTAACCAGTTTTGTTAGCTAATTTTGGTTATTCGATTCCCCCCTCTTTTTTTCTCAGGTCGTACAAGGTTCTGCTCATTAGTTCGGCCATAATCGATCTGCTGAGTTCTTTTTGTATGCTACTGATGATGATCAGGTTGCTCTTTTTTGAGTGTGCATCAGTAGAATCAATTATAATCGTTTGATTTACTTACTTTCAGAGTGATCCCGGCAGGATTCTCACTATCGTATGTATATGATGGCCCATGCGCTTGCGTCTCAGGTGAACCGAGCACTAATGACAAAACACTTTTGGAAATCATGAGCGGTTCTCTTTGGAAATTTCTGAATACATTGATCGAATCATTGTATCATGTCGCAGGAATATTCTGCCACTGCATCTATACAGTGATGATATCAACTTGCTCTCAATCTGTCTTTCTAATCGCTCTATCATTCTTTTACCGTTTGTACATCCTTGGAAGGCAAGGCATTTCGAAATACTAATAGTTCATGATTATGTTTTGCTAGTTTGCCGAGGTCTGCTCCAACAAATAATGCTGTATTCGGAATCTGTCTGATTGTGTTCATTCCGAATCTAATGGTGCTGATGAGTATTTATTCAATCACAATCTCAAAAACAATGCTTCCCATGATAACACTAATGGGTGGCATCATCATAGCTTGTTCAGACAACCTTCATGTTCACTCTCGCCGACTCGAATGATGTCAGAGCGCTGCTACGGGAGTTGCGACCGGAATACGTTCTCGACGATTACGTAGTTGAAGGTGAGCCCATTAAAAACGACATTCTCCTTCTTGTCATACAAACAAGAATGTATCAGGTTGGTCCATAAGTTTCTGACTATTTTCATGTTCGGACATTTTGACCTTCCCCGTCCAACGCATTCGGTCAATCAACTGATAGTTATGCAGAGTTGATGAAGGCTTGGGAATACTTTTTAAGCGATTCAATATCGGGCCAATTCGATCAGCAAGGATGACACTATTCACAGTCAAAATTTACTTCGTGCTTGATTTTCAATATTTTTCAATTTATCGTAACTCCAAGGGCAGAAGTGATTGAGACACATGCGATGGATTGTTGAGAAGCCTATTACAGGGACATATAATTTGACACTTCGGAAGTTCTGGTCCTCTGAATCCCTGCTTAAAAATTTGGCCAAATCAAGAAACTACGCTAGTTGGAAAATGTTTGTTTTATATTTTCTGGCACTGTACTCGTACAGATCGACCTCGAGAGCTCAATAGTGGCTCATTATTTTCTACCTTCCTATCTTAGTACACAGTTGTATTTAGGAGCAGATTCATAAATCAATAGGTAATTAGGATATTTCGGAACTGCGATGTAGAAATTGAAACATTGAAATCAGCACGTTTTGTTGTTTCTCTCTTCTCACTCGCAATGAAGACCGAGTTGTTCACGTTTAACTGAACAAGCAACTCTTGCCCTACTACATATATGTTGGGCAGATTCAGAAGGTCTGAAATATTTGAGAAGTTGAGCTTAACCAAAAACACCGAGAAACTCTATTTTCAGCAGTTTCGATATGAAAATAATTTTCTCACGTTCAATCACCGCTATATTCAATGTAAATGTTTTACGGTACTCCACCACTACTGACGTCACTAAAACTATAGATGAATTGCAGGCAATCGAAATAGGCCAGGAGAAATTATTAAAAATTAAAAGTCAGAAACTTATGGACCAACCTAATACAAAACTATTTGGATCAAATTCTGTGCTTCAGGCCATATTTCGATTTTCAACCCACTCACGATATTCGCTATTCTTGCAATGACAATGCCAATCGGACCAACCCTCATTATCATCTTTATAATCCGGAAAAGAGTAAGTAATCAGATCAACAACTTTTTTTATGACAATGGCACACAAAATATGATCCTTAGGTGCTAAAGCTATTGAGTGCGCATTCGGCAAAGATGAGCGGGCGAACAGCGGACATGCATAGCGCGCTGGCAAGAGTTAGCTATCTATCCAATTATTCATTAATTAGAAGTCCCTAATTAGTAGTAATTAGTATTTTAAAATATCTTGGCGAAGAAGTATAACAGTCGCCGCAATTGTTGACTGTTGCCTGCTGTATTTCTGCTACTTTGCCTCCCAGACGGCGTGATTTTTTTCAACAACAAAAACTCTTAAATCTCGTTACTTTGCCGGTGCTCACCCTTCAATCTCTGCTACTAGTCTTCTTCAGTGGTGCAGTAGTCAGCTATGCCCTCTGCCAGTTCGAAATCATGTGCTCGCCAGTTCAGGAGCACTTCATCATGGAGGTTCGTCTCATTTTTACCCTTGCCAGAGGCAACTGAACTGCTTGAACCATAGGGTTGCAAGAACAAGAGCGCCAATATCTTCCTCCACTAGCACCCCTTCCTCTCTATTACACTAGAGAAAGCGATTGGGAGAGGAAGAGGAATATCCGGATCCCGATTTTGTTCCTACTTAATCGAGTTCATATCTTCAGTCGTTGTCCTTCATCGCCTTCCTTGCACCGATGATCACTATATACTGCATAACATCGTACAAACAGTGAGGGGCATACTGTTTTTATTTTTATGAAATAACACTTATTCAAGGTTCGTCATTGGCATTGTGAGATGCAATTTTAGTATAATGAAAAGAAAGACAACGTGAGTCCGTTTTCAAAAACACCTCACAATTTGAAATTTTGTAGGGATATATCAACTCGAGCAACGGTGTCGATCAACGATCAAATTAAGTCATTTGATATTTCAGAATGTAATATCTTGATAGTTCTCGTGATATCTCCAAAATTCCAAATATTCGGATATTATCATACTTTGCTTGGCAATTTGCTCCACAGATCGGCCACAATAAATATTTCAATAGTCGACATATTTGAGTAACATTATTCATTTGAGGTACTTGCACAGTTGTCGCTTTGAAATCTCATAAAATGTGTATCCAATACGTAGCAAGGTGTGAGCGATTAGAATATCAATCAGATATTCGTTATATTACGCATGAGTGGACGGTGTGATGGATGTACTGTCCTTGCACAGTTGATGTTAACCGGGAGTTTGATTATGAACATAGATACATGAATAATAAGAACGTAGTTATAAACAAGGTAGTTATGCCAGATATTCAGAAGCCAGTTGCACTATTCACTTTATCGTTCATTTTCGAACGACCTTTTACATTGATTTAGACCAAAGTTATCGATAATGTAACTTTCGAGGTAGCACGATTTTAGGTATTTTCGAGCAGACGGCTCCATCCATCTCACAACAAAATAAACTAGTCATACTGATCCGAATTTCATCCAGATCGGATCATGATGATTTTACAGTAGCATTGTGTTTTAGATTGATGAATTCTCACACAAGTTATATGTTATATTGTTAAAAATGTCTTTCATGTTTCGATGCCAAAACAATAAATCAAGGTGTAGGTGGACAATGAGTAATGTTCCTTGAATCTCCCGCTTCCTCTACCATGTGCGTCTTTTGTATATTCCATCTAACAATTATTCGTCTTCGATCTCCTTTCACATATGCTGACATGATATCGCTCATTCCAGGATTTACGCTGGGAAATATCTACGGGAAAATTATTCAATGTAAATTGTATCCCAGCGTGATAAATCGACACAACGAATAGTGCAACTTTCATTCTCAGTTGTCGGCACTAAGGAACTATGTGGTTTCTGCCTTCTCCTCTGCCTGGTCACGACTTGGCAACGATCGTTCATCACTCAATTGTCGACTCTTCCGCTGTAGTTTTCAACATTTTGTTGTTGATCGCAGTGATTCTGAGATCGCCGAGCAGCTTGAGGTTTGTAAGGAAACGATTACGGGATCATGAACCAACATTTTTTGTTGTGCCCCACTGCATCATGCAAACATGGGCTGTGATGCCCCTTCTTTTCGAATCACTCCTGGCCTAGAGTATTCTATCATGTCAACATGATCCTACAGATCCTACAAAGTGCTACTAATTTATTCGGCTATAATCGATTTACTGAGCTCATGCACAATGCTCATGCTTATGGTTAGGTGTCATCCTTTCATTGTATTTTTAAATTACTTGCTCTTTCTCAGACTGATTTCTGTAAGACACGTGCTCGCGTACGTCTACGTTGGACCGTGCTCATACATCTCAGGTAACAATCGATGTTTGTATTCTTGGAATGATAAACATTATGGAAACAATATGCATTGTTTTATTGATTTTAAGAGACCCTCCACGAGAGAACGTAACTTCTGAGAGGGGTTCACGGACGGCATTTTTGCAACCCCTCTCAATCTTTCTGCGGTGAAGTTCTCATACCGAGTGCTGATATTTGGCCCAGTTAGAGAGCTCCTGGTGCACTTTCCGAAAAATGCCCGACCGACCCCATAAAAAGTCGAAATTTTCATCCCTCGAAAAAGTAAGTTCTTTAGTGTTTTCCTGGCGTATTTTTCCATAAAAATTCGAAAAAAGTGGGTTAGGAAGCGAACCCACAACGATGAAGGGTCGAACATCGAAATTTTTATAATTTTTTGGACAACGTGAAAAAAATTTGTTCGGCGGTCAAAAAGTTATTGTCATTTTCGAAATCTACGTGAAAAACTACGTCTAGGATTTTAATAGCACATCCCAGATCCGGGGCCGTCGGATACTATATACTTCCGAACAAAGAGAACAATGTGATCCCTTGTCAGGAGGTATCGCCCGATATCGCGATTGAGTGATCATAGACCCGCTTTAAGGGCTAAAATTACATCGACAGTGTTCATACACACAAATGAGCCCAAGAACAAGCAGTCTAGATAGTTAGTTCTCAGAATCTTGTTCTCTGGTAGACAGATTCTGTGAAAATGCAGTTTTGACCGACTTTTGACGGTATTTTCCGATAGATCTGTAGTCAGATTAAATCGAGTTGAAGTTCAGGCATGTTTAACATTCATTACGACTGCATTATGTATGTTTTAAGGATGGGATGCAGAGAAATGGTAGTAAAAACCCGATAAAACCTGATTTTATCGAAATTTTGGAATTTTTGGGAATCTGTAAAAAAACAAATTTTCATCCAAATGGCGTTTTAATCGGCTTAAAATAGTAAATACTACTATATCTGATCATTTCTAAGATTCATGGAGGTATATCTAAAAAAATTTGAAAACTCATTTTTTCGAAAAAATATTTTTTTCTCATATTTTACCAGAAACTTCAGAAATTGTGTATCAGGTTGGAACAAAAGTTTTGCACGATTTTCAAATTTTCGTTTCCAGCATACTCTGTCCTTTATTTTCAAAATTATTTAATTTTGTTTCATGTATTCGTTGAGGGCTTGGATACTCTTTCTATCACACATTAGTATAACCCATACCATTTGATATTGTGGTGACATTTGAAAGTCAAAGTTACTACATTTGAGAACTGAACTACATAATTTTGGGGTCTGCTCTCTATGGATATCGATGATAATGCAAATATCAAGGTATATTTGGATATCAAGGTATAAGTGTGATGAACAGGCATCATAAAATAGTATGAAAATGGGGATCACCACAAATGGCATTCCAGAAACTTGGTCGTTGTTTTATCTCGCGTCAAAAGGAGCTTGGTCTGAATTAGTTGCCTTCACTGCATACCCGTAGCCGTAAGTCTATCGATCTCAAATACATTTAAACTTTAAGTACCTTCCATGGTAAGCTCACAATTATTTTCGTGTGGACATACAATGCTTCTATTAGAAAATGCAATTTTGAATACTCAGATACTGGTATTAGAATGTCGAAATTGATGTTTCCATCAATGGCATGTTTCCAGCATAAAAGGAAGCTTAGATTTTATATGGTTAACTAAACAAGCAACTCTTACTCTATCACATATTGGCTTGGCCGAGTCAGGGGATATCTTCCTTTTGAGGAGATCGACTCGAACAATGCACACCGAATTTCAATATTTTCGCTGTGATGACCATGATTCAAAATTTCAGAAAATATTAATTTTCTAGGAGTGGAAAAGGGTATGCTCCAGCATTTCTTTATGTTATAAAGCCCCAAGCTAGTTTATGTAAAAGCACTTAAGATCAAGCCAGCATAATTGATTGTCGAGGCAATAACAACGATCTATTGAGTAACGTTATTTCTCGAATGTTGGAATTTAACTTCTGATTCTCTCCATTTCGCATGCTCTCTCTCTTTCTCTAACCAGGTCGATGAAAAGTTCACGAACTTTTCGACGAACTGTGTTCGAAAATCATACTTTTCTTTTGTTTTACTTACTTGTATAAACTATTTTTGCTTTTAACTTATGATTTCTTATAATGACAACCTTCCCTTAGCTGGAATAGCTTCAGAATACAGCGTAGTGAAAGTAAACACGGTTGGAGTATTTTTTTCGAAAATGGGTCACCACTTTCCCCACCCTGTAATGTCAAGCTATTCCATCAGAGGGAAGGTTGTTCTTATACGCAGTCATAAGTTAAGAGCAAAAATAATTGATAAAAATAAGTAAAACAAAAGAAAAGTACGAATTTCGAACGAATTAATGCCGGTTTTTAACGAACTTTTCAAGGAGCTGCGTGAAAAGTTAGAGAAAGGCGAGAGAGCACGCATTCTTGAGAGAGGGAAAAGGAAGCAGTGATTGTTTACTTCCTTTTCCCTCTCTCGACAACGCGTGCTCTCTCGCCTTTCTCTAACTTTTCACGCAGCTCCTTGAAAAGTTCACGAACTTTTCGACGAACTATGTTCGAAATTCGTACTTTTCTTTTGTTTTACTTATTTTTATCAATTATTTTTGCTTTCAACTTATGACTGCTTATAAGAACAACCTTCCCTCTGATGGAATAGCTTGACATTACAGGGTGGGGAAAGTGGTGACCCATTTTCGAAAAAAAATACTCCAACCCTGTTTACTTTCACTACGCTGTATTCTGAAGCTATTCCAGCTAAGGGAAGGTTGCCATTATAAGAAGTCATAAGTTAAAAGCAAAAATAGTTTATAAAAATAAGTAAAACAAAAGAAAAGTATGATTTTCGAACATAGTTCGTCGAAAAGTTCGTGAACTTTTCAACGACCTGGTTAGAGAAAGAGAGAGAGAGTACACGAACAGGAGAGAATCAGAAGTTCGCGAACTTTTTACGCAACTTTTTACGCAACTTTTCTCGCACATTTCTGACAGATTAAACAAGCCGAATGATTTTTTCTGTCCGAATATGAGCGTGGTAAACAAATGTCAATGTCACTCAAAAATTTCACATTTAACGAAACATGCTTTTTTTCGCAAACCCTCAGAGCAGGATTCGATTCGAAGTAGCGGATATATTTTACAAATAGTCCCTGAATATATGCTATCCGGTTAGATCGACCCGAGTAAAGTGAAGCCTTTTAAGCAATTTCAAACTTCATGGCCGAAATCGTGCAAAACTTTTGTTCCAACCTAATACTTATACGAGTTGAATAAATTTCACTCAAATATGCCTATATAAGTACACTATTGCCAATTTTACCAAGCCACAAAAACGATAAAATCATAAAAGAAACTTGGTTTTTCTGGGTTTTCGATGCCATGTAATCACATTATATATCCAATGGCGATGGAATGCAATTATTAACAGTGAAAATATATAAACGCACTTAAAATCGGAATTATATAGTATCTATAGGAAAAATACCGAAAGTAATCCGTCAGAACTGCAGTTCCACAGAATGTGTCTACCAGAGAACAAGATTCTGAGAACTAACTACCTAGACTACTTGTTCTTGGGCTCATTTGTGTGTATGAACACTGTCGATGTAATTTTAGCCCCACTCAATCGCGATATCGGGCGATACCTCCTGACAAGGAATCACATTGTTCTCTTTGTTCGGAAGTATATAGTATCCGATGGCCCCGGATCTGGGATGTGCTATTAAAATCCTAGACGTAGTTTTTCACGTAGATTTCGAAAATGACAATAACTTTTTGACCGCCGAACAAATTTTTTTCACGTTGTCCAAAAAACTATAAAAATTTCGATGTTCGACCCTTCATCGTTGTGGGTTCGCTTCCTAACCCACTTTTTTCGAATTTTTATGGAAAAATACGCCAGGAAAACACTAAAGAACTTACTTTTTCGAGGGATGAAAATTTCGACTTTTTATGAGGTCGGTCTTGCATTTTTCGGAAAGTGCACCAGGAGCTCTCTAACTGGGCCAAATATCAGCACTCGGTATGAGAACTTCACCGCAGAAAGATTGAGAGGGGTTGCAAAAATGCCGTCCGCAAAGTAGGTACGTTCTCTCGTGGAGGGTCTCTTAATCGTACTTTTCTATACTTACGATCACAATCAGGCGTCTTCTGTCACTGCCTCTACACTGTCATGTTGGCAACATGCTCCCAGTCGCTGTTTCTAATAGCACTATCTTTCTTCTATCGTCTGTACATCCTAGGAAGGTGAGCATAAGGTCTTGGTATTCCAACTCATTATTTTCTCAGGCCTTCTCCTAGCAGCAAAGTCGTTTTCCTCGTCTGCATTATCGTTTCCATTCCCAATTTGTTAATTCTTGTGAGTCGAACTGGTATTTGAAGAAGATAACAAATGTACTTCAGACTACATTCATGTTCACTCTCGATGACCAAAATGAGGTCATGGAACAGTTGAGCAAACTACGCCCAGAATACGAACTAGACGAGTACTTGGTCGAAGGTTCGTCACGTATTTTCATGTGTACTACTTTACGTCACGTGACGTCACGTAGTCCTTACACTGATCACAAATACAATTTCTTATATTATTTATCGCACACGACACGGTAATTCATCAACTGTAAAATGTGGTTAAACAATGTTCCCCACTTTCAGGCCACGCCTCGATTTTCAACGTGAAAACGATGTTCACAATACTCGCCATGACAATGCCCATTGGACCAACGATCATTCTCATTGTCATCGTTCGTGGAAAGGTAACGCGAAGATGTTTAAAATAGTGTTGTATATCGAATTGTAAGGTGCTTACTAAGTTGAACGCACACTCTGAGAAGATGAGCAATCGAACTGTGAAAATGCACAGCACGCTGGCAAAGGTGATCATGAACATAATATCCAGAATAATATAAATTATTTTCGTACTGGAAGGTAACTATGTCACTTTTAGTCGAACAAATGGTCAATATGTAAACTAGAAGAGTAAATGAGCAGTTCCATTTCCGGTCCTCACTTTCCAATCCATGCTGCCAATCTTCTTCAGTGGTGCAGTTGGCAGTTACGCGCTGTGCCAGTTCGACATTGTTTGCTCGCCTGTGCAGGAACACTTCGTTATGGAGGTTCGGCATCTTGCTCATGAGAATTCGAAATTCGACCCCCCCCCAGTTAGCTTTTTTTACCCTCTCTCTCTCACTGTCGTTCGGCCTAATTTCGAGTGTTTGGTTTAGTTTTTCAAACAAAATTGATCAGTTCAAAACAAAAAAAATCGATTTTATTGACGTAACATTTAAGTCGGTTTCATTCATGGCAATGCTTGCTCCCGTGATTACTCTATACTGTATGACTCCGTTCAAAGAGTAATTGATTCAATTTAATATATTTCCCATTCCAATCGAAAAAATAGCCCACATTTCAGGTTCGTCGTGAGCCTTGTCAGCTGCCGAATTTCTGCGCTGAGGGTGAACAATATGTGAGCAAAAAATAATTATTATTTACATTTTTATATTAAGGGAGGCCTCGACGACACACGCTACAGGGAAGCAAATCGAAAAAGTATCAGTGTTTTGATTCAGGATATGAGAGGAATCGCGAGAGAATCGACCACGCCGCGGCGGTAGGATTCAAGTTTGTCCAATCCCGCTATAATTTTGGTTGTAAGTATTTCAAATGATTCTCTTTCAAACTGCGTCGTCAGAATTTTGATGTCTATCGTCATCGTTGAGATTCAGAAGGCCACACTTGGGACTATCACTTTTCGGCACTAAAATCGGGCACACTAAAATGAGCATATCTCCGCTTAAAATGAAGATAGAAGGTCGTTCTTTTTTTACTAAGAAAGCTACCATCACGCATTACACGTTTATGTAGACGTCATCATTCCAGGTCCACATCCTGGTGCGGAGTGGTCGGGTGCACCAAAAGTGACATAACTTTGAAAATCGGAAAAACGTTCTGAGTTTTCATGCTAAAGTTGTAGTACATATATCACGTGTATCACGAGTCAGTGGAGGTGCCCGGGAACAATTTGCAAAAAGTTTTCATGAATTTGTCATTATATATGGTAAGTGAATATACTTGGGAAAATATTTTGATTGGTATAGGTCATTGGTCCCAGAGCCGGCTTTTAGGAAATTTCCGGTTTTGCACCTGGCTCTACTGTATCTAAGCTCCCAGATGAGCTACAGTGATGATATTGGGCTCAAAATATTCGGGGAATTTTTCTGAACAACTTTCAGGTTTTGACCAAAGGTCAAAGATCAAAGATCAAAAAGATATGTTAGAAAAACCGTTTTTGGAGCTAAAAAAATAATTATTGCTGCTCTTGCGAGATATGTTTTCCTGGAATTTTATTGTTGATTATGCAAGTATAAGTCCATATCTGTATAATAAAAATATAAAATTGCAATTTTGGGATAGGGTGTTTTTTGCTATTTGGCTCTGAAGGTGGGAAATCTCAAAATTTTAGAAAATTCACATGTTTTTAAATTGTCTTTGAAAATTCAGAAAATTGTCAGAACTGGACCATGACATGGTGGAATAATATGTATGTACAGATATTTTGCAAACTGTATGTCTTTGGTCTCTTTAGGAAATTTCCGTTTTTGAGATTTCCCACCTTCAGAGCCAAATTGCAAAGTTCACCCTATCCCAAAATTCCAATTTTATATTTTTATTATGCAGATATGGACTAAAATTTCAGGGAAACATATCTCGCAAGAGTAGCAAGAATTATTTTTTGGCTCCAAAACGGTTTTTCTAACGTATCTTTTTGATCTTCGATCTTTTGGCATTTGGTCAAAACGCAAAAGTGTCGAAATATTTTTCCGAACAATTTAAGCCCAATAACATCTCTGTAACTCATCTGGGAGTTTAGATACAGTAGAGCCAGGTGCAAAACCGGAAACTTCCTAAAAGCCGGGTCTGGGACCAACCACGTACATTTTGCAAAATCTCGTCTCATACATATTGTTCCACCATAACATGGACCAGTTCTGACAATTTACTGAATTTTTAAAGACAATTCTAAAAATGTGAATTTTCTAAAATTTTGACATTTAAAATTCCAGGAAAACATATCTCGCAAGAGCAGCAATAATTATTTTTTAGCTCCAAAAACGGTTTTTCTAACATATCTTTTTGATCTTTGATCTTTGACCTTTGGTCAAAACATGAAAGTTGTTCAGAAAATTCCCCGAATATTTTGAGCCCAATATCATCACTGTAGCTCATCTGGGAGCTTAGATACAGTAGGGCCAGGTGCAAAACCGGAAATTTCCTAAAAGCCGGCTCTGGGACCAATGACCTATACCAATCAAAATATTTTCCCAAGTATATTCACTTACCATATATAATGACAAAATCATGAAAACTTTTTGCAAATTGTTCCTGGAGAGGTCAATTTTCCTCCACTGACTCGTGATACACGTGATATGTGTTTCACTTCTCTCCAAAAATTAGAGAAATCGGAGTATACACAAAAAAATAGCACACTTTGCCGTGTAGAGACCTGAAAATGAGTACCATGCAAGATTACTTCCGTATCTTCAATTGCCCGGATTTGGGCTCAAAATCGTTCAAAAACTTCCAAAACAACATTATTTGTTGAATCCCCCATGGTATAACAGTTCCTTTGGTCAAAAATTATCATCGGACCGAAAATTTGAAAATCGATATTTTGACCCCTATCAACTTGCGGCAAGAGTCCAAACGCACTACATGGATTTAAAATGATGTAACTACATTCCTCGAAACCGCTCAGAACAAATGGGAGCCTGAAAATGTGATATTTTGACTGAGGGATCCAATGAAAGACGCGAAACTGTATTTCAAGACGATATCGAGATAGAGAACTGCGCTATGGCTCAAAATGTAGAGAATGAAGATCTAAATATTTCATCTGTTGAAAGTGAGTCTCTATCTTGTCGTTGAAGCGATCTACAGAGCCTAGACGTTAGCCAGAAACAGGCGATATTCCCCCCCCCCCCCGAGAGAGTGTGCTCTACCCGTCTGGCGCTCTCGCCGCCTGACCTCCCTCTCCCTCCCCTCTATTTAGCGCTCCCAGGGCGCGTCTCCCGTCGTTTTCTGCTAACTTCTAGGTTCGGTAGATCGCTATGCGTGATGAATTGTATTTATTCTCTGCGCTGAAGATGCAAGAATGCCGAATTTTTGAACATAAATCGATTTTTCTGAAATACCACGATGAACTACGAACGGTTCTATGTTATTTATGACTAGTCTGCACCCGAGGAATTTAAAAATGATCTAAAACTCGAGGCTTGAGAAATTTCTGAAAAATCGGTTTTCATCACCTCGATTGGTCCCATATTTGGGCATGTATAACTATCCACTTTCGAAGTTAATCTAACACCTCTCAGGCTAACTGTGTAGTACATACCAACGTTAGTAGGAAACATATATTTGGCGTCTGCCACCCTCCACGGTTTCGGAAATATTTGTGCTTGAACTTGTCGATGCATCTCGTGGATGCAAGATTTTAATTTTAAGTGAAATACGATACGTTTTCAATGACAATCAGCCAGCTTTGTGCATTTTAGGACCTGTCTGATATCAGGAAAAGTGAAAAAGTAATTCGAAATGCATATTTTACTTATATACCAAAATCGATGTTTTCCGCCACCAAAAATAAGTGATTTTTTATATAGGCAAGATATGTTTTTTGAATTACTTTTTCGGTTTTTCTGATATAAGATAAGTGATAAAATGTACAAAGGTAACTGATTTTCATTGAAAACGTATTGTATTTCACTTAAAATTAAAATTTTGCATCCACTAGATAGCAAGTTCAAGAAAAAATATTTCCGAAACCGTGGAGGATGGCGGACGTCAAATATATGTTTCCTACTAAATTTGGTATGTACTACACAGTTAGCCTGAGAGGTGTTAGATTAACGTCGAAAGTGGATAGTTAGACATGCCCAAATCTGGGACCAATCGAGGTGCTGAAAACCGATTTTTCAGAAATTTGTCAAGCCTCGAGTTTTAGATAATTTTTAAATTCCTCGGGTGCAGACTAGTCATAAACAACATAGAACCGTTCGTAGTTCATCGTGGGGTTTCAGAAAAATCGATTTATGTTCAAAAATTCTGCATTCTTGCATCTTCAGCGCAGAGAATAAATACAATTCATCACGCATATTAAATCGAGAATTTGGCTCCTGGGGTAACTTTTCATGGGAAATTCAATGAACATAGTTAAAAATACACGCCTTTTGGAAAAATTTTCAGGGTGTCAAATTTGAAAATTTAAAAGTGTATGATTTTTTTAGAGACAAGCTTACCTTTTACTTCCAACAGTAAAAAAGCTTATCTCGTCGAAATATGTGAGAATTTAAATATGTATGGGGTTTTGAAACTGCCGTTTAAAAGTTTCAAAAACCGACCACCCAAATTTGGTGCACCGCGCAAAATCAGGCGTTTGAGATACGGCTTTCTAAGGGAGATTTTCGGACTCTACGTGAAAAGTTACCCCTAGGGATATCTTAAAATCAGCACTTTATTTTTCGCTGTACGGCCTCTGATCAGTTCTCTCAGATAGTCACTCATAAAGTGATACATCAGAATATTGTAATATCATCATGACTACGAAAATATTCCGTTTGTATTGTGTTGTGGTGCAATAATGGAGTGAGGCTGTGGTGAAATATATTCAGGAACAAGTTCATATCACTTTTCCTTTAGATAATGTTGGTGCTCTTCAAGCATAGCGTCATGTATCTAACATCATAAACAAATGCATTCGGTATATGGGGAACTTGTTTAATTCCGTATCGATTCCTTGAAAATTTCCCATTACCGACTTCCGATTCCGCCTTATCTTTTCATCCATTTCTTCTAATTTTGCATGGTCGATGGTGTGTGAAATCGACCAGACTGCCAGGATTGACTTCGGAAAATAATATAAGAAAATCGTTCATATGATAACATTTTACTTTGTCGTTAACATGATTTTTCTTTATATTAGGTTGAACAGAAAGTCTTTATAAACTGTTTTGCTCGATCACTGCTCAGTGCACGAGACCTTTGGTGTTCCCTCGCCTCTAGTGAATAACACATGATAAAGGGACTATGTGGTCAACAACCTCTCATTCCAATCTTTTCATTCTGCCACTAGTAAGACCACGATGTTTGTTCCCACGGCCTTGCACATCCGCAACGTTCTGTTATTCTTATTCCTCTCTCACACTACAATGAAGGAATCGGAACGTCAGTTGGCTGAAGTCTACAAGTCATATGCCCCTCACTACCAGACCATACGCAATTGGTACCAGCGCTTCGAGAAGGGGGACTTTTCCATGGATGATCGTGACCGGTCTGGGAGGCCACCCGAGCTGGATTTGGATGCACTACGGATCGTAGTGGAATCGGATCCCTTCCAAAGCACCCGCGACATGGCAGCCACACTTGGGGTATCGCAAGGCACCATCGTAAATGGTTTGGTCTCCATTGGTAAGAAGAAGAAGCTAGGCCGTTTCATACCCCACGAATTGACCCAAGACCAGTTTGACCACCGTGTTGACGATTCCCTTTCTCTACTCACTCTTCACGCTGGAGATCGATGGTTGGACCGTCTCATAACAGGGGACGAGAAGTGGGTCTACTATGAGAATCACCATAGGAGGGCACAGTGAGTGGATGCCAATGAGACCCCACAGGACGTCGCAAAGCCTGACCTTCACCCCAAGAAAATCTTGCTCTCTGTCTGGTGGGGAGTGGATGGCCCGATTTACTGGGAACTCCAACCTGAGGGGGCGGACAATTACTGGAGACGTCTACACGAAACAACTACAGAATCTCAAGAAGAAAGTCGCACAATCTCCCCTGAACGGCAAGAAAGTGTACTATCAACACGATAACGCCCGACCCCATGTTGCACGGCAGGTCAAGCAGGAGCTGTCCAAATATGGCTGGATGATTCTCCCTCATCCACCGTATTCTCCTGACTTGGCCCCTTCGGATTATTGGTTGTTCTCAGATCTGACCCGTCATTTCGATCAGAGATCCTTCACTTCCCGTGGGGCGATCGAGGCCGCACTCAAGCAATATTTTAATTCGCGCCGAGATGGGTTCTATAAGGAGGGAATCCATAAGTTGCCTGAACGTTGGAGATTTGTCGTAGATAACAATGGTGCATACGTTTGATTTTGCTCTTGTGCTTTATTGTCAGAAGAAGGGAAATAAAAAGTTTATAAAGACTTTCTGTTCAACCTAATAAATTAAATCAAATTAGGTCAAACCGAGTCAACATTAGTTCAGAGTTTTTTATATCTCTTCCCAACCTCTGTTTACCGCATTTTTTCACTCAATCAGTGCAGTGTGCTTCTTTCTAAGCGGTTAGCTCGCGTTTAGTTTTTCCGGAATATTGCTCGTTTTTCATAAACAATATATTACTTATTATTACCACTCTTTTCACACTCGCTGAAGTGTGAAATCACTCAGAATTCCCGGATTGAGACTGACAAATATGGATGGGAAAATTATTAAATCTAACGCGTTTCCCATCGTCGTGCGCAAATAAATACATCCAATTTATCGAATATCGCCGAGTCTGCTTTCATTTTCAGTTGTCGGCACAAGGAAGGATGCGGTTTCTGCCTTCTCCTCTGCCCGGCCATGACTTGGCAACGATCGTTCATCACTCAATTGTCGACTCTTCCGCTGTAGTTTTCAACATTTTGTTGTTGATCGCAGTGATTCTGAGATCGCCGAGCAGCTTGAGGTTGGTAAGAAGTAAATATGCGCCATTAGTTTGATAACCGGGAGTGTGCAGAGGCTTATCATACTTCGATGCTACTTGTGCATATTTGATTTTAAGCAAATATGCACAAGCAAATACGCAAATATGCACTTTTAAGCATATACTTAAAAGCTTTTAGAGAATGATCATGATGCCAGAAGCACTGATAAACTCATGGGAAACTACTGATGATAATAGTAGGAAACATAGATAGAACGACTGCAAAAAAGTAATCGCTGATCGGTGGACTGTAGTTGTAGTTGGACTGGGTTGGACTGACTTTAGTAGACTGAGGGAACTAATCCAAAGTTGAAAGACCGAACTGAATATCATACATACAGACGAGCATTTGTACTGTCAAATGAGCGCTTTTTTCAAAGAAATCATTCTGAAAGAACCAGCCGCTCAATTCTAGGAAGTCTTCTTATCACCCTCTCCTATTTTGTCCTTCATTATTAATTACTTGCTCAATTTCATCTGAGCATGAACCTTTCGCAGGTCCTACAAGGTGCTCCTCATAAATTCGGCCATAATCGACCTGCTGAGCTCGTTCACAATGCTGATGAGTATGGTGAGGTAAGTCACGCATTCGTTGTATTCAAATGCATCCATCGTTTTCAGAATAATTCCGGTACGACACGTAGTTGCTTATGTATACGACGGACCATGTGCTTACGTCTCAGGTCAGAGTGTATATGTGTACTCTTTGATTTTAGTGCATTATGCAAACCAGAAACGCGGATCGATTAAAAAGTCATGGGAAATCGATTGAGACATCCTTTCTTTAGGTATATTCTGTCACTGCCTGTACACTATCCTGCTGGCAACTCTTTCACAATCACTCTTCCTAATCGCGCTCTCATTCTTCTATCGACTGTACATTCTGGGACGGTGAGCAGCATGGATTTGTTCATCGTATCAGTTCTTATATTTTCAGGCCTTCTCCAAGCAACAAAGTCATGTTCCTCGTCTGCTTAATCTTTTCTTTGCCAAATTTGATCATTGTTGTGAGTGAACCGATCTTGATTTGCAAGAAAAGAATGCGCTTCAGACAACGTTCATGTTCACACTCGATGATCCGAGTGAGGTCAGGGCGCAGTTGAGTGAGCTACGTCCAGAATACGATCTTGATGACTATTTGGTCGAAGGTGCAACTCCGTTTCATCTATGCATATTTTATCCTGCCGTTATCGCATGACGAAATGTATAACTTCTTTAAAAGATAGGAACAATACTACGTTTCATGTGTATACAAATGTAAAGTCTCCACCATAATAGGGCACGCTTCCATTTTCAACGTGAAAACAATGTTCACAATACTCGCCATGACAATGCCCATCGGGCCGACAGTCATCCTCATCCTCATCGTTCGTGGAAAGGTACTTTGATGATATTTGAATGTTGTAAAACTATTTCTAAGGTGCTTACGAAGCTGAGCGCACACTCTGTAAAGATGAGCGACCGAACTGCGAAAATGCATAGCACATTGACGAAGGTGATCATGAGCATATAATTATCACGCGTCTTCTGAGAGATTACATGAACCGGAGGAACTAGCTGCAAAAGTTTGAGCAATATCCTAAAGAAAATTATGGTAGAGTACAGTGGAGACGGGAAAACTTTTGTACTAGCGATTTGTCCAGGAACCGGCTTTTAGGCATTTTTCGGACTTCGTTCCGGCTCTGACGTAACATGGTTCATTTTTGAGCTACAGTGGCCAGCTTGGGCTTAAAATGCGCGGAAAATTATTTTAGGAAACTTTCAAGTTCACACCAAAGCCGGGTGAGTGCGAAATCGCGTCGAAAATATCGAAAAATTAGGTCGAGAAAATATCGAAAAATTCGTGATTTTAAATTTCTTATTCTTAAGCCATAATCGCTCAGATATATCTTTTCTTTCATAATTTGATTGTTTCTAACCTAGATATGCTGTATTCCGTTGAAAAAATCAACGGATTTCCACATTTCTTGAAAATCATATTTTTCACCTCGATATTTCTCAAATTTGCAAGTTTCAAACTCAACATTTCGAGGATCTTACACGTGTTCACTATACGGATCTTATAGCATGCTAAACCATGAGTAATATTTGCTGGTATGGACCTGCTCGACGATTTTTAAAATCTACTTTTTGACACTCGAAAACGCCCGATCGAGCGTGTCGGAAAATTAAAAATTCGATAATGAGGTTAATTTTGTGAATTATGGTTGTTTATACGTTGTAAAAATGTTTTCGCAAACTCCGGCTTTAACTACTGGCGAAACGCAACAATTTTCACGTTTTTTTCGGAAATGTCATTTTCTCACTCTCGAATAATTCGCAAATTTAGAAACAAGAACATTGGCGAATTTCGCATATGTTCTTGACTGCATATTTCAAGAAAACATTTTTACAACGTATAAACAACCATAATTCACAAAATTAACCTCACTATCGAATTTTTAATATTTCCGACACGCTCGATCGGGCGTTTTCGAGTGTCAAAAAGTAGATTTTAAAAATCGTCGAGCAGGTCCATACCTGCAAATGTTACTCATGGTTTAGCATGCTATAAGATCCGTATAGTGAACACGTGTAAGATCCTCGAAATGTTGAGTTTGAAACCTGCAAATTTGAGAAATATCGAGGTAAAAAATATGATTTTCAAGAAATGTGGAAAGCTTTGATTTTTTCAACGGAATACAGCATAACTTGGTTAGAAACAATCAAATTATGAAAGAAAAGATATATCTGAGCGATTATGGCTTAAGAATAAGAAATTTAAAATCACGAATTAGCGAAGTGAGCACACATTTTGCATTAGCGTAACGTATTTACACCCCTACAGACTCTCACTCGCATTTTTCCTTCACTAATATGGGCACGTAGATTCCGAAACTGCAATAAAAATCCACTAAAAGGTGGGGTTCCAAGCGAGATATGAATTGTTTTATGAATCTCGACCCAATGTTTTGATATTTTCGACGCGATTTCGCACTCACCCGGCTTTGGTGTGAACATGAAAGTATCTTAAAATAATTTTCCGCGCATTTTGAGCCCAAGCTGGCCATTGTAACTCAAAAATGAACCATGTTACGTCAGAGCCGGAACGAAGTCCGGAAAATGCCTAAAAGCCGGTTCCTGGACAAATCGCTAGTACAAAAGTTTTCCCGTCTCCACTGTACTCTACCATAATTTTTTTTTGGATATTGCTCAAACTTTTGCAGCTAGTTCCTCAGGTGTGTCCTTTTCATGCATTCTCTCAGAAGACGCGTGTTATCCAGAATGTTAGTATCCATATTATTATAATTTATTGTATTTAATCAAAATAATTATCTTACCCATAGTCGAAAACATATATTTCTGGTCAAAAAGGATCGAAAAAATGACCTGATGTGAGCCTATTATGTAACTTCAGGTGCTCACCTTCCAATCCATGCTGCCAATCTTCTTCAGTGGAGCAGTTGGAAGTTACGCGCTATGCCAGTTCGACATTGTTTGCTCGCCTGTTCAGGAACACTTCGTTTTCGAGGTTCGCCAAGTAGATTCGAGCATACTGTCCCTTCTCTTCATCTCCCCTCTCTCGCTCATTTTATACCTCTCTTTCTTTCTCTATCCCGCCTCGAGTAGTGTAATTTCGAGAAAGGTGTTGAAAATAAGTATGCATTGATATCTTTGGTCAAATATTGGTGATAAACTGCAAAGTGAGAGCCGATTTGTCGATTTTATCTATGAATCAGAGTTATTTCAGTGTGTTTCATTCATGGCTTTTTTCGCACCCATGATTACGCTGTACTGCATGATTCCGTACAAAGAGTGAGTAGATAATCATAACATTCAAATAGCACTTTTTGCTATGAAAATCGAACAATCATCTCAATTTCAGTTTCGTCTCGAGTTTTGTTACCTGCCGTATTTCGGAGCTGAAAACGAGCAATATGTTGGTTTAAAATTTAATTTTAAATTACTAATATATTTTTAGGGAATTCTCGACGACACGAGCTACAGGAAAGCAAACCGAACATATTTCCGTGATTTGATTCAGAATATTCGTCATCTTATTTTACCCACATCATTTGTATTCGTTCAATTCAAACTTTTCCGCTCGTTAATGACAACGTTGTGCTTATTTCAATATAAGTTATAACCATAAATGGCATTTGTGACACATGCATGCACATTCAAGAGGCAGGTCGACTGCACATTCGGTACACGAAGGTGTCGTCGGTGAAGACTCCCAGTAGACGGTAGATCTCGAATTGCTCGTTCACATCAGTGCTTCGCTTAAAAAAAAGTGATATGTTGTTTGAATCACGTATTTCATATCATTCGGACACGAATATTTTGACAAATAAAAGTAGTACTAAAAAGGTATTCAGTAACAACGTACGTCAAAGTTGAATATTAGCATGAAGAGCTCTCCGATTCGAGCTGCGTAGTCTTCCAGTTTTAAGTCCTCTCTGCGACGATATTTATTCACACAATGTTATCCTTTTTGGAAGCAGATTTAGAAGTGTTCTTGAGGGAAATATTGCAAAAATACTGACTTGTAATGTGCCTGGAGTTCCCTGAGCACTTGCTGCCTGTATCGCTCAGCGATTTGTCCGATTTCATCTCGCATTTGTAGGCAGTCTGAAAAGGATGCAAATGCATTAACGTCTTGAATTGTTGAGCTATGAATGCGTGAATACATCCAAAGACTTCAAGGAATACTCGAAAACATATAAAAATACCAATAAACACACAACAATACCAATCATACATTGAACTGACCTGCAAACCAGAATGACAATATGAGCACAGCGTCGAATTCGGTTTCGTCTAGATTCGCTCTGTGGATTGCTTTTCGTGTTGAAGGCAGCGCCGTGCCCATGAACTTTTTGAGCACTCTTCAAACGAATTTTTGAAATGTTGTGCAAATAAACTGTGGACTTACTCCTTTGCTTCCGCAGTGTTCGAGTTCTCGTAGGGACAGTCGTCGAAGAACTGATCCGCCATGTCCACTGACATATACGATGTATAGGCGCCGAGACATCTTAACATATACGCAAAACATGCTTACAATTTCACGCACATGACTCGATCTAAGAAATTACTCACTTGTTCATGTCGTCCGGAAATACAGTCTCCGCTCTGTACACTGCATCTAGCATAAATATGCGATTGTAGTATCCCACTGCAAGCGTCCACTGAAAAATGATTATTTAAAGATTATTTAAAACTAAAACATCATACAATTGACCTGTTCGTCTCTAGTGAAGGTGGCTAATTCGGGAAAGAGCATCTGCGATGTGTCGAGAATGGCCGTGACGAAAAAGCGACACGCATTGTTCATCGTAGTGTACGTGGAGGGGGTAATTTCCTGCGAATGTCGGAATTGTTGCACATCGGTAATAGATGCGTTGCATATGCGCAATTTAGATGGATAGTTGCGAGAATAGTGCGTTTGCGCAACGGGCACTAGGTCGGATGACCGTCGGATGGTCACCTTCTGGATGATAACCAAAAAACGGAACCTTCTGTAGAACTTTCGCAATATGTTCCCTAAGTGTCAAATATATATCATCCCACAGTGATTATCCGACCTAGTGCCGCGCAACGTAATACTCACATACTCTCCGGCGTTTATCTTGGAAGGATGAGGCGGATTAGGGCGTGCGTTCAACTCGCTATTTCGCCTCACCACACATAACATTCTGAACATGCGTTGAACATAATGAAACATACTAAATCGTGACAATTGTTGATATGATTGTTTCAGCGTCGCTAAATGACATATCTTACTTCTCTGCGATTCAATATATCATACTACTTTTTACAAATACTATCAGAATCTCATGACCTTTGAATGTTTCTTTTCCAATCAAGCTTCTGCAAATCCTCACTTATAGCAGATGGCGCACTGCTCGAGCAGTGGTCGTCCGATTGTTGGGGTTTGCCGAGGTCTAGGTGTGTCAATAGGCACGGCGAGAGAGGGTGGATCGTCGGGAATCTGGAGATGAGGAGTCGACGATGACGACGGCTGCTCGGCATCTCTCCCGTTTGACTGCCGCAGAATGCGCTCGAATCGGTCGAAGCGACAGCGCTTGCAGGCAAACGTGCCGTCTACAAGGACGAATTGGATATTTACAAAAAAATACGTTAGCCTCAACTAAATCCTGTAAATTTAAGATATGCGTTCCTCGAAACTGAACTGGCCATAAATATACTGGTGTACCATAGCTGGACTTCCTGGGTAACGGGAATTGCTTCCAAGTCGGAAGAACAGCGATGTATCATTTTAAAACTGGCCATTTTAGAACTCTTTATCTTTTATATATTCGAAAATTTCCACCTCTGTAGAGTTCTAAAACGATAGACCTCCAGAAGAAATCGTTATCGCAAAGCCGACCTTTAGATGGAATGCATCTCCGTGTGATCGTCCGGCACGCGTACGGCTTCTTCTTGCGCGCTTTCCTGAGCAAATACATGCCGATCACAGTCAACACTCTCCTCTCCTCTTCTCTTCGCGCTCTTCTCACATGATCGCTCACTAGAGTATGCGAAAGTTGAGCGTGAAAAAAAACATGTACAAATATCACACAATGATATGAAATGAATGACTGTTGACGTTTATTTTTCAATGTTGTCAGAAATCGCGCAAATAATTCTAGTTTAATTTGATCAACCTGTAGAATACAGTGCAGGCGCGACATGCGTCTACTCCGTAGTGCGCGGAAGTTGTAGGTGCACCGCAAACAAGACAACTTCGTGAAATCGACAATGGAAGCTCCATTGATGGCTAAACCAGTGATCAATCGAGGTTCTTGCTATACCGATCGATAAAATGCGCTCAGTGAAGTGACGATAACACGAATTGCACAATCTACTAAATCAAAACAGTTTTTAAGCGTAGACTATATAGAATCGAGTGAATGGCCAAGAACGCCGCGCAATCGACCTGAATGGAGAGTGTAAGAAAGAGGGGGAGCGATAACGCTAATGCAACGGTGCCCCTATTGTGCACTACAGTTGAGTACCCCAACAGGCACACTGCGCGCGCAATGCTGATTGTTATCGGGTGTTGATGGTACCGAATAGAGTTTGATAAACGAGACGACCCGACACCGCGGGGCCCCCAATGAAGAATGAGAGGGAGAGAAATGCGGGCCGGCCCGCGAAAGTTGAGGGGAGGCCCGATACCGGGGTGTCCTATTGCTCGGATTTTACTATTCCTTACCCTTTTAAAATATCGTGCGACGTGCTGAGGAGTTTAATACAATCATTTCGACTCACATCGCTCGCGAGGATCGGTCTCTCGCGATTTCTCAGGTGGGGCGAGTCTTCTCTTATCGTTCAGTTCGTTTCCTAATCTTTTTTTCTCGTAGTTACTTTAGCACAGACTAATCCATAAATGAATTATACTTACTTAGATACTTACTTTAAAATCCATCATCAACGGCCGGAGCCCGCGTGAATCACAAGTCCTCCAGTCTTCTTTATCGCGCGCGTATAGCCCAGTCACGGTAAGGGTGGAGGGCTCTCGTAGCTGACAATCGCTAAATCGTCCGGTGTAGGGTATCCTCGCATATTCTTATAATTATAATTTATCTACGCCCGAGGTGCGACGATACCATGAAGACATAAATAATTAGCGATTGCAGGGGGGGGGGACTCTTCTGAGTCATTGAGGGTGAGAGAGGTCAGCAACTATGGGGTGGTTCTCCAATCGATGCTTAAATACTCGGATGTTAGGGGCAGTGCGAATGACATCGGGAAGTTGAGAATACCATCGGGAGGTTCTTACAGGAAAAGAATGGAATCTGGCGGTAAAAAGGAAAAGAATGGAATCTGGCGGTTCTTCGATAGAATCTTTCTATCAGGCAGGTGGTTGTCCCGGTGGGCGAGTGAAATCGGGAGGACAATTTCTGCGTGACCGTTGTAGACCATAGATCGTCTTCTCGCAACCGAACGTATCCAGCCCAGCGATGTTTCGCTCTCCAGATGTAGTCGACTAGATCGATGAGGAGGGAAAGGCGACCAATTTCTCCACTGCTTCCTTTCACTTCGCGCATCGTGTGAAGGCTCGTCCCGACAAGTGACCTCACCAGAGCTCGATGAGTAATCTTCACGAAGGAGATGACTCTACTTGACTGGCGAAGCTGCTCTATTCCTTCTCAATGTCTCAATATATTCTTCCTTCATAAAATCCTGCAGCGCAGCAGTGGAGAGATTTGGGGAGATCACATGTCGATTCGCATCTCCACTCCCTCTTAATCCCTTGTCGATCGGAATGAGTTCGAGTTTCGTCCAGCTTTTCTGTACCTGGAACCGTCGAAAACGAAAGGATTTGAAAGCAGTCCTTATCAAGGGGTCCAATGTGTAAATAATTATTTTATAGATTAGTCTGTGCTAAAGTAACTCAGAGAGAAAAGATTAGGAAACGAACTGAACGATAAGAGAAGACTCGCCCCACCTGAGAAATCGCGAGAGACCGATCCTCGCGAGCGATGTGAGTCGAAATGATGGTTTTGCACGTTTCAGCACGTCTCACGATATTTTAATAGGGCAAGGAATAGTAAAATGCGCGCATTAGGACACCCCGGTATCGGGCCTCCCCTCAACTTTCGCGGGCCGGCCCGCATTTCTCTCCCTCTCATTCGCAGCTCGCGGGGCGGGGGCGATACCGAATGGCCCGCCCCGGATTGCGAACTCTAGTACCGAATGAGATTGCTGGATTTGGTCCGGAAGTACTCAATTATTGCAATCGTCTCTTTGTTTCGTTCAATATCTTTATCGGACGAGTGGACCTGAAACCCACCGGATGGGAACAAACGGTAACCTTATCCATTATTTTCACTCCATACTGTCGAAAATCGTGTATTGTTTTTGGTATTTGTTTTGGCTCTCATCCGATTTGTTTTACGACCTAGTACCACTAGTAACCACTAGGAAGTGTTCTGACGACAACAAAAGTCCACCGATTACACTACATTTTCAGGACTGAATGTAACACACAACATAATGTCGAAATATCAGGTTGGTGCAAAGTTTCGCAACAAGACATTTTGGATATTTTCTTGTGAATGCTTCTCATGAATGAAACACCACTTGAGCATTATTTGTGGTAGTGTTAGGTCATTAGAATTATTAGTTTAAAGCCGATCGATCGGAAGTCATTCAGTGGAAAAACAATGATAAATGAAAATTGGCGAAATTTCCATGATTTTGGGTATTCAACACAAAACATTACTAAAACTAAACGAACCGCATACAGCTCCCACCCTTTAGAAAAACTAATCAGTAAGGGTGGATGCTTCCATTGAACACGTTTAATGGGAGTTTCGGGCTTCCACGGATAACTAGTGAGGCTAAAAAGGCCGAATTTGTCATTAAAATTTGAGATTCAAAACCATAGTCACGAAATCTCTCGAATAGAAAGGTGAATCTCCACCAAATTTCAATTGGAGCATTCTCATGATATGTACTTCTGATTGTTTTTAATTTGTGACCCCAAGCTCTCCGAGAAAAAAATCCTGTGAATATGTTCTAAATCTGCCAAACGCAATACCCCACATTTCCGGAATACGTGCCTATTTTGACAAGTAGTTTTAATGCTGATACGGATCACTCGTCACATTAGAATATATAGCCTTCATACTTTCGGAAAATGGTGTTGAAGCGGCGCCATTATTGCCGTGCGAAGAGTAGTAATCAATCGAAAAGTTCAAAAGAAATTTTAATTCTGAGATTTTGGAAGGCTCTCTCATTGGTGTTAATGATTGATGAGAGGCGATGTAGTGTGCGCTATATAGAGCACATATGTACTAATATTATACAAAAAACCACATGCGAGTTGCTCAAGACCGAAGCAAGATAGAGCTCGAAAACCTTAATCGAGATTTCGTTGCGAAACTTTTGCACCAACCTAATAGAAAAAAAAGCATAATTTTGTAGTAGAACATTGTATCCATACTATAGTCGAAACATCGCGGATTACTCCAGCACAGTTGACGGTAGGGTATTTCGGCGACGGCGCATTAGACTCCGATAGATTCAGATAAAGGTTTTCATACGCCTCGAATATGATTAAATCGGGCGCATTTTGAACACACGGGGATTTAAAATGTGCAAATGGTTGAACGAGAGAGTTTAGACGAAAATATCTTCTGTACTGAATAAAGTTCTTAATTTCCATACACTGAGAATATTTTTAACAAATTCTGTGAATGAAGGAGGCAGTTTTTGCTTATTTGTCATCATGAACACGCGTGTATCCAAATGAACGCAAATTGCTTTAACCTTTTTCGTTCGCTAATAAACATGCGAATACTTCCTCTCTGAAGTCGATGATCGAGAGTGGTTATAGTGGTTATTTATAACTTTTATTAATAACTTGTTGATTACGTGTCGTAATGAACTCAGGCCGGTAGCGCCTATATAGTGTGAAACATGTGAGTCTGGGGAAACGCTTTATTATTTACGATGTGTTTCGCGATGGTGTTAGTGAAATGATTCGAGATGGAAATAGCGATATTCAGCCCTCGGGCAGCAATGAATAGCTCATTCCGTTTCGGATGGGACGTTGATCTGGCACTCATGGACTATCTATTCGGGTGTGATTTTCCGATTTAAACAAGAAATTCGATCAATCATAGATTCCAACGGATCATAGAGGCAATTATCCTCATTTTTCTCCATTTCCCGATTCTCTTCATTCTGATGTCAAAGAACACGACCATGTCAGTAGGTGTCCGGCGTGGATACCTGGTTGACCAAGTGCGCCAGCATTACTATCTTTTAGTAGTAGTACAACATTTTAGATGGGAATGATCTTATTCGGATGGACAATCTCATATTTGGTTAAACAGTACACAACGTATCCTTGGCCTGGGTAAAAAAAATATCGTAAATTTGATCAAAGTATTGCACTCAGATTCTATTGTGATGGACTGTTGTGCAGACTGGTTCCAAGTATCGAAGCACCGCACGTATTGGTAATCCCATTCGCCAATATATTCGCCTTTAATAACTGAAATTTCAAATCAAAGCAAATAACTCAATATAGGGAAATAAATAGCGACAATTTGAAAAAGCACTGATTTTAATTCGTATTTAAAATTCATATTAAAAATATTTTACGAATGATTCAATACATATTAATTTAGTTATTGCATCTTACGATGAGGAAGTTGCTGGAAAAAAAAACTAAAGTGTTTCAGTTCGTCTCATGTCTGGCTGTGATTTTCGTTGTGCCTTGCTTCCAGTATCTGACATATCGTATCTACATTAGCGTAGTGTCCGTGAAAGACACACACCTCTATTTCAGACAGAGGTTCGCGTAGGTACTAGGGTTTCAATTTTCAGGTCATTTAGGATCATTTTCGAGTATGTTTCTGGGGCGCTACATATCTCGTTAGCTTATCAGCCATCTAGCGCACACTTCTGAAAATTACCCAAAAATACCTGAAAATTGAAGCCCTCGTAGGTACACGGAAATTATTATCACTGTAGATTATTGTTTGGTGATACACAAATCCGTTTTAGAACTCTACACATCATGCTCGTTTATTCTACTGTTATTTTGAGTGTGAATTTTGGCGACATTCATTTTGCTTGGAAGTGAATCTGAATCTGTGCGGGAAATTTACAATGTAAGTGACAACTTTAATTACATTTTCGCAGATGAATTCTAGACACCAGAAATCAGCGAGTTACTGGCAAAGCGGGGCGGAAGAGTAGTAATCTTCGGGTTCCCTGGAGATCCAGGACTCTTTGCATATGGTTTGTGCATGCTTACATTGTAGAAGTATCGCATATCTGATATTTCTTGAATTAAACAAGAAGTTCAAAAATGTCAACGTATCCCTAGAAGATGAAGACATCAATAAATGTTCCCTATTTTAGCGATTTATATGATTTTCATAACGGCTATCCTTGTTTTGCCTTGCGTTTTGATACCTATGCTCTACACAAGAACAGTAATCAAAAGGCGAGAGGTGCAGTTATCTTCTTTTAGTTAACAAAAATGAAGTTCTACACAGCGGATTCTATCATTGAAGACTCATGAACTGCAAGACCGAGTAGCTCGAGTATTCTTCATACAGGTTAACGAAATTTGCAAACATTTTAACAGAAGATGATCAACACTTTTAAGATTGTTTATGTCATAATGTTCTATTTCATACCAATAGTTTGCATGTTTGGGCTGTTCTTGATAGACATTTCGAGTTGGCCATCCTGGGCCTTGGCCATTATTAGGCCGACGATGATTGTGAGTTGTATGCCTTGAATATGCCATTCAAAGTAGGGAACTAGCAAAAATTATATCACACGTGTCGCGTGAGGATCGAGTAAACGCTGGCATATCAAAGTTGAAAATTGGCCCAGTTCATTTTTCGAAAGCCTCTAGGGTCGCTCACAAGATAGCATCGAACTTTGTTGCAAATATTCACTTTCAACAATCTGAGACGACGCCAAACATTGTGATCAGTGATTTTATTGACTTAATCGATAATTATAATTCGTAGTCATCACATGTCCTTTCCATAAAATAGTTTAAAACATTGTGTAAAGGTGCGGCATCGAAGCCGAGCATTCAAAAAACGAAAAGGCAGCGAAAACCATATCCACTACACCATGTATGTTGGTGTGGGAGCAGACAGAAATTGTTTATTCGATGTTCTTGTTTCCCAAGGACTTACCCCAAGTCCACCCTGGCAGGTATCACATTCAGCATACCATTAGATTCATTTTTTTCGAGTTACATTTGAGCTCGAAATATAATCTTGGAAGGTAATACGATGACTATGATTTTTTTTCTCTATAAAATCACTGATCATGTACGATTATTCTCCAGAAAAGCTAGAGTATATAATACGGATCTCCTGTAATAATGCAGGAATGGATGCGACAGGAAAAATTTTTGGGTCATGTATTTCGCTGAAAACATGAGGACTGACCAAAGTGAGGATGGCGAACACGCCTA
Organism: Pristionchus mayeri; assembly: GCA_036245805.1. Lineage (NCBI taxonomy): Eukaryota > Metazoa > Nematoda > Chromadorea > Rhabditida > Neodiplogasteridae > Pristionchus > Pristionchus mayeri. The sequence goes on from BTRK01000003.1 coordinate 35,987,069, forward strand.
TCAACTTCGTTTTTTTTTAAATTTGCATATTTTGACCTACCACTTTGGAAGACTGTATCTCCGTCAATTTTTGACCTACAGCGACCGCATTTTTTCCAATCGATGCGCATTCAGGTCATCCACAAATAAGTTCACTTATGCTAAGTGCAGAAATTACGTCTTCACATTGTTTTGATCAAAAACGTTATTTTCTGACGTGAAACTACCTTTCATGATTCGAAAGGTACAATTTTTATGTTTGATTCGGATTCCCCACCCCAGAATAGGGGTACCTACGTCGTTCATTTGTCATAACTCGGGGACGCAGATACCGCTACTCAGTTGGGATACTCTGAACTTAGTGCAATTTTTTGGAAAAATCACTTTTCGGCTCGCTTCTTGCTTTTAACTTATGCAAATTTGCAAAGTAAGACTACTGGGCGATAGCTCTAAGGAAGGTCTCCAATAATGACTCAGGGGTTCAAGATGAAAAAGTTGACGGCTTTCGAGATACGGCGTGAAAACGAATTCAGTAGAACTATGTGGAAGATGAGAGGACTCCCTTCACTGTAAATCTGTGAACGTGCTATGTGTTTCAAGGTAGGTCAAATATGGATGCCTGAGCAGTTTTTGTTGAATAACTTTTTTAGTTCGAAACAGAGACAGACCAAATGTTTGCACCGTTTAGAGAATTCAATTCTCCATCGACATGATTTTTTTCAGATTTTTACCACTTGGTAAAAGATGTTTTACATGCGGAAAACTGCGAAATTGCGCGTTCTGCGCACGTAGGCGATGGGTGTGAAGGTCGTAAGGAGATAGGCTTCAGCTTCAAAGGTCGTGGATTCGACTCCTCCAGTAAGCAAATGTGTTTTGCTATCTTCTTAAAGTATTTAACATAGTTCTTATACATTTTTATTGTGTTGGCTCGTTTGCTTCTGTTCATTTCCACGATTTCTCAAACCAGATGCATATTGCATCTTCTCAAGTACATGCAAACACTTGCAATGATGAAATCACCTTTTCAAATAAGTAAAACATATTTGCCGTCAAGAGGAATCGAACCCACGACCTTTGAAGCTGAAGCCTATCTCCTTACGCAGAACGTGCGCAGAACGCGCAATTTCGCAGTTTTCCGCTTGTAAAACATCTTTTACCAAATGGTAAAAATCTGAAAAAAAATCATGTCGATGCAGAATTGAATTCTCTAAACGATGCAAAAATTTGGTCTGTCTCTGTTTCGAACTAAAAAAGTTATTCAACAAAAACTGCTCAGGCATCCATATTTGACCTACCTTGAAATCACTCCGGGAATTCATAGGAGGTCATAATTGATGCCTACTCTCCAAATTTCATGTTAATTGAAGTACTTTAAGACCATTTCCAAAAAAAGCAAAAGTGCGAGTCTCGAATCTTTGCAGCAAGCTGCTGCAGCTGCGACTCGTCATAGGCCATCAGCCAATTCGGATTCAGGGCTATCGATTACCCCCGGAAATGATTAAACCTCAAATTCGACTTTTTACTTTGTACCAGCATACGCCCGATTTGTCCTGATTCTCTCGTGAGAGGCCTGATATATGAGGCGAATCGCGAGAGAATCGACCACGCCGCGGCGGTCGGATTCAAATTTGTTCAATCCCGCTATAATTTTGGCTATAAGTATTTCAAATGATTCTCTTTTAAACCGCGTTGTCAAAATTTTGATATCGGTCGTTATCGTCGAGATTTAGAAGGCCAAACTTGGTACTGTCCCTTTTCGACAGTCAATTCGGGACCACTTAAATGATCATAACTTCGTTTAAAATGAAGATAGAAGGTCGCTCTTTTTTTAGAAAGAAAGCTACCATCATGCTCTACAACTTTATCTAGACGACATCATTCCTGGCCTTCATCATGGTGCAGGGCGGTCGGGAGGACCAAAAATGACGTATCTTTGGAAATCGGAAAAACGTTTTGGGTTATCATGCTTAAGTTTAAGTTCATACTAGGAACTAACTTCTCGCCAAAAGTTAGGAAAATCGGAGAGGAAAAAAATATAGAAAAAAAAGGTCGCACTTTTGTGCGACGACCTCAAAATGAGTTCTGGGGGTGAGTACTTCCGTATCTTCAATTGACTTGATTTGGGCTCAAAATCGTTCAAAAACATCCAAAACAACATTGTAAGTATCTACCCCCCATGTTATAGCTCTTCCATTGGTCATCAATGGTCATCTGACCGAAAATTTGAAAATCGGTATTTTGACCAATTTCAACATGCGGGATGGGCCCAAATGCGCTAAATGGGTTTCAAATAATGTAAATACATCCCTCAAAACAGCTCAAAGAAAAAAGGCTACTGAAAAGAGGAAATTTCACCTGAAGAATCCAACGAAACACGCACAACTCTGCCCCTGGTAAAAATAGGAATAGAGACTCGGCTTATAGAGAAAAATGTAGAATACGATGATCTAAACATTTCATCTGTTGAAAGTGAGTCTCTATCTTATCGTTGAACATGATACAGCTCCTGGAATTTGGCCAGAAACGACGGGAAACAGGCCCAGGGGAGCGCTAAATAGAGGGGAGGGAGAGGGAGGTCAGGTGGAGAGAGCGCCAGACGGTTAGAGCGCGCGCTCTCGGGGGTTTCTAGCCCATTTCTTGCGATCTTCTAAGCTCTGTAGCTCTATCTTCATTTTAAACGAAGTTATGATCATTTAAGTGGTCCCGATTTGACTGTCGAAAAGTGATAGCACCAAGTTTGGCCTTCTGAATCTCGAAGATGACGACCGATATCAAAATTCTGACGACGCAGTTTGAAAGAGAATCATTTGAACTACTTATAGGTAAATTTGATGCCAGATAAGACTCATCTTTTTCCTGCCGCCGCCCACCCCCCTCAAATGGTCGATTCTCTCGCGATTCCTCTCATATCATAACCGGAAGTGCCTCCGATTTTTGTCGGTTTCGTGGCGTTCCGGATTTTGCGACGTTGTTCGAGAGCATCGTAGAGAAACGGGCTATGTCTTCTGTGTTAGAGAGTATGCGGTTGCACGACTAGAGTATTTTCAGAATAGTGAAATGCATTCTGAAATGGTGTAAAAATGGCCTCCGAAGTTCGAAATTTTGGCCCCTCTGGTAGTTCAGCCATGTTTTCGGCTATACAAGCCTTCGATGGAAAATCCAAGTTCCCACCTGTCTCCTTTTTTAAAACCATATTTAGAATCGGCGTGTTGCATTACCCGTGGCGACTTGGTCTGGTCAAGGAATTACTCTTCTAGGATGCGTTTAAAGCGATTTATGGGCAAAAAAGGAATATTGCATAGCGATGATACAATGTGGCGTAATGGTAACGCAATCATTATTGATTTTATCGAAACGCATTGTCGAGAGCGTTCGTTTGGTCAAGGACTCAGCCTTCTGTGACGAGTTTTAGCTGAGTTATCGCGAAAAAAATCTATCTTGATAGGCAGACAGACAGATAGACAAACAAACAAACTATTTTGACTTTTTTCGTCTTAGTTTTCTCCAGCCCCCCACCACAATGCCTGTTAATGAGAAGTAGCACTGACATTTGTTTAATTTGACTGTTCCCCAATGACAGATATTTTTCAAGATTGTTTTAAATGTATTTTTTAAAAGAAGTCACCTCGGACGACGATTTGGGTAAACTTATTGAAGAATGTCCACAGATGAAAGTTTTTTTTCAGAAAGTTCAAAAAATCAATCGCTGTGGAAATTTGCAGACAAATCATCGAAACGTACGTTCGTTTGCCATTCCCTGTACTATTGCTCGAAGTCTACGGATGAGAAATAAATGAGCAAACGAGAAGTTGATTTTCGGGAGAACTTCCGATCCCTTGCGGAGAGAAGCGATCAGAGATCAAATATGCTCAGAAAGAGGGAAGAACAATGGGCGAAGGACATAGGGGACAAGCTACACACTCGAGCTACGCGCTCTTTTTTTCACACACGGTGAAAACCGCGAAGACAGATGTGTCAACGATAATTTCACTCTGAATCGCCTCATGTGGAATGCAAAAAACAGTTCTTTATATGATATGCTTATTGACTTACTTGGAATGCGATTGAGAAAAACAGCTGATTTTGAGATTGGTGCCGTTCGTTAGGCTTCCCATAAATTTCGATATTTTCGAAATTATCTCTACCCAATGAAGCTAAGCAGTTAAAATGCCGATGAAGCTCCCTCCTCCTTTCGTAAATTTTTCCATTCAAATGCCACACTACTAGAGACTCGTAGGTTCATCACTCCCTCGCTAGGGCGATTATGGCTCAACGAAACTTACCACAACTAGTCATTCAAGAAGACTACCTTAGTTGCTGGTATCATCGTTTCCATTCCTTGTTTTTTCTTCATCATTGTTATTGTTCTCCACCTGATCCGAGTAACGTCTACCCATTATCTATGGCAATCCACGTTGGTCTCTTTTGATGAACACAATAACGATCAATGTTCAATTCCCTATGTTCTCATCGGAACTTCGTCAGTGACCTCCATCACCAATACCAACTGTTTACCGTTCTTGATTTGATTGCAGAATAGCTATAGACCTAGGGGCCAGATGGAAACGTTCGGTAGGATTGTTTGTGCCTTTTTCCAGTTATAGAGGGCTCGAAACATTTTCAGAAAACGGAAGAGAACCACCTTCTGGCCCATTTCTAAATTGTTGAACATCCACTCATCGGGCAGCATGCTGCGTTTGTGCCCTCACTTTTCCGTCGTTGTGCAACCCATTCCCCCAGTTCTCCCTCTCTCTTTCTCCTTTTCTCTCGGAGAGACGAACGCTCCGCTGCTCTGTGTGGGATACTTCCTCGCACACGTCTCTCTCCCCTCTTTGCTGCCAAAAACCTTGAAAACTGAGTGATTGCTGTCTATGATCGACCCTGAGAAACTCTTGCTTGTGCTCGATATCTGCCTTATCAATTTGTTCAGCCAACACGGAAGAAAAGGGCCGAAACACGGTGATGATCATTGAAGGCTGCTAATTTGTCGATTAGTGAGAGTGCCCTTTCGCTACCGGCTCTTCCTTGTCTTGCTTCCACATCACGCGCAAGCAGCCCATTTGCCCCCTTTCCACGTGTTGTCCGTCGCTTCTCACGTTTTCCATGCTTGCACAGCTTTTGAAGCTCTCTCTCGTTTCCCAATTTTCGCTTTTCCTTTGCCTTACGTGCGCCCTTGCTTCGTTTTGAAGCTGCCAGTCTCTCATAAATCGCCAGATAGCCCGCGTGTTACAGCATGATTATGATCCCGTTGCTGATCCACTGCATCTCGGCGCACGTTGCAACTGAGAATGCCCGACTACGCAAATTGTGAGTCAATCGATTTACCTAGTTCGAACAAAATTTCACTCATCTTACAATGAAAAGCACATGCAAGACGCAATGGGAACGGAATATGCATCGGCCACGAAACTACGCTTTCCGAATGTCGGTTACATCTTTCTTTCATCATGTCTTCATATGATGCTCCCCCCTATTTTCTGCTGTTATCAGTTCTCGATCTGATTCTCACACGAAAAACGCACCCAAATCGTGTGAACTCATCACTGATCGCGAACGATTCTCACCGTAATCTCGCCCTACCTGATTGAAAGAAGGGAGAGGGCTGTCCTTATCTCTAGAGTTCGAAATTAGGATCACCGTCTCGTCATATGGTGCATTTCCTAGATCGGCCTGGATGCGAGATAACTTAGTGTAAAATGGAGAGACTGTGCGAAACCCCCCTCCCCCCAACTCTGGTGATGGGATGTTTTGGTAAAACGCCGGAAGGGGTAAGGAATTACCCAAAGTTCTGTCTGCTAATAAATAAATGTTTCCATCTCGTCCTAGCACCTTGTCGAGGGCACTATGCCGGATGAGAACAATGATATCATGTCGACTTTGATATCTCAAAGGCGGCCTGATGTTATAGTTCCCATCTGCCTTAGTGATCTTATCGAGTCTCACGGAATTCTAAAGAGAGTTGACACAGAGAACGATCGTTTTTTTCGCATTAGTCCAATCTCATGCGCCCGAGCTTAGGCCTCAGTCCACCTTGTTCTCTGTGTCATAGTGTGAATGAAACACAACTCATCCTACTAGATTACATCGGAGTAGAATATTGATATCATTCCGTTCTTCATGCAATTACTTCAGAGACCAAAGACCATTCGTTTATCATAAGGATCAACAAATGTACAAACAATGAGACAATTCAGATGTGTTACACAGAGTGAGGTGCCGACGGTTGGAAAAAGGGCAGAAAACAACAGAATGCTAGCCCCGGCTTGTGGTACTACGGTTCACAATCAAACGATACTCTTATTATGGGAAATATATTCTACGGCTAAGACAGATGCAAACACAGGAGAAAATCTGCGAGATCTACTGGAAAGGAGGGGGGAAAGGAGGGTTGAATGGGGGCAGGGGCTGGAAGCCAGAGGAGATGGAGAGGGAGGAGAGAGGTAGAAGGTGGGGAGGAAGGGGGGCGGGAGGAGGGAGGGAGGTGATAGAGGAAAGGGGAGGAAGGGGAGAAGGGGGAGAGAAGAGAGGAAAGGGAGGAGCAGCGGAGAAGAGGGGCATGGGAGAGAATGGAGAGTGCGGAGGAGGGAAAGAGAGGAGGGGAGGAATGGGAGAGAAGGGAGGATTTTAGGGAGGAAGGGAGGAAAACGGAGGAAGAGGCGAGAGGGAGGCGAAGGGGGGAGGAGGAGGGAGGAAGGAGGGAGTCGGAGCCACTGGAGGGGGCAGTGGCGCGGGCTGGTCGGCAGTCATGGAGATCGCGTTGAGTTCCGACGTAAGGGCGAGAGTCTGGAAGAAGAGAAAGAGAGCTAATCTTTGATCTTTGTTCTCCCTCTCTCCCCTCCCCTTCTCTCTCACTAACCAGAGCCTCCTGCTTCGGTCTCAGCTCCGCGTAGGTGCTTGCCAGTTCAGCCTCCAGCTGTCGGATTCTGCAAAAGTGATCTTTGATCTCAGTACTCTGGTACATATGCAGTTCCCCTTCTCTCCTATCTCTCCATAAGCTAATCCGATCCTGAGCAGGTCTACCCTGAATTAAGTTCAACATAGTACATCGATGATAATATGCATAGCAAACCTAAGATTCTACTGTGCCTACCGTAAGATGGGTGATATCTAATATCTAATGGCATTGTGCATGGAAAGGTGCACAAAGAACAACGATCAAACTCTGAGTAGTGATCTATTCAGAGTTTGATCTTTGATCTTTGTGCATCTTTGAGAATTGCGGAGCATCAGAAACAGCATTTTACATGCCTAACGCCTAGCAGTACATGAAGCCTATTGTAACGATCGCAGGTCGAATGGACGATCGATCTTTGATCTCTGATATTTGATCCCTGATCTTTGATCTTTACAAACCTCTTCTGGTTTCCTTCGCAACAGCACGCGCGGCGAGAGGCGGGCAGGGCGGGCACCATGAAGACTACTGCCTCCTCCACTTCCATCGAAGACGGCTGCTGAGCGCTGGAAGAGAAGAGATGACAAGTCAGTTGTCGATTTGCACTTGGGAATACAGTATCGTGTTCTAAATTCGGGCCACATCATCCTCATTGTACGCACTTTTCGACCGGCTGAGCGGTGGCCGAGAAGAAAATGAAGAGGAAGTGGCAAAATTGAAAAAGTATTGTGCTCTTTACCGTACCTACTATCAAACTCACTACCGTATCCTCGACCGTATACTCTACCAAACCCTTCTTTCATATCCTCTTCCCTATTACCTTTTTTCTCTACCGTATCCCCTACAGCAACCACTTCTGAATCCTACCGTATCCTCTACAGTAACCAATACCGTACCTGGGCGAATCACACACGTGATTGGCGGAGTCGGGAATCTCGCCGTTGAGACGGAAGAAGGCGAGGAGTCCCTCTAGCGACGTGTCCGGAGTGGGCGGGCCAAGAGGGAGCGGGGAGGTGTCCATGTCAGAGTCCATTATCTGAAAGATCAAAGATCACCATAATCTCATCACATTATTACATTATTCTAGCGCCATCTTCATCTCTGGCCCCCCTCATTTCATGTAATACAGCGAATGGGAAAGGAGAGCATTAGATATCAGAGATCAAAGATAAAAAATTGCCCAACTCTCGTCCTCCTGGTACCGTACCCTAACCCTGGTGCCTTGGAACCATCTCGCGTACCCATCCACACCGTTCACACCGTTCACGTTTACATCCACACCGTACACACCGTTCCCTAATCCCGGTGCGCTACCCAACCCAGAATCGTCCCCATACCTGGATGTCCTGGAAGAGAGAGGCGCGGGGCGACCGATCCGAATGGAGGGAAGATACGAAAATGCGTGGAGAGCGAGTTATCGAGAGGGATGACGACGTGACTTGAGCAATTATGCATACCATGGATTATGATAATGATCAGATTATCGAATTTATTGATCGCTTTGTGTGCAGATTTCTGTAGAATGGTCTGACAGTTAGTTCAAAAGCTCTATGAATGAATCGATATCAAGCGACCAAATGTGCAGTATGTGCATGTGCTCTCGTACTTATCCATGCTTTCGCAATCTGAGCGACGAATACGCATTGAAAACTGTTTGAAACTTTACAAAAAGGGAATTGCCGGACTGGATGACTATGGGTGTCACAGAGCCGAGTCAAAATTACCTTTGTCAAAGATTAATGATCAGTTACCACGGATTTCTCCAAAAAAATTGAAAATGGTACCCTTTTTACGAAAGTACAAAGTATTAGTCTCATGTCAGTTTCAGCTGAGAACTGGTGAGGTAGCACTTGGTGTGCAAGCACTATGACTGGTGATGACAGTCCGGGAAAAAAACAAAAAAAAATAAACTCTGTAGGCCAAAACTGACCGAGATACAGCCCAATACAGTGGTAGGTCATTGCTAGCCGTCAATATGCAAATTTCGCACAACGAGGCTTTCTATTTCTCATTATGCCCTATCATACCTGTTCTAGCTTAGGCTGAGCACTATACTGTAGTAAGCTACGCACAAAGCGCACATAATCAGTCCATTAGCATAATTCATGGGATGCATAGCGACTCAATTTACGTAATCCTCCCCCTCGATCATTGCTTCGCCGCGCATTCTCGTCTCTCTCCGCCTTCCCGATCGGTCGACGCGCGTCTCTCTCCTCGAGACAACCAGGTTTGTGAATGATTCTGGGGTTTGTAGGGACCCGGGAATAGGGGAGGTGCCAGTATGGGTACTCGAGGTGCATTCTGGGTACCAGGGTGAAGGTACGGTATGTAAGGAGAATGTACGCTTTTATCCTTGATCTATGTTTCCCTTTCCATTTCTGCCCTTTCGCATAATGTGGGAAGGGTGCCAGGGGCTGGGTCGGGTAGGATACTGTACCAGTGAAATTGGGTGAGACTGATCTTTGATCTCCTCTTTTTTAGATAATGAACTCTTCTGGCATGGATACCTCCTCTCTGCCCCTTCCGGACACATCGCTAGAGGGACTCCTGGAATTATTCCAACTCAACGTCGACGCTCCCAAGTACGGTAAAAGGAGCGGTAGAGGATACGGTTGAGGGTACTGTAGATGATACAGTAGGGGTACGGTTGAGGATACGTTAGGGGAGGTAGATGATATAGCAGGGTACGGTAGAAGGTATGGTCGAAGATACGATATATATATATCGGTAAAGAGTACTGTAGGAGTACGGTAGAGTGTAGGGTTCTCTACGTTAGGACACGGTAGAGCGTACGGTCAAGAACACGGCATATAATAGGGTAAAGGGTAGGGGTACGGTAGAATGTGCAGTAGCAGGTACGGCTGAGTACAGTAGATGGTACGGTAGATGGTACGGTAGGGCTACGAAATAAGGGTACGCAGAGGCGCGATGGGGATACGGTAGAAAGGACGGGTGTGGAAATGAGAAATTCCTCTCATCCTCGGCTCATTCTGAACATGATACGACCCTTAGTGACAATCGACAACTGGCTTTTCATCGCCTCCTTTCAGCACTCAGCAACAGTCTTCGACGGAAGTGGAAAGGAGGGAGTCTTCAAGGTGCCGACACTGCCTGCCTCTCGTCTGCCCGGCGCGTGCTGTACCGACAACTCGTCGAGGTATGCAGAGATCCATCTAGCCATACTTTGCTCACGCTATGTTCGCTTAGAAGCGTTTGCACCTATCAGGGACACTTTTGGATACGGTGAATGGTATGGTAGAAGGTGGGATTTGGCACGATTGTAGAACAGACGGTAGACGACTATAGGCCTTTTTCTCTCCGTGTTCTTTGGAAAGGCACTTGCACCCACTGATCGCTCATCCCTAGTGGGCGTAAGGCTCTTCTAATGAACACAGAGGCCACTCTCTGAATTGGGTACTTCCCGTTACCTCTCCCTTCGCCTATTCCTTGAGGTGTGTATAATTTCCATCTTCGCTATAGTCCAGAGATCAAAGATCATTTTTGCAGAATCGGCCAACTGGAGGCTGAACTGGCGAGCACCCTTACGCAGCTGGGCACTACGAACGCGGCGCTGGTGAGTGAGAGAGAGAGAGAGAGAGAGAGAGAGAGAGAGAGAGATCTCTCATTGGGAGATGGATAGATTGGGAGACAGGGAGAGTGAGAAGTGGGAGAGATAAAGATCAAATAATAGCTCTCTCTCTCTGATTGCAGTCTTTGTGGGGAAGAGAGAGGGGAGGAGCAAGAGAGGGAGAGAGAGTGTGAGATAGAGAGAGAGAGACCTGAGATCAAAGATCAAAGATCGACTATCAACTCTCTCATCTTCCAGACTCTCGCCCTGACGTCAGAGCTCAACTCGATCTCCATGGCTGCCAACCAGCCCGCGCCTCTGCCCATCCCGCCGACCGACTTCTCTGCGCTGGTGAGCGAGAGAGAGAGAAGAGTGCTAGAAAGACATAACGCGAGAGAGAGAGAGAGAGAGAGAGAGATCAAAGATCAGATCTCTCTCATTGTGAGATGGATAGATAGGGAGATATGGAGAGGGGGGCAGAGAGATGGGCGAGATACCAGATATCAAAGACCACATCTTCCCTTGCAGGCCCACGCCCTGGCGTCAGAGCTCAACTCGATCTCCATGGCTGCCAACCAGCCCGCGCCTCTGCCCATCCCGCCGAGCGACTTCTCTGCGCTGGTGAGTGAGAGAGAAGGATGCGAGAGGAAGACAAAAACTGAGAGAGAGAGATAGGGAGAGAGATCAAAGATCAGTTCAGTCTTCTTTCGAGATGAATGGATAGGGAGATATGAAGAGAGTGGGGGGGGGGGGGGGGGGTAGGCGAGATAGGAGAGATGCCAGAGATCAAAGATCATCCCTTTCCTTGCAGGCGCACGCCCTGGCGTCGGAGCTCAACGCGATCTCCCTGAGCGACAACCAGCCCGCTCCACTGTACTTCCCGCCAAGCGGATTCCCTGCAGTGGCCGTCCCGGATCACGCCCTCTCCCCTTCCCTTCCTCCCCTTTCCTCCATTCACTCGCTCCCTCCTCCCCTTCCCCTTCCTCCCCACCTTCTTCCCCTCTCCTCCCTCTCCATCTCCTCTGGCTTCCAGCCCCTGCCCCCATTCAATCCCCCTTTCAACACATCGTTCCAGTAAATTGTTTCCCCTGTTTGTGTGTGTTTTAGCCATACAATCTCTTTCCTTCCGTTAGTAGTGTAATTGTCTATCTTATAAGACCTAGGTTGGTTCTGCTCTTATCACCACATCTCACTTCAGTTCGACATCTTTGTTAGCTCAAATTTCTTCTACTTACCGGCCGGAATTTGCATGAAAATACAATACGAGAAATTGAACGTTCAAGAAATTTGCTCATGCCTCCAGGTTGGTTATCCAGTTATGAAGATATACTGTAAATAAATTTCTGGCAAACATAATCTTTAAACATCAGCTGGAAAACTGCTCGAGGTCGAGTCGATTTCCCTGGCATTAAGGACTCCCTCTCGATAATCGCACGACGGGTTTACTGACCTGTAATTTAAAAGGTGGTTTCAATATCCAATTGTTGCATTATTTGAGAATTAAAGAAGGGGTAACACGAATGAGTGCTAGGGAGTCCCACCACGAAGATATTGCGCTCGCAATGGGAAATTGTAGCGAATTTACCCCAAAAATGAGGCGAAAATTATGAAGAGCGAATGAAACATAAACGAACTGGCGACGACCCTGCGCTGTCAATGAAGTTTGCGCGTATGTAAATACTCTCAGAGATGTCTGTGAAACTTCGGATAAAGTGATTCATGATCGGGCTGCTATTACACACACATAGTGGCTCATAGAACTAATTTTTCGTGTTACTCCTTCTTTAACTCATTCTTGATGCCAATATCGAACATTCACATAATACGTTTTCTTCAGGAGGGAGCACTACTGGGTACAATGGCGGTTACAAATGCATGGGACACGTCTGTTTCTCGTGGGAGATAGAGCCGGGAACTTATGTAAGAAGCGAGCAAATACGAGGAATCGTCTGACTCTCTCCAAATCACACACTCTCTCGTCGACCAGAGTGAGCCAGAGAGTGTATGATATGGAGAGAGCGAGATCATTGCTCACAAATACTCATAAAATTTCCGTATTTTTACTGATTTTAATCGAGATTTCGCAAATGATTGGTATGCGATAAGGAAGGGGTTATCAAATCTCGCCGGTCAGAGAGGCGAGAGAGTATGCAAACTGGAGATAGTCAGACGCTTACTCATTTATTTAGTTGTATGGTTGCATCACACACGATCAGCATTCCGACGATAGGCGCTTCTCGCTAGGCACGAATAAACTACTTCACACTACACCCTCTGCGACAAGGATTTGTGCAACACCGAGGTGAGATCTTATTTCCTCACAGTCACAGATTTTTTGCATAACCGACTCCTCCCCTCTCCCCTTCCCTCCTTGATGCCCCCTCTTCTCTAATAACCACACTACGCTTAAAAGCCACTAGACTCTGAAAGATTCGCCCCATGTAGTGTGCGATAAGTAGGCAAACATGCTTTTCAGGTAATGCCCACAGCTTCATCTCCTTCCCTCGACGATCTCATTCTGAGCATCGGCATTCCGCTTGTTCTTCTCTTTACATTCGCAGTTTTCGTGGTAGTTTTTAGAGTATGCGCTGGGAAATGGCCGTACCCATTGAGCAGATTGGGAAAGACGAGCACTGGAAAGTAATCAACATTGTCAGAAGTTTCACTCCAAAAGGTATCCGTACGCTGGTCGCCATGTCAAGACTAGATAAAGCTAGTCTTGTGGGTTCGGTGCATCGTCCACATGCTGAGTAAACATTCCCTTTATTCGAGTCACAAGTGGATGAGGGGGGGGGGGCAACCTTATATACCGACATCGCTATAAACCTCAAGTATACTAAAAGGAACGCTGACGCTGCACAAGGGGAAGAAGGAATAGGGAAGCGTCCGCCCATCCATTGCACTTCGTGCACATTTCGTGCACACGCACTCCACTCTTCCCCTCCCTTCTTCGTCGTTCTCTAGATATCTTAATATGCCAAAATATTGATAGAAAGCAACGCATAAAGGGGACCCAATGGGTCCGACCCATCCAGTGGATTCATTCTCTAGACCAATTTATCCACTCGCTAGTGCATTTCGTGCACAAGCACTCCACTCTTCCCCTCCCTTCTTCGTCGTTCCCTAGATATCATCGGTTGCTTGGATATATGCAGATGCACTCAGGGATTTGTCGTTGGATGCCATTCCCTGCTCCTTCCTATTCCCCGTCCAACGACCGACTCTGCACTAGGATAGTCATAGTAAGTTGTGTCGACGGTCGACCGATTTCGATTGAGTTGACGATTGAGTTAACGGATTTGAGTATATATTTGAGTATTTGAGCATATCTACTCAAATACTCGCTTAAAGGGGTGCTCCGGGGAATGTTCAGTCACCCATAGTGACAGTGTGGATATTGTAGACGCTAGTAACCCGATCAGAAATCACTTTGTCCGAAGTTCCACAGAGGCCTCTGAGGCTATTTACATACGCGCAAAGTTCATTGATAGCGCAGGGTGGTTACTAATTCTTTTATGTTTCACTCGCTCGACTTATGTTTCGTCTCGTTCTCGGGGTAAATTCGCTACAGTTTCCCACTGAGAGCGCAGAAATTTCGTGGTGGGACTCGATTGCATTCATTCCCCGGAGCACTCCTTTAAGCACTCAAGAATGAGGCCCTTCTCCAATCTATCGAAGCTGTTCACCTTGTATACAATTGTTCTTCTCTCGTGTGTAGCTTTGGTCCACTACCTCTACGCATTGGTAAGTGAAAATAAATAGCTCCTGAAGGCTCACATGTTCGCAGGGGGCGTTCTTCGCGAAGGACTATGCACCTTCCGAATGGAGCAAGTGTCTGGACAAAAAATTGGGCAGTTACTCCGCCGAGGCAAGTTCCACCATGACAGCTCATATCGGTAAAAGAGTACTATCGTATGACAAACAAACACGGCTATCGTAGAATGCAGTCTTCTTACCCGTTTGAGTTTTACATGTCCACTGAATGCGCATTTCAGCAGTGGACCATATTCACTCAGTCAGTTGAATCGTGCTTAACCAAACTGCCGTTCCGCAAACCCGAACAATTCGACATTCTCGACGAGACTAAATACGCGTACCTTGCCTCTCCCGAAATGACGGTTCGAAAGATTGCAAACATTTAATTCCAAAGCCACTACTCAGTCGACTTTCCTCACAATCGGTGTTGGCAATGACACAGTGGCAGAGGAGAAATTCCGAGGATTGCGGCCCAAGACCAAGTTCTTCGGCGCTGATCCGATTACCGACGTTGGTTATTGAAATTCGTTATTTTTGTTTGATAAAAATGTGTTGTCAAAGCCTCGAATAGCTACGGTAAAATCTAGCGCTCCCTGAGTGCTCTCACACTGGACCTACCGCTAATGTGGCATGAAATAATTCATTGTTTGAGCAATGGTCTGATTCTCTTCAGTTTACACACTATCTCGTCTCTCTGACCTGTGAGAGAGCGTGTAAACCGAAGAGAGTCAGAGCATTGCTCCTTTTTTTCGAAGACATCCCAAGTTAATGTAATGCATTGCAGTTCAATGCAGAAGCGTATGGCAAGCTCGGAGAGTTTTTCCCATTCGCTATCGGAAATGAAACCAAGAAATCTCAAGCTAGTGTGCTAATCAACGGTTGCTTTCCCTAACGTTATCCCTAACGAACTCGCGCCCTCTATCGATAACAAAGGAACAATTTTTGTAAATTACAACTGCCCACTCTCTCTTGCTCGCGATGCTTAAAGGAGGAGTAAATGCAAACGCGCGCTTGGTTGGAATAGGTTTCACCTAGCGACGCACTCTCTTCAAATCGCGTGCTATCTCGCCTCCTTCCCTGAGCTTTCCCTGATCTGGCTCCCAGCCAAATAGCTATAACTCGGTTCGCAATGGAGATATCAATGTGAAAATTTCGGAGCTTCTTATCGTTGTGGAACTCTAGGTCGTGCATATGATAGATTCAAAAATTATATTTTGAGTTACTCCTCCTTTAACCATAATTTACAATATCTCTTAGGATACTACGTCAACCTTCCAATGTTCCACCTCAACATAATCGTTTTCATCAAGCACATACTCAAGCAGAAATACATTGATTATCTCTGGTTTGACGCAGGTTTGTGCTATTTTTAATTCGAAAAAATGTCAATGAATACACACAGAGGGGCAGAATTCGGAATTTTCGACATGTTCCACGGAGGTGGTGATTTCGAAAAGGAGAACATTGTAATATGCCAAGTGAATCTGGAGGTGAGAACTAGTGTTGCCAAATCGGCTTGCGCAGGCACTAGGTCGGATGATCACCGTCGGATGATAGCCTACTGTATGATAACCAAAAAATGAACTCTTCTGTAGAACTTTCACAGAATCATTTTTGACACTCTGTGGACCTACTGTGAAAGTTCTACAGAAGGTTCATTTTTTGGTTATCATCCAGTAGATTCCCATCCGACAGTCATCCGACATAGTGCCCATGCGCACTCCCCCTTTCGGTAGCTCGAACACCGGTCAGAAAAGCGCGAGAGAGCGTGCGAAACGAGGAGATCACGCTCCGATTTGCCATCACTACTGAGTAGTTTTCACTAGACGTCGACAACGATTTGCTTGAACGAAAATATTTTGACCCGAGTTTTAAACTTGAATTGCAACAGTAACTGTCTTTCCAGACCCACACAAAGAACAATGCGGATAGAGCTGCGTTCATGCGGTTTGCGGAGAGAATCGTGAAAGAGGGAAGATATGCATTTGTCGTCAGCTCAACCCCGCGTAAGTATTTGGGCTGTTAGTACATCGAATCGCGTTAACATTGCCCGTTTTTTTTACATTTCGTGTGAAGTATGGCGCTAATTTCTCCCGGGGGACACGAAATTGCGGGAACTTAATTATTTCCTCTCTGCCTTCACTTCTTCCACGCCATTAATAATATGTTTATCGCTCGTGGAGGTGGTTCAATTAACGAATATTAATCATTATACATGAAAAATAGTCATCACAAAGCGATATTAAGATGCCGAATGAACGACAAAGGAACTATTGAAAAGCTGGATCGAGATTTTTAATGTAATTGGAAAGAATAGGAAGATGAGGACTACTAATAATGGAGTCGTCGAGACTATTCCAATGTGATACTCCTTTATGAAATTGAAAAAAACAATTGCAGATCCCCACAATCGGTTGTTCTTCGTAAACCTCGGAAGTCAATATTGTCGCCAGAAGTTCAACCTTATCCAAGAGTGACGCGACGTGACGCCGTGACCGTGACGTGGTCAATATAGGAACAACATGTTTCATCAATAATATAGTTATCAATAATATTCTGAACAATTTTAATTGTAATTGATTCATTTATTTATTATTTGACATCTTAAGAAAGCGAAGGAATGATTCAGTTGCAATGCTCTTTCACATTATTCGTTCTTCGAACAAGCAGGGGATGGTACTGCGGTGGTTAAAGTTCTTGTCCTACACAAAACACTAAGCGGCCATTTCCCAGTATATGCTCTGAAAATTATAAGAAAAATAGCTGTTGTCAAAAGGAGAAAAAGTGGAATTCCGATTCCGAGAATTAGTGGAAGAGTGAGCGGAGGAAAAGAAGGAGATCTGAAAAATATAATGTATCGCACAATCGAAGCTAATGAAATATTGCACTAGATATTTGAGCTCGTAATATAAGATAGGAAGTGAGCCCGCTACGCATCCGCCTCGATTGAAACAGTAATAAAGGATTAGAGAGCTCTCTATCTCGCCACTTTCAGATATTTCCGTTTTGAATTTAATCTGATATTGTTTATTTTGATTTATAAATCTAACTTCCGGATTGCACATATCCTTGTCGCAGAGGATTAGCGTTTTGTCGAGAATTTGATTCGTTCCGAGAGCAAATCTGCGGTCGTCGAAACGCTCATCATATACAACCGTGAATCTGGAAGTGATCGATGAACATTGAGCTGTATGTTTTCGAATGTTTTCTCTCGCTTCGAGCACAAAAAATCTCGAGAAAAATGCCGATTAAAGGACCCGAAACCACGGAGAATCCCGCGCGGAAATCCCTTAGCAATGACGAGAACACTGTATGTAAATCGCGCGAGAGGAGGGCGGCAGACGGCATGGGTACGCCCGCTTCTCTCCTCGTCCCTTCTCTTCCTCTGTGTTCTCTGACCATTTACATAGACTGCTTCCCTGAATCTAACTGATTTTCGAACAAATCCTGATTGTCCCTTACCCTGTATAAACTGCAAGCGCGTGTATCTCGGCTCAAAGTTGAGCTAAAGACTTCAAATTTTGAATTTGCATTATGGTTCAAGGATCCCATCTGTACATGCCTACGGTATCCTAATTTAATCTAAGGGGTTTATCCTGCTTTAACAAAGACTACAACAAACGCAATCACTAGAAACAACAATTTGGAAATTATTTGTTCGCTTCTCACATATACTTCCTGTTCCATCTCCCACATGAAGCAGACGTATCCCGTGCAATGATGCAGACCATTGCTGTCCCCACCTGAAAGAAAGAAATGCGTGAATCATAAATTATGGTGTCTAAAATAGTACATTTCATATTCACGTGCAATTTTGGCATGATAAAAACATAACCGTGTAAACTACGGTATCTAACACTGGGAAATTGTGTATTGTACTGATAGACGAAGTGCTGCAGTGGTCTATGGCCATTCCATCCCACCCGGGTTCGATTCCCGGCCGTGACACCGTCTCCGCCTCACCAAGGCGCCTATCCATTGGGGACAGTTTTCCATCTGATTGTTTTGGATTATCGATTATGTTTCGGGCACGTCAGAGCATCATTTGAAAAACGTTGTGCCAAATTTGTAGAGGGATTGGTTGATTTTGAATTTCACTGCCGCCTACCCCCCTAAAATGGTCGATTCCTCTCATATGATCACGCGATAAACGGGGTTTTACGGAACAGTCGGAAATTTCAAATGTGAGGGAGTAGCTACCCACTTTATTGAGCGGCTTCAATAAATTGTTATTGGCATTGGTTTAAAGCTATTTTATTGCAGTAAAGCTGGAGTTGATATTTGAAATTTCGGTATTTCAAGCTTCAAAATTTTCGAATTGATGTCGGTTTTCTATCATGTTAGAATTGAAAGTGCTCACAAATCATGCAAGTACAGAATCATACCGTCACTCCTTGATTTTTAATGCAAAAGTTGCCAGTACAGTTCTCCATTGGTGGATCATCTTTGAATGTTCTTCCCATTAGAGTCCTAGAGTCACTCGATAGATGCATAATGGCGAGGGTTTTCTCTCCTTTTCTGCACCCTCGCTTTTTTACCCTCCCTCCCTCTCTGATGATAACGAACATCTTTCCAATCGCGGATGGCTCTTCCGCACATCTGTAGCACTCGATAGAGGCACATACAAATATTGATGAAAGGAAGAATAAGAGTCGAAACATGAGAGAGATTAGATTAAGTAGATTCGATGGATGTTGAGTAAGGGGAAAGCAGCTGCAATGTTTCTTGCCTACAACTTCGAAATCGCTCAAATTCATTCAACATTCAAAGATCTTCTACAATAGTAAATACATTCAGATTGACACGAAGATGCATTTCTAAAGATAGATGAAGCACACGCTGCCATTGTGAACAAACAGAATCCGACCCGAAATATCACGCCTCTCACGAGAAAATCGAGCTGGGGCAGGGAATTGAGGGGAAATCAGGAAATGAGTTCTAACCGGTTTTGGTCATCCTGAGGCATGCCTAACAGATCCCCAGAATCTCGTTATGCATACTTCATTATGAAGGTGCCTACAGCGGGTCGACTACCTGCAGCCTGAACTTTGAGAGCTTTTATCTCAATTTTGGTGAAAGATGGACAAAAAATGTCGAAGGAGTAACCACCACTCATTTTTCGAGCTCTATCGATCTGTACAAACCGCTTTTTCTGAAACGCAATTTTAACCATGCTACATTCATGGCTAATGTTCTCAAAAGTGTAGGAAAAGGGGCCGCTAAAATTTGTATAGTGCATAGAGCTCTTCAAGAGCTTTCGAATGAGTACCTGGCGACAGAAATACGAACACCTGGGTGTGACTACGGCCATTTCTACGTTTCCTAATCATTTGAACTTTATTTTCAACAGAAAAGCTCGCAGAAAAATGATCATTCTTGATCAATCCCTCCGAAAGGAGCGGTGTGAGAGAAAATTGACTGTTGAAAATAAAGTTCAAATGATTAGGAAACGTAGAAATGGCCGTAGTCACACCCAGGTGTTCGTATTTCTGTGTCCAGGTACTCATTCGAAAGCTCTTGAAGAGCTCTATGCACTATAAAAATTTTAGCTGCCCCTTTTCCTACACTTTTGAGAACATTAGCCATGAATGTAGCATGCTTAAAATTGCGATTCAGATCGATAGAGCTCGAAAAATGAGTGGGGGTTACTCCTTAGACATTTTTTGTCCATCTTTCACCAGAATTGAGATAAAAGCCTTCAAAGTTCAGGCTGCAGGTAGTCGACCCGGTGTAGGCACCTTCAGAATGAAGTATGCATAACGAGATTCTGGGGATCTGTCAGGCATGCCTGAGGATGCCCAAAACCGGTTAGAACTCATTTCCTGATTTCCCCTCCATTCCCAGGAATGGGGAATCTAGCTCGATTCTCTCGTGAAAGGCGTGATATAGAGCTTCAAAGTGAAGTATACAAAATCATGCTTAAAGGAGCAGCAAAGGCAAAAATAACAATTAAACTCTTTCATTGCCATTGCCTAGCTTTCCCTAACGATAAGAGATTCTGAAATTGTCATGCTTTTATCTCTGCTCTGAACTGAGTTATCGCATCTTGGATGATTGTCAGCCATGGACATCAAGGGGAAACAGGGAAGGGGCGAGATAGCGCGCAAGTGTAAGAGAGTGACTCTCTCGTTTCTCTAACCGCGCGCAGTTGCTGATACTCCTCCATAAAGGATGGGGAATGATATATACGTCCCCATCCCCTCAAGGCTGATGCTGAATAGAGATGGCCATGCAATGTGAAGTATTGATTTCGCTATGCCTCTCTCCTTGAATTGCGAAATCAGGCGAGGACCGGCCTTATCTCTATAAGACGGGGCATTACGTGTTATTACTAATACTGGAGTCGCCTCAATTGTTTTAATTTCCATTGTGATCGTGGTTTGTGGATCGTTGTTTCGTGATAATCGTAAATATTATTTACCCAATAATCGTAAATATTTTTTATTCTTCAATCCATCAGGAGGTGGTCCTTCTGAGGTTAATGCTCTTTTCTTGCGCAATTTAGAGGCTGGAAAAGGCCATTTTCCAGAACATATTCTGAAAAGCACAACGAGAACCGTTGCTGTTAGTAGGAGAACAAGTGGAATGCCGATTGCGAGAATGGTCGACAGATTGAAGGGAGAAGACGGAGGAGCAATAGTTGTGGCGGGAGCGTCCTGTAAATACTATAAAGTTTTAATTAAGAACATATTGATCAAGGAAATTGGGTTTGCAAAAAGAGACGAGATAGTGGTCTAGCAGCTAGGAAAGTCGTAGAGGATTCGCAATCTCGCCTAAATTTACCAACGGAAAAATGAATACGGAGCTCACATCCATGTTGCACATAGAAAATAGTCGGCAATGAACTAAACATTTGTGAGAAATAGAGAAAAAAGTGCATTTTTTTTTTTTTTCGTCTCACGTTCGATCCTCCTATTTTCCAGATGAAGCAGACGTGTCCCGTGCATTTAAAAACGCCAGGTTCGGAGTATGACCCACATACAATGAATACGTTAGATAACTGAACGGCAGTGGGTCGCCTTTAGCGTCATTTTATTTGTGATTTTATCATATTTTCTCTATTGTAGAAATCACAAGCTACACTCGACCTCTTACATCACACGTGATAAATTCTGTAGAGCGATCGTCAAAAGGGAGACCTGAGGACCATGGCAATCGAGTTGATGTAGAGCAAGTTTCCATCTGAATGTTTAGAATGAAAAATATATGTATGTACAGTCGCGCCGGAAAGTCACCGGGCACTTTTTGAATTTGTTGCAACTTTTTACCCCGGCAAGGCATCATACTGGTACTAAGGTATTATGTACCAAATTCAACGGACATTATGGACATGGTATTATGGCATGGCGTCACTGCTTAGTTATTGCGTAGTGATGACGCAATCAATCTGCACTTTTTCAAAACGGCATTATTCTTACATAGATTTTTTCATGCTGGCCAAATTTTTTGAGGTTGGAGATATGACCGAGGTCTACCCAGAATAAATTTTTGAAATTGCTACGCGGTCGCACATTGGCTGCAGCCGTGCTGCAAAAACAGGGTCCGAAATTCAGATCTCGGCTTCTAGACTAGCTAGAGACTCGTTCTAAGCATCAAAATGATCGTACTCACAATTCCTGATAATCCTGAGAATATGAAAACGAACGGTCAAAATTTGCCCTCAGTGCACCAAAAAATCACTTTTTTTGCATGCTCATTTTTTGGACATTCATAACTCTGTGGGCACTTTTTGTAAAAATCTGGTTTCTATGTGAGAATGTTCAAAATCTATTAAAGATATGATGCCCAACTTTTTAGAGTGTTTGGATAACTTTCCTGCCCGCGGCGACCGTTTTTCGGAGGGATACTTGGGTCGGGAAACACCATGTTTACCCCTATGGGCGAGAGAGTGCAGACGACGAGAGTGTATAACACAGGTATCACCAGTCAGTGGAGGAAGCCACGAACAATTTTTTTCAAACCCTTTTAAAATCGACGAAACTAAGGTGTAATACTACCCTTGTCAAGAGTTTTTGATAGAACTATGCTATTTGCCCCAGAGCCGGCAATTAGGAATTCTCCGGTTTTGGTCCCGGAAAAACTGTATCTTAGCTCCCAGATGAGCTACAAAGATCGTACTGGGCTTGAAAAACGTAGAAAATTATTTTGAGAAACATTTATGTTGAAGACATAGCATGAAAATCAAAAATAAATTCTTTGTGACTAAAATAATGCTCGCCAAACAACAAAAAAATTGTTTTTGCCGTAACGTGGGAGACTTCTGTGGAATTTTATCTCCCCTCACATATAACAAAAAATAAAAATGGCAAAATTTTAGGGGTTCTAGTTCTCATTTTTTGCCTTCAATGTGTAGTAGTCGCAACTGCAGTTCTGAAATACCACAAGTTATCACTCCGACTGACTATATTTCACTCTCTGATACTTTTTCACGATGCTTCGAGACGATTAAAGTTGAAATACGGTGCGAAATTTGAAATTTAGAACTTTTGAAAAATTCACTTTTCGCAGCCTCGCATGAGCACGACTCTGCAATGAAAACTTAAAATTTATAAAACCTGGCCGGTCATTGGCAGTCGATTGGGATAGTATATTCCACCATCAACAAAATTATCGTAATTTGGAACGACCTAAAGTTGTATTCTTCTCAAAATGGTCAGACAAATATCGCTCCAGCGAAGGTCCGTCATGAGATAAAAATTTTTTTGACAAGATTATAAAGAGCATCGAAGCAATTACAGAATGAAAAATATCCTCGGGGGTAGATGAGCCTGAAAAACTCCGAAAATTTCAGTAATTGTAATGTTTATGAAAATCAAAATTTTCAATTTTCAATTTTTCGGACTTTCTAAAATTAAGAAATATGAAACGTGTTTTTGGTTTTCAGACTCACCTACCCCCGAGGATATTTTGCATAATGTAATTGCTTCGATATTCTTTATGATCTTTATGGTCAAAAAATAATTTTATATCATGACGGACCTTCGCTGGAGCGATATTTGTCTGACCATTTTGAGAAGAATACAACTTTAGGTCGTTCCAAATTACGATAATTTTGTTGATGGTGGAATATACTATCCCAATCGACTGCCAATGACCGGCCAGGTTTTATAAATTTTAAGTTTTCATTGCAGAGTCGTGCTCATGCGAGGCTGCGAAAAGTGAATTTTTCAAAAGTTCTAAATTTCAAATTTCGCACCGTATTTCAACTTTAATCGTCTCGAAGCATCGTGAAAAAGTACCAGAGAGTGAAATATAGTCAGTCGGAATGATAACTTGTGGTATTTCGGAATTGGAGTTGCGACTACTACACATTGAAGGCAAAAATGAGAACTAGAACCCCTAAAATTTTGCCATTTTTATTTTTTTTGTTATATGTGAGGGGAGATGTTCTTTCAAAATCAGCAATAAAATTCCAATTTTTGTTTGGCGAGCATTATTTTAGTCACAAAGAATTTTTGATTTTCATGCTATGTCTTCAACATAAATGTTTCTCAAAATAATTTTCTACGTTTTTTAAGCCCCGTACGATCTTTGTAGCTCATCTGGGAGCTAAGATACAGTTTTTCCGGGACCAAAACCGGAGAATTCCTAATTGCCGGCTCTGGGGCAAATAGCATAGTTCTATCAAAAACTCTTGACAAGGGTAGTATTACACCTTAGTTTCGTCGATTTTAAAAGGGTTTGAAAAAAATTGTTCGTGGCTTCCTCCACTGACTGGTGATACCTGTGTTATACACTCTCGTCGTCTGCACTCTCTCGCCCATAGGGGTAAACATGGTGTTTCCCGACCCAAGTATCCCTCCGAAAAACGGTCGCCGCGGGCAGGAAAGTTATCCAAACACTCTAAAAAGTTGGGCATCATATCTTTAATAGATTTTGAACATTCTCACATAGAAACCAGATTTTTACAAAAAGTGCCCACAGAGTTATGAATGTCCAAAAAATGAGCATGCAAAAAAAGTGATTTTTTGGTGCACTGAGGGCAAATTTTGACCGTTCGTTTTCATATTCTCAGGATTATCAGGAATTGTGAGTACGATCATTTTGATGCTTAGAACGAGTCTCTAGCTAGTCTAGAAGCCGAGATCTGAATTTCGGACCCTGTTTTTGCAGCACGGCTGCAGCCAATGTGCGACCGCGTAGCAATTTCAAAAATTTATTCTGGGTAGACCTCGGTCATATCTCCAACCTCAAAAAATTTGGCCAGCATGAAAAAATCTATGTAAGAATAATGCCGTTTTGAAAAAGTGCAGATTGATTGCGTCATCACTACCCAATAACTAAGCAATAAAGTCAAGCGACAATACCATGAACATAATGTCCGATGAATTTGGTACATAGTACCTTAGTACCAGTATGATGCCTTTCCTGGGTAAAAAGTTGCACTAAATTCAAAAAGTGCCCGGTGACTTTCCGGCGCGGCTGTACATATTTGTAACATAAGGATATTAAAGAACTAATCATCATCAAGACATAAGCAACTTGCTGACATGAGCACATTTCCTCAGTGTTCCAGTTATCGAATTGTATTCTCATACAAATACCTGTCGGCATGTAGAAATAATACTGGCTCACAAAGATATCAACCTGAAGTGTAACATGTTATGATATTTTTTGATGCTAAAATATTTTTCATATTTATATTTCGAAGTGAATCGACTAAGATTAACATCAGAAATTTTCTGAACAACGATATTCGTCTAGATAAAATGTGTATACATAAATTTATACAGAACAGTATTGTGCGTGGGATCTGATCACCTGTGTGAGAATTGATGTTCGCATTTGAGATCTGATGTTCGCATTTGAGTTATCTGATGTGAGCATTTGTACTCAGTGTTAGCAATTTTGACCCCTTATGGGATACCTGCATTCTCATACAATTATTGATATGTTGAAATGTGTTACTTCTCCAAATAATTTTTTTTGTAATAATAAATATGTTGAAGCACACACAGAGCGACTTTTTTGGCAGAAATTGCCCGTACAGTTGATTAATGGATTTGGCAGCGTATCCTGGTAATAGAATAATTACTTCTATGTAATGACAAGATTTACCGAGTATCCCGTTTTAGCATCCCGGTATGTCTGTCCATGGAGACAATCGTTTGCAATTGGAAGATCAAAGATGGACGACGGCTTTTCGCCATTGCAATGATCGCGTTCACTGGAAATGATGTCACCAGTAGTGATACCAAATCGGCGCGCGCTCTCCTCATTTCACACGCTCTCACCGGTCAGACAGAGCGAGAGAGCGTGTGAAACGAGGAGAGCGCGCGCCGATTTGGCATCACTAGTCACCAGCCTACCATAACTCCTCTATTAACACGGGTCTCCTGTAAAAGTGTCGGAAAACTTACTCGTTTGGCTACTAGAAAATATTTTGTATCTCAGATGTTAATTAAACTTGGTTCATGGATATTATTGGGGGTCAGAAGAAGGTCAATCCACTCGGTTCGGTGAAATCTGCACATTATCGATTTTTATGATCTACCTCTTCCAATTGACATATTTTAGTCAGTTTTCATCGTAGAGTGCACTTTTTGTGCTCATTTTGCTCGTAATGACGAGCTCTACAAAAGTGTATGCAACGTCCAAAACGAGAGAAGCTGTTTTCACAGCCATTTCATCGGAAAACCGATTTTATTTCGAGAAATCGGTCGTATTTCGACCTGTACCTTAAAGGGACCTGGCTGAGATTGTACATTTGAACTTATTGTGTAGAACTCGTTATTTCAAAATTGATATTATAATACAAAAAAAATAGAAAAAATTTCTGTTCGCGTAATTTAAAAAATAAAATGGCGAAAATATTGGTGGGAATTTAGGGTGAGTACGGTAACGGGTGCTTTGTTTCCCATGATTCACTATTTACCGGTTGTGTCCTGAGTTGACGGCTCCTAGTTGCCACAACTCCAACTTGAAGATTTCCCTATTTTGTTGTTTTTAATTTGATCATCCGCTGTTTCCAACATGCTGAATATGTGCTTTAGTGTCGCTACAAGTCAAATTCGTGAAATTTATGCTTGGGCGACATACGGAGCGCGAGTTACGCGTGTTTCGGCTCGCGTAACTTGTGCCTTGCGCTCTGTCCTCCACCCATGCGGTTCGGCGTAATTCGCTCTATATTTTTAATATTTGTCGTATAAAAACGATTGCGTTCGATTCTAAATCTATTTACACAGGCCGTCACGACGATGGACTCGATTAGAAGAGGAGAAGAACGACGAGGGAGCCGCATCCTTACCATGCTAAATGGCCTCAACGGAACGTCAGCAGTCGTTTCTCCCGTCACCTTCTCGCCCAAGAGGCTTTCCACCACTCTGACCATCTCTGTGAGTAACGCCTTCATTTCGTAATCAGTTCTGCCTGTTCAAATTGATCGATTTACATAGTGCGACGTGCGACAGTGCGACGTGTTTTTTTGCTAAAAAATAGGCGCAGTTTATGTTTGTTTATGTGAGTTTTATGATACGATCCTGTTGTACTTGTTAGAAATTACGTTTTTGTTTCAGAATTCGTAATCCCGGAGTGGAACCCCATCAAACTGCGTGGAACTTCGACATTTTCGTCGACTTGAAGCAGCAAACAAATCAAAATGGCCGATCTTGATTCGTTCTTTGCTAAGAAGAAGGACAACAAGAAGAAGGTTAGTTGTATTTATGTTACATATCCCATTATTTAGAAAGTGGTTAATATTATTTCTTTATTTAATTGTTTTATTAAAGTGATCTTTGCATTTGCAGTCAGTGGTAAAGGTCGATGATGTCGGAAGTCTCCTTGAGCGCAAGGCGAAGAAGCAGGTTTGTGTAGTTTCGATTGCATTTATATTGTGATTTTAGTGGAAACAATCAACTTGTTGTATAGGAACCATCGTAATAGCTAATTTACCTTATTAGATTATTCCTATACACAATTAACTCACTTGTCGATTACGACATTTCCCATTACTGTAAGTCCTCCCTCTCAAACTGCTGTATTACGTGTCAATACGCTTCGGCCTCTCTCTCTCTCCCTCTCTTTCCCGCGCACTCTCTTTCTCTGCACTCTCTTCCCAAGTGCGCTCTCTCGCCCCACTCTTCCCTCACTCTATCCATTCATTCTATCCTTTAGCTCGTTCACCGGCTAGCGGTCCGGTCTCTCCTCTTGTCTATTTTCTGATATTTATTTTGTGGTGACAAACTCTGCGTTTACGCACGTCCTCTCCCATCTACAAGGGACAAGGACACAACACAACTGATACTTGTATTTCATCACAATTAATCAACTTGTTCAGGAAGAGAGAGAACGTGAAGAAGCCGAGGATCTCAAGAACGGAGAAGACGACGGATCGCAGGAGGAGAGCGAGTGGCTCGATTATGAGGCCAACACCAACAACAGGTTTGCAATGCGTTGTAGTAGCTTTTCTTACCTACTGAGTGGCGTCAGCGCGGAGTGCGCATCAGAGCCACAAGTTGGTTTCAATTATTAACATTTCAATGGTTTATGCTTGTCTTTGCAGAGTCGACGGACTGCGCATTAAGGACATGGGTCTCGAAGACACCGAGGAAGAGACCCCCGAAGCTGTCGAGGAAGAGAAGGATGTCGTGAAGGGGGTCACGAAGACCTGGAGAACCATCCAGGCGAGTCAACTCAATTCGTTATTTTTTATACATTGTTCATCTGATTGATTCAATAGGCGTACTTAAGATTCACTTAAATTAAATTAAATTCGAACGTTTCAGAAGAGCGAGACTGCTCCGGAGCTGATCCCGACCGCGTCCGAGTTTGCAGCCAACAAGCCCTCGCGCTACGTCGCTCCCAGCATGCGTGACGAACGACGTCCATCCAGGTGAGTCATATTGTCCATCCAGAGCAATGATTATTCCCTCCATATATTAGGTTACATGTGAGAAATTAACCTAGGCTTTCTAAAATACCGGGGCAGCTTCTTTGGAAAGATCACGCGCATCTCTCTCCCACACAGCAAACACTCGGTCGATTGCCGGGCACGCGTAGAACCTAACCGAATCGCGCATTGACCTCTCAGAAGGAACTCCTATTCCTAGCAGTTCGAATAGATCGAGCAATCTCTGTAAAACCATTAGGAAATATAAATAATACTTAAATATTTCACCGCTATCGGTGTCCCGGTGATGAACGCTGCCACGGGGATGCTCTGGTTCAGCTCGTGAACCTGGCTTCTCCCACTCCCCCTCTTGGGCTGGTTGTCCCATCGACTTGCACTCAGTGCACTGGTAAGTGGCCCAGAGTGCACTCGCTTTCTGCTTCCAGCACACACTGGTCGGGTCGATGATACCCCCACACTCTTGAAACCTCCGAAAAAGCTGCTCCAGATTAGCCTTATCAACTAGGAAATATTTGGAGCGAACGGGCGACTCCGTGTCAATCTCTTCCTCCTCTTCCGAATCGGTTGTTGACTGAGAGCATTGAGAGGGGCGGACAGATGGATCCTCCAATATTACATTGACCTAATTTCGATCCTAGAGCTAACCGATTTGCCCAGAGTAGGCACACTGGAGATGGTCGAGTCAATTCTCTCTGGTTGAAGACTACTCTTTGCAGATTCCTGTGAGGCGACCTGGAGCTGGGAGAGGGAAAGAGGAGCAGAGAAGAGAGGCTGGAAGGAGAAGGTTGAGATTTATTTAATTGTATGTTTTACATATTGTCAGTTATTGTTTATTGTAAATATTGCCATAGTTAATTTTATTGTAAATAATATATAACCTATCTATTTTGTATTATTGAAAAGGGCGGGCAAACGGTAGGGTTGCAAAAAACAAAATTATCGTAATTTGGAACGACCTAAAGTTGTATTCTTCTCAAAATGGTCAGACAAATATCGCTCCAGCGAAGGTCCGTCATGAGATAAAAATTTTTTTGACAAGATTATAAAGAGCATCGAAGCAATTACAGAATGAAAAATATCCTCGGGGGTAGATGAGCCTGAAAAACTCCGAAAATTTCAGTAATTGTAATGTTTATGAAAATCAAAATTTTCAATTTTCAATTTTTCGGACTTTCTAAAATTAAGAAATATGAAACGTGTTTTTGGTTTTCAGACTCACCTACCCCCGAGGATATTTTGCATAATGTAATTGCTTCGATATTCTTTATGATCTTTATGGTCAAAAAATAATTTTATATCATGACGGACCTTCGCTGGAGCGATATTTGTCTGACCATTTTGAGAAGAATACAACTTTAGGTCGTTCCAAATTACGATAATTTTGTTGATGGTGGAATATACTATCCCAATCGACTGCCAATGACCGGCCAGGTTTTATAAATTTTAAGTTTTCATTGCAGAGTCGTGCTCATGCGAGGCTGCGAAAAGTGAATTTTTCAAAAGTTCTAAATTTCAAATTTCGCACCGTATTTCAACTTTAATCGTCTCGAAGCATCGTGAAAAAGTACCAGAGAGTGAAATATAGTCAGTCGGAATGATAACTTGTGGTATTTCGGAATTGGAGTTGCGACTACTACACATTGAAGGCAAAAATGAGAACTAGAACCCCTAAAATTTTGCCATTTTTATTTTTTTTGTTATATGTGAGGGGAGATGTTCTTTCAAAATCAGCAATAAAATTCCAATTTTTGTTTGGCGAGCATTATTTTAGTCACAAAGAATTTTTGATTTTCATGCTATGTCTTCAACATAAATGTTTCTCAAAATAATTTTCTACGTTTTTTAAGCCCCGTACGATCTTTGTAGCTCATCTGGGAGCTAAGATACAGTTTTTCCGGGACCAAAACCGGAGAATTCCTAATTGCCGGCTCTGGGGCAAATAGCATAGTTCTATCAAAAACTCTTGACAAGGGTAGTATTACACCTTAGTTTCGTCGATTTTAAAAGGGTTTGAAAAAAATTGTTCGTGGCTTCCTCCACTGACTGGTGATACCTGTGTTATACACTCTCGTCGTCTGCACTCTCTCGCCCATAGGGGTAAACATGGTGTTTCCCGACCCAAGTATCCCTCCGAAAAACGGTCGCCGCGGGCAGGAAAGTTATCCAAACACTCTAAAAAGTTGGGCATCATATCTTTAATAGATTTTGAACATTCTCACATAGAAACCAGATTTTTACAAAAAGTGCCCACAGAGTTATGAATGTCCAAAAAATGAGCATGCAAAAAAAGTGATTTTTTGGTGCACTGAGGGCAAATTTTGACCGTTCGTTTTCATATTCTCAGGATTATCAGGAATTGTGAGTACGATCATTTTGATGCTTAGAACGAGTCTCTAGCTAGTCTAGAAGCCGAGATCTGAATTTCGGACCCTGTTTTTGCAGCACGGCTGCAGCCAATGTGCGACCGCGTAGCAATTTCAAAAATTTATTCTGGGTAGACCTCGGTCATATCTCCAACCTCAAAAAATTTGGCCAGCATGAAAAAATCTATGTAAGAATAATGCCGTTTTGAAAAAGTGCAGATTGATTGCGTCATCACTACCCAATAACTAAGCAATAAAGTCAAGCGACAATACCATGAACATAATGTCCGATGAATTTGGTACATAGTACCTTAGTACCAGTATGATGCCTTTCCTGGGTAAAAAGTTGCACTAAATTCAAAAAGTGCCCGGTGACTTTCCGGCGCGGCTGTACATATTTGTAACATAAGGATATTAAAGAACTAATCATCATCAAGACATAAGCAACTTGCTGACATGAGCACATTTCCTCAGTGTTCCAGTTATCGAATTGTATTCTCATACAAATACCTGTCGGCATGTAGAAATAATACTGGCTCACAAAGATATCAACCTGAAGTGTAACATGTTATGATATTTTTTGATGCTAAAATATTTTTCATATTTATATTTCGAAGTGAATCGACTAAGATTAACATCAGAAATTTTCTGAACAACGATATTCGTCTAGATAAAATGTGTATACATAAATTTATACAGAACAGTATTGTGCGTGGGATCTGATCACCTGTGTGAGAATTGATGTTCGCATTTGAGATCTGATGTTCGCATTTGAGTTATCTGATGTGAGCATTTGTACTCAGTGTTAGCAATTTTGACCCCTTATGGGATACCTGCATTCTCATACAATTATTGATATGTTGAAATGTGTTACTTCTCCAAATAATTTTTTTTGTAATAATAAATATGTTGAAGCACACACAGAGCGACTTTTTTGGCAGAAATTGCCCGTACAGTTGATTAATGGATTTGGCAGCGTATCCTGGTAATAGAATAATTACTTCTATGTAATGACAAGATTTACCGAGTATCCCGTTTTAGCATCCCGGTATGTCTGTCCATGGAGACAATCGTTTGCAATTGGAAGATCAAAGATGGACGACGGCTTTTCGCCATTGCAATGATCGCGTTCACTGGAAATGATGTCACCAGTAGTGATACCAAATCGGCGCGCGCTCTCCTCATTTCACACGCTCTCACCGGTCAGACAGAGCGAGAGAGCGTGTGAAACGAGGAGAGCGCGCGCCGATTTGGCATCACTAGTCACCAGCCTACCATAACTCCTCTATTAACACGGGTCTCCTGTAAAAGTGTCGGAAAACTTACTCGTTTGGCTACTAGAAAATATTTTGTATCTCAGATGTTAATTAAACTTGGTTCATGGATATTATTGGGGGTCAGAAGAAGGTCAATCCACTCGGTTCGGTGAAATCTGCACATTATCGATTTTTATGATCTACCTCTTCCAATTGACATATTTTAGTCAGTTTTCATCGTAGAGTGCACTTTTTGTGCTCATTTTGCTCGTAATGACGAGCTCTACAAAAGTGTATGCAACGTCCAAAACGAGAGAAGCTGTTTTCACAGCCATTTCATCGGAAAACCGATTTTATTTCGAGAAATCGGTCGTATTTCGACCTGTACCTTAAAGGGACCTGGCTGAGATTGTACATTTGAACTTATTGTGTAGAACTCGTTATTTCAAAATTGATATTATAATACAAAAAAAATAGAAAAAATTTCTGTTCGCGTAATTTAAAAAATAAAATGGCGAAAATATTGGTGGGAATTTAGGGTGAGTACGGTAACGGGTGCTTTGTTTCCCATGATTCACTATTTACCGGTTGTGTCCTGAGTTGACGGCTCCTAGTTGCCACAACTCCAACTTGAAGATTTCCCTATTTTGTTGTTTTTAATTTGATCATCCGCTGTTTCCAACATGCTGAATATGTGCTTTAGTGTCGCTACAAGTCAAATTCGTGAAATTTATGCTTGGGCGACATACGGAGCGCGAGTTACGCGTGTTTCGGCTCGCGTAACTTGTGCCTTGCGCTCTGTCCTCCACCCATGCGGTTCGGCGTAATTCGCTCTATATTTTTAATATTTGTCGTATAAAAACGATTGCGTTCGATTCTAAATCTATTTACACAGGCCGTCACGACGATGGACTCGATTAGAAGAGGAGAAGAACGACGAGGGAGCCGCATCCTTACCATGCTAAATGGCCTCAACGGAACGTCAGCAGTCGTTTCTCCCGTCACCTTCTCGCCCAAGAGGCTTTCCACCACTCTGACCATCTCTGTGAGTAACGCCTTCATTTCGTAATCAGTTCTGCCTGTTCAAATTGATCGATTTACATAGTGCGACGTGCGACAGTGCGACGTGTTTTTTTGCTAAAAAATAGGCGCAGTTTATGTTTGTTTATGTGAGTTTTATGATACGATCCTGTTGTACTTGTTAGAAATTACGTTTTTGTTTCAGAATTCGTAATCCCGGAGTGGAACCCCATCAAACTGCGTGGAACTTCGACATTTTCGTCGACTTGAAGCAGCAAACAAATCAAAATGGCCGATCTTGATTCGTTCTTTGCTAAGAAGAAGGACAACAAGAAGAAGGTTAGTTGTATTTATGTTACATATCCCATTATTTAGAAAGTGGTTAATATTATTTCTTTATTTAATTGTTTTATTAAAGTGATCTTTGCATTTGCAGTCAGTGGTAAAGGTCGATGATGTCGGAAGTCTCCTTGAGCGCAAGGCGAAGAAGCAGGTTTGTGTAGTTTCGATTGCATTTATATTGTGATTTTAGTGGAAACAATCAACTTGTTGTATAGGAACCATCGTAATAGCTAATTTACCTTATTAGATTATTCCTATACACAATTAACTCACTTGTCGATTACGACATTTCCCATTACTGTAAGTCCTCCCTCTCAAACTGCTGTATTACGTGTCAATACGCTTCGGCCTCTCTCTCTCTCCCTCTCTTTCCCGCGCACTCTCTTTCTCTGCACTCTCTTCCCAAGTGCGCTCTCTCGCCCCACTCTTCCCTCACTCTATCCATTCATTCTATCCTTTAGCTCGTTCACCGGCTAGCGGTCCGGTCTCTCCTCTTGTCTATTTTCTGATATTTATTTTGTGGTGACAAACTCTGCGTTTACGCACGTCCTCTCCCATCTACAAGGGACAAGGACACAACACAACTGATACTTGTATTTCATCACAATTAATCAACTTGTTCAGGAAGAGAGAGAACGTGAAGAAGCCGAGGATCTCAAGAACGGAGAAGACGACGGATCGCAGGAGGAGAGCGAGTGGCTCGATTATGAGGCCAACACCAACAACAGGTTTGCAATGCGTTGTAGTAGCTTTTCTTACCTACTGAGTGGCGTCAGCGCGGAGTGCGCATCAGAGCCACAAGTTGGTTTCAATTATTAACATTTCAATGGTTTATGCTTGTCTTTGCAGAGTCGACGGACTGCGCATTAAGGACATGGGTCTCGAAGACACCGAGGAAGAGACCCCCGAAGCTGTCGAGGAAGAGAAGGATGTCGTGAAGGGGGTCACGAAGACCTGGAGAACCATCCAGGCGAGTCAACTCAATTCGTTATTTTTTATACATTGTTCATCTGATTGATTCAATAGGCGTACTTAAGATTCACTTAAATTAAATTAAATTCGAACGTTTCAGAAGAGCGAGACTGCTCCGGAGCTGATCCCGACCGCGTCCGAGTTTGCAGCCAACAAGCCCTCGCGCTACGTCGCTCCCAGCATGCGTGACGAACGACGTCCATCCAGGTGAGTCATATTGTCCATCCAGAGCAATGATTATTCCCTCCATATATTAGGTTACATGTGAGAAATTAACCTAGGCTTTCTAAAATACCGGGGCAGCTTCTTTGGAAAGATCACGCGCATCTCTCTCCCACACAGCAAACACTCGGTCGATTGCCGGGCACGCGTAGAACCTAACCGAATCGCGCATTGACCTCTCAGAAGGAACTCCTATTCCTAGCAGTTCGAATAGATCGAGCAATCTCTGTAAAACCATTAGGAAATATAAATAATACTTAAATATTTCACCGCTATCGGTGTCCCGGTGATGAACGCTGCCACGGGGATGCTCTGGTTCAGCTCGTGAACCTGGCTTCTCCCACTCCCCCTCTTGGGCTGGTTGTCCCATCGACTTGCACTCAGTGCACTGGTAAGTGGCCCAGAGTGCACTCGCTTTCTGCTTCCAGCACACACTGGTCGGGTCGATGATACCCCCACACTCTTGAAACCTCCGAAAAAGCTGCTCCAGATTAGCCTTATCAACTAGGAAATATTTGGAGCGAACGGGCGACTCCGTGTCAATCTCTTCCTCCTCTTCCGAATCGGTTGTTGACTGAGAGCATTGAGAGGGGCGGACAGATGGATCCTCCAATATTACATTGACCTAATTTCGATCCTAGAGCTAACCGATTTGCCCAGAGTAGGCACACTGGAGATGGTCGAGTCAATTCTCTCTGGTTGAAGACTACTCTTTGCAGATTCCTGTGAGGCGACCTGGAGCTGGGAGAGGGAAAGAGGAGCAGAGAAGAGAGGCTGGAAGGAGAAGGTTGAGATTTATTTAATTGTATGTTTTACATATTGTCAGTTATTGTTTATTGTAAATATTGCCATAGTTAATTTTATTGTAAATAATATATAACCTATCTATTTTGTATTATTGAAAAGGGCGGGCAAACGGTAGGGTTGCAAAAAAGAAAACGACTATTTCGCATCCTCTGGTAGCTCTTTCCATCCCTCTTAAAAGTGAGCTGTGCGAGAGGTCAGCAGCTACGTGTATTTGGGTCCCTTCCTCACTCCTTCCTTTTGAAAGAAACCATTCCTTGTTCAGAAAGCGAAATCTCGATTTAGATCACTCTCTCCGCATTTCAACAGACCCTCTTCCCATCTCCTCTTCTCCCCTTGCTCTCTCCCTGCCCGACTTGCTCCCCCGTGGATCAGCGTATGATAAAAGATTTGTGATATCCCCATACTTACAACCTATGTTTAGGGATGGGACATGGTCCCAAACTAATACAAATGAGGTGTATGTTCAAATAGACAAAAAGTAC
This sequence comes from Pristionchus mayeri, assembly GCA_036245805.1. Taxonomy (NCBI): domain Eukaryota; kingdom Metazoa; phylum Nematoda; class Chromadorea; order Rhabditida; family Neodiplogasteridae; genus Pristionchus; species Pristionchus mayeri. The sequence goes on from BTRK01000003.1 coordinate 36,022,577, forward strand.
CGTACTCTCTCAATACCACAGTACCCAAGATATTGGTTTTTGCATTTGTTTAGAAACATGTTTGGTACAAGAAACATGATCTGACACGTGGAACTGGGTTACGGTAGTATCGAGTGGGTTTGTATTATTTGTATTAGTTTGGGACCATGTCCCATCCCTAAACATAGGTTGTAAGTATGGGGATATCACAAATCTCTTATCATACGCTGATCCACGGGGGAGCAAGTCGGGCAGGGAGAGAGCAAGGGGAGAAGAGGAGATGGGAAGAGGGTCTATTGACCTGCGGAGAGAGTGATCTAAATCGAGATCTCGCTTTCTGAACGTTCCCACTGGCAGTTTGGCCTTGCAAGCGCGAGAGTAAGGATGACAGGAGGGGAGAGAGGCCATGGGTGCGCGAAGCTCGATATCAATCTCGTTTGTCCAACCCTAGTTGTGAGTTAAATTCAAGCTCATCTTTGTTGGGAAACAGTGAAGCCAAATCGAGAGTACTATACCCTAAGGTTTTATGCTCTAAATTTCTTAAACTATCACATCCTCTTTCCTTCTATCTCCCATCTTTCCCTCACTTTCGAGCTGACGGGATCAACCTGCCGAGGGGTGCGGGAACTTCGTGGTCCCATCCGTGCAAGGGATTTCATTCACCCGTTCCTTGATCTACCCGAGTCTATCGTTGAATCCCGATCCCAAGAGGGAGAAAGACAGGAAGGGGCATAACTATTAGAGACTCGAGTAGATCAAGGAATGGGTCAATCGTTTCTTTCAAAAGGAAGGAGTGATGAAGGGACGCAAATACACGTAGCTGTTGACCTCTCGCACAGCACACTTTTAAGAGGGATGGAAAGAGCTACCAGAGGATGCGAAATTGTCGTTTTCGTTTTTGCAACCCTACCGTTCCCAATCGTTACTACTGTAGCCCATTAGCTCCTAAACAAGGCCATTGGGTCAAATTCAATTGGCTACACATTTCTTAAAACCCCGAGGAAATGTGTTTTTTAGTTCATGGGTTACAGTAGTAACGATTGGTTATGGTACTCCCGAGTTGCAAGAGTACTTCTTAAAGAGCTGTGATCTGTTGCGTTTTTGTCCGCCTCAATGAGTACATATATTTATTGTGTTGTAAATGTTTAAAACTATCTAAACTATAGTTTAATGATCCTACACACGTATAGATTTGTGCAGATTTGAAACATATTCAAACTAGTGATGCCATAGATGTTTTCGCTTGCAAATTTTTGTGTGCATATTGTTGCTAAATATTCTTCTGATATATATAAATGATTACTAATTAATAACTGAATAAATATATCTTCTAAAAAATATAATTGTTGTCCTAATCACCTGATTCTCGTCGAGTAACGGGTCGTTCTCGTTCTGTGAGTGAACATCACTACCCCCCATGTCCATATCAACAGCATCATCCTGACATATTTATATTCAGATATGTCAAAGAGTACATTACTGTGTCCTTTAGTAAGGAATTATAACTAGCGTCGATGATAATCTCTCAATTGTTCTTACGTGCATGTTCGTCCCTTCGACTGTCCCATCTCCCTCGCCACCCTCGAATCGATCAACCACCGCATCTTCAGGCCCCGTTACGCGCCGTTGCTTCTATGAGGGTATTGTGCGCGGCAGCCGCTAGTATTCTAATACCTGTATGCTCCCATCACCTGGTCCATCGCCTAATCGTCTTTCTAGAGGAGCCTTTGAACAAAACGTATTACTTTTTTCAGCACATTGAATAAATGTGGGTACCTGGAGTGGCAATCCATCGAGGCCAAAGTGCTTGTCGCACCAACGAATATCCTCTTTTGCCGCTACTCTAGTGCGAAATCTTTCCAATTCCCGTTTAGCCACCTCTTCGTCCAAACCAAGCGATTTCACCCACAGGTGCTGGTGAACGCGCTTCGAGTGTCCGGGGAAATTGAACAGAATCGTCGCGCTCTGTCCACAACGAGCGCACTTTCGTTTACGCATCGTACTTCTAGGAAGGATTTGAATGCAAATAACGCGAAAAAAATGTCCTACTCAAGTAACGTGATTCAATGTTAAGGCTTGCACAACGAGTAAGACGGGAAAATGCCAGTCAATTTAGGTCCAAGCGCTGCCACTACACTATACTAATGCGATGATATAAAACAACAATAAAAATATTCACTTAAATTAAGTAAAAACAAACGAAAACGAAAATGCGAACGGATTTCTCGCCGATCGATTCAGTTGGCTAATTGCCACGAGAGGTTTACTAAATTCCCGGCTCAAGTCAGAGCCGGCTCCCTAAAACCCCACCACCAATCGACAACTATTTTCTATTTTACTATATTTATTTTATAAATAATATTACATTATATATTTTTTATTTGGCAATTCGTTTAGTGATAATGATTGCTATAAAATAAGTATTAGTGTTCAATCAATGTGACATCCCTTTAACTTCCAATGCTTCTTTGGATTCTACGGACAAAATCAGTGGGGGTACGTTTAACACGGACAAACTACGTTTAACATCTTGCATATAACTGGCTTCCCGATATTGATTTATTATGTAATTTCCCGGACATAGCCCATTTTTGCCCAAAACAGTCTTTTGGTTGTATTTCACTTCAAAGTGCTCCAATCAAGATTTTTAAAAAATGAAATCGAAAACTCTTTTTGAGACGGAGAAAACTGTTTTTGAGCAAAATACCTCAAAAATCACCAGTTTTCGAGTTATTCGACTATAAAGCCTGTTATTGGAAAAAAATACTAATCATATTTTTTTTCTGGCTACCTATACCGATAACCCAATCGTTTTTATTACTTCGATGGAATCTCCACACAAAATGTGGGGGTGTCTAGGTTGACAATTTTTCCTATTTCTGTCGTCCTACTAGGGTTTTACCAGGGGGTTATCGACGTTTCCGGACTTGGTTATTTTTTAACGTCGATAATTCCTCCATAGTAAATCCCTAGTGGGAGGACAGATATATGAAAAATGGTCAACGTAGACACCACCTAATTTTGCTTGGAGATTCCATCGGAAGAATAAAAACGATTGGGTTATTGGTATAGGAAGACAGAAAATCGATATTATCAGTATTTTTATCAACCAACATGATTTATCGTCGAATAACTCAAAAAAGGGTGATTTTTTTAGGTATTTTGCTCAGAAACAGTTTTCTCCGTTTCAAACATAGCTTCCGATTACATTTTTTAAAAATCTTGATTGGAGCACTTTGAAGTGAAATTGGAGCACTTTGAACCAAAAGATTGTTTTGGGCAAAAATGGGCCCATGTCCTGGAACTTACATAGTAAATCATTATAGGGAAGCCAGTTATATGAAAGATGTTCAACCAGTTATTTGTGCAGTCCTGCGATACATTGAGAATTCAAGAGGACCGAAGATCATTTGATCGATCGTATTTATTTTCTGTCCAATTCCGATACGAGATGGAAGTATACATATTAACAAAACCAACCATTATGGGCTGTGGAGTATCATCAGTTGTGTTCATTGTGTGATTGCTCTCGAATCGATAACAGAACCGACCGGAGCATGTTCGGTCACAACTGAAAAAAACAAAGTTTTGATCAGTTAACAATGCAATTAGAGATGTATGCCCGCATTAATTTTGAATTAATTCCGATTCAGCTAATATCACGATGTATTACTGTGAGAGTAGAATGCTTAGCAACGCGGTGTCATGATGAAGCTCTCAAAGTAACACAATACTCGCGGGGAAAATATTCACAGCAAAATATGTTCCCGTTCCGCGAGTATTAATGTACGTGAAGAAGTTTATCATGACGCCACATTGCTGCACATACTACTCTCACAGTAGCAAAATCGGAAGAGCGTCGCTCTTTCTCTGCGCTCTCAGCTCTTATAGAATGCATAATTGATGCCTCATTCCAATCGCAGATGGCTCTTCTGCGCATCTGTAGCATTCAAGCGAGATGCACACATGTATCGATGAGAGGAAGAAGAAAAGCCGAATCATGAGATTGCAATTCAGTAGACTCAAGGGACATTGAGTGGAAGAAAGCAGGTGCAATACGATTTGCTTGCACTGACGAAAACGAAATGATTACTGAAACCGTAAGTGGTGTTTGCTGTAAGCAGTATCTTTGTTATTAAAGATAGCGTTTAATATTTATTGAAAACGCGTAAAAAGTGACAACAAGTGAGCTCGTTATGAAAGGTGTTTAGCAACAAGCAGGGTTCGGAAAGCAGTATTCGTAATGGGATATTCATGTGAAATAGAAGATTAGTAGAGCAGGATCCTGTTCATCCCCTAGTGATGGGAATTGCCCCTCGCTTGGAGGATTCTCTTCGGCGCCTCGATGGTAAGATGTCTGTGAGCGTTGGCATTGCAACGAAGCGCGTACGAAGGTTGGTGCCGTCGGGAAGGACGATCTTGCGTGAATATGATTTGTAAACATATCGTTCACTTGGAAAGCTTTCTAGCTCTATCAGACCTGAATGAGAGTATGCGGAGCTACTCGATAGGAGGGTTTATTTGGGACAATATACTATACTTCTATTTGATGACAATTCCGTAGATGCTATGGATATCGCGAGAGCAGGTGCATTACGTTCCACGATTTGAGATTTGCAAACTACTCAACTTCCTATTTTTACGAAATGTTGGGGGAATAAAGCAGCTGAGAAAAATTGAGGGAGAGTGCGCAAATATTGATTGCTTCTGACTAGCATTTCCGTACCTTAGATCGCTTAATCTGGCGATCTTCACTGCCTAGTAAATGTTGCTGATTCTACTCATCGCCTTCTCAATCCCTCCCTCCCACCCGATCGAATGCTACAAATGCACAATTACAACACAGATACCGGGAGAGAACAGGTCCGATTTTTTTTGTTGTTTTTTCACTTTTCCGGCTGATGATTTTATCATCATGTCGGCCTCACTGAAATTTGCCTAGTGTACTCCTCCTGGCTACTTTCAAATGGCCGTGTTTGCACCTTTAAGTGTCTTTATTAGTGATTCATGTTCTATTTTTTCAAGCTCGGATCAGACTTTTTTCATGATTTCATCATTCTCATGCCTTGCAGTTGCAATCACGCTTGTTCCGGCAGCTTTTGTTATCGAGCAGAGAAGAACATCTCATGATATGAGCATAGTTGCTGATGAGCATACTGTTATTATGGTACGCATACATTTCCTTTCGTCTTCACTTTGCGGGGTGGTACCTTGGAATAATCTCTGAAATGTTTTCCGATGTGGAACTTTTGCTTGTTCTCGCTAAATTTGTCATCGTCAGGTTTTTCGCGGCTTTAAAAATATATTTATTTGGTTATCATGACGTACTTATCACAGGAATACGTCAGATGAGAATTATGGCGTCTTGATATACCTATATCAAAGGCGGGATGATGTCATAGTTCCCATCCGACATAGGAGTGACTATCTGAGAGAACCGAGCAATACGACCTATAGGCCGTACAGCGAAAAATAAAGTTCTGATTTTAAGATGCCCCTAGGGGTAACTTTTCACGCAGAGTTCGAAAATCGACCTTAGGAAGCCGTATCTCTTCCCCCTCATTTCGTGTGTCGCGCTGAACCTGGTGGTCGGTTTTTGTATTTTTTGAACGGCTCATCCAAACTTCATAAATGTATAGTAATGCTGAAACATCTCGACGAGATAAGCATTTTTACTGTTGGAAGTGAAAAGCTAGCTCATCTGTGGAAAAAGTTAGGGTAATTTGAAAAATAAAAATTTCTGCCCTGAAAAAGTGTTTCAATGTGTGTCATTTTAATCACCATTATTAGATTCCTCATGAAAAGTTACTTTAAGAAAAAACAATTTGTGAAAAAATTCGTGTCTCAAAGGGGTCTCCTGAATCTCAGAAAAGGAAAGGCAGTGATTTTTTTTGCAAATATATCTATTTTTTAAGACGATCCACTGTGAACTCTGATTAAGTCTAGTCAGTTTATAGCTATAGGCCGATAGGTCAAACATATAACGTACAAAAAACGGACATTATCTCAATTCGGAAAAATCGATTTTTATCATCTCGATTTTTCTCATGTTTTGGCACATGCTACTTTTCCTTAACGATCCGAATTCCCAATTTTCTGCGAAAATCTAGTAGAACGGACCAACGTAAGTCAAAAAAGTTTGAGCTTAGGGTCCTCATCCATCCGTAAGGTAGGTATAATTTTGCTTGAAAATGCAAAATTGTGAGTGTCAGAAAAGAACGAAAACAAAATTTTAGCGTCATTTTGTGAGAATCGATTAGATTTTACTTGTATACACCTTCCCTCAACTAAATTCCTCAAGCGTTATGCATTACAGCGGTAAATGAGCAGTTTTTGAAAAAAAAATAATTTTCAGGTGTCCAAAAAGTCATTTTTATTAGATTGAATATATGCTTCAATTTGCAAGTACATAATACTTGGCCTAAGTTGAAGAAGTTAACTAATGTACAAAATTATCCGATAGCCCTCGTAACTTCGATATTATCATGTGAAACATAATTTTCACGAGCGTGATATTGCATTTTCAAGCAAAAATATACCTACCTTCCGGATGGATGAGGACCCTAAGCTCAACTATTTCTGACCAATGTTGGTCCATTCTATTAGATGTGCCCAGAAAAATTGGAATTCGGATCGTAAAGGAAAAGTAGCATGCGCCTAAACATGAGAAAAATCGAGATAATGAAAATCGATTTTTTCGAATTGAGATAATGTCCGTTTTTTGCACGACATATTTTTGCCCTATCAAAGTGTAGCTATAAACTGACTAGACTTAATCGGAGTTCACAGTGGATCGTCTTAAAAATAGACATATTTGCAAAAAAATCACTACCTTTTCTCTTCTGTGATTCAGTAGACCCCTTTGAGACACGAATTTTTTCACCAAAAGTTGGTTCCTAGGGTGATTTTCCATGAGGAATCTAATAATGGTGATTAAAATGACACACATTGAAACACTTTTTCAGGGCAGAAATTTTTATTTTTCAAATTACCCTAACTTTTTCCACAGATGAGCTAGCTTTTCACTTCCAACAGTAAAAATGCTTATCTCGTCGAGATGTTTCAGAATTACTATACATTTATGAAGTTTGGATGAGCCGTTCAAAAAATACAAAAACCGACCACCTAGGTTCAGCGCGACACACGAAATGAGGGGTAAAAGATACGGCTTCCTAAGGTCGATTTTCGAACTCTGCGTGAAAAGTTAGCCCTAGGGGCATCTTAAAATCAGAACTTTATTTTTCGCTGTACGGCCTCTGGTCAGTTCTCTCAGATAGTCACTCATAGTACCCTCATCACAGAACTGCCTCGAGTATCCATTCGGGCAGCTGAAACTCGGCTGTCGTCGCAATTTCCAGGGAGCGGTATTATGCGCTTGGTGAGATCAACACTATCTTATTGTGGCACTACGCCAGATGATAACTCTCCGAATGATAACCAAAAATGGACCCTCATGTAGTACTTTCACATACGCATTTTTCACACTTTGGGAACATACTGTGAACATGCTGGAGAAGGGCACTGTTTTTGGTTCTCATCCGGAGGGTTCTCATCCGACGATTATCATCCGACCTAGTGCCCTTCGAGATATTTGAATTCCCGCACGTCCCTGTCCTATCAAGGACTATCAGCGCCCATGGCACTCTGCCAGCTAGTGATAACTCGGTTCAAAATAAAGATATGAATTTGAAATTTTCAGAATATCTAATGGTTATGAAAAACTAGGCCATGGTTATGACATCGTCAAAAGTTCAACTGTGCTGACACTCCTTCTTTAAGACTAATAACTGCTCGACTCCAAACCGCTTCCCCTACAATTCCGGCTTGCTACTGGATGATCGAAAGGATAGATTGATCCGCTGCGCTTTGAAGGGTAGTTTACTTTTTACAGATGCATAATTTGGCTCTAAAGCAAGCCAAGTGCTATTAACGAATACAGGAGTTACTTTTCTTAATTCGGGCAACTGTCCCTTCTTTATCTACGACCGGAACACACCCCCCCTCCCTCCGCTTACTTGGAAGTTCCCTACACATTCATCTCTAGACAGTTCACATTCTACAAAAATACTAAGAAATCTCTTAATTTGCTCAAATCGTTCAACCAGTCCAGAAAGAAGAGACGAGTGCAAGAGTTACGAACAAATATATTTAAAGGAGGAGTAAATGCAAACGCGCGCTCGGTTGGAATATGTTTCACCTAGGGACACTCTCATCAAGTCGCGTGCTATCTCGTCCTCTTCCCTGAGATTTCCCTGAACTGGCTCCCAGCCAACTAGCTATAACTCTGTTCGGAATGTAGATATCATTGTGAAATTTTCGGAGCTTCTTATCGTTGTGGAGCTCTATGCAATGTATATGATAGCTTGAATTTTGAGTTTACTCCTCCTTTAAGATGTGGGCGGATTCTCGCAGTGTTCGGGGCACGCCTGCGTCATCTTCGGAGGAGTGAAGAAGGGATATTCCGTGAGCGGCGCTTCTGCACAATCCCGGACAAACATTCATCGTCATTACATGCCAGTGCCAATTCTTACAAGAGTACGTTCTGGTATCCTAATAACTGCATTAATCTAGTGTAATCTAGTGAAATCTAATGCAGATTCGTGTCTTGGTAGAGAATGCAAATGTAAATTCATTCACAATTACAGGTTTGTCCGGGATTGTGCAGAAGCGCCCAGTGAGCACATTCTTATACTTTATTTTGGTTTAAATTGCTCACTTAAAGCGTGTTATCACAATATATTGTGATGTCACTTGTTCGCAATCCCGTCGTATCTCATAGCGTCCCTATTTAGACTGTGATGTCTTCGCACTTGCTCAGCTTCGAAATAAGGCAAATATGCTCGAGTAAACACGAAAAGATCGAGCTACTAGTAGAGATATTTCACTCAATATTATGTATTACTCCGTGTGATTCAGACTTTCGGCTGCATCACTTATGGTGAGCGGTTCCTCAATCATCGCATGGAAATGGGCACTGATCGATTACAGGACGGAAGATACATCCTCATCTGCGACAAAGACATGTGCAACGAGTATATGACTACTCTTTGATCTGCATCACCATCACATTTTTTTGGATTGGGTAGCTTACTTATTTCAGATTATCATATGAATGTCAATGTTGGAAAACCGCAACACATAAAATACCGATCCTAGCACATACTTTGCGGTCGAAAACGGAAGGTTTAGTTAGAGACCGCAAGCTTCGCCCACTAGGAGAGTATAAAGAATATCAGAAAAAAACGGGACGAGTGATGGCGACGCGAATACTGAACCATTTTCGATTATCAAGATCGCATTCGATAGGTCTCATCAACAGCTACAACATACTTTTGGAGCACCATGATCGGACCGTTTAGTTGTGAATCTGTCGAATCTGGTGACCATTATCAGGACGACGGCGCGGCCTTCCAAGGTAGCCCGTCGTCCAACCAGACTTCCTGCAACTGCGACGCGCCTGCATCAGCTTCAGCATCTACTCTCGATCTTCCACTCGTCCTAGGCATCGGCATTCCTGTTGTCATACTGCTGCTTGTAGCTACTGGAGTTGTTGCATTCATAGTTGTTAAGGGACAATGACCACTCGGCAAGGGAGGGAGAAGACACAAAGCGAATGTGATCACAGTTACATCGAAAGTGCAATTGAAGAATGAATGACTTCAACTTATGGTTTTGTATTAGTCAGGACAAGCCGTACTAGTCAGGACACAATGACTTCGCAACAGATCATATGGCAATGATGGTTATTAAAACGAATAATTAGAATTACATGATGTGCAAGCAAATTTATGAATCGATTTTTCAATTGTAGATGTGTCGATTTTGCATACTCGTGGTAGTTTTCGTGACAGAACATGCTACTGAACAAATTTAAGTGATATGCACGCCAGGTGTTATCCTAGTCTGACAAGATCATTTACACTAGAAACTAACGCATATTTCGAATAACCGATTAATTATTCCCCAGCATTCTCTCGTATTTCACTTTCTCCATTGACGTATTACATTTAAAGCTGACTTATTCTGTGTATGCATGCCGCCTTCGAATGCTAACAAATTTTCACATTATACATTACACCTGTTTCGCTATTCGCGGAAGCTATTTCGCACGCAATTGGCCTGTTTGGTGTGTTTGCGTGATAATCAAGAGGCGGTCGCAGTCCCTTTAAATGTTATCTATCGAACCTCTGGCAGAGCACAATCGTAGTAACGCAATCTGATCGTATGGTTTTCGTCAATCGTCGTAAGTTAATGTCGCATAATCAATCGCCGAGAATTACTTCTTTTACAGATGGGGACATCGTCGGTCTTCCTAATATGCCTACTATCGGACTAGTCACTATTAGAAACACGGGCAGTTATACATTCCTGCTGGTGTTCGAATCCCTCCTTGGAGCTCTCGTTGCTATTTCGAACATTATCGTAATTGCAGTATTAATTATTGGCCGAAACACTTTAATGACGGTTCGATTTGTGGAAGTCTCAAAAACAATCTTTGCATTTTCAGAACTCCTTCTACATAGTCGTGGCTAATATTACTGTATTCACCTCTTTGAAAGCTTTTGTCGAATTGGGATTTATCTTACCGTACTATATAATGGAAAGCGATCGGCTAAATGTGGTAAGTACATTTTGATGAGTACAAAATGGTTTGCTATTCGGAAAAAAATGCTGCTGCTTTGAACTTTCTGCATTGCAATATGTTAAATTTGAGGAATATTTCACAACAGGATATGAGCTGTTTATATTCAATCTGTCTGTTCTTGCTGATTACGGTATTGTTTTTTTATAAATTTCATTGGCTACTTGATTTTACAGGAGTTCTATTTTTCTCAGTTCTCATAGCGATCAATCGATTTATCATTATTATTGTAAAAACATCTGACGCAATCACGAAGAGGTGAATTGTACTGTACAAGGAATATAATAGTAGGTGGGAATGTAGTAGGAGGCGAGCTGCATGTACAAATTAATGTTTTGCTGGCAACAGGTCAACAACGTTCCTCTCCTGTCTTCTTGCCTGGGTGTTCTCAGCAGTCATACCATTGCTGTATTATATCTGCAAATGCCAATACGTATACCGAAACGAAGTAAGAATAATTTTCTTAGAAAGGCAAACAGCGCAACATATGATGGCGGTTGCGAAAGAATCGAACAATGGCCTGAAGGGCCTGGCACATCGATTTTCCGAAAATTTGTGGAAAGGGGTTCTCGAGGGTGCTGATCATCGTGGTCAACTTCATTTTGCACCATCTCGACCGGTTAAGCCAGGTTGCATGTAGGCTGCACCTGACTTTCTGTTCATAATTCAGCAACCGATTGAGGAATCAACTTCATATTTGTACAGCGGTAAAATATGATGCCCACAACTCCATCGAGACTAAATTTGCATATTATATTGTGTGCTAAAATTATGAAAAATCGGTTCTCGAATATATGGCAAAAACTGAAGATGGGAATTACACGATGAGATGCGTCTTGTTCTAGGGATCATTTTTCGTATACAGAGTATGGTGTCTGATGTCCGCGTTTTTATGCTACATATTATTTTCTAACTCATTTATCCCCTTTTCACCGCGCCTTTTGCGCGAAAAGTGAGGAATGAAATGAGTTTCACTCTCGCTCATTTTCAATTATTGCACGTGACTCATCCAATGGGATTTGACCCCTCTTGTTCTCCGATTTTTCGTTTTTTAGCACTACTACGTTGTTTTCTCGCAATAACTATGATTTCATGCGCTTGGCGTAAGTAATGATTTCAAACCGTTTATAAGAGTCAAATACAATGATTAACAGATATTGCCTAAAAAAATACAATTATTCACAATTCTTCCTCATCGGAACATTTGAAGATATTTTTCTTCTTCTCAAGTATTGCATTCATGTTTTCCGTAAAAGCATCGACTTCCTCATCTGAGCTGAACTCGCAATAACGCATCTTGTCTTCCTCGGCGTTCCTCTTTCTGGTACGAAGGACACGAGACGTTGTAACAGTTTTTCCGACCTGAAGATGGCTTATAGCTCAGGCGATCAGTGAGTGATTGAGTGCACCTCTGCCTTCTTATCAACTTCTCTTTCTTGTGACACTTCGTCTACGCTCTTCTTGGGACATCCGCGCTTCTTCTTCGCATTGTGACCCTCCGCATTCTGCGAAAATTGACAGAAGAAATACAACAATTTATTTAATGATGATTACTTTCTCCACTGGAGCCTTCTTTCCTGTTGAATTTCCTGTTCTGGGATTCCGGCCTGTCTTTTTCTTCGCCACGGTTTGCCCTGCCGAGACAGGAACCTGTAAAATTGAGTTCGAGTGAAAAAAATAGAAATAAAATTACCTCGATGACCTCACAGTTGCTCTCCTCTTCACGCTCTTCACTATCCTCCTTGTCGCTTTCGAGTCCTTTCAGTCCGTCCTTCGATGATTCAACCTTGAGGAAGCGAGTGATGAGCCCTTGGGCCTGTTTCTTTCAAGCATTTCTTGAGTGGATAAAGGTATGCTCCAGCCGACGGATCCACCATACTCCTCAGCTTCTTTACTATCTCTCCTGCATCCGCACGCTTTCCGTTTTTCCTCTGATCGATAAAATATCGGCGCACTGCTCGTCTCACTGTGGGATCAATCACAGATTTGCGATTCTTGACTCTTATCGCCCATCCTTCTTTCAATTCAAGTGATCGAGCATTGGAAGCGGAAGAGGAGAGCGAGTCAGCACGCATCGAGAGAAGGGCAGTTTCGTTAGTCTCCATCGACTCAGAGAACAACTTTGAAGCTGAAAATGGTGATATTCTGAAGTCGCAAAGATACGAACGAGGTTCAATATCAGTACCTGCATCGACTATCGTATCCCTGTGTGTCTGAGTACACAGCCAAATATTGAAAGTACAACGGTATTGCGAGAAAACCACGTATTAGTGATTAAAACACGAAAATCGGAGAACTGGGTCGAGCAAATCTCAATTCGCAGCATCACGTGCAATAATTGAAAATGAGCGAGAGTGAAACTCATTTCATTCCTCACTTTTCGCGCAAAAGGCGCGGTGAAAAGGGGATAAATGAGTTGGAAAATAATATGTAGCATAAAAACGCGGACATCAGACACCATACTCTGTATACGAAAAATGATCCCCAGAACAAGAAGCATCTCATCGTGTAATTCCCATCTTCAGTTTTTGCCATATATTCGAGAACCGATTTTTCATAATTTTAGCACACAATATAATATGCAAATTTAGTCTCGATGGAGTCGTGGGCATCATATTTTACCGCTGTACAAATATGAAGTTGATTCCTCAATCGGTTGCTGAATTATGAACAGAAAGTCAGGTGCAACCTACATGCAGCCTGGCTTAACCGGTCGAGATGGTGCAAAATGAAGTTGACCACGATGATCAGCACCCTCGAGAACCCCTTTCCACAAATTTTCGGAAAATCGATGTGCCAGACCTTGCTCGACTATTACGCAACCGGCGTCATATACATCTCTACACTGAGAGCATCCACATTTCGCTAAAACATGTTCGGATGAGACCCAACCGAATGAGGACCAAGAAAGATAATGTTCCCGTATACCTGTAAAATCATTATGTTAGTGCATGCACATATCACGCATCTCATGAGAGAATCGAGCTGAACCAGGGAATGGAGGAAAATGCGTCACATGAGTTCTAACCGGTTTTGGGCATCATGAGTCATGCCTGACTACCCCCCGAAGTGTCATTGTGTATACTTCATTTTGGGGCTCCCTACGCCGGTCACGATCTCAGCAGCTTACCCTTTGAGAGCTCGCCTCGCAATTACAGTGAAAGATAGAGCAAAATTGACCTCTGAGTGACCCCCACTCATTTTTCGAGCTCTATCGATCTGTATAGGTCATATCCTCTGAATGTTAGTTTGAACAGTGCTACAGTTTTGGCTCCTTTTCTCGAAAGTGAAGGCAAAGGCGCAGCTGAAATTTGCATATTTTGTGTTGTTTGTCGAGGGCTATCAAATGAGTGGTTTACGTTAGCCATATCAGGGGGGGGGGGCATGAGTTATGCCCCTTTTAGTTTCCAGGATCATTTGAAGTTATTTTTCAACATAACGCTGAGAGGGAACCAGATCATTCTCAGCGACGCGGGCGACGAGAACGGTCGGAATTCATTCTCTTATGGAGTAAAATTGTTTCAAATGATTCTGGAAACTAAAAGGGGCATAACTCATGTTCTCTCCCTGATATGGTTAACGTAAACCACTCATTCGATAGCCCTCGACAAACTACACCAAATTTGCAAATTTCAGCTGCGCCTTTGCCTACACTTTCGAGAAAAGAAGCCAAAACTGTAGCACTGTTCAAACTAACATTCAGAGGATATGACCTATACAGATCGATAGAGCTCGAAAAATGAGTGGGGGTCACTCAGAGGTCAATTTTGCTCTATCTTTCACTGTAATTGCGAGGCGAGCTCTCAAAGGGTAAGCTGCTGAGATCGTGACCGGCGTAGGGAGCCCCAAAATGAAGTATACACAATGACACTTCGGGGGGTAGTCAGGCATGACTCATGATGCCCAAAACCGGTTAGAACTCATTTGACGCATTTTCCTCCATTCCCAAAAATGGAGAATTTAGCTCGATTCTCTCGTGAGATGCGTGATATTCGAAAAATAATGCAGAAATTTTTTTTATTCTCCTCCGGCTTTGTCTCATCCGACCTAAAATCATTTAGCTCGAAACTTACTCGAACACGTGCAACGCGCCTCCCGAACTATCGGTCGTGCTTAGTTGTTTGCTCTACCTCTCCTACGTTTGCTGCTTTGTTGTTATTCTGTTGTACCTGTTGATTTTCGTTTTCTTGCGGTAAGCTGTGCCGGTAAGCGTACTAAATATTGTTTAAATTGTATAGGAAACAACGACGTCAGAGTATGATCTACGGCAAAATTCCGAATCACAGTAATGCTGAAATTAAGTTGCTGAAGCAAAGTCTAATCATATTCCTGCTATACACGGTATGGTCCAGTGTTTTACTGAATGACGTACAAGTTGGGTTAGCAATACATGACGATTATACATCTTTAGATGATTTCATTTTCAGGCTTCAATCCTATCAGTGCTTATCATTTCCCTCATACCATACCATGTTGATCAGGATGGCTACCGCACACCCGTATTCCACCTGGCGTACGCTGAAAACTTGTTTAATCTTCTGATCGCTGGAATATATCCGATCTGCATTCTGTCCATGTCGGGAGAGATGAAGCGGTTGGTTATTTATATACTATTTTATTATAAAAATAAGTTTAAGTGTGCTAGTGACCAAGATTTCGCCCGCAAGGTCTCGAATTGTCACCACCAACACTAATCATTGACTCATTCTGATAATATAATGCAAATTGTTGAAACCACATTATCATCAGAGTGCTTTCGGATAAAAATAGTTTCGATCATGTCTATCATAGGATTCCACATAATACATAATGTGGCAAGGGATGACTCTCTTCATTCTGCGTACACTCTCACTGGTCAGACTAGAGACCACGCAGAATGATAGTCATTTGTTGGGGGATAAGTGAGCGTAGAGAACTAGAGTAAACTCTCTTCACTGTGCACGCTCTCTCGTTATTAAAGTGAATGTTGGCATTTTTGTCTCTGCATAGGGTTTCTGCACGCATAATTAGTCTGGTGTCCACATCTACTCATGATGGTCATGTTAGTATCCGAATTCGTGTTCCCTTTTTCATACCCCGGCAACAATGCCGTGAGACATTATGTGATATGTTCCTTGTTGTAAACTGCGTACATTATCAGTCTCCGAATTATTCGTATTAGATTTGTACAAGCCCTTCTCATTCCTAAACTTGGCAGACATCAGTTACGCCAACAATTCACTGAAACACCAGGTGATTTATCCCTTAGAGCACACTGTGCACATAGTGTGACTTATTACAGGTGTGCAATATAAATTTGTTTGTTCTCATGCAACGAATCATATATGTGTAAATCTGGCATTGCCAGAATCATCACTGGCGCCCCGTTTCATGTTTTTTGTAATTAAACAAACTTCAGCATCACCGAATAAAGTTTTCAACAATGTTTAAAATATTTCGAAAGACCCTCTTTCGGCACCTCCTTCGTTCACCGTGTTCAGTTGATCTAAAAAGTCTTCTCAAAGACGAGACATTTACGCGAATCTCGAATTCGAACCTGTTACAAATCGAAATCTGCCACTCAAATCTCACCTGCTATACTCGTGGAAGCTAATTTCACAATTTGTTCACATTAGAGTTCAAGGTGCCATTAGGTGTGAGACGCTTCAAATTCGTAATTCGAAAATAGATTTAATCGGATGGTTTTCGTGAGTCGGCGTACGTTTATTCATGATTAAACATTAACTTATTTTGTCTTGATCATCTTAATATTAAGATGTGTTCAAGCCTTATTTTCCTAGCATCGGCCTCCTGACTATCAGAGATACCGGAAGCTATGTGTTTCTACTGATTCTTGAGTCTCTTCTGGGCGCCATTGTTGTCATTTTCAACATCATTGTAATTCTTGTGCTGATCGCCGGCTATAAGACATTAATGAAGGTATCTTTTTTAACAGTGCCATTCAAAGCGCTACTGTTTTTATCGCTTAACCTATCCAGAGTACCTTCTACATAATGGTGGCAAATGTGATGGTATTTACCTCCTTGAAAGCAATTGTCGAGCTGGGTTTCATCTTGCCGTACTATATGATGAAGAGTGAGACATATGATGTGACAAGAATGAAAAATAATGCGAATTATTCACGGCATTTTTTCAGGAATTCCGATTTTTTACGACTCAATATGAATTTGTGATTTTCAATCTGTCCGTTTTTGCTGATTACGGTGAGATAATTTGATTTTTTCTTCGAATTATTGTCTCAGCGTTCTCGATAATGAGCAATACATCGCATTTTCTTGAAAACGATACAATGAAAACAATTATTTTCATTCTACACACTCTCACTGGCTAATGTTGCCCGAACTTTCATGCTACAATAACTTATATTAGTGTTAGCAAACAACTGGTTGAGGTGTTCTTTTCTTCTCTGTTATCATAGCAGTCAACAGATTTCTAGTAATCACCTTGAAAGCAGATGCTTCCACTACGAAAAGGTGAGCCCCAATATACCAACTATAGTTCCAAAATGAAGTTTGAAAATGCCTGGGTATGGATGACGAGGATGGATGACATGCCAAGTCCTTTCAAAACGCACAGGTCGAGAATGATTTTGTCGTGCTTTTTCGCCTGGGCATGTTCAGCCCTAATCCCGCTTCTGTTCTTTATCTGCGAGTGTCAATTCGTCTACCGAAATGATGTAAGGCATCCATACGATTACTTAAAATGTTGAAAGCTGGGAACGTGTCCGACGTTCTTCGCTTCCTCCCCTACCCCAATCATTTCTCTCCCTAATTACCGCTCAAATAGCCAACATATTTTTACCGTTATGAATTCCTACCATACAATTCTTTCCGTAAAATACGCATTCCAACTAATTATAATATAACCTGAAACGAACATAATTTCGAAAACATTCAGCTCATAACATACCACAACGAATGCAAGGCTCCTCCTGGAGTGTCAGTGATTGCTACTTGCCTTCTGTATCTTTCCTATGTTTGCTGCATCGTCGAAATAACGCTATATGTTATGATATTCGCATTTATAAGGTATGCGCGTAGTATTGTTTCGACGTGGACTCGGATTTAGGAGGTCGAGGAGGCAGAGTTTGCTGTCGGCTAGAAATACCCACAAGAACTCCGCAGAATGGAGATTGCTAAGGCAAAGTCTGCTCATATTTGCGTTATATGCGGTATTCATTGATCCAAAAATGTTTATGACGAACCAGGATATTTTCAGGCGTCGATTCTGTCAGTTCTCATAATTTCATTCGTACCTTGGGACTACAGGCAGCCAGTATCAACTTTCCTCCTAGCATATGCTGAAAATATGCTGAACTTGTCGATTGCAGCGGTGTTCCCGATATGCACACTGTTTATGTCAAGAGAGATGAAGAGGTAAGTTTTTTTTTAATTTAGAGCGAAATATGTATTTTTTGTTTATCTGAATTAACCTATCATGTATCCTGATCAATTGAAAGACATGTACGATATTTGCAGTATTCTCGTATCCAAGATTTTGCCGATACGAACAGGAGCCGTCACGAGTATCAGCTTGCAGAACGTGAATAACAACGCTAATCAATGAAAAAATATACGACTTCGTAATACACATGTGATATCCTGACCAAGCAATGCAACCAATATCCTGAATTATATGTTGAATTCGAAAATACACATTAAAACACTTACATTTCCCATAGCATAGTGCTAAAACCAGAGGATCCCGCGAGGAATTATCTGAGCAACGACGATAACACGGTATCAGACGCAAAAAGATCGGAGTCTAAATCGACAGATAGCGTGGGTGCACCCACTTTTCACTCCTGTTTTTTTCCTGGGGGGCGGACAACACGTAAACGGACAAAACGTAAACGGATTGCCTTTCTCTGGAGATTTGATCTAGCAACCTAGGAGTTGTTGGATTGTTATCAGTATACCCTCTACTACATCACCCCGATTAGATCATCTAACTAGGCGATCATGATTTTCACTCACCTCCAACGTATAGGGGTTCATGGTCGAAAATTGGGAATTTTAGTTTTAGTGGTAAATCACGGTTGGATAATTTTAGTGGTAAATCACGGTTAGATAAACATTAACTGCCGTAACTAATTGATACCCATGTTACTGGACTACATTAGGTCCCGGGTCACTCGAATATCAATTGGCTATGGCGTTAGATTTTTATATAACCGTGATTTTCCACTAAAATTTCCAATTTTCGACCATGAACCCCTGTACGTTGGGGGTGAGTGAAAATCATGATCGCCTAGTTAGAGGATCTAATCAGGGTGATGTAGTAGAGGGCATACTGATAACAATGCAACAACTCCCAGGTTGCTAAATCAAATCTCCAGAGAAAGGCAATCCGTTTACGTTTTGTCCGTTTACGTTTTGTCCGCCCCCCTTTTTCCTTCCCTTCCCTTTGCTTCCTTTACAATGAGTTGTCTGGCCATAGAGTTCAGATACATTCATCGTAAACGCAAACAATTCACTGAACAAACAAAACACGATCAGGTGATTGATCTTTTTGAGTGCACTGTGAACATGAGAACACACTTTCTAGCCTTGTCTGTCTTGTCACCCAACGGTTGCATATGATACTTACATACATTGTTGCGAAAGTGAAATGAACGATACACATTTGCATATAATTTTGGGGATACGACATTTCCGCAACCGACATGTCCTCAACGGAGCGCCATTCGCTTGAGAGTTGGCGTATCAACTTGGAAGTTGTTTCATTCTTGCCAGTATGTACTCCCATACCTTTACATATACAATGCTTATTCCCAGGTGAACTTGAGTTTCAACTTATATGGGTCATGGAAATCCATATTCCATACGTTGAATTGGAGTAAAACTCAATCTCACCTGATAACAAAACGTATATATGTGTATCTATGGGAGCACACACTGGTAACAATGAAACAACTCCCAGGTTGTTCTCAAGCGAACGGCACTCCGTTGCGGAAACGCCGTACCCCCATAATTTTGACCATCCGAGACACTACTTCCATGTTGTATGCATACTTTTCAATCAACTAGCCCTGACAAAAAGTATTACCTGAAAGTTGAAAAAGAGGTCGAAGACGGGAGCATCTCATAATCCAACGGGATACAGTTCCAACTTCGGGTCTTAAAGCAGTGATCCGGGGAAAGTTCAACCTCCCACAGTGACAGTGTGGGTATTGTAGATGCCACTCACACGATCAGAAATCACTTTGTACAAAGTTTCACAGACGATTCTGAGGTTATTTACATACGCGCAAAGTTCATTGAAAGCGCAGGGTCGCGCCTGGTTGGTTTATTATACAATCGCTCTGCATATTTATTGTCTCTTTCTTGGGTAAAATTCGCTACAGGTTCCAATTGAAAGCGCAGAATTTTCGTGGTGGGACTTCCTAACATTCGTTCCCCGGACCACTCCTTTAACACGCTCTCTCAACCGGTGAATTTCCGAAAGTTTTACGATATCACCACGGTCTGGTTTCTCGAACTCTAGTCTACCGAAAGGAGATAAACGTGTATCTCGTAATCGAATCAGTCACACAATCTTAAAGCTAACACTCGAATTTCACCTGTTTGCTTGTCATGGAAGCTAAATTCACGAAATCTCACGAGTTTCAATTTCACGAAGCCCACGAGGTACACAGTTGTCGTTAGCGGCAAACAGCCGCTAATTTCTTGTGATAAAATACATTTGGCCCAATGGTCTTCGTCAGTCGCGGTATGCGCTTATTTTATTAATTGTCATTATAATTAAATACAACGAGTTGTGTATGTGATTTTAAGACGTCATTGTATCTGGCGGGCCTAGCACCGGGCTTGTCTCTATTAGAGCAACGGGCCACTATGTGTTCCTGCTAATAGTGGAGTCACTTATGGGAGCAGTTGTGGCCATTGCAAACACTGTCGTTATTTGTGTGCTGATCGCCGGCTACAGAACCCTAATGAAGGTGAGACTGAAGTAAACTAATGACGATGGTGTGTTCTAAAAGAATCGTGATGCTTTATCAGGGCATCATCTTTAACTTATTCAGAATACCTTCTACATCATCGTAGCAAATGTTATGGTTTTCACAACCTTGAAATCAATAGTCGAACTGGTCTTCATCCTACCGTATTATATGATGAAAAGCGAACCGATTACGGTAAGAATATATTTGACTAATGTGACCATGCTTAATTAAGGGATTTCGTTTCTTCACAACCCAATACGAGTTTCTTATATTCAATCTCTCTGTGTTTGCTGACTATGGTGAGTGGGTACCAGGTCGGAAGAGAGCCGTCGGACCCACCAGACCGGATGTGCCCTTCTCCAGTATTTTTACATTAGGTACCCATATTGACACAAAACTTCTTCTTCGAAAAAAACTACAGAAGGGTATATTTTTTGGTTATCACCTGACCTAGTGTCATGGTAAGTGTAGTTACATTACTTTGTTTCGCATGATTAAAAACAAAATTAATCAAAACTATTAGGTGTGCTTTTCTCCTCTCTTCTCATCGCGGTGAATAGATTCATTGTCGTCACCTCGAGAGTATTCAAGAGGTGCTGAGGTTTTCAAGTGAAAAATCAAAATATTTGTTAACGTTTACGTAATATTAACAAAATCATAATACGAATACAAACAGATCTTCGACGTCATTCTCCTGCTTCTTGATGTGGTTCTGCGCTGCACTCATTCCGCTTTTATTTTATTTCGGCAAGTGTCAATACGCCTATAACAACGATGTGAGATTGTGAAAGCAAGATAACAGCTTTCACTAAAAATATTTCAGGTCAAAGCATATTATAATGTTTGTGAGGCCCCGCCAGCTTTTTCTACCGTTGTCAAGTGCATCTTATACTTATCCTACGTTTGTTGTGTTGTAGAGATTCTACTATACATGATTATTTTCCTATTCCTAAAGTGAGACATTCAAAATTCCCCGACATACATTGGCATTTAAGGAAGAAAAGAAGTGAGAGTTTAATAAGTGCTCGACAATCAAACTCGAGTAGAGCCGAAATGAAGTTGCTCAGGCAAAGTCTGCTCATATTTGGATTGTACGCGGTATGTTTTATACATGCTTCAAATTATTTACATGTTTTGAAGCTGCAAGTTGGAATATATAAAGGAGTGAGAAATCAGATATACACACAAGGGTTTCACCAGGCACATACTTTCAGGCATCCACTATATCGGTTCTCGTGATATCCCTCGTCCCGTATAATGATCCAATTCCAATTTTCCTTATTACATACACTGAAAATCTGCTAAACCTCTCGATTGCTGCCGTCTTCCCAATATGCACTCTATCGATGTCAGGAGAGATGAAAAGGTGGGTTCAATTGTACTTGCCAATTGACAATTCGTCTCCCCCTCCTTTCTCACACACTTTCATCGCTCTACCTGATGAGGGAGTGCTCGAAATGCAGGGACTGTTGCCCTGATTTTCGAATTTTCAATTAGCTATGGACTCGAAACTTCGTTAACATGATTTTAGATGATACTATGTATCCATTCCAGCGTCCTCGTATCCAAGATATTGCCATTACGATCCGGATCCGTCACCAGTGTCACTAGCATCAGCCTGAACAACAACAACAACAACAACAATGTCATCATTATTCAGTCATAAAAAAGGGGATTGTTGTCCATCCTTTATCATTTGCAATACAATAAACATTGCTGCAATTGATCTCCGAATGTTACGTGTTTCGCTAAGTTCAGAAGCAATTGCGATAACATTTCACTGTAATGCCAGGTGAAATTTGGCGAAATTCGAGAGAGAGACCAGTCGAGTATTCGTTCTCTTCATTCTACACACTATTTCTAGTTTCCATTTTACACAGTCATTTCACCCTTTTTTTCCACCTGTTTCACTTCCCCGCGGTCGGGTTTTACTAGGAACACGTCCCGTGACGACCTATTTGTGTTTGAGACTGGGCCGCTCTTATAAGAGTTAGTAAGTACGGACGTACGCAAACGACAAGGATGGTCTTCGTCAGCCACAGTTAGTTTTCTAATTATTCACAAAACAACTCAGTTCGCGATATGCACGTCAATAGTAAATCCAGTGCGCATGAAACTTATAAATCAGTTAATTTCTGAACTTTGAGATGTGCCGTCGGGTTCTACCGGACCCAGCACTGGCATCATCACGAACAGAGACACGGGCAAGCACGTCCCTCTACTGATTCTCGAAGCAGTGCTGGGGACGCTCGTTGCCGCATCCAATATAATTGTAATCGTTGTGCTGATTGCTGGTGCAAGAACACTCATGAAGGTAATTAGTAATTCGATAATTAATATTAATTTGAGAAAACAAATGATTGTAAGATTCTTACTCGCATCAAATTCCACTTTTCAGAACACCTTCTACATAGTCGTAGCCAATATTATGGTATTCACTTCTCTGAAAGCGTTCGTCGAACTTGGATTCATCCTACCCTACTACCTAATGCAAAATATAGGAAAAGAAGCGGTAAAATCTTTATATTTTCAATGTAATGTTGTCAAAATGTATTTCAGACATTCGGCTATTTCTCGGATCCCTATGAGTTCGCCATCTTTAGTCTCTCTGTGCTGGCAGATTACGGTTTGTGCAGCTAATTAATTCGATTTAATTAATTAACTGTTAAATTAATTTTAGGTATTCTCTTTTTCTCCGTTCTCATTGCCGTCAATCGATTTTTCGTTGTAATTAGGAAAACAGGTGGTTCGATGTCGACGAGGTGAGATTTGCTCGATTTGCCATTAGACTGCTCGTTTTTTTTTCTCTAATTTCACTTTGTTTGAACACATCTGAAACCTACACACGAACAAGATATTAATTAATTGTTCCAGGTGGACTACGTTCCTCTCCTGCTTGTTCGTCTGGGCTTGTTCGATTGTTATACCACTAATATTCTACCTTTGCAAGTGTCAATACGAGTATAGTGACGATGTAAGTCGACATGGAGTTCGTGTAAAAAGTCAAAGGATACTAAAGAAAGATGAAAACAACCAAACTGAAATCCGACTTGCAGCTTAAAACGTACTACAACAAGTGCGATGCACCTCCGGGGTTGTCTATTATTCTCCTCTGCTTGCTGTATCTGTCCTACATTTGCTGCATAGTTGTCGTTCTGCTTTATTCGGGCATCTTCCTATACTTACGGTGAGAAAATACATCTGGAATGTAGAGTATATAAGAAAGTTCTACATTCAGAAGGAAGCGGGGTCAAAATATGGCTAATTCGAAAAGTTCAAAGCAAAGCACGGCCGAAATGAAGCTGCTGAAGCAGAGTGTCGTTGTTTTTCTGCTATATGCGGTATGTTTGGATCTGTGGTGATTTTCTGACCCGAGAAATTCGAAATTCTGGAACCATTGTACCTCCATATGGGTCGAAACAGGTACCATAGGCCCAAGCAGCACGACCATGCGAAAATTTAATTAAGTTGAGGGAAACTCCATTTAGGCGTCCATATTGTCCGTGCTCATCCTCTCCTTCATTCCGGCTCAAAGCATATCAATTTCTCAATTGAGTTACACCGAGAATATTCTCAATTTACTGATCGCAGCCATTTATCCGATTTGCATACTAGCAATGTCGGGAGACATGAAAAGGTTGGATTTTTCATAATTTTGATGAAGATAAAAAAATAACTATTTTTAGCGTTCTCATCGCGAAACTATCGCCTTCCAAATCCAAATCCGTAGTAGTCAGTATGGTCAGCTTGAACAATGTGAGAAATAGTGTTGGGAACAACAACGTTGTCCACTCAAGCCACCTCTAGTGTGCGACTAGATAGAACCGCAACGACAACAGCGCAACTCGAAATATCTGGTGATACAACTTCGTGGTTGGTATCAACTAATTACCTATTGAGTCGAGCACTATCTACCTAGATTTATTAGTGCTTAGTATTGACGTATTTTTTATGAGTTTGCATGTGTAGGGCACATGGTTTCACAAATTTCATGACCCCTATACATGAAAACTCATAACAATGACGTCACTGTAAGGCGCTCTGGGTAGGTAGTGCTCGCCACTAGTAATCAATCAATACCAACCAGGAAGCTGTATCACGACTCTGGGCTGATATATTTCGAGTTGCGCTTTTGTCGTTGCGGTTCTGTCTTACCATCCGTATGTGGTATTGCTTGCATTAACGAGATGTTTTTTCTTCATTTTTTTATATCGTTTAATTGTGTAAAATAAATAAATTTAGTCTACTTTCATATCCACAGTTAGCAATTTCGTCGATATAAACAACTTAGTCCGAAATATTGCATTTTTGAGCCACAAATCGCCTGCATACAACGTAATTCCATATTGGGAAAGTAATGGTATCGCTCTCCTTATCTTGCGCACTTTCTCGCTGGTTGGAGGGGCACTATGCCGGATGAGAACTATGACGTCATAACGCCTTTGATAGATGAACCGGAGAAAAAAAACCGGAGTGACGTATAGTTCTCATCCGACCTTGTGCCTTTGAGGGAGGCAAGATATCATTATAAAATGAGTGAGTGGGACGATTACTCTATTGTATTAGGGTATTTTTGTAGCATCACATCATTGAATGTTATTTCACAAATAACATGAAATGGAGATTTCCTGAGCAATATCATTGGAAATATTGGGCACACAGAAAATAGGAATAACTGAAGCCCCAATTCCTAAATCAACTCTAACTGATTGGAGATTAGACTGAATGATGGAAGGATAATGATGAATACATATTGACTAAGAAGGAGAGATCAATGCTAATATATTATTTTCGAGCGCTGCCAATCAAAGTAAACGACTCTTCGCAATAAAAGCCCGTTACAAAGCAAAAAAGCTTACATAACTAAATATACACATCGACGAAGGGAATGCCGAGTCACTTATGATTACAACAAGAGCGGGTCAAGCAGAACCTCGGTGCCTATATCGCTCTTCAGTTGTTATTTCATTTGCTTCTTCGGACCGCTTTCCCTGACAGAAAGCTGTTTAAGGACGAAATTCCGCTCGCAACGCTCCCAAATATAGTTGGAGAAACGACACCACGGTCTCTTCATTCTAGACACTATCTCGCCCCGGTGGGTAAATAACGACGCAATGGCCCGAATCTTGAATCCTACTGGCAAACCCCTTCGTTCCCCGCATCAACATGGGCCTTCAAGATCTCCGCGCCATCAATATTGGTCTTCAGTTATTTCACCGCTTTTTCCAGCCTCTTTCCTTGACAGAAAATAGTTTGTGGATGAAATTTGTGGAGAGAAAATTGTGGAGGAAAAAACCCTCTCGCAATGCCTCCCAAATATCATTCTAGAAACGATACCACGGTCTCTTCAATTGTATACACTCTCACTCCGCCAATCTGGTCGATATTCTGAGGAAAATAGAGACTCAATGGCCAGAATCTTGAATCCTACTGGCAAACCCCTTCCCTCCCCTGCATCAACATGTGTCTTCCGATCTCCACAACTGCTCCCTACTGTTGTTGACCACGTTATCCCCTCTCCCCTCCCCTCCCTCTCCCTCCCTCCCTCTCTCTTTCTCCCCCTCCCCCCTTCGCGCCTTCCCCCCATGCGTGAGTTCCCCATCTATTCGTTCTCATTCCCCTTGGTCATGAGAAATCCTCACAGTCTCTCCTCCTCCGTTCCTCCCTTCTCCTCCTTCCTCCTCCTTTCCGCCTCTTCCCCTCTCCCCGCTCCCTCTCCCCTCTCTCCCTGTTTTCCACCGCACACTCGGTTGTTGACCATGGGCGGCACGTGAGGCTGCCTGCAGACTCTGCCTATAAATACTCCCCTCCGTCCCATTCCTCCCTACCCCAACCACAATCCACCACTAGAGAACCTTCTATCGCTTCAAGAAACAAGCTACCGCTATGGACAACAAGCCAGCTGCTGACAATGCCGCAGGGTGAGCTATGGTTCTTCATTATATGCCCTGTCGTGCCACTCTACCTGTCGTTAGAATTGCGCGCAAATCTGAATAACAGGTCTGAAAGAGTAACGACCATTTGTCCCCCTCCCCTGAACGAATTAGCGCTAGGCCAGTGTTGGGAAGGGCATTTGAGATCGTAAGAGGCCTAAGTGTCGAGTATAAGCAATTTCATTTTCAGACCATCGGGAGGCCGCCGGCTCTCCTTCACCGAGATGATCTTCGGAGCGCCTGGCAAGGGCGGCTTCTCGTGGGGACAGGGCAATCTCGTGCCGAAGGAGAAGAGAGACTCCATCACTGATGTGAGTCTTCTGGATTCCCTAAATCACTTGCGCTTTTCTCACGCTCATGCCTATCATCTGTTAGTCAGGAGTGCGGGAAGCTGGCGAGTGTCCTCGGCTGGCACTAAGAAAGTTATTGCCAGTTCTTCAAAAAGAGGAGTTCACGTGCAGACTTGCAAAATAAACATTGTTGTTTTGCCCGATTTGAACTCTCTTTATCGCCGCTCAGCCAATCTTTAGTTGTTTTGACTGCAAGTGACTCTTCCGAGTTCACGTGTCCTCCGCTGTTTTTGTGGTCGGAGGAGCTTGCGAAATGAGGATAACAATCAATACATGAGAGTCTCCATTTTCAATTTCGAAAGTAGAGCGCAATATTAAGATCCTAAACCGTGGTTCTCGAGCCTTTTAGGAAATGACTCTCCTCATTATGCTTGCTCTCTCGCCGGGTATAAGAGCGGTAGAGTACTCAGAATGAAGAGAGTCATTAGGCGCAATCATAATTGCCTGGAAGACTTGAGCAGCAGCAGGTATGGGTAGTAGGGTTGGCAATACGAGGGGAGGTTACGAGCTCGTAACCTCCCCTCGTATTGCGAACTCGCAGCATCTAACAGCAGTCATCCTCGCCGGACTGTAAAACCTTGCGTAGTCGCGTCGTGACGTCACCACCTGTTTAACTCGAAATTGCAGGACGAACGATTCCAGGAGCTGATGAAGCACGAGTCGAACATTCTCAATGATGGTGAGCGGATGATTCACTATTTTCAAAAATAACAACAACAACAACGACCAAAACAATAGCAAACAAACATTTCAGATTGCACGTTCTCACGCAAGAACTACATGAAACAGTGAGCTCGGCGGCATGGCTTCAGATTAATCTCTCCCTCTTGCAGTAGATGCGATAGACTCAATGTACTCATGATACTTCCCTCAAACTATATTTTCTCGACCGATCACAGAAAGTAGACCGTATCAACCCCAATACGATGAATCACTCGGCATATTTGTATTATCATCATATTTGCTATTTTGTAAATTGCAATCAATTAAATCAAGATGTAATCCCCAATCCATCAATCAGCTATATTTGTATTTCAATTATAATTCTCGAGATTGTTCTCACAGCGATATTTTCGATATTCAGTGTACATTTATTTGCCGGATCAATTCGTAGAATGTAAATACAAACCAGTCAATGTTAGAAGTAATACAAAGAGAGGCTGATCAACATACGAAAGACACCAATGTGCGTCAAATATTATCCAAATTTCCTGGACGATCGATTGATGTCATTTGAGTAGGTTGAAAGCAAGCATTATAACTACGAGAAGTCGACAACTTTGTTGACGCGAATACAGCGCAATTTGAACGGCGTTTTCGACGACTGCCAACATAAGTGCCGGACAGATGCATGAGTAATGTACATAGTGGTTTCCAAGAACTTTCTGCCATCCATAAAATTGGGTTGTTGATGGCAGATTTCTCGGACCATGTCAATTTGCATAATTCGCAGAGTACGTGACTTAGTGCGAAAATAGAGTAATACTTGTGGATGTAACTGCGATTGTCAAGTCCGTGTTTTCTGCGTGATGCAACTGCCCGAAGACGAGTATTTGACTGCTTTAATCACTTGTTAATGCTAAAACACCTATCCATCTCTCATTTCGTTGCAAGGAATGCGTATAAATGCGGCTAATCAGAGTCGGCAGATAGGAATGGAATATGATTTATGATGCAGTACTATGACGCGTACTTCGCTGTAAATTTGCATTTGCACAATTTTGGGTTTAACAAATTTTGTTTATTTGATTGTACAATAATAATGAAAGAGAAGAATGTAACTCGAATGTGAACATTTCATCGATTAGATGACTTGTACAAACTATTTTTGCATTCTATATCTAGGCATGCTACAATGTCTTGTTTTCTTGTCAACAATGTCTTGTTTGATATCCCAATAAACATGCCATCCGCGGTACCGGATTCCAGCGGGATGCGAGTGATGTTTACTGGAAGATTCTACTGTTACCGTCCACTCGTCGCCAACTCAACTTACTTCTTAAAGGATAAAATACATTCTTCATTGTTTATTTTCGTTCACGTGCAGAGCGAACAAACTGAAAAGTATACATTTGCGAATTACGAAAACAGCGATAGGTTCGGGAAAAAAATACATGAAGTTTGTTCGAAAAATATTGTAATAATCTAGGAAGCTATCGACTTTCACTACTAGCTCCCCAATTCCCGATTTCAAGCGAATTTCTTGTGAATCGACGATAATTGCGCCTTTCCATCAAAAATTTCTCGGTAGTAAGTCTGATGATAGGGCTGAGATGATTTATCCTCTGTTATATCTTGCTTCCGTTTTGCCATTTACTCCCTGGCGAGTCAAAATCGGGCGCTAAATCATTGATGTCTGAATGAAAACTTGCCGTATTCTCGCCGAAAATGATGGAATGCGATACATGAAAGTAATATTCCGAGAATAGGCAAAAATACGAATGTGAGCTCAAACCGCCATCGCTTAGTCACTAACATGACGATACAAAGGCGCTAAGTCGGGTGAGAACAACGACGGCATGACGTCATAGTTCTCATTGGACACAGAGTAACGATACCAACGATGCGAAGGCGAAGAGGAATGAAGTTGATCATCGGAGTTTTCGTATGACTCTCCTCATTTTGCACACTATCTCGCCGCTTAGAGTAAGCGAGATAGTGTGCAAATTGGAGAGAGTCGGCATTCCTCGATTGAAGCAAAAAAACAGCGGTTAGATGAGGAAGATTGGTGCCGTTGAGTCCGGGACAGACTCCATTGCCCTGTTGCGGAGTGCCAAGGGGGGGCAATGAACTGAAATTTGGAAAAACTGAATCTTTTGGAGGAAATGCTGGTAGTAACACTGATCTCATTCAGTAATTTTTTATACACATATCATTTTTACGCATTCAATTGGAGCGCAACAAAGTATATTAGTAATCAGTAATGTGGATATACCTAGATGTTTTGAATGAAACTTGCTGAGACAAATAAGGTCTTGATCATCTGATAACATTATTTACCTGTTATGTACCGTGCATCCTGCATGTACAATCAATATCGCTGAAAGTAGTATCCGTGCCGCGCAGGCTCATTGTTAATTCTGCAATAATTTTACATTAACTCTCACAACTTACAAACCATATGTTATTGCTGATTCTTGCTGAATATCTTCCGCGTGTAAAGCGAACAAACTGTAATGTATCATATAATAGTAAGATTCATTTTGAAAGGCAAACACACGCATTTCGCATGATAGGAAGGAAGAGAGAAACGGGGATGTTGTGATACAATAGCTAGATGTGGTGAACCGCTTATTTTCGCTGATAGGTCTACTTTCCTCACGAATTTACGTTGTCTAGACCGTCTAATCGGAGTTTACTTGCGGGCTTCGATAAATGCAATGCTGATGAGGGCGAGGGCTCAGCTAGGGGCTCAGATTTTTCATCAGCCTAGAGACGATAGTAACGTAGGTTCAGATGCAATGACATGTATGACTTCAATTCGTATCATCCAGCTTCGCATACGCCCGCTGAAAATAATTTGAATGACTTCGGCGAAAATGACATGCCTAGCCAATGAAAACAAACTGGAATGAGTGATCCGAATTACTGGGAATTTTTCGTTCGCTAGCTTCCTAGATTATTACAATATTTTTCGAACAATTTTTCATTCGATGTTGAGCAATATTTGAACTACTCCGACTTGTTGCATCCTCTGTCATCACACAACTACTTGTTCACTAATGATCATGAGAAGTGCGAAATATTTTGCACAGTTGTCTTTATAAATTGCACATTTATACAATGAATGGACCTGGGAAGGAGGGATTTTGCATTGAGTGAGTATTGCATTTACTTTAAATAAATTATATGAATACGTGGTGGTTTTAACAGAGGAATTCTGAGAGAATTGAGATATTCCTTGCAGTGTCCCTACAAGGAAAACTTAACCCATGCTGAAAATGTGTCCCTAGGCGTACTTTTTCAGGTAGATCACGAAAATCGACCTTAGGAAGCCGTATCTCTGACCCCTCATTCCCTGTGGCGCGCCTCAACGGCGAGGTCGGTTTTGCTATATTTTGAACGGCTCATCCAAACCCCGTACATATATAGTAATTCTGAAAGATCTCATCGAGATAAGCATTTTTTTGTTGGAAGTGAAGGGCTAGCTCATCTGTGAAAACAGTTACGGCCATTTGAATGATCAAAATTGATGCCATGAAAAACTGGTGCTCGATAACAATCCAGTTTCATTTTCATTCGATTCCTCGTGCAATTTTACCCCTGGGCGCAAATTTAAATGGAAATCGAAGGGGACGTATTCGACGAAATTCTGAGATTTTCGATTTTTTGCTCAAAAACAGTGATTTTTCGATGATCGAAAATCTCAGAAAAAGCCAAAATTCGAAAATCTCAGGATAAGCCGAGTTAAATTTTTCTGGCGTATTTTGACCCGTAGAAAACGATTTTGCACATATCTCCTCACTAAAACGTGAAAGAAAATTTTTAGGCGCAAAAAATCGTAATTTTCGGCCAAAAAATCTCGACTCCATATTCTTTCAAAAATTTCGTCGAATACATCCCCTTCGATTTCCATTTAAATTTGCACCCAGGGGTAAAATTGCAAAAAGAGGAATCGAATGAAAATGAAACTGGATTGTTATCGAGCACCAGTTTTTCATGGCATCAATTTAGAACATTAAAATGACCGTAATTGTTTTCGCAGATGAGCGAGCCCTTCACTTCCAACAGAAAAAAATGCTTATCTCGATGAGATCTTTCAGAATTACTATATATGTACGGGGTTTGGGTGAGCCGTTCAAAATATAGCAAAACCAAACTTGCCGTTGAGGCGCACCACAGGGAATGAGGGGTCAGAGATACGGCTTCCTAAGGTCGATTTTCGTGATCTACCTGAAAAAGTACCCCTAGGGACACATTTTCAGCATAAGTTTTCCTTGTACGGACGTATCTCGGTTCTCTCAGATTTCCTCTGTTAAAACAAACAGACAATTAAGAAGTGGACGTTTAGAATTAGCATTATTCAGTTAAAGATAACAATACTTGCAGTTGTGAGAGAGATGAAATCGCATCTGGAACATGCACATTCCGCTTTTTATTTGACTTGAACCACGTGTTACCTGGAGAAAATGTATAAGCAAAGCAATTGATGAATTTGTAATGAATTTACCTCCGCCACTCTGGCTCTTCATTACTGTCGCTGACAATGGATTCAAGTAGTCAATTATTTTAATGGTTGCTATTGGATGAGAATCGTCCGCGTGTAGAGCGAACAAACTGAAATCATACTATTTTGTGTTAATTTCAGGGGCAGCGGTAAATGAGGCGAGAGGGAATTATGCGACGGAACATTGAATACACAGAAGGAAAATCACGAGAAGTGAATGAATTCCACCGCTAGATACCCAACGCTAGACCCCCCTCATTCAACGCCTTCCTGAATTGAGCCTAAATGGACCAAAATTCAATTAAATAAGGCGTTGAATGGGGGAATTGGATGGGTCGACAGAACCTAATTTTTCTTCAGAGTTTGCCGGCACTAGATCGAATGATAACTATGATGTTATGCAGCATTTGATATATAACATGCGGCATGCCATAGTTCTCATCCGGCGTTGTGCGACTGAGCTAATCTTCAACGAATGTGGATTTTCTCACAGCTTAAGTACCTCGAGACTGAGTATCTCTCGATTTATCTTTCTTTCGTTGTCGAAATTTACGACGCTACGCCGCGAGCTCCGCTAGACTCAACTGTAAACGAGATGTGAGATGCCTTTTATGCGATGTGCGAATTGGAATGTTAGTCCTGAGTTGCATTGCATATCCGAGAATGACATCACTTACCGCTGATACAAAAAGTATCGCGGTTCGGGGAAAAACAACAATAAAAACGAGTCCTTTCCGGCATTTTTTTCTTCCGAAATATCACGGATGAATGATATTGCGTCTCACACAGCTCCCACTTCTTACAGCTCTCACTGTCCAATCTCCTCCATCAATCTCCGATACTCATTCCCCGTCATACGCAATGCAATAATCACAAAAGCACTACCCGCTTTGATCTGAATGTGCTTTCTAATCCATTGTTTCGAACCTGTTTGGTGCCATAAAGGGAACTCATGCTATCTTGAGATCTCATCTCCGGACGTGGGAAATATCAGGTCGCGCCACTCTGTCCACCTGTGCGTCTATTTCCTTGGGATATTGACCGACTTGCTTTCATTGTTTCATTTATTTACGAGTTTGTATTTAATTAATTTTATTCACATCTTCATTTACCGCACTCTCCATGCGAGAAATCATTCTATATGCCGAACTCTTTCGGTTTATATCAACCTCCACTTTCGATGATACTCAATACCCTTTTTGAGGTGTCATGCATCGTAGCGCTATGCGGTTTCTTCTACTGCTCGCGTTCATCTCTACCACATCCGCGTACTTCTCTGCTGATTTCACGCGCTGGCTCGACGGCCACTACGGCATCGCCAAGCGACGACTACTTGAACGGCAATTATTACCTATACAGCGCTATGTTTACGACTTAGTGTGGTGGTAACATCTGTGGAAAGAAGAATGAGTAATGAGTTGAAATGTAAATGATTTCAGACAACCGGAAAAATAAAGGACCATACTATTTTAAGAAAAAACCCCAAATTCCCGAGATATGGAATTTTATTTTGAAAAAAAAAATGCTACGGGTACTTTCACTTCAGTGCTGACCTCAAGGACCAGGGCTCGTTTGGCGGAAAAGCGAACTCCAACGAGACGATCTCGAGGTAAATATTGGAGTTGAAGCCAACATCATTTTCACAATTTTTCGACCGACCGCATAGTGAGGTGATGAATAAAGTGTGATATAGCGTCCCTAACTCTAGTTTGTACAGAAATTACAAACGATTTGGTATGCCAAAATATGTTTACGTTCATATTTATTCATTTTCTTCGAGAAATCCAGTCGTGTTCGTGCATGGCGTGGCGAGTGTGGCGGGGACGATGATGGCAGCAGCCGCTGGATACTATCGGTTTGATCGTCTAATTTCATTTACTTTACTATTATCGTTGACCGACTATAATTTCCACACAAATTCAGATGATGTAGTTGTTACTAGGTAATGCCAGGCGCAGTAGTAGTCCATTGCGCGCAATCCTATTCGATTACTCCAGTTAGATTCTTGCTATGAAACCACGTAGGTGTCTACAGGACAAAGGGGTACTCAGAGGGCGAGTTATACGCGACGACCTACGACAATCCGAACTGGGACAGCACGAAGTGGATTCAGTACAGGATGAAGTGCGATCATGTTAAGAGGGTATGATTCAGAGCTAACATTGAGGACACTAGCTCGGATGATCACCCTCGGATGACGACGTTCCGAGAACCAAACATATTACCTCTGTAATATTTTCCAAGCATGACACCACATTGACAATAAGCCTTGTGCGGAAATATCATCAAGATGTATATAATCGACCTAGTGCATGTTTCAGTCGTGACTTTGAAATGACACCTCTTAAAACGTGCAGATTCGTCTGCTAATCGATGCAGTGCATGCGTACACTGGTCGACCCGTGGACGTGGTCGCCTTCTCCATGGGAGTGCTCATCTCAAGAAAGGCCATTCTCGGAGGTAATTAATTAGTGGTGAAAAATCGGCGAAAGCTCTCCATGTTTCCATACTTAGAGGCAACTTGTTTTTTAAAAGTAAATTTTTGCAATTACTTTTTTATTCCATATTAAGTTGTATTTCATGATTTGTTATTTTTCAATTAAAATCCCCAGGAAAATGTGTCGATGGCGGCAAAAACCTCGGTCCGAATATCACTCGCATAATGGGCACGTTCGTCGGTGTGAGCGGGCCAAACAAAGGAGTCGCGCCAATGGTAAGTTATTTTGCCCGAAAAATATGCAATCAATTACGAGTGATAGAAAATAGGATATGGGAAGAAATCAAGGATTTTGTGATAAGCGAGACTCTAAGCGAGACAAAGATGTTCCGTGACGTATTTTGAATTTTGTGTGCCTGTCAGTGTGTTCCGATACTGTAATCTCCGCCTTCCAGATAGGCGATATTCCATTCGCCTTGTGCGCTGTGAATTCGCTCATTCCCGTGTGTAATCCCGTCGACGGACTATTCTCCGGATTCTGTCCCTTCAAGAGCCGATTTATCGATGTGAGCATTATTCTTGCGCTTCTTCCAACAATTTAATGGACAAATCCCTACCTACAGGTCTGGACACTTTTTTCCTGGTCAGGCAACTGGTTGACCATTTAGAGTGGGAAAATTTTTTAACCACTGGTTAACCCTGATCAGTTAGTATCCAGAGCCCTGACCGGTTGGTGACAAGTTCCCCATCATCTGATTGGAGGAAACCAGAGAAGAACAATCCTCTAGCTCTATTTACACATTTTACATACTCGCTCGCTTTCTCTGACCTCCGAGAGAGTGTGCAAAATGAGGAGAGTCGGGCTATAGCTCAACACCGTGATAGTCATTTGTAGGATGTCAATAAACACTCGCGATATGAGGGTAAGCGAATCTACTCGATCGGTTCGAAGAAGGACGAGGTGGTCGGCCACAAAGTCTGCACGGAGGTGGGCGAAATTTACTAATTCATTTTTATATCCAGGCAAATCATTCAGTGCTTTTTACATAATTTTAAGTCTCCTTAAACATATTTCTGCAAAAGTGACTGAGTGTGAAGTTGAGAAAAAAAGCCTCTAAGTTTGAGATACCATTGAAGGAGGTGCATATGCAAAGAAACCATCTCACACAGAAATGTATGCAGAAACGAAATTCAAAATCTAAACAATAATATTAATAACAAATTTAACTAGGTGACGACAAGAATAGGCTGGCAGAATGGGGAGAAGATCTACAAGAACAAGAAGCACGATGACGTAAGTCCGAAGATTTTTCAAGCATACAAATCATGATTCAGACATTCAAAAGTTCATATGATGTGCAACTCGCTATGCTTGCTGGTCAGCCCTTCGTATAATCAACGATTTTTAATGTCTCAATCAGTTCTATAAAGTCACATAGTTGTATACAATTTTGTAATAAAAATATAAATTTATGAGTGACTATCTGAGAGAACCGAGCAATTTCACCTATTGGCCGTACAGCGAAAAATAAAGTGATGATTTTAAGATGCCCCTAGGGGTAACTTTTCACGTAGAGTTTGAAAATCGGGCCTAGGAAGCCGTATCTCTTAGCCCTCATTTAATGTGTCGCGCTGAATTTGGGTGGTCGGTTTTTGTAAATCATGAACGGCTTATCCAAACCCCACAAATGTATAGTGATTCTGAAAGATCTCGACGAGATAAGCATTTTCACTGTTAGAAGTGAAACGCTAGCTCATCTGCGCAAAAAATTGTCATTTCAATAATCAAATTGGTCGCCATATAAATGTTACATGCGAGGCGTACTTTTAAGTATGTTCATTAAATTCCTCGTGTAAATTTACCCCTGGAAGCTAATTTTGGAGAAAATAAGCCGCGTACGAGGGGTTTCCCAAATATCGGGAAAATGATCAATTGTTAGGAATTTCAGGTTTTTCGTTTCTATCGTCTCCATTTTCACTATTTTGATGCAGAGTTGACGAAAAAATAAGTTTCAAGATGGGGGAATGTGAAATATCAACGAAAAATCCGTGTTTGAATCGTTCGAAAAATCGGTTTTCCAATTCTCGATTTTGCACAAATTTGGACATGTGAAAGTGAATATTTTCGAGTATATGATGATGCTCATTCTGCACGAAGCAAAGAATACTTCCACGTAAATAAGAAAATGTACATGCAAGTTTTTGTGCGCACTTCTAGATTCGTGTTTTTCGCAATTGAACATTGCAAAAATGGTACTTTCGACCAAAATTTTACGATTGAAATCGACTGATATCAAGTAAATTTGGTGATTGCAAACCACAATACAATTTACAATGCAAATCAACAAATATAGCTGATATCTTATTTCCTAAAAACAATGACCCAAATTCTCGATTTTCCCCGTGATTAACCAGTGAAATTTCAGCCATTTCGCTCTGAAACCTTCTCATTTTGCAGTGCGCTATATGATAGTAGTATATTAGTAACAATAAATATAAATAAGTTCGACAGCTTATCCACTTTCAAAGATATTTTGTATCCAATTTGTTCAAAATGTCGATTTGTCATAATAATTGATTTCGTATTTCCGTACTAATGAGCCGAATTTTATGATTTGTTTTTGCATTGTAAATTGTATTGTGGTTTGCAATCACCAAATTTACTTGATATCAGTCGATTTAAATCGTAAAATTTTGGTCAAAAGTACCATTTTTGCAATGTACAATTGCGAAAAACACGAACCTAGAAGTGCGCACAAAAACTTGCATGTACATTTTCTTATTTACGTGGAAGTATTCTTTACTTCGTGCAGAATGCGCATCTACATATACTCGAAAATATTCACTTTCACATGTCCAAATTTGAGCAAAATCGAGAATTGGAAAACCGATATTTTTCGAACGATTCAAACACGGATTTTTCGTTGATATTTCACATTCCCCGATCTTGAAACTTCGTCAACTCTGCATCAAAATAGTGAAAATGGAGATGATAGAAACGAAAAACCTGAAATTCCTAACAATTGAGCATTTTCCCGATATTTGGGAAACCCCTCGTACGCGGCTTTTTTTTCGCCAAAATTAGCTGCCAGGGGTAAATTTACACGAGGAATTTAATGAACATACTTAAAAGTACGCTTCGCATGTAACTTTTATATGGCGACCAATTTGATTATTGAAATGACGATAACTTTTTGCGCAGATGAGCTAACGTTTCACTTCTAACAGTGAAAATGCGTATCTCGTCATCTTTGAGAATCACTATACATTTGTGGGGTTTGGATAAGCCGTTCATGATTTACAAAAAAAGACCACCCAAATTCAGCGCGACACATGAAATGAGTGCTAAGAGATGAAATGAGTGCTAAGAGACGGCTTCCTAGGCCCGATTTTCGAACTCTACATGAAAAGTTACCCCTAGGGGCATCTTAAAATCATCACTTTATTTTTCGATGTACGGCCTATGGTCAGTTCTCTCAGATAGTCACTCTTATATCTCACGCTGTTTTT
Organism: Pristionchus mayeri; assembly: GCA_036245805.1. Classification (NCBI taxonomy): domain Eukaryota; kingdom Metazoa; phylum Nematoda; class Chromadorea; order Rhabditida; family Neodiplogasteridae; genus Pristionchus; species Pristionchus mayeri. The sequence goes on from BTRK01000003.1 coordinate 36,060,538, forward strand.
TTCTAAATTTTGAATGTCACGGGCAAGTAACTGATCGGAATGATAACTGATCGAAAAGCACTCGATGTTCACGATATAGAGTATCAATATACGACGAGTGCCATTGTACACGTAAAACGATTTATCTGATAAGTAAGAAAAGTTAATGGAAACCCCTAAGATTTATATATGTTTATGTTTTACTTAAATTTGCAACTCTAACAAGTGAAGATAGATGTATAGTCACAATACTCCTGCATTTTGGGTGGAGATGAGCAATCAGACTGTAATTTCAATTATTATCTAGATTCAATTCTTCATACTCTGCTCACCCGGGTTGTTCACAGTGCTCGCAGTGGGCCCCACGGGCTCATCTTCACAGCACCAATTCGACTGTAGTGCACACGAGAATGGCATGTCATACAGATCAAAGATCATAGTTCAACTATCAATATCAACGTTCATAGAAAATCAATAGTTCACGCTCTCTCGCCTCCTCGCGGGTCAGAAGCGCGTGGGAAATTAAGAGACAACCCAAATTACGAACCCTAATGAGAAAACTTACCGCCTTCCAGAGGACGAAGATAAAATAATTTTGTTCGTGAGACTTTGCTCCGTCTTCTCCTTACTCCGTTCTTCAAAGGTATCTCAACGGTGTCTTTCTGCTCTCTACTTGTTCCTAAATCTAGAGGAACCATGGAGATGGAGACTTCGCCTTACGGAAGATTAAGCCTCTCAGTCTATTTGGCGTTTCTTTCTTTCGCCGTACTGGGGAGGATTGACCAAACAACGAGTGAAATAGTACAACGCGCTTGAATTTAACATCGAATATTAGGGGAGAATTTTGCCGGTCGTAATCCTATCATTAATCCCTATTCGACACGTCCCGTAATCATTCATTGACGATATTAGTGTTTCCTCGTCAGTGTTTACTTGTTGGAAGTAAATAAAGTCAAGACTAATTAGGGATGGGTTGCATGAATGAATAGACACAATTACATTTCCGATTTGCAGTTTATATTCACGATTGAACATAATTCTCATTGGGGAATTGATTTGGATTTTTTTAGCGGAAATGGACAGATTTGTTCATGCAATAACTGAAATGGCAGACCCTAATCACTCGGATATTGTTGATTCTTACTCTACTTTTTGTAGGAGCACTTAGGCAAGGCGAAGAACCGAGATGATTTAGCATAGCTTGGAATCAGGAATGACAATGTCCTAATTTATGTGTGGAAAATTAGTAAAAAAAATAGATGGGAATGGGATGGTATTCACATTCTAAATGTAATATAGTACATCCCTGCATGTATGAGAATGAACATTATTTCGACAACCAGTGCTATTGCTGAGAGGATGTGCTTCATCTGTTGCAAGGGGACGTATTCATCATGCATTTTTAAATATATTTTTTCGAACGTATGAATCAGCAATACAACTTTCTATTATTTAGGGGGGTATCTTCTTGCATGATTGTCCGCGTGCAAAGCGAACAAACTGTAGTGAAATGTTTTATACCAATCTTCAATTTCCCGCAATCACAAAATGGAACAATCACAATGTTAGAGGCTTGCGAACAACTGTGTCTCATATGATCATTCATTTCTGAAAAGTCAATCCCTCTCCTAGAGCAAATTGTCGAAGGCTTAGAACAATTCAATTTATGAATGCAGTTAATATCGGTGAGTTCGTTTATGCGTTGAATGTGTTCGGCGCAAGTGCCTTTACGAGTGTAGACAATCAATGTGAATGTTCGCCTGGCATCATTCCACTTTTCGTACAGCTGATAATTTCACAACGCATCAAGATCTGTTGGAAGTACAAATCATGAAATACACTTTTGTTACCATAATGTGTTTTACAGAGAATGTGCGATTACATATACTGAGATAATTTAATCGCATAACAATGTCCGTAAACAAAGATGAAATTCATAAATTCAATTTATTCAAATGTTCATAATTATAATAAATGTTGCAATGCACAATGCTTAAACGAGAATGATCGGGAGAAATGAGTCCAAACATGTAAATTGCATTTTCTTCAGCGTCGTGAACTACAAATCTGTACGTTTTCCCGCATAATAAACTAAATCTATGGGGCACCAGAGTTCGTATTGTATGCACATCGAATGGAGGAGCACCTTGCATTCGTCTCTTTTGCATGGCTTTCTTCGTATCCGAATCGAGGACAACGCTTGTTTGTCTAGGACGGTGATTGAGATCAGTTTTAACTGGAAGACTGTAGTTTATCACACCGTTAAATAACGTTAAACTTACGTTTCTTTCAATTATTTTAACCTTGAATTATTTAATTGTTATTGCCGTCCGCGTGTAGAGCGAACAAACTGGAATCAATTATATGTGCCGTCAGATTATTATTCACGGAACTCGATAAATGCAAGACTAATGAGGGAGAGGGGACAGATAAATGCTCTTTCTCGAGAGGATAGTAACGCAGGCCGAGATACAGCTAAATTGCTGAATTCACTTCCTATCGGCGAGTACTTTCACCGTTGAATGTATTCGGCGCAAGTCTTTACGAGCGCAGCCAATCAATGTGAATGAAAAGAAACCTCGAATCATCCGTACGTTTTCGTACAGCCTTTGGCATAATTCAATGTGCTGCTGAATTTATCATGTAGCACACTCTTTCCACAAATGATGTATGAGTTATTTTATTCAAACAAACAAAAATATACAAACATGTTTGCTTGGGATAGGATCTGATGGATTTGTCGCACTGTTATACATATGCTGGCTTTAAATCCCATATATTTTGGTACTCTTTTGCACGGTCTTCGGGCATCTACGTCACCACAACATTGGAATTCCGGTGAAGTCGAAGACTCGTCTGCAGTATTGAGTTACATCTGAAGTTGTATGTACTGTTAAATGATAGAACACGGTTTTCCCCTAAATTTGTTGCCCGCCTCATGACTGTTAGTTCCCTTGAACAATAAGCCTCTGTGTACATAGCGAACGTGCGGAAATACACCTAGTTTTTTGATGAAATTCGACAAAGCAATTATATTGAGGACAGTAGTGCAAGGATAATTCACAATCGACTTATGGCGGAAAATACGCAGATACTAGAGTTCGCAATTTGGGTACACGCCTCATGATTTCACACACTCTCTACACCGGTCGAGTAACGAGAGATTATGCGAAGTGAACTGACGGTTGCCTGAATTACGAACTTTGAAAAATACAATTATATCTGAGGTGAGCGTCTCTCTCACACTGGCAGAAATTAATTTGTATGTTTTCGGTCTTCGGCGTTTTCGGTGTTTCGGTGATGCGAGCTCAGGCCATAAATGTGAATGTATACTCGCAGTCGCTGGCTTTTTGCTCAGTCTGGAAAGCGTTCAGCGGAATAGGATGATGTGGTGTGAGTGTTCTGAGATGAAGCGAGATCGAGGCATCTTACTTGTAGCATTTTATCAAAAAAAATTGTCAAAAATCTAGAAACTGAATAGTCATGGACAGTTATTGGCAATATGTCAGGTCAGTGATTGTTCTTCGAACAAATGTTTGTAATGAATACAAAAAGATTGAAAGATCATGTCAAGGCAATTACAAAGAATGTGTAAGCGACGTCCATCTTCATCTTCGAGGATTTCGATTAGGGAAAAGATGCCTTTAAAAATTTTGTTGGTCTTCGATTCATTTCTCCCCTTTTGGATTGAGTTGTAACGTCCACGTCTAGAGCGAGCAACATGAAGGGAAACATTGTCGAGACTGATTACAAACAAATAAGATGGAATATTTGTGAAAATGGGAGCAAAACATGATAAAAAATATATATTGATAGTGTACAAAAGCCTCTGTGTGGATTTCCTCAAGAAACACTTCGTATTTCCGCATCGCTATATCCCTATCTACACTAAAAATTGTATTATTGATGCGAGAGAGGGTAAATGAAGTGACAATGACTACACCCTAATTCTCCAATTCAAAATGCCGCACGTGAATCGACTTCAAATGAGCTGGAAGAGCAAGTCTGATGAGAAATATGATTTCTGCTCTTCTTGCTGCCCACCCCCTTCTCTTAATTTCTGTAAAGATAACGCAAGGATGACGTAACACTCTAGATCTGGTTCGTCTCAACTATTTTTTACGTCTTCGGCGATAGTAAATGGATAGCACAGGCAATAAATGCGAATGTGCAAGCGAACCTCTCGGATTTTTCAGTCGGGAAATGCTATCAGCGAGCGAGTATGACGTGATGCATATTTCTGTGGGGGAAGCGAGTACGAAATATCTTTACTGGATGATAACTTTTTTCGAAATTAATTTTACAATCTATACAAAGAATAAAAAAAATTTTTTTAAATAAATTAAATTACATATTTTAATAAACAAAATACATTCACCCTATCTTCTTGTTCAGTAAATTTACTTTCAGAAAACTTCTCGACTTCAGCAGGGCAGGATTGGCAAAACCTCAGGACAGCTTGGAAAAACCATTCGACCTAAGTAAATGTATTCAAATATGCAAGTATTTTGCACTAGTGTATAAATTCAAACATGGCTCGGATTACGATTATTTGTGACGTTTTGAATGGCATTGCAAAATTGGACGCGATCGAAGATTTCGTCCGACATCTTACAAATCTTAAAACTGTTCGTCAAAATCAGTCAATAAGACAAACATCCACTAAGTCATGGGTATGGATAAGCAGAATTCAGTTTCCAAAATTGTCTGTACACGTGCATGCAAGTGATAGAGAAACAAAGACGCGGTCGGCGGTCTAAAGCACGCTCAGAAAATGGCGCGAATTTGAAATGTATTCGTGTGACATTTGCTTTTACCTCATCATGTTTTTTCGTAGCCGTCCCTCCTCAACCATCGGTTGTCCTTGACGTTTAGTTTGTTAAAGAAAGGCGATGAAATTTGCTCATTTCTCAATTTCGAAATTACTCGCACATTCCACCTCCATTTCTTTGTCATATACCGCCCTCTCTATGAAACCTTCACGAACGATCATACAAATTTGGTCGAGCTTGTTCAACGAGCACTGATAAAGGCACTGGAGTGGGGCGAGTCGTAAAAGATCGAACGATTTGAGACCGACACACCCTTCTGGTATTGCAATTTCCGAGCAAATAAGCGAAGTGATGAGAGAGACAAAAGCTGTACGAGCTTTTACGAGCTGACGATAGCAAATAAAAGCAAACTGAATACTCGGAATTTCCAGAATCGCGCTGCACTAGTTCTAGTCGTGTGCAACGCACCTTTCATTGATACTTGACTATTTACTCTCAAAGCTTTGCCCGTTTCAGATTATACCTTTTTTTTAGATATGGGCATGCTTTGGGCGTTATCCGGTCTCCTTCACCTAACATACAATACCTTCGCGTATCCCGAATCTCATGTACAATTTCCGCACTCTGAAGTGATCGTCAACGAAGAAATCGTGGTTCCCTGGCCATACGGACCCGTGAGTTCTGAACGGGGTGCACCATTATAGAACTGATCGTATTATAACTCTTCATTACTGAAGTAATGAATTTGGGACACCTTATTTTCCAACCTACTGTAAAATTCTAAAATGACCCGTTTCAAAATGATACAGCGCCGTTGTAAATATAAATGAGGGATAGGAGGGCGCATCTCTACAATGAAACTAAACCTAAATATAATGAATTCACACTAAAAATATCAACGAAAAACAATCAAACAGGCATCATTCAAATGCTCTGGAGGCTGCCGAGTGTACTCTCCAACACAATCGGATTTCGTCACTATCCAAGACAAATCAGGAAAAATATATAAAAGGTGCGTCAGGATTTTTCTTTATAAATTATACATGTATTTTTCTGTAATTAAAGTGAAGTGTAGTCTTTCGTTTCAGTTTGCGGGAGCTATCAAACATGTGTAAACTAGGGGTATCCCCAACCGTATGTGGAGCCGGTGTTCGATTTCCATACACAAATAACCAAATGTAATATCCTACCGGAAGTTCGTAGGGCTGACCCGGCTTCATGTGAACGATTGTGCTCTCTCTCCTATACGCACCCGACTCACAAGTAGCCAGGAAAAACAAGGATAGGGCACACCGCTACAACGCTCAGTTCCACACGGAACCTACAACTGATGTGCTCACTCAAGACACACAGTTACAACAACGCTCAGTTCCACACGGAACCTACAACTGATGTGCTCACTTGAGACACACAGTTACGATACGCTCAGTTCCAGAAGGAACCTACAGACACTCAGCTCCCGAAGGAACCTACAGACACTCAGCTCCCGAAGGAACCTACAGACACTCAGCTCCCGAAGGAACCTACAGACAGAGAGAGTGCAAGAACAAGAAATGTGAAAGGAAAATATAGAGAGAGAAAGAGAGAATCTTCAAGAAGAGACGCCGGACACGAAATGCGGAAAACTACCCCGAGTTAACCGATTCCCAGCCCTAATTGATATTCGAATGGCGAGGCAGAGTGAAATACGAAACTTTATATATTTTAGAAGCAAACAAACAGTAAACAAACGGGATAAAAACGAACAGAACGCACAAGCAACGGGCCAAGCCCGTTTCGCAATTACGTGGCAAAATAAACGAGTCCGACAATATTGTTAACGACGATCGGGGACTAAATGTCGTAACTTCCATAGGCGGAAACATCGAATGGTTCGGAACATTAAATTCGATATAATCTCGATAACGAAACTTGCATTATTAATACATAATTGACAGATGGGGTATTCGATAACGATGAAATCGGGTTGGGGACACCCCTAGTTTACACATGTTTGATAGCTCCCGCAAACTGAAACGAAAGACTACACTTCACTTTAATTACAGAAAAATACATGTATAATTTATAAAGAAAAATCCTGACGCACCTTTTATATATTTTTCCTGATTTCTCTTGGATAGTGACGAAATCCGATTGTGTTGGAGAGTACACTCGGCAGCCTCCAGAACATTTGAATGATGCCTGTTTGATTGTTTTTCGTTGATATTTTTAGTGTGAATTCATTATATTTAGGTTTAGTTTCATTGTAGAGATGCGCCCTCCTATCCCTCATTTATATTTACAACGGCGCTGTATCATTTTGAAACGGGTCATTTTAGAATTTTACAGTAGGTTGGAAAATAAGGTGTCCCAAATTCATTACTTCAGTAATGAAGAGTTATAATACGATCAGTTCTATAATGGTGCACCCCGTTCAGAACTCACGGGTCCGTATGGCCAGGGAACCACGATTTCTTCGTTGACGATCACTTCAGAGTGCGGAAATTGTACATGAGATTCGGGATACGCGAAGGTATTGTATGTTAGGTGAAGGAGACCGGATAACGCCCAAAGCATGCCCCGCTACAGTAACCCTGATTATTGAGAACTGACTTTATTTTTAAAAAGTCAAGATATCGTAACCAATCGATCCTACTGTACCCGTTCCGTAACCCAGTGTACAGTACCCTTGCTACCGTAATCCACACCACTGCGGCCAATCGTAAACTGACTTTTTCCCCAAAATGTTTTCCATTGAGTTGATTCTTGCTCTATACCGTACCCAATCGATCGTACAGTAACCCCAGATACCGTATACCGCTACCGTAACCTTCCGTAGCCTACCGTAACCCGATAATCGATGATTAATTTTATTCACAGAAAGTCGAGATACTGTACGGAATCGATAGTACAGTACCCCCAGATACTGTATACTGGTACCGTAACCTAACAGTAATGTATGTATCAATTTCACATTAGTATTAGTATCATACAACGATTTTTTATCAACTTGTTTATTCATGCGCATGAACGAGATTTCAATTGGAGCACATGGTATTATTCCCATTCCGCCTTCAGTCTCTACCACACATATCACGCCTCTTACCAGATAATCGATCAGATTCTGGCAAAGGGGTCACTTTTCGGTTTCGGGTTTTCGACGTTTTTGGGGTCTCCCATGCATGCCTAACACCTCCCTGATTGGAATAGTCTCAGTGGGTGCACCTCATCGAGATGCTGCACCTGTCGGATGAACGCTTCTGACTTTGAGAGCTCCATTATGTGCTTCAAAATTACAGTAGGAAGGCAGTTTTTGTTTTCCCAGGGTAACTTTTCATGCTCTATTCACCTATATTTTTCATTTAGCCTTAATTTAAGATATCATCGAGTGACATTCAACTCAATTTATTTCAAAAACCGCTCAAAAAGCCACTGATTTTTTTGAATAGGCGTATGTAGCTTATCAAGACGAGTCGTTTAAGGGGTTTAAGCTCCCATAACTCGGGGGGTAACTCAGTGCCCCATGCGAAAAACTTTTTTGAATGATTTGAACTTATTGTTCACTGCGTAATTTCATTGTTCTCTCATTTCTCGTCGTTCGCTCGCGCTCGCACGGCTTTTGACTATTTTGGTTGAGTTTCACAGAGAATGAGAGGGAGAACAATGAAATTACGCAGTGAAAAATAAGTTCAAATCATTCAAAAAAGTTTTTCGCATGGGGCACTAAGTTACCCCCCGAGTTATGGGAGCTTAAACCCCTTAAACGATTCGTCTTGAGAAGCTGCATACGCATATTCAAAAACATCAGTGGCTTTTCGAGCGGTTTTTGAAATAAATTGAGTTGAATGTCATGCGAACACATCTTAAATTAAGGCTAAATGAAAAATATAGGTGAATAGAGCATGAAAAGTTACCCTGGGAAAACAAAAACGGCTTTCCTACTGTAATGTTGAAGCACAGAAAGGAGCTCTCAAAGTCAGAAGCGTTCATCCGACAGGTGCAGCATCTCGATGAGGAGCAGCCACTGAGACTATTCCAATCAGGGAGGTGTTAGGCATGCATGGGAGACCCCAAAAACGTCGAAAACCCGAAACCGAAAAGTGACCCCTTTGCCAGAATCTAGTCATTTTGGGTCGATTATCTCATAAGAGGCGTGATATGCAATCAGTGTGTCTGGAAGCTGAAATATATTATAGCCAGTCTAAAAACCGGATATTTCCTAAAATCCGATTCTGGGACCAGTGACCTATATTTTTCGAATTCATCTCTCCGGGGTATTCTCCCATCACAACATAGGTGAGAAAGGCGACACATTTTTGGAAAATGTTCCCGAGTGGTCTGTTTTTCATCCACTGACTCGTGATACACGTGTTATATCCAATTGTTATGAAACTTGGCTGGTGTGATCAGCTGAATATTTCCTATTTTTAGGGATAGTATCCGTTCGGATCGGTAGCGAAATGGCACATTTCGAAAATTGACGTTTTCGAACTAAATTGCTTCCCATTTCTCAACGGTTAATGTAGAACACTAAGTAAGCCACACCTGAGCTATGCTCACCGAGTACTACATGTATGCACATTTAGGAGGATTTCGATTTTTGGCCTAGTGCCAAGCACATGCTCATTCTCTCAGACAATCTCTCTTATATATTGTTATGACTTGCCGGGCTCACCATTCGCATAGTATCGACGTGTTCAATCGCCACTACGATGACCCTCCGAATGACATCCGGAATGAGATTGATGAGAGTGAGGTCTTCCGGCATTTGGAATGACAATTCTGTGAGGCGTAAATGTTGAATGCGTATATAAAGGAAGTGACAGAATGGAATTGGCTTGAATATGTTGAGTGTAATGATATTCGAAATATTTGGAAGGCACAAAGAGGCCTCAAGCAAAAAAAATGTTCCATAAATGTTCATTGAATGAATGCGGAAGGAACGAATTAAAGGAATTGCATAAATGCGAACGGCTTGTATTTGAATGCGTCAAGTGCGATTATTTTCGAATATTGACATAACACATCGAGGAAAGCATGTGCCACGTATCGTACAGCTCACTACAGTAGCGAGCAAAACTTTATCACCTTTGAGTTTTTCAAGCATAACTTCCCTCAATATTATTCGATCTTCACGAATTTTCGTATGCAGTAATATTTTATGATTACCAATCGAATCATCTATCCGATTTATGTCTCGCGATAGTGTACGGTAGATCACTGAGAAGTCGATATTTCTTTCAAAATCGCCTTTTTCGGTAATATCGAGATCGAGAAGATCGAGAAAAAATTTAATCAAATTTAATCCAAATATTCGGCCCGTATAATCTGTCAAAAATCTGCGAGAAAAGTTACGTAAAAAGTTGCGTAAAAAGTTCGTGAACTTCTGATTCTCTCCTTTTCGTGTGCTCTCTATTTTTCTCTAACCAGGTCGTTGAAAAGTTCACGAACTTTTCGACAAACTATGTTCGAAATTCGTACTTTTCTTTTGTTTTACTTATTTTTAGGGATTATTTTTGCGTTTAGCTTATGAATACTTTGAAGGACAACCTTCCCTTAGCTGGAATAGTTTCAGAACACAGCGTAGTGAAAGTAAACACCGTTGGAGTAATTTTTTCGATTATGGGTCATCACTTTCACCACCCTGTAATGTCAAGCTATTCCATCAGAGGGAAGGTTGTCCTTATATGCAATCATAATTTAAAAGCAAAAATAAATGATAAAAATAAGTAAAACAAAAGAAAAGTTCGAATTTCGAACAAAGTTATGCCGGTTTTTAACGAACTTTTCAAGGAGCTGCGTGAAAAGTTAGAGAAAGGCGAGAGAGCACGCGTTCTTAAGAGAGGGAAACGTAAGCAGTGTTTGTTTACTTCCTTTTCCCTCTCTCGAAAACGCGTGCTCTCTCTTCTTTCTCTAACTTTTCACGCAGCTCCTTGAAAAGTTCGTTAAAAACCGGCCTAAATACGTTTGAAATTCGTAATTTTCTTTTGTTTTACTTATTTTTATTATTTGTTTTTGCTTTTAACTTATGACTGCTTATACCTTCCCTCTGATGGAATAGCTTGACATTACAGGGGAAAGTGGTGACCCATAATCGAAAAAATTACACCAACCGTGTTTACTTTCACTACGCTGTATTCTGAAGCTATTCCAGCTAATGGAAGGTTGTCCTTCAAAGTATTCATAAGCTAAACGCAAAAATAATCCCTAAAAATAAGTAAAACAAAAGAAAAGTACGAATTTCGAACATAGTTCGTCGAAAAGTTTGTGAACTTTTCAACGACCTGGTTAGAGAAAAATATAGAGCACACGAACAGGAGAGAATCAGAAGTTCGCGAACTTTTTACGCAACTTTTCTCGCAGATTTTTGACAGATTATACGGGCCGATTAAGAGTCCGGATCTGAGAAGAGTCACCATTTCGGCCATTTTCCGGACATTGAGCCCGGATTGCGATTTAAGCCAAACTCACACATAGGACCAAGAGTGCTCAGGGTCTTCATTTGAAATTTAGCAGCTATATTCTCTTTATCGCACAAAGTGGCGCGCCAGGTGCGGGCACAGTGAAAAGTGATGAAAATTCATATTTTCTCAACCGATCAAGTTAGACTCAAAATTACTTTTGCATTATATTAGGCTACCCCTAAGAGCTCTGGGACCATATTAAAATCGACTTCGGGTCGATTCTGAACGAGACATATTGATCACATTTTTTGATTATTTTCATTATTTTCAAGGTTAATGGAAAAACGCCGCTAATAACCTATATAATAATATAATCAATACACTGCTACATTGATCCCGACCACAATTGGGGAAATCCATTTTCCAACAAATTTGAAAATTGGACCTGAAGGTGGTATAGTCGGTATCAAAGCAAAATTATTTTTCGGTACCAGCGTTCTTTTGTACCGATACATATCATCAGCTGTCCGAAAATTATGAAACGTTGCCCCTCAGCGTTCTGCCACACTATGAGCGTCGAATTTGATTCGGTTCCGAGTAAAAAAATATTGTCCAAGAATTGCATAATTTTCCAATATTTTCAGTTGATGGAAAAAAAACGCCACTTTTAGCCTATGCTGCAGTATACTCCATTAAATGGTTCATTGATCCCGACCACAATTGCATAATTCTCATTTCCAACAAACTAGAAAATAATTAACGAAAGTACTTAAAACGCGTTCTTTGTAAGAGTGATTTTGGCATGGCACAACTCCGTCAAAATGATCGCCCGGGGTTCAAACTTTCAGTATATCACAGGTCTTCTGAGAAATCGTAGGTGCCGTTTGACAAACTGTTCATAGTGGTCCAATCTCTATGAGATTTTCATGGTATATAAAAATAAGGCCCACTAATCTCCAGAAAACTTTGTTGAACCGGAAATTGAAAACTGCCTAAAATCCGGCTCCGGTCATTTTGAAAATTCAAAAATTCATAAGATTCTTTAAAGTTGAGTAAAAAAGTCGTTCAAAAAAGGAAAATGAAGAACTCGGCGAGATGAACAACATTACTGTTGAAGTGAAACGGAATAAAAAATTTTGACATCTTCAGAAATGCGAAAAATCGATTTTTGGATCCAAAAATTGGCTGGCGTGAAAAAATATCCCCTATCTTACAGCTGATTTTGCCGAATTCGAACTCTACGCTCTTTTCTACCCCAGAAAAGTTGCATTTCAAACTCAAAGGACCGTTCCATTTTTTGTTTTAACGGCATAAACCAAGAATTTAGTGCACTTTGCCTGTTTGAGCATTACATATGAGTGACTATCTGAAAGAATTTACCATAGGCCGTACAGCGAAAAATAAGTGCTGATTTTAAGATGCCTTTAGGGGTAACTGTTCACGTAGAGTTCGAAAATCGACCTTAGGAAGCCGTAGCTCTGACCCCTGATTTTCTGTGGCGCGCCTCAACGGTGAGGTCTTTTTTTGTAAATCGTGAACGGCTGTACCAAACCCCATAAATGTATAGTAATTTTGAAAGAGCTCGACGAGATAAGCATTTTCACTGTTGGAAGTGAAACGCTAGTTAATCTGGGAAAAAGCTTATCGTCATTTCAATTGTCAAATTGGTCGTCATAAAAACGTTACATGCGAGGCGTACTTTTAAGTATGTTCATTAAAATCGCCTTGAAAAGTCACCCCTAGATGCAAATTTTGGCGCCAAAAAAGCCGCATACGAGGGGTCTCCCAAATAGAGGAAAAGGGGTCAATTGTTAGTAATTTCAGGTTTTTCGTTTATATCGTCTCCATTTTCACTATTTAGAAGCAGAGTTGACGAAAAAAATAGTTTCAAGATTGGGGAATGTGAATTATCATCGAAAAATCCGTGTTTGGATCGTTCGAAAAATATTGGTTTTCGAATTCTCGATTTTGCTCAAATTTGGGCATCTGAAAGTGTGGATTTTGTGAAGATGCGCATTCCTCATGAAGTAAAGAATACTTTCACGTAAATAAGCAAATGTACATATAAGCTTCTGTGAACACTTCTAGGTTCGGGTTTTTGACGTTGAACATTGCAAAATTGGTACTACCGTCTGAAATCAAGTCAATTTGGTGATTTCACACCACAATGCAATTTATAATGCACAAATAAAGCAGTCCCCAATCTTGAAACTGCGCATCTCACATTTTCGAAAATCCACACTTTCAGATGCCCAAATTTGAGCAAAATCGAGAATTCGAAAACCAATATTTTTCGAACGATCCAAACGCGGATTTTTCGATGATAATTCACATTCCCCAATCGTGAAACTATTTTTTTCGTCAACTCTGCTTCTAAATAATGAAAACGGAGACGATAGAAACGAAAAACCTGAAATTCCTAACAATTGATCCCTTTTCCTCTATTTGGTAGACCCCTCGTATGCGGCTTTTTTGGCGCCAAAATTTGCATCTAGGGGTAACTTTTCAAGGCGATTTTAATGAACATACTTAAAAGTACGTCTCGCATGTAACGTTTTTACGACGACCAATTTGACAATTGAAATGACGATAAGTTTTTTCCCATGAACTAGCGTTTCACTTCTAACAGTGAAAATGCTTATCTCATCGAGCTCTTTGAAAATTACTATACATTTATGGGGTTTGGATCAGCCGTTCACGATTTACAAAAACCGACCTCACCGTTGAGGCGCGCCACAGAAAATCAGGGGTCAGAGCTACGGCTTCCTAAGGTCGATTTTCGAACTCTACGTGAACAGTTACCCCTAAAGGCATCTTAAAATCAGCACTTATTTTTCGCTGTACGGCCTATAGGTTATATTGCTCGGTTCTCTCAGATAGTCACTCATATATTCGTCCAGTTCACCGAGCTAAGCGTGTATTTGATATTTTTCGATGTTTTGGACGTGGAAGACTAAAAATAGAGCCATAAAAGTTAAAATTTCCGCGTTTTCGACAAATCGATTTTTTGCCCTTGCAAAATATCGATTTTATCGAATCTCCGAAACTTCGCATTTTCGACGTAAATTTTCTTCCCCTGACCATAATGAATGTTTCTGATGCTTTTCCAAGGCCTGGGACATCAGCTTGTACATTTGACGTCGATTTGAAATATTATCATTGTAATTTGCATATATGTTTCATATATCTATGCAATGATAACAAAATGCGAATTAATAACTTCAGAAGCATTCATTATAGTCAGGGGAAGAAAATGTACGTCGAAAATACGAAGTTTCGGAGATTCGATAAGATCGATATTTTGCAAGGGCTAAAAATCGATTTTTCGAAAACTCCGAAATTTTAACTCTTATCGCTCAATTTTTACTCTTCCACGTCCAAAACATCGAAAAATGTCAAATACACGCTAAGGTCGGTGAACTGGACGAATATATGTAATGCTCAAACAGGAAAAAAAAAGTGCACTAAATTCTTGGATTATGCCGGTAAAACAAAAAAATGGAACGGTCCTGTGAGTTTGCAATGCAACTTTTCTGGGGTAGAAAAGAGCGTAGAGTTCGGATTCGGCAAAATCAGCTGTAAGATAGGGGATATTTTTTTCACGCCGGCCAATTTTTGGATCCAAAAATCGATTTTTGCATACCGGTTAAGACGGCTCATATAGAAATAAGTTATGGCTGCTAATGTCACTTTTTGAGCAGTTTTTGGCTTCTATCTTTTTTGAATCGCATTTTTTCGATCTCTAACATCGAAATTCGTTTTCTACGGGTGAAAATACGTCAGAAAAACTATAATTGGTGTACTTTTGAGATATGTTACTGTAACTTTTTTTTAAAATCGACCTATAGACATTCCCATATAGCCTGTTAATCAGCACTCATGAGGACCACTTCAAGAAAAAAGTTTGAGATTTTTTCGAATTTTAGCCATCCGTGTCATATTTACGTTTTCTGGCGGATGGTCTCTTAATTAATTTAAAGGATGACTGTAGGTAAAGTTAGACTGTGGCGGCTATTCTACCACTGAGCTAAGTAACCGATGGGTGTCTACCACCTAGTTCGCGCTATGATCTTTGGAAGCTACCTTAGACTTGCCGAGGGTACTCGTTTAAGTGATTTGTTCGAAGTTCCAATACTTCGAAATAAAAAGATAAGACAGTTCAATACACGAAAACATTTCGAAATTCCGCTGCTTCCCGCGCTTGTTTTAGAACGCCGACTTTTCCAAAAATAAAAGAAGGCAGGGAGATTACGGGAGGCCTGGGTGCGCGGGAAAGCGAGAGATAACGAGAATAACGAGAATAACGAGATCGCTTCCTATCGCGTTTACTTTTTCGATTTTGAAATGAGTTATGCTCGTGCAAAGTTTAATTGAAGGTCAGGGAATTCACAATTTCAGTTACGTTTCACTGTATTTAGAAATATGATATGATATGAACAAAAGGAAAGTCGATTCCGAAAATGCTTAGCATTCGGCTTGCTTTGCAAGCGCAAGCTCGTAAAAGCAACCCGTCAAACGTTCGTGACTCACGAAGCGTATTTCCACAGTAAATCTGGTGTACCTCGATGTTGCTTGATCGTTTACGACTTTCCTTGACAATTCCTTTATCAATGCGCGTTTATCAAGCTCGCTCAAATCTTTACAATCTCACGTCAGGATGACGAGAAGAGGCCTACTCGTGAAAAAAACTTGAAGATGAGGAGATGCTTGAAATTTCGAAGTTAGGCCTAACATACTGTAATATGAGACAGTTGAAACTATTTTGACCGGTTGAAACTATTTTGTCCCACTGTTTTCAATCGAGTTTAATCAGCGAACATTATTCTTGTTCGAAAATATACGGATTTTTTTCATAACTTGTTGAAAAGCATATCACATGATGTACGAGAGTTAAGTAAACTCAAAGCAGTGGATTCCATTTTTGACAAAATATTTTCAACCGTCTTATGAGACCTTGCACGAGAAAACGTAGCTTTTGGGATGGGACCACGGATGACTTTTTTTGCAACCCCCTCAATATTTTGCTGGTGAAGTGCCCATATCGAGTGCTGATATTTGGCCCAATATGAATGGCTTTGGTGCAGTTTCCGAAAAATGCCAGACCAGGCCCAAAAAATCAATAATTTTGATTTTTGGAAAAGTATGATCCAATAGGTTTTTCTGGACTATTTTTTGATAAAAATAACGAAAAACATACTTAGAAGGTGAACCCATGTCGATAAAGTATCAAAAACCTTTTTTTAGCCGTCGTGAAAAATGCTTTTCACTCTGTTCAAAAGTTACATTTTATTTTTTTTTACAGGAGATCCGTGTTATATTGGGCCAAATATTATCAGCACTCGGTATGGGAACTTCACCAGCAAAATATAGAGAGTGGTTGCAAAAAATTCATCCGTGGTCCCCTCCCAAAAGCTACGTTTTCTCATGCAAGGTCTCATAAGACGGTTGAAAAAATGTTGTCCAAAATGGAATCCACTGCTTTGAGTTTACTTAAACTCTCGTACACCATGTGCTATGGTTTTCAACAAGTTATGAAAAAATAAGTATATTTTCCGTTCGCTGATTAAACTCGATTGAAAACAGTGGGACAAAATAGTTTCAACCGGTCAAAATAGTTTCAACCGTCTCATATTACAGTATTTTAGGCCTAATTTCGAAATTTCAAGCATCTCCTCATCTTCAAGTTTTTTTCACGAGTAGAACTCTTCTCGTCATCTTGACGTGAGATTGTAAAGATTTGAGCGAGCTTGATAAACGCGCATTGATAAAGGAATTGTCAAGGCAAGTCGTAAACGATCAAGCAACATCGAGGTACACCAGATTTCCTGTGGAAATACGCTTCGTGAGTCACGAACGTTTGACGGGTTGCTTTTACGAGCTTGCGCTTGCAAATAAAAGCAAGCCGAATGCTACGCTTTTTCGGAATCGACTTTCCTTTTGTTCATATCATATCATATTTCTAAATACAGTGAAACGTAACTGAAATTGTGAATTCTCTGACCTTCAATTAAACTTTGCACGAGCATAACTCATTTCAAAATCGAAAAAGGAAACGCGATAGGAAGCGATCTCGTTATTCTCGTTATTCTCGTTATCTCTCGCTTTCCCGCGCACCCAGGCCTTCCGTATTCTCCCTGCCTGGATCTCGGCCCGTAAATCGGGGTATGTTACAGAAACATTTCAAGATTAGAAAATTAATTGTGGTTTTTTGAATACTTCTTCTTTTATTTTTTGGAAAAGTCGGCGGTCTAAAACAAGCGCGGAACCGGCGGCATTTCGAAATGTTTTCGTGTATTGAACTGTCTTATCTTTTTATTTCGAAGTATTGGAACTTCGAACAAATCACTTAAACGAGTACCCTCGGCAAGTCTAAGGTAGCTTCCAAAGATCATAGCGCGAGCTAGGTGGTAGACACCCATCGGTTACTTAGCTCAGTGGTAGAATAGCCGCCACAGTCTAACTTTACCTACAGTCATCCTTTAAATTAATAAAATTCACTTTTTTTCTTTCAATAGATTTTCAGAAAACACAAATATCATTGATTAGGAAATGTCTACAGAAAATCGTCATTTATCAAGCAAATGTTTTTCGAAAGTATGTTTGCTTCTTCTGTTATGTATCATTTTCACTCTACAAAGTTAGGTATGTTAAAGGAAAGTAATGCAATTTTCGCTTTTTTACTTCTCAATTTCAAAATTAAGCCCACTCCTCGCCTTCATTTCCTTTTATTGTGCCGCCCTCTCTTCGAACCTTCACGTACTATCATGAAAATTATGGCGAGCTTGTTCAACGAGCACTGATAAAGGCACTGGAGAGGGAGACTCGTAAAAGATTAAATAATTGGAGACCGGCAAGCCTTTCGGGTATTAAAATTCCTGTTCAAATAAGCTCAATGATGAGATACACAAATGTTGTACGCCTTGCTTTTACAAGCAGACGATTGCAAATAAAAGCATACCGAATTCGTATAATTTGTAGGATCAAGACTTCGGAGCAAGTGCGCAACATAGCTGGAATTAATGATATTCATTCGCTTGCTATTAAATCATTGTCAATTTCCGCTTATCTTGTCTTGTAGATATGGGCGTGTTATCGGCGTTATCCGGTCTACTCCTTCTTCCCAACCTCGCCTACGCATATCCCGAAATTCATGTGCAATTTCCACACTCTGAAGTCAACAGTGTGCACGTCGTACCATGGCCATATGGAAATGTGCGTTGTCTATAAATAAGTGCTTTCGTCAACCGTACGATTGTGCTCAGTTAAAGAACTCGGTTCAGAGCAGGTCGAAAAAAGCAGTACAACCCCATTTCTCCAATGGCAGTGTAAGTTATTTTTACTCAAACATACACAAATTCCAGGCTCCATTCAAATGCTCAGGAGGATGTAGAGTGTACTCGCCAACGCCATACGATTCAGTGTACATCACAGATGCTTCAGGGAAAAGATATAAAAGGTGCGGCATTTTTTTATAATTTCATAATTATGTTTATTTCATGTTTATTTTGTAAGTGAAGTCTCGTTTTTCAGCTTGAGGGAACTATCCAACATGATGCCGGGTCAGCCCTACCAACTTCCGGTATGAGAATGAATGTTTGATTTGTCTAATTGAGCAATTTTCCAGGCCGGCAATTCATACCAATTGGCGCAGCAGAAAAACAGCGCCACAGCCTATTCGTTCTATGTCGTTGAGAAAGAAGCGCGTCAGTGATATTGAACATTTTTTTAAATTGAAAACACATACAAATACAATACAATTTACTTTTAAAGCTAATTACGACACCAAAGTGTACTACGCGCCGGATCGCGCCAACGCAACCATAACCGCCGATGATCAGATCGTTACCGTAATGTCAAATCAAGGCCGCTTTCGAATGTCAAGCTTCCAAGGAAACTATACGGTAACTGTTTAAATCAATATAACAGTATAATTGCAAGTACAATCAGTTTTAAAATTAGCAATACCGAAGAATATAGCAACGAATCAACGAATATCATTAAACGCTTGGCAATTTGTTAACTTGAATTCTCTGTAAGGATGCGCTACCGTCCGTGTATACAGCTGGTTTTGACAACACACTGCGCCGTAAGTGTCAATTTTATTCACCCGAAAAAAATCCAAGTATATTTCAAATTTACAATACGAAAAACATTCCGATATATTTTTCATGGCAGAAAAAAACCGATTATCGTCCTTTCTGTATAGACTTTTCACTATCATTTTAGTGCGAACAGGCTGGTAATCTACTCATATTTTGCAGATCGGCATCCGCGATACTCAACACCTATTTCCCGCTCTACAGTCCGATCATCACTGTTGATTTCAAGAAGCCGGGAACAGGAAATTCTTTCGCTGCCTGGAGAATATACCACGCGTTCGTATTAATTATGATCTCCCACCCAATAGTTCTCAAGATCTCCCTGAGTATCTACAAGCGTGCAAAATAATGATAATCACCGAAGATAATTTTAAGGTGATACGGTTTCAACCATCGAAGACTCAAGTGCAGTATACGTATCGCCAGGTTTTGTTCTCTTAAATTTGCCAAGCTCGATATTTTCTTATCGAAAAAAGTATATGGTATGAATTGCGTGTTTAATTTGCTCGGGTTAACAACTTGTTTACAAAAAGCAAAGAATTTATTCGAAAAATGTATCACTCGCAGATTACGTCGGCTGCCCTTCTGTGGGCACTATGAAATACGGTCAATATATTGACACGGTCAATATCACCTATTCCCTGTCAAATCCCAAGAAAGCCATAGCACATTTCACACTTTGAAAGCTGGGTTTGATAACTTTGACCTCATTAATATGTTAATTGTTCTTCGTGATCGATTACAGTGGTCTGTCTGTGAAGGTCGCTGGCGAATACTCAGTGTCGGACAGTAAATATCCCATCAACTTGTCGGTGAATGACGACGAACAGACGTGAGTATCACGGGTTGCAGAACATTTTTCAGCCTTTCATCACAGGATACAACTACATATACTACGAAAGTATTAAGAAAATGCATTTCAGTTTGTTCGGACAAGGAAAAACCATTTCGAAGACATACCCATCTAAAAACTTCGAAATTAGCCTGTTCTGGTCGTACTAGAACTCGAACGATCGAGCTGCCCTACAAATCGACAACCTGCCAAAAGGTTCTACCATATTTTGAAAATTTACCATCATTAATGATGCTCGAAATACCATTCGTCTAATCATTTTATACTGTTTTTTCAATTGGATCTGATGGAAAGTGATTCTAACTTTTCTAAATGTACATTTTCAAAACTAATTTCACGATGTTTCAGCTGCTGACGTGCAAACAACGAAGGGACCAGAAGAACAGACTACAACAGTCCGCGCGGCGACCAATCGCGGTACCACCGCTGCCACGCAACCGACGACATCGATTGGGGCTCGGGCATATGGGATCACTACCTGCTGTGTGATCGCGTTACTTGTGCTTGTATAATCTTTAGTTGCTTCAGAAATATATTGAATTGTAGCTGAAATGTTAAAATTTTTGATGTTCTTCAAAAAATGATGCGAATGTGACATTTATTCTGGTGAAATAACCTCGATAATTCCATGAATTCATAATTATGCATTAATGTTCAATCTTCCGATTGAGTTTGTTCCCTGCTGATCAACGTCATAATTGCACACAATCGAAATGCAGAACATTCGTATTCCCATATTTCCGCATCGCGCATCTCGCCTCGTTGTTATTACTCGTCCGCTTCTATTAAGTTGGCTGCACAATTCATCCCGATCAGCTCTAGTCTCATCCTCTATAAACTGATGAGTGTGAGGGTGAATCTGACCCGCAGGCATTTGCAATTGCTGGATCAGAATTTGCCTCTCTTGAGGATTCGGAACCCAATTCTGGAGAGCTGGCATAATACGATCCATCGTTGCGAACTGAGGATACATGTCAATATAGTTCAACAGCTGATCTCGATTATATTGAGGTTGATCGCGAAATGGTTGGGTCTGGTGCAAGATGTGCTCAACAAAGGATTTTATGTCCAGTGAATGGTGATAAGTCAGTTCGATCGAAGGCACCAATTTGAGCACACGCTGAATTATTCGTGTGAATTGGACGACATCTGAAAAATGGAGTGTTTCCGTAATATACAACATTAAAATTGAGCATGGGCAGTTGGGCCATATTCTAGGTTCGCAAAATAATGGACGTTCTAAAAACCGTTCGTAACAAAATCATTGTTTAACGACCGGGCAAATCATGTCTTTGTTATTAAATTGATAATTTACCAATTGCTAAGAATCTTAAGTAGAGAACTAGTCGGCCAACTTGAACTTCCCCTAGAAGGTGAAATTCGAGGTATTGAAGCAATGGCCTGAAAATGTCGCAATTCCAATATTCCAACTTAAAACTTACAAAATATTATCCATGTTAGTCAAATTTAAGACCATCAGACCAATGCGAGTGCATTTCAATGCACTCTTCAGAATGTTAGATTCTTCGTAAAAGTGAATATGATTCGTATTGAATCCACTTAGATGCAGCCTTTTTATTGTCGAAGCAAGTTTTTTGAAAGAGTGTTTCAAGATCATTCTCCGATAGACCTTCCTCAGTACCGAAATCAGAAACCTAAATCATATCATCCATAATTGCAAATAGATAACACAGGTATCACGAGTCGATGAAGCAAAAATAAGTCCATCACGAACAATTTTTAAAAAATATTTTTAAAATCGGTCATACTGAGGTATATTACTATCCCAGACATAAGAATGCGAATGATCCAGGTTATTTGTCCGAGAGCCGTCAATTAGGAATTCTCCGGTTTTGTTCCCGGCTATACCGTATATCAGCTCCCAGATAAGCTAGAGAGACGGCAGTGGTCTTAAAAAATGCAGAAAATTATTTTGAGAAACTTTTATGTTGAAAGTTAATTGCAAAAATCAAAAAGAAAAATTCTTTAGCTGAAAAACTGAATTCCAGAGAGAATAACAAATATTTTCGCAATGATGTACGAGAGTTCCTGGAAATTTTATTGCATATTTTGGAAGAACAACTTCCCTATTGTATTATAAAAAAATAAAAATGGCAAAACGGTGGGGGTTCATAGTCTCATTTTTCGCATTCAATGTGTAGTAGTCGGAACCTCAGTTCTGAAATACCAAAAATTATCATTCCAGTTAGCTATATCTCACTCTCTGGTACCTTTTTATACTGTTTCGAAGCCATGAAAGTTAAAATACTGTCCGAAATTCGAAATTTCCAACTTTTGAAAAATACGCTTTTCGCGTCCTCGGATGAGCACGAATTTCATCATTTAAAATTTAAAATTTATAAATGCGGTACGGTCGAATACTGTCGATTGGGATAGTATATGCCACCGTCAACAAAAAATAATGTCATGCGGCATCATTGAATGTTGTATTCTTTTCAAATTTATCGGACAAATATCGCTCCAGCGAAGGTGCGTAATGACCTAAAATTATTTTTCGGTAAGATTACTAAGAAAATCAATGCAATTACATCATGAAAAATATTCTTGGAGGTAGGTGAGTCTGAAAATCTATAACACATTTCATATTTCTTAATTTTAGAAATTCTGAAAAAATGAGATTTGCAAATCTTGATTTTCAGAAACATTTCAATTAGTGGAATTTACATTGTTTTTTCAGACTCAACTGCCCCAATACAATTTTGCATATGTAATTGTATCCATATTCTTAATAATCTTATCACAAAATAATTTTATCCATTTATGAACCTTCACTGGAGCGAAATTTGTCAGATAAATTTGAGACGAATACAACTTTCGATGGTGCGGCATGGTATTACTTTTGTTGATGGTGGCATATACTATCCCAATCGACTGTGTTTGACCGTGCCGTGTTTATAAATTTTAAATTTTAAATGATGAAAATCGTGCTCATCCGAGGATGCGAAAAGCGTATTTTTCAAGTTAGAAATTTCGAATTTCGGACATTAATTTAACTTTCATGGAAACAGTATAAAAAGGTACCAGAGAGTGAGATATAGCTAACTGGAATGATAATTTTTGGTATTTTAGAACTGAAGTTCCGACTACTACACATTGAATGCGAAAAATGAGACTATGAACCCCAACCGTTTTGCCATTTTTATTTTTTTATAATACAATAGGGAAGTTGTTCTTCCAAAATATGCAATAAAATTCCCAGGAACTCTCGTACATAATTTACCTCAAAGTAGGGATTTGTCTAATAGCATCGAGCGTGTCCAGCGCAAATACACCAAATCTGTACTCCTTAAATGTCGCGTCCCTAACAGGTCTTATCCTGATCGCCTACGTTATTTCCATTTAGAACCTTTAGAGTATCGTCGTACAATTATTGACTTAGCATTCGTATATAAAGTTATTCACGAAGATGTAGACATAGGCTGCCCTTCCTTTCTCCTCCTAGCCCCCCCCCTCGACCTAGGCGCCCCAATCTCTTCCAGTTACGTAAACATCGTTCCATATCTGCTTTTTACCACACATTTCTCACAAATAGAGTTGTGCCCTTATGGAACCGTATCCCTAATAATATTGTAATCTCTAGAAATAGTGAACTGTTCTCGCTCAGAGCTAGAGCTATAAATAGTATTGATTATTCTCATTATCTCTAATTCACTCTCGCTTGTAACTGACGGCTATACTCCCTTTGTCATCTAGATATGACATCGTAATTATCATGATTCTAATTTTCCCTGTAACATCTATTTTATACCTCTGCACTGTCGCATGATAAAGAATTATTATTATTATTACGAATATTATTATTATTACGAAAATATTTGTTTTTCTCTCTGGAATTCAGTTTTTCAGCTAAAGAATTTTTCTTTTTGAGTTTTGCAATTCACTTTCAACATTAAAGTTTCTCAAAATAATTTTCTGCATTTTTTAAGACCACTGCCGTCTCTCTAGCTTATCTGGGAGCTGATATACGGTATAGCCGGGAACAAAGCCGGAGAATTCCTAATTGACGGCTCTCGGACAAATAACCTGGATCATTCGTATTCTTATGTCTGGGATAGTAATATACCCCAGTATGACCGATTTTAAAAATATTTTTTAGAAATTGTTCGTGGCCCCCTCCACTGACTCGTGATACACGTGATAAATTGAAACTAAATTAATAATTGTGTGATGTTCGAATAATTTTAAGGTAGCATAACGACTGGGCGGTTTTCCCAGTCGATATGATTGATGGTCAAACTCAATACCATAGATACGGACAAATTTCAAAACTAAATTATAACTCACAAACTCGAATTTCAGATAAATTGTGTTTTGGTGTATTTGCCATTTTCTCTCCACATCAAAGTATCGGCAATATTTAGGCGGAATTCGAATGTTCAATTCAGAAGGATTAGAAAACCAAGATAATTCCTCGATAACGGGCAGATGAGTTCGATTTTCTATGTGTTCTACTACCAGTTCATTCCATCTTGTAGACATCTCAATAAGGTAAAAGTAATGTTAAAAAATAAGCAAATCATTATTTCCTAATAGGATATTTGGAAATGCTGTTGCGATATGTGATTGTATAACACATTGAATAACCTTGTAGAAGATCCAAAAGTAATAATTATATATTGTTATGACTTGCCGGCCTCACCATTCACATAGCATCGACGTCTTCCAGCGCCACTCTGATGACCCTCCGAATGACATCCGGAATAAGATTGATGAGAGTGAGGTCTTCGGGCATCTGGAATGACAATTCTCTGTAAATGTTGAATGAATATATAAAGGAAGTGACAGAATGGATGCAAATTGCTTGAATGTGTTGAGTGTAATAATATTCGAAATATTGGGAAGACAGAACGAGGCGTCAAGCATCAAAAATGTTCATTGAATGAATGCGGAAGGAAGGAGGGAAAGGAATTGCATGAATGCGAACGGTTTGAAAATGAATGCGTCGAGTGCGAATATTTTCGAATATTGACATAACACATCGAGGAAAGCAGGTGTCACGTATCGTACAGCTTGCCATGCTGAAGGAATTCATTATTTGATGTGCTCATCGGGTAGCATTATTTATCGGGTGGACGTATGAAAACAAATTTTCATATTGAATTTCACATTTCGTTAGTGTATCGTCGTTAGTGTGCAAAAGTACTTTGATGATTTCGCGAAATAAATTTGCCCATCCCACGTAATATTTTCGCTAATGGGTCATCTGCACTACGCATATGATTGTTCCAGACTACGGCGTTGATGCAGGGTATGCTTTCTGGAACAATATGGACCAGTGAGAGTCGAAGAGAATTCGTACAACGCCAGTGATGCTAGTACAGTATTCTCAAGCCCCCATTTCGAAATTTCATCCACTCTTTATCATATTTTTTCACGCGTCGTTTTCTTCCCGTTATCATGGCGTGATATTGTAGAGAGTTGAGCGAGCTTGTTAAACGTGCATTGATAAAGGCATTGTATACGCCAATCGCAAACGATCAAGCAACATCGAGGTACACCAGATCGCATTGAATTTCCTGTGGAAATACGATTCGTGAGTCACGAACGTTTTACGGCTTGCCTTTACGAGCTCACGCTTGCTAATAAAAGCAAGCTTAATATTCAGCTTTTTCAGAATAGAGTTGTTGTATTTCTTCGGCGACTGCGTGCAACTCATATGTGTCATTACATTTACGCAGATTATAGTTGTACTCTAGCAGTGTACTATCATTCCCCCGTTTTGCTCCCAATTTCCGCCGCTTTTAAGATACGAGCATGCTGCGGGAGTTCTCGCTTCTCCTTCTTATATGTTGCTACGCCGGAGCTGGTCCTGAATTTCGCGTCAACTTTCCTCACTCCCAAATGATCGAGAACGAGAAAGTCATTGTTCCCTGGCCCTACGGACCTGTGAGTTGCTTAATTTATCTTTAGATATATCTCGAAGAAAGCGCTGATGAGCGAGGGAGAGCAATGGTGTCGCTCTCTCCATATCACACAATCTCTCGCACACTCTGATCGACGAGAGAGCGTGTGGTTTGGAGAGAGTCGATGATTCCTCGCGAGGGAGTATTGAGTTTCATTCATCAACTTTTGCTCATTTCCCCTTATCCGAAATGCGCTTGATATTCCCGAAATTATTCATAATGATTATAGAAACAATATTTCAGCTTTACGTACTCTAAATATATACCAAATTGCAAATAATTATCCGGAAAAAAATGATCTTCATTAAATGTTCCATCAGGCTCCATTTCGATGCAACGGAGGTTGTAGAGTGTACGCCCCGCCGGACAACGAATATAACCTAGGAGTATACATCGAAGACACTACCGGGAAGAAATATGTAACGTGAGATGATATTACCACATATTGGCATGTTTAATCATTCATAAATATAAAAGTTATCATGCCCTGTTTCAGTTTGACCGAGATATCACGGCTGAAACCGGGGAATTTCTACGAACTTCCGGTTGACATCAACATTTTCAACTTTTTTTTAAGAAAGCCTAATGCTATGAAATAATGCTATTTTAATGCTCATGTTTATATTTTAGGCAGGTAAATCGTACCAACTGATGTATTCGAAAAACAGCGGCGGCCCATACGTTTTCTATGCCGTTGAAAAGGGAGCTTGTAAGTGAAAATAAAAGGTTAACTTACGAAAGACATGTATACGTAACGACATCGATGCGGCTACATTTTTTCGCTTACATTCAACGTTTTAAGCCAATTACGACACAAAAGTGTACTATGTGGATAGGGGCAATATCACCATAACTGCCGATGATAAAATCGTTACTGTGCTATCGAGATTTGCCCGGTTTCGATTCTCCAGCTTCCAGGGCGATTATTCGGTGAGCATTACACAATTACATAGCTAACAACAGGCTGACTTTGAAAATATACGTACTGAACTAAAGTGATAGAGAGATTTTTGAGATGAATATTCAAAATGAAATAGATGATATTACTCTTTCTGAACGCTCTACCTTCCATCTACACGGCTGGCTTCGACAGCTACGAGTCCTGTCGCCCAATATATACGGCCCCGTGAGTTTACTTGTGTTTTTGTATATTTGTAGAGTTATGTTATATGTATAATGTTGTGTTTTGTCTTTTTTTCAGCTCAGCGTCAGCAATCCTGAATACATACTTCTTTATCCCCAGTCCGATCGTTACTATCGACTTCAAGAAGGCCGGAGGCGGACGATCAGTTATGATCTCAGGGGAATATAAAGGTGAGTGATTGTTTTCCTTTTATCCATATGCTTATTTCTCCAGTTGATGAGACCTCAATGACCAAAGATTCGAGTGCTGTATTTACCTCGCGAGGTTAGCCTTTACTGTTCCAATTATATTGCATCAGTGATGAGAGAAAAAAATAACTCAAATCATTATTATGTATTAAACACACGTTATTTACATAATTATGATAAATGTGTGACTTTCCGCTAAGCAATTCTTAACAGACCGTCCACGAGAAAACGTAACAAATAGGAGGGGTCCACGGATGGTAAAAAATAGATTCTCCCGTTAATTTTTTTCTGAAGTGAGGGTCCAAAGTTAGGAAAACAGGCACCAATAGCTAAGGTTCTAGGTCGGTTTGGAAAAAGATACAGTAACCCACCATTTTTGGGGTCGAAAATTTCGATACTTCAGAATTTCATGAGATATAGATTTTCTGGTGTATTTTCACTCGTAGAAAATGCATTTCAACATTAGAGCTCACGAGATGTCGATCTAAAAAAAGTTAGGCCAAATAAACCGATTTTCTCGGTCGAAATCGGCCAAAAACTTCTCATAACAAATTTGGATGCCTCGGTGGGGCGTGATTGCATTACATTTTCGGAATCTACGTGTTCAAATGGATATTCCATGAATTTTCAGATTTAAAAAAGGGTATTTTTCAGAATTAACTTCAAAAGATTTCGCTCACTGATTGGTCAAAACCTGTAGATCAGATCACAGTAGGTATAGAGAACTATGTCATGCAAAGAAATGTAGAGGAGATCAATCTGAACATTTCATCTGTTGAAAGTGAGTTTCTATCTTTTCGTCGAAGCGCGCTACAGAGCCTGGAAGTTAGCAATATCAGGCCGGAATCCCCAGAGAGCGCGCGCTCTGCCCGTCGGGCGCTCTTGCCGCCTGACCTCTGCCCCTCCCCCTCTATTTAGTGCTCTCTCGCGTGCGTCCAGCATCGTGTTTGCCAACTTCCAGGCTCTATAACTCGCTTCAACGAAAAGAAACTCGCTTCTTTGCATGACTCAGGTCTCTATACCTACTGTGATCTGATCTACAGGTTTTGTACAATCAGTGAGCCCTATCTTTGGAAGTTAATTCTGAAAAATACCCTTTTTTTAAATCTAAAAAAAATCATGGAATATCCATTTGAACACGTAGATTCCGAAAATGTAATGCAAACACGCCCCACCGGGGCATCCAAATTTGTTATGAGAAGTTTTTGGCCGATTTCGACCGAGAAAATCGGTTTATTTGGCCTAACTTTTTTAGATCGACATCTCGTGAGCTCTAATGTTGAAATTCATTTTCTACGAGTGAAAATACACCAGAAAATCTATATCTCATGAAATTCTGAGATATCGAAATTTTCGACCCCAAAAATTGTGGGTTATTGTATCCTTTTCAAAACCGACCTAGAACCTGTGTTCCTAACTTTAGACCCTCACTTCAGAAAACAATTAACGGGAACATCTATTTTTACCATCCGAGACCACTTCCGTTATCTCATGGACGGTCTGTTAAATGACTTGACAAAAGCTATACCGCACATTTTTCAACAAATATGCAGGATACGTCGGTTGCCCTTTAGTGGGCACCTCTCGCTACGATGAAAGACCATTCAAAATCAACGGCAGCTTCTCTTTGACAGATGCTAAGTAAGATATTGAAAGATCTCGGAAATTTCGGTGAAATTAAAGGGGGAATATAGTTTGAACCTTATAATTTTCGAAACAGGCCTTTGTGATAACACTTCTGGATTGACTCATTTACTCCTTCTAAATCTATTGAAATTTAAAAAAAAGATCATATAGATGATATTCCAGCTATTTCAGTGGCTTCACAGTGAACATCGAATACGCTGTATCGGACAGTCGGAATTCCATCGTACTCACTGTCAATAGCGAGGTTCAAAAGTGAGCAGTGCCGACAGCCCTTTTTTATTTAATTTTACATTTCATTAGGTCATATTTTTCAGTTTGTACGGCACTGGGACGTTCTCGAAGAGTTACTCCTCCACTAACTTCGCCATCAGCGTCTATTACTCGTCCGAAGATGCGTACGATCGAGCTGCCTTTCAAATCGACAATTTGCCGCGAGGTTGAATACATTTTCCTATTCATTATATAGTAAAGTCGTGCACACTTATCCATTGATTTATCTATTTATGGATATTAATAATAGAGACATGGGTTTTTTTTGTATCTTCATTTCCGATTGCTGCTTGATCGATAGAGAAAGGAAAGTTAAGCAACAGCGTTGTTGTCACAACAGTTCTTTTGAGATGCAATGTACCTTATTTCAGGTATTCCCGTGCAGACAACTCAGGGCACAAGGCGCAAACTACGACAGTCCGCGCGACGTCCACTCGCGTGACTACAGCAGGGACAGTGCTTGTGCTTCCCACTACATCGACAGGCGGGCATGGACTACTCACTGACTTGGTCCTCATCGCACTGATTGCATATGTGTGGTAGAGAAGTGAAGGCGGAATGGGTTGAATACCATGTACCCCAATCGAAATCTCGTTCATGTCCATGAATAAACACGTTGATAATAAATTAATGGTATTAATCCTTTTGCGAAATTTAGACATATCACACAATCATTTTGCAACAAGGGCAAATAAAAATGTAATTGAATTTTCAATTAATTAATATTGACGAATGCTGACGGTAGTCACAGAGCACACGACATCGACTTGCGAACGGGTTCACCTCGTTATGATTGATTTAGTTTCGCTTGTGTGTGAGTGCATTCCAAATATTTTGTTTACTATTTTCACAAATTTGATGAATGAAACGATTACATTGAGTTCACATTATAATTCTCTTGTTCTCCGATGAATGAATTGAATATGAAATAATGTATTCGTCATTCTAATATTACAAATAAAGAGGCTCTGCGTTATCTCGACAATGCCAACAAAAAGCAGCATGAAAATTAACGCTTAGAAATTTCTCAACTAATATCTAATCTATTAATTAAGTTTGTTGCCTGCTGATCAACGTCATAATTGCACACAATCGAAATGCAGAACATTCGTATTCCCATATTTCCGCATCGCGCATCTCGCCTTGTTGTTATGACTCGTCCGGTTCTTCTGAGCTGGCTGCTCAATTCATCCCGATCAGATCTACTTTTCCTCGATAAAATGATTAGTCTGGGGGTGAATCTGACTCGTACGCATTTGTAATTGCTGGGTCAAAATTTGTCTTTCTTGAAGATTTGGGACCCATGTCTGGAGCGTCGGCATAATATGGTCCATCGTTGCAAATTGGGGATACATTCCAATGTAGTTCAACAGTTGATCTCGATTATGTTGAGGTTGGTCACGAAATGGTTGAGTCTGCAGCAAGATGTGCTCAACAATAGATTTTCTGTCCAGTGAATGGTGATACGCCAGCTCGACTGAAGGCACCAATTTGAGCACACGTTGAATGATTCGTTTGAATTGGACGACATCTGAAAAATGCAGTGTGTCCGTGGGCGCGGCAACATACTTTGCAAATGAGCCGTCGGATCTTTTATTTTAATATTTAACATTGCTAAGGGACATCCGTTTCTAATCGTAATATTTTTTTTAATCGAACGGAATACGATTGTTGTTGTTATGAACGCACTAGTTTACCAATTGTTGAGAATCTTGAGTAGAGAACTAGTCGGCCAACATGAATTTCCTTGAAAAGATGAAATTCGAGATTGCAATAACGGTCTGCAATTTTTCTTCAGTATTTCAACATTTGAACTTAAACAAATATAAATAAAACTTACAAAATATTATCCAAGTTAGTCAAATTTATAGACATCAGAGCAATGCGAGTGCATTTCAATGCTCTCTTCAGAACGTTAAATTCTTCAAAATAATGTGCATGATTCGTATTGAATCCACTAACATGCAGTCTTTTTATTCTCGAAGATCGACGAAAGATGTGGGAAGTTTTTTTAATGAGTTTTTCAAGATCATTCTCTGATAGATCTCCATCAGTGCCGAAATCACAAATCTGAATCATAACATTAATGATTACAAATAGATAAATTGACATTTTCTTTACATAACAATTAATATTAAATTGTGACGTTCGAAAAATTTTCATGTAGCATACCGAGTGGACGGTTTTCCCAGTCGATATGATTCATGGTCAAACTTAATGCCATATTTAGAACCAATTTTCGAAAACTAAATAGTACTCACAAACTCGAATTTCAGAGAGATTGTGTTTTGATGTATTTTCCATTTTCTCTCCACATCAAAGTATCGGCAATATTTAGGCGGAATTCGAATGTTCAATTGAGTAGGATTCGAAAACCAAGAGAATTCATCGATAACGGGTAGATGCGTTCGACTGTCCATGTGTTCTACTACCAGTTCGTTCCACCGTGGAGATATCTCAATACGTACGGTAAAACCATAAGTGAAATAATATGTTTTAATAGGTTATTTATTGATTCAAGTAATCGCTTGTTTCATTATGGCTTTGAACATGAAAAGCACCAAATTTAATTAATAGTTATCGTCTCTCACCGTTCTCAAGGTATCGACGTCTTCTTTAGCAACTCGAATGATCCGTCGGATGACATCCGGGATGAGATTGAGTAGAGTAAGGTCTTCCGACATTTCAGAGGACAATTTAACTACCTAAGAATCAAGAGAGTTTAGTGAATATCTAAAGGAAGGTATGAATGAATGTTGTTGTGTGATAAACATGAATGCGAATGGATTGAGATTGAATGCGTTGAGTGCGATGATTTTCGAATATTGGCAGAGCACATCGAGGAAAGCGGGTGTCACTTATCGTGCTGTGTTGAAGGAATTCGTTCTGTGACATACTATTCATTATACCTCAATCGTATTGCGAGCGGACGAGCAACAGCAACAGAGGTAATGGTAGTACGAAGAGTCGAGAACCAAATCCAGAACATAATCATTACACTTGCGGCGAGTGCGAAGTTCGTTGAAACTAGAATAAATCATTTAGTTGAGAATCATTTAGCAGAATAAGGAATGGAATACATTGCCAGCTTTGGAGACTGTCCAGCCATTTCCAACAGACGACGATGGCAACGCAACGATCCCTTGTGCTGGTCGAGATATAAGTAAGGAAGCAATAAACAAACCAAATTCAAAGGAACAAAGCATGATGGAATACTTATGCTAAGCGACAGTTCCCAATAATTGAGACATGAGAGATAGAAGTTCAACTTGAGTTCCAAGAGTAGTAATTGAAGGACGAAGAGAAATATTCGGAGAACCAGTGGTCGGAGTACACTCATCACTGTGGTAGACGTAGAGAGAGAGGAGAAGACATGACCAGAATGAATCCTCTGGGCAGGATCAAGACATTTATACGCAAACACGCCAAGTTGTTGTTTTTTATCCTTTTTATCAATTTCCCACCTAGACAAGCGGCATTCAAATGTGTTATTTTATATAAGGAGTAATGTGGATGTTCAGGATAGTTCTCTCCCTTTGGTTGTGATACCTCTTTCCACCGTAACTCAGTACATCGTCCACATTTCCCATCTGGTTGTATAGTAATAATCCCGATGCAATTCGCATAGATATCTCGAAATTACAGAGAAAGACAATACAGGGGAAGCAATCAATTAACATGAACAAAAAACATGAATTTTAGAAGGGATGGGAATGAAGAAACCGTAAAACTACGTTATTCATTTTTCAAGCAAGGAATCAGCAGTCAGAAGGAATCAATAGTAGAAAAATTATGTGAATAATTCACATATTGTGCACTGAGGATCCTGACCATCACGAGAAGCTGCGAGATGCACATCATCGACGCGCGCCGCACACAGCGCATGCCCGCAATCAATAGAGAAGTGCCAGAAGCGATTACTCTGACGACTGCAGATCGGACAGATAGACAAGGCTTTGATAAGCAAGCGAGAACGTTCCGTGACGACCTTCTGCAGCGTGCGACTCCATAGCCGGCAATGGTGAAAAACAAAAATGTTTCCTCCACCCACGTCACCCCCCAACATCTCTCTATTCTGGCGATCTGATGAGAGCCTCTCAAGGAGAGACCCCCGTCTGCCCTCGAACGGGATGCGTGCATCGTCTTCCATCACTTGCAGTCTACAGACTACCCATGGCTCCGTGAAGTCGCGGCTGCTAGAAGCATCGAATTAGAAAAAAAACAGACGGACAAATGCCAGAGGGAGTCTAGAATATAAATACAGAAGGAAGAAAATAGAAGTAAATTGGGGGAACTTACACTTTGCTGATCAGACGCTGAACTCCGTTGATAAGAGGACAATAGTCCCCTGGACGGCGCATTGACTTCAATATTCCGACGAAGGAGGCAAGTTAACCGATGGGGGTATGGTACACCCCTATCGGGTAACGAGCGTGAGACGAACGACGAGCGATTTCTTAAGTAGGCACGGTAGTCCGAAGTAGAGTGCGCTATTCGGGTAATAGTCTCTTCATTTCTCCTCTGTCTCACTCGACCGGTCGAGACACTGTGCGAAATGAAGAGAAAATTACCCGAATAGCGCACTCTTGTCTGAAGAGAGAACGCGAGTATACAGTACTGGTCAAAAGTTTCGCAACTATTTTGTCGTTGTCATATCTTTCTTCAAAATTAAGAGAGAGATCTACGGTTTGGAGTATTTGATAGATAAGCCTCAAGAGAATATATTCGTACCATACATTATTGATTAGCTTAAAATTGCAACATACAGTAATCAAATTCCGTGCATGTGTTAGATCTTATTTTTTTGAAACTCTACCAAGTGTAGGAATCTGTCCTCACTAACTGCGCAGAGAGCATATCCTCTGATGATCACAATCCACCATGTGACTCGTTTGAGGCATTTCGGAGAAAGCCGTTATAACGATTTTCATGGACCTATAAAATTTTTGATTTTGGTTATATCTTTGAGCGCCGTTGAACTACAGAGCCCAGATTTCGCAGGTACTATATATTAGTGATGGAGCACTCTTGTACCATGTTTCATTTCGATCGGATGTCAAATTCTAAATTTCGAAAAAATTTCGATCGCCATTTTCATCAACATGAAATTAACCATTCGCGTGAAGATAAAAATCTACTTTCTTGTCACTTTATGCAGAAACCATTCACGAATAAGTATGCGAAATTGCGAAGTTAGGCGATTACTCATACTTATTTCACAGTCGATTAATGAACTAGATTTAAAGGGGGCGGAGCCTTCAAAAGAGGTATGTGTCAACAATGAACCGCCTCAGATTCGCTCCAAACTCGTTCAGAAGCTTTGCTAATTTGATTTATCCACATTTCACATTGGAGTGGAGTCATCTCATTGAGAACTTTTCCGCTAGAGTAGAAAATATTTCGAGTCAGACCACTTTTGAAGGCTCCGCCCCCTTTGACTCTAGTTCATTAATCGACTGTAAATGAAGTATGAATAATCGCCTAACTTCGCAATTTCGCATACTTATTCGTGAATGGTTTCTGCATAAAGTGACAAGAAAGTAGATTTTTATCTTCACGCGAATGGTTAATTTCATGTTGATGAAAATGGCGATCGAAATTTTTTCGAAATTTAGAATTTGAAATCCGATCGAAATGAAACATGGTACAAGAGTGCTCCATCACTAATGTATAGTACCTGCGAAATCTGGGCTCTGTAGGTCAACGGAGCTCAAAGATAAAACCAAAATCAAAAATTTTACAGGTCCATGAAAATCGTTATAACGGCTTTCTCCGAAATGCCTCAAACGAGTCACATTGTGGATTGTGATCATCAGATGATATGCTCTCTGCGCAGTTAGTGTGGACAGATTCATACACTTGGTAGAGTTTCAAAAAAATAAGATCTAACACATGCACGGAATTTGATTACTGTATGTTGCAATATTAAGCTAATCAATAATGTATGGTACGACTATATTCTGTTGAGACTTATCTATCAAATGCTCCAAAACCATAGATCTCTCTCGTAATTTTGAAGAAAGATATGACAACGACAAAATAGTTGTGAAACTTTTGACCGGTACTGTATGCAGAGCACAGTCTATCAGCTGATGCACTCACCTGCCAACCCCCCACCATTTTATAACGACAACGGAGGTGTGTCGGCACGGTGACTCATAGGCCCCGCTCTCCCCTTGTCCCCCCTCTCACTGGCGATCCCCTCACTCTCTTCTCAATGAAACCATGGAATAAAGTCGTATCTTAGTGCCTTGGACATTATATCCTGTTCCTCGGGGGAACAGTTATTGTAAACATTCAGTTTGGTCATCGGCTGACCTCTCTGTCTTATTGCTCGTCTCTCTTTTGGTAGTTACTCATCGGCTGAGCCTCTACTCCCTTGTAGTCTCCTCTCTCCTATTCTAACCAATTCCCTCCTCCTAATCTTCTATCCATATTCTACCACTTTGCTGCCGAGAAATGGTGCATCTATCTGCGATTACGAACCCTTCTAATTCTCATTCTTCTTTCCCTTTGATTACTCCAACTATTCCCCAACTCATGCACTTCTGCACAAAGATTCGCATGATTGTCGAATCACTCTTATCCACTTCTGCCCCATACGCTGAGATTCCCGCTTCTCTCAATCCTGAGGAATCCATCCCTCAAGATTACTCCTCGCGTGAAGATTTGTGCGAAGAAGTCGCCCAGAAACTCAGCCAAATTATTACCTACATCGAAAAGGTTAGGTATAATTGTTCAGTCCTAGATATTAGATTAAAACAGCTTGAAGAAGCATCCCTGTGTAGCCATATATATGCTGAATTGAAATTCGAAATGCTTTCCCAAATGCGAAATCTCAAAGAAAATTTCGATCTGGGTAACGAGCGCCTTCTTCGGTTGCATACAATTCGTCATAAGCTCACCCGTCTGAAAAATAGCCTTATTTTTTCGCTAAATCCCAAACCCCTCATTATTTCTCAATCCTTCCATAAACTTTCAACTGATTCCATTCCTTCTAACGGCAATCAGCCCTCCTTATCTGATTCATCCAAACCCGCCACCGTTTCCGATCACTCCGATTCTTCAAATCAGATTTACCAGATTCATTCTTCTTTTGACGCGATCGAACACTCCGTAAAATTGTGCCAAAATGTCGATTTCGACTCCCCCACCTGACCATATTATTGAAGCCCTGCCCTCCCCTTCGATCAGATTCGGCCCAGAGTGGCACCCAACTCGCCCTCCACCTCTTCCATTGAGTCTACGATTGACAGAAAATAGTATCGTATTCGGTCATACTATGTCTAATCAATACAATCGGATTCTGAAGCACAAGCCTTTTCCCTTCTCCATTCAGCCCCCTTACACTTTCTCCTTCCTCTTCGCATTTCAACCAGGAGACCGAGAGAAAAGGTCGTTACTGCGCGTTTGGTTGAAAGCAAGCCGCGATGTGGTGAAATCTCATCTGTACAGTGGCCGACGAAAATTAATGAGAAGGAAAGATACAGGGACCACGAAACGGAAGAAAATAGACAGCAATTCCTAGAAATATATTTATCATAGATCATTGTTCCCCTACTATCCTATATTTTCTAATTTAGTGCTTCTGCCCATAAACGATAGTTACCCCATTCGCAACCACCAATTCCTGCCCCGTTCAAACTATATCCCCAGGCCTGATTAGTTCACTCCTTACGCCACCATGACGACCATATCACCCAAAGCCCTGAAAAATTGATTGTTTTCCACAAACAATTGTCGAAAAATCTCCCTCGCCTCTGTTCCCACTATATTCAGATAATCATCTACAGCTTGTGACGAATGGCGACATTGCGACGTTCGGTGAAGTTTTTGCTCTTAATTTTAAAAAATATATATATATATTTTGTTAACATTATTTCCTAATAATCATCAATGTGTAGTTTTCCCCTTTGTAAAATCCAATGACTCCCAATTCTTTTCATTCTTTTACAGGTTCCTCCCTGTCATATTTCCGTTAACTCTCGCACCGTGTCGACACTCGTCAAGAAATGCTCCGAGCCAGTGGGAGGTCCCATTCGTTGAGAGCCATTGCACGTTGGTGGCTTCTCCCCCCTCGTACCCCGCCGTCCTTAGATTTATTAAAACAATCAAGTTAGCATCTCTTTTAGGGCCTGTTATTATATGTTCCCGATCGTTAATGTATATCTCCCATTCATATAACACTTTACCGTATTTTTTGTAGAAACTGTAGTGGTTCACTCTCATCGGATGGGAGAGAAAGGTGCCCCATCAAGATTTCGTATGGGGGTCCCTCCCACCCTATCCCTGTCCTTGAGCAGTGAATCCTTCAGCGAAATCCAATCCACATCACCCGATATTCACTACGATTGCTTTTTGTACCCCTTTATTCTATCCCAACCTTTTGTTGTCCATTTTCAAGTGCACATATAATGTTGCATCATATAATTTGTTCGAACCTCATTTTTAATCGTTTTTTTTGCCTACTGATTCTTGTTGCCCCCGGGAATGTGTCGGCACGGTGACTCATAGGCCCCGCTCTCCCCTTGTCCCCCCTCTCACTGGCGATCCCCTCACTCTCTTCTCAATGAAACCATGGAATAAAGTCGTATCTTAGTGCCTTGGACATTATATCCTGTTCCTCGGGGGAACAGTTATTGTAAACATTCAGTTTGGTCATCGGCTGACCTCTCTGTCTTATTGCTCGTGTCTCTTTTGGTAGTACTCATCGGCTGAGCCTCTACTCCCTTGTAGTCTCCTCTCTCCTATTCTAACCAATTCCCTCCTCCTAATCTTCTATCCATATTCTACCACATTGCTGCCGCGAAAGGAGGCCATACACAACCACCTGATGACAAGGTTATACGAGGGAGAGCTCGAGAACGAGATTTTTCAAGGCGATAAAAGATCAAAGGTACGAAAGAGAAATTAGATAAATTCTTGCGTTTCCAATCAATTAGAGAAATGCTCACCGAAATACCACTAGTCTCATGACGCAGGAATCAAATTCAGAAAAGGGCTATGCAATTGAGAACCTTGTAAGAAACCACAGGTGAATGCAGGCATTA
The DNA here is from genome assembly GCA_036245805.1 of Pristionchus mayeri. NCBI lineage: Eukaryota > Metazoa > Nematoda > Chromadorea > Rhabditida > Neodiplogasteridae > Pristionchus > Pristionchus mayeri. The sequence goes on from BTRK01000003.1 coordinate 36,098,847, forward strand.
AGCGAGAGAGACTACGCATAATTATGATTAACGCATCCCAATTCGCTAACGAATTACGATTAATCGATTAAACAAAACAAATGAAAACATTTTCAGACCGCGCGTTTACTCAAGGCCCTAATCTTCGAGCAATGGTCTGACTCCCTTCGGTTTGCACGCTCTCTCGCCGGTCAGAGAAACGAGATAGAGTGCAAACTGAAGAGAGTCAGATGATTGCTTCACACCAGCTCAAGATGATGCAGCGGTGAGCCTGAGCTGTGAATCGGGAGTAGAGTTCTCTTATTGGATTCTTATTGGAATGAATTGCATTATTTTCACATATGTTTCATGTGCACTATATAGATCATATATATAGTGCACGAGAAACGTATATGACAATGATGAAATTCATTCCAATAAAATTCGAATAAGAGAAATGTAATCCGGAGTAATGCTTTATTAACAAATGAAACGTATACAATTACTACTGAGTTTCGTTGAAATGTAAATAAGTAGCATATGATACAATCAATGTAGCCAAAACACTCAGTTAATATTCAGTCGTTCAAGGTCTATCTTTGCATCTTCAAATTCATCTTTCATTGAAATGTTAATGATGTGGAACATATGCACATCAGTCACATCTCGCGAACTCGCTATCACTCGCCCTGTTTTGCTGAGCTTGCTGCTCAATTCATCCCGATCACTTCTAGTCATTTCCTCGATAAACTGATTCGTCTGAGGATGAACTTGACCATTTGGCATTTGGATTTGCTGGACAAGAATGCGTCTAGCGCGCTGATTTGTAACCCATAACTGAAGGATGGGCATAATTTGGTCGATGGTGTAGGTATGCGTCAGAATGTTGCGGCCAATGCAGCTCAGTAGTTGATCTCGAAGAAATTTAGGCTGATCACGAAACGGTTGAGTCCGTTGCAAAATGTGCTCAATAACCGATTTTCTCTCTATTGAATAGTGGTAAGCGAGTTCAATCGATGACACCAATTTGAAAACACGCTGTATTATGCGTGTGAATTGGACGACATCTGAAAATACATTTGAAGCATATCTTGGCGCTAAAAAATACCGATTTTGGAGAATCTCGTGTAGAGAACCAGTCGATTAACACGAATTTCGTCTAGCAAGTTGAATTCGAGATGTTGCAGCAACGGCCTGTAAGTGGAGCTCTTTTATCGATTTCAAAATTATATCTTACAATATATTTTCCATATTGGTACAATTGATGGATAGTAGTTCAATGGGAATGCATTTTACAGAATTCTTCAGAACATTAAATTCTTCGTAAAAGTGTACATGATTCGTATTAAATCCAGTTAGGTGCATCCTCTTTATACTCGAGGACCGACGGAAAATACGAAAAGTTTTTTTAGCAAGAGTGTCGAGATCGTTTTCTGACAGACCACCATCTGTACCGAAATTTGAAATCTAAATTATATAATTAAAGCGTATTGTTTAAAGGAAAATTAAGCTGGTATTTTTGCTCTATAATAAAAAAAAAATATAATATACAATTTCTCAAAATATAATATACAATTTCTTGTTTCTCAAAGTATAATGTGCATTTCCAATATATTCAGTGACACTCATATTGTGGTTGACACACGTCTTCTGAGAGATTGCATGAAATCGAGACCCCCCTTTGACAAAATGTTCAAAGTGCTCGGATCTCTTTGAGATTTTCATGGTAGGTGTCCCTAAGGTCCAGGATCTTTTTGTACGTACGGATTCTGCGATTTGTCAAAACTGCCTAAAAGCCGGCTCTTGAAATTTCGAAATGTCGAGAATTCACAAAATGCTTCAAAATTGAGCTAGAGTTTCGTTCAAAATACCAAAATGACCATCTGGTTACATATAATAACTTTCATGTTGACACTTTCAGTGTAGCGAAAAGGCGAAGTTTCGAAAAGTACAATAAAACATTTTTTCGACATTATTTTTACTACTTTTTGGACGTCATGAAAAATAAGTCCCCTTGCATCCTGAGATTTCATCAGAATCGTAATTTGCTACCTTTTCTACCCCTGGAAAAAATTTTTCACGAAAATCGAAGATATAGTATTCATCGATTTTTTGCCTCAAACATGGCGAACCTCGTGTTTTCAAGCAAAATCCGAAATTTAATTATGCCATATTTAAGTAATTATCGCTCGTGGATATCTTTTCTTACTGACCTATTTATACAGATTTCCATCGAAAAAACGAAGATTTCCATACTTCTATACAAGATTTCTATAAATTTTGTGAAAAAATGTGGTTTTGCGAAGTATACTTGAAAAGGCGGTCATTTTGGATTTTTTAGCGAAACTGTAGCTCAATGTTGACGGATTTTATGAATTTTTGAATTTTCGAAATTTCAAGAGCCGGCTTTTAGGCAGTTTTGAGAAATCGCGGAATCCGTAAGCACAAAAAGATACTGGGCCTTAGGGACACCTACCATGATAATCTCGAAGAGATCCGAGCACTTTGAACATTTTGTCAAACGCCACCTGCCATCTCTCAGAAGACGTGTGTTAATACCATCAACATGATTGAAACATAATGCTACAGTCCATCTACAAAACACATATCGTATACGCACAAACTCAATTCGATGAGAGAAGGGATCCTTTCGTATTTCCCATTTTCGCTCCACATCAAAATATCGACAATATTTCGGCAAAATCCAAATGTTCAATTGTTCGCCTGAAAACCACCTGAATTCTTCGATCACGGGGAGGTGCATTCGATTTTCCATAAGCTCCACGACCATCTCATTCCACATTGGCGCTATCTGACCGAATGTTTTAAATGAATATCATGTTTTGTTCAAAATTTTAAAAAAAATTTAAAACGTTAGTGACGCGACTGACTCACCATTCTCAAAGTGTCAACATCTTCCTTGGCCACCCTGATGATCTTACGAATTACATCCGGAATTAGACTGAGGAGACATAAGTCTTCCGGCATTTCGAATGACAAATCCTTGAAAAGTTTCAGCAATGATTACTGAATATGTGAAGTGAGTGAATGAGTTAAAGTGTTGTTACAATTAGTGTAATGTGATGCGGAGTCCTGTCAGAACAAAGCGAGGAAAGCGGGTGGCACGCTAAAATAATAATATATCGAAGGGATTCGTTATAGGAGAGCTAATTCAAGGAGATATGGCGTGACTAATAATCGGGGAGCAGGGAGATGGAAGGGATAAGATATTCTCCTCCTTCTCTCCCGTCTCTACAGTTGCAGATTCCAAGAGATTGTTATATATTAAAGATAAAAGAGATGGATGAATATGCTGGATTCTCCCCAGTTTCGGTGCTGTACAGTACATGCGAATCGCATGAAAATCGATGTCTCGTTGCATGAAATTTACTCGTGTTCCCACAAAAACGATCCGCCGCGGCCGCGTATGGGCAATGCGATTAGCATATACTGTATTTCCTAGAGATTCGCGTCACCCCCTTCTTTTTACCCCACTCTATCTCTGCCACCTCTCCATTTTCTGCAGTGTCTGCGTGGCGAGGGTAGGAATTGATAAACGAGAACTGCGAACATTTAATTCCCCATGTCGAGAACAACCTACCAAAAAATATCGGTGGATTACTCTAAGAACTTGTAGTCCCAATGTCTCAGAAGCGTGATCCGATGTTAAAGAGAGTTTGTCACATAGATAAGACATATCATTGAATGAGTGGGTAACGTAAATGCTGTAAAAGTTCTTGTGTTTGATGTCAAACGTCATACATTCATATCATGGGCTTTCGTAGTGCGATATCGAGAATAGAATAATAAAATGATTGGCCTCTGTTAAAGTAGGATTGACGGCCACATCGCTACGAGGACAACGAAGAATTAAATGGCGCTCTCTCATTTCCTAGTTGCACTTTGGACAGCAGGAATAGCAGCAGTAGTCGGCTTCACAGCACTACACCTAGCGTAGTCGTCCCCTGACGACTGTACAACGACTGCACAATCGCTTGACGTGCACATTTTTCGTACCTTTTTCTCTCACAATTAGTCGTCCCTCCGCAGCAAACAAGACTAGCAAAATGCGGCAGTCCGTGAGACAATCAAAACTACAGCTGTCACAACGATATAAACTGGAGCTCGAGCGTATCGACTACTTATTGCCTGGTAGCTGCTTGATTGATCTCACATAGGCTATAAATTAGAGTTATCGAACATCGATGTTTACTCAAGCGTGTTGAATTGCAGCAGATATAGTTTTGGTGTTTTAATTGTATAATCATATAATCTTGTGTGGTTCGATAAAAAATGTATAATACAATGATTTATTAAAATCGAAATAATGAATGCACTAAAAAATGACATCGTGAGAATTCTCAACCAATCTTCAATCTTTTGCTTTCATTTGTTGAGTGTTCATATTCGTCATTCATTGCAATCCTTGCAATCCTAATGTGAAACATTAAAACTTGAGGGAAGGATGTTTTCTCCTGGAGTGGCCACGACTTGTCCCGTTGCATTGAGTCGCGTGCATAATTCATCGCGAGCAGATCTAATTTGTTCACCAATGAATTGGTCAGTCTCAGGGTGAATTTTCCCCTTTCGCATCAAGAGCTGCTGGACCAGAATGCTTCTTTCGCGCTGATCTGGGACCCATAACTCAAGCGTATGCATGATTTGGTCGATTCCATTAGGGAGTTTCACACGAATATAATTTACAAGTTGATCTCGTTTGCTTTGAGGCTGGCGTCGATAGATCTGGGTCTGGTCTAAGATATGCTCGAAAATATGTTTTTTCTCCACTTGACGATTGTATGCGAGTTCGATCGAAGGAACTAATTTGAGCATACGAATCATTATTCTTGTGAACTGAACGACATCTGAAAATGGATTGCTAAATATGACTCGTTTATTTGTAATTGCAATATGATAGGAAAAATATTATTTCAATCAATACTACAACACCGATAGAGTTGAAACCCTTGTAGAGAAATAGCCGCTGAACTTGAATTTCATCTAAAAAGTGGAATTCTAGATGTTGCAGCAACGGACTGAAATATAGGCATGTTCATTGGACGATAAAAATAGAACTTACAGAATATTGTCCAATTTGGAAAAAGTGATGTCTACTCGATCGATTAGAGTGTCTTTCACAGCGTGTTTCAGAACATTAAATTCTTGGTAAAAGTGCACATGATTGATGTTGAAATCACTTATATACAGCCTTTTTACTCTCGAGGATCTACGGATAATACGAGAAGTTTTTTGAGACAGTGTCTTTAGATCATTTTCTGATAAATCATCGTGAAATTGTAACATCTGAATCATATTATTTAAAAATATTTAGTATAGTTTGATTTTTGATTTTCAGTGATTATAACGACTGTCAATCTACAAAAAAAACTCACAAACTCGGTTTTCAGAGATGATTGATTCTGATGTATTCGCCATTTTCTCTCCACATCAAAATATCGACGATATTTCGGCTGAATCCGAATGTTCAATTGCGTAGGGCTTGAAAACCATCCGAATTCTTCGATAACGGGGAGATGTATCCGAGTTTCCATGTACTCATGTACCAGTTCGTTCCACCTTTTAGATATCTGAATGCTCATAGATTAATTATGATTGGGTATCATTTCCATCGAGGAGCATCTCATTCTACTATAATAACATGCCGAGATATGAGCTCATTATATCGGCTATGAAGAGCGTGTGTTTAGTATTGATCAGCACTGGGTAACAATCAATATTATGGAATTTCAAAGAGAGGATCAAGCACGGTTAAAAGGGGATCAAGCACTGTTAGAGTGAATCGAGTTTTTTTTAACAATAATAACTCTTCAGACTGACCAATTTCATAGTGTCGACATCTTCAATAGCCACTCTTATGATCCTACGAATAACATCCGGAATTAGAGTGAGGAGAGTAAGGTCTTCCGACATTTAAAATGACAAATCCGTGAAGATAACTGAATATATACAGGAACGCATGCATATGAATGGTTTGAATATATGAACAAGATTGAAAATATGTTATGATATTGATATTTATGCGGTTCTAGTAGAAATACGAGTTCAATGAGAAATAACGGCAAGGACGCGATGCATAATATTACTAAAAAAACTTAGCTCTATAGAAAGTAATAAATGCGCGGGCGTGAAAGTGAAAATGTTTAGTGCGATGTTTTTCGAATATTGACAGAATAAATCGAGCAACGAGGCTGCCACGCATCGTAGGCATACCGTACTGAAGGAATTCGTGATGTGATATTCTCTCAGTGTACAACACTGTCTCTCTCTCTTTCTCACGCATGTTCGTTGACCAGCATTTTCCGTCTCTTGTGTTGCTCAAAGTTCGATTCACTAGTTTATAGGAGCGCGGTAAGCGGGCGTCACGCATTGTGATGCAATTAGTTATAGGAGAGATAATGCCAGAGGGGTTAGGGAGTGATTCAATAGGGGAGAAGAGAGACGGAGGGTGAAGAGATATTTCCACGCATAAGGGTGTGGTGATACCACGAATCTCTTGAACAAAATCGGCTGAAAATTTGTATCTACGTATTTTTGCACGAGGCTTTATCATGTTTCTGCATTGATGATAACATGTCAATATGGAGATGCGGTTTCACTTTTGCGAGAGAACACGCACACCCACGAGAGCATTTGTCCACCAAGATCTGCTGTATGTGGACGGGCTGTCCATTGTTGCTGCCTCGCTCTACGGATTCCTGCAAAGCGAGGAGAACTCAGAGCTGTTGGATCCTCGTTTCTAGCTGGACGCGTCCATTTTCTTGCTCGTCCTAGTTCGTTTCCTTAAACAATTCGGATTATCTTATGTTTCTAGATAAGTCACATTTTAAACCGCAAAAATTTGAATATAATTTTTGAATAACAACATTTCTTTTTTTGCAGAAGCTCATAGTATATACATGATTTTCAATTGCAAATGTTACTGAAAATTATTCAGGTTCTCGCGATCTGGCCTTCCAAACTTCTCGTGAAGTACGAAATTGTTCTGGAGAGCCTTCCAAGGCGGTCCGTTTGACTTTTTACTGCCTTATTTCTCTGCTCATTATGGACCGATGAGCATAGGTGTTCAATAATTAAATAATCGTGGATGCATGCTGTCAAGCAATTATCGATTTTTGAAGTGATAATTATTTTTCCAAGCACGATTTCTGCACACTCGGAGATCTCCATTCTTTATTTGTGTATGATCTATGTTTTCCAACCTTTAAAGATAAATTTTCACACCCATTGTAGGTATAATCATAATCATTGCCTTTCCGTTACTCTTTAGATTCTCTGGCACATTCCACAGTAGTGTCTCGACTTCGAATCGTGTTACCATTAGTTGGTTATGCACAGGGGCTTGGGGATATGAATTTCGATTTCATAAAGAAATCTGCCTTTTTAATGTGTTGTCAATGTATTTGTAAAGATCAATGTTGTAGTGCATACATGCAATTGAATTAATTGCAGACTGCCATTGCAGACGGGGCTCTCTACATGCATTTTTCTCCATGTATATATGATTATATTTGTTTTCATTTATGAAACTAAATACAGTGAACACAATTGCATGTTTTAAGTCGTAGTTTTGCAACGGCATTCTCTATAAATAAGAAATACCAACAATGAACACATGAAAGGATATCTAATCAAAATTTTTGCGATGATCCTTCTTTATCGTGTTCTGAAAATAAATTTTAAAAACAATATTTACAGCGCTCGTCCGGTGATATGTATTTCCGATGTCCTACTGCGTGGCATTATGTGTTAGTTTATTTATTATATTTTTAATTTTAAACAAAATCTTTTTTAAAAACATTAAATGTAGCATAATTACGTGCAGATAATACGGTTAATCGGCTGACTGAGCATTATCGATACTACTACAATATGAGGTTGTCATCTTTTTTTCAATACCCAGCTATGCATTCCTAGTCAGTTATTCGTACTAATTGTTGATGTCATCAATGGTAGAAGGCGGGGGGGGGGGGGTGGTAAATTAAACTTTTAGTCACACTTTAGAACAATTAGTCAATATTTCAGATTAAAGTACGGCTTTACAACAGCAGAACTGGAGGATTTCGAACCATATGTAAACGCCAAGGAATATGGGCGTGAGAACATGTATCTCCTATCTAAGATGATATGCTTTCACTCTATCGCACCTTCCACTTAGCCATCGATGTTCAATTGCACTTGTCAATTTCATATTATACAATACAAATCAAATCTCCGCAAAATCAGCACGGCTAAGATGCAACACATGCATTTTCAGTTGGCAACACGGTTGAAATCGGCGACCGCTTTTTCATTCACGAAAGACGTTTCGGCTACTCTGTTGAGCTACTGGAGAATCTCTCGTTTGCTGTGATCGATTGGGATGAACATGTAAATATTGAAATTTGCATGTTTGCACATCACAGTCAATTGTTTACGAATAATGTTAACCTTGTGAAGGGACAATATCGTTTTTCTTGGAAAATTAAATAATTTACATAACTTACAGAGCCCGAAGTTCACGATTCTGGCAAGGCACCGGACTAAGACCGAAACCAGCTACATGTCCAGGTAATTGGTCCAGTCTAAGCATGAATCTCATCGCTTTACGCTATCAGATTTTTAAAAAAAAGTTACTGATTTGCATATGATACGAATCACGAGTGAATGGCGTATTTTAGGGGGATTGAGGCGGTAGGAGGCAAACTCGTCCTACCTAGTTCAGCTTTGATTTTGAATGCCGAAAACTGAGAGTTCCATGTGTGGGCTTCTAAATCTCTAAGATTCAGTTCTCAATATTCTGACTACGCAGTTTTGAAGAGAATCGTTCAAAACACTTTGCACAAAAAGCTTAACCAGATAGGACTAGTGTGAATCCTACCGTCGCTGGGTAGGTGGTTCTCTCGCGATTCGTCTCGTATATGATAGTATCATCATCATATTCGCGATATATTACACAAAAATATATTCTTTCAAAATTGCTTCTGGCTTCAGGGTTTCCCGTGGCAAAATACGCGATCTGCGTGACTTGATCATCGTCGAGTTCAACTCTTCTCCTCTCTATGACCGATTTTCTGAGGTTATCTGTTCGAAACTAGAGAAATACTACAACTGTTTTTTTTATTTCAAACATTATCTGTGCCGGTCTTCTGATGTCTTTCCGTATATTGGAAATGCAACTAAAACTTCAGAAGTTCATTCGATTCATCAACGGCAATCCGAGATTGGCCTGGAGCAATATCGCGGTGGGTTGTTGTTCGAGAATATGGATTCATTGTTTCAATAATTATGAATATTTTTCGAGTAGGGTCCAGTTGGCATAAATAGTCGATAAACTCAACAGCTATGTAGCACTCTTGAAACCAACTAACACACTCGCGCAATTAAATCTCTATTCGAGTATAGCTAAGAAAAACTAGAATTTCAGTCGCTCGAACACTGCTTCGCTTGCTTCAAGAACAAGCCTGAGATCGTCATTCGGAAGAGCGGTCTCAAGTAAGCATTCCTGGAATTTTTAGGCGCTTTTTGGGATTATTGCGACCCCCCCCCCCCCCCCCCCCCCCCACCACCTCATTTCCCATCCCTCCACGCAAGGCAAATAGGAGAGGAATCCCTAGACATGAGTTATTATTTTCATATTTAGTTGCAAATATGTCCCTCTCAGCAGCTGCGGATGTTGTCCGGCCTGGTGCGCGGCGTGTCTCGCCCGTGTATTCGCTGCCGCACAGCGGATCACTCGACCCGCGAGCTGGATGGACGGAACCGTGAGGCAATTTGATGTAACAAGTACTAGACCATCTCACCATATTGTGGGCCTTTCGTTTTTTTTCACAATTTTTCACTCTGTATTATCGCCTTCGCGAGACATGACTTACGAAGAGAAACGTAGAAAGAAAAAAAAAAGTCATTCCTTTGCAGGCTTCGTGTCCCTTTTGCCGCACGCGTTTCCGTGTCAGAGACGTCATGCCCATCATGGAGGCTGATCTTTGATCGTTGATCTCCGAGACGATCAACAGCAAAGAAGATACGAGTAATTCCTAAGAGAATAAATATAATTTACGGAAACCGTGAAATGGATACTCGAAAGGAAAGGCGATAAAGTACCAACTCTGGATGATGGGACCAAAGGATCGCGAGCCATAGTTCAGTCATTGCTAGTGTACAACTGATCAGTCTACTGGTAGCTTCTCTTTTGAAAAAGAACTAATTTCAAAATATTCCTGGCCACACTATTTTATTTTGTATATTCTCCAGACCTGTTAAAGTGCGAGATCAATAAAAAGAAAGATTATTTTAACAGAACCCCTTCTCAAAGGTGAGAAAGCAGAAAACTGAGACTCAAATTAACTAATGCACCTGCACAAATTGAGGCGGGACGTGATTTCCGCTTATGCACGCTCTATTGAACGCTCTATTGGTCTCAATTTCTATCTTTTTAACACATGCTAACGTTTCTCTGTAATAACTGTTTACAATTGTTCTTGCATAAATCGTTAACATGGACTTTTCAGTAAACAATCAATCGTTATTAAGATGTCATTGTCAATCTTTCTCTCTCGAGAGAGCGAAGGTCGCGTTTTCCTTTATCTCAGTATCATCTTTGGCTGTTCGATGCTACTACATTCACTATCATTTTATCTACTCGTCTTCAAGACTCCATCCAATCAGATTCTCGTGCGGAACTATCTAATCGCACTACAAGTACGTCATTTAAAGTATTCTTTATTTTGAACAGCCCTCTTCGAGTCTAATTGTGATTCTGCGAGTGTAGATAGTAATGGCAAAACGGATACAAAACTCAACAGTTCAACTAGGAGTATCGTCTAAATTGGATTCTCGATTTCAATTAGTCATCAGTACTAATTAGTACTAATTATTGCGACTAAATTGTAGATAATGCTAGCGCTTGGTGAACTACACATGGAAATCGGAATGCGTCCCATTCCTCTCTTCCCGGCACCCGCTGGCTACGGCAACGGGCTCTTGCTACAATTGGGAATGTCCCTAAAGATGGCTCTGGTATGGTTTACGCTCAAAATTGGCGAGAGTGTTCCGAGATACAAATTAGAAGTATTAATCAGGTTATTCTGATCATAATCTTCGAATTCATCGCACTGACCACCCTTATGTGCATTACCTATCGCCATCAAACTGTTGTACTCTCTGGAAATCGATGGAAATTCAAATACGTGGGCGATTTAACATAATTTTGTTGCGATCGTTTAATTATGATTCATGACAGAAAACTCGACTTGCGATTTATGCAATACTAATATGTGGTTTACCTATACCTCCGATTGTTTGGGGCACGTTCAATAACGACCAGAAGCTAACCGAGCAACTTCTACTCAACGTAATAGTTTTCATTTTATGACAATTGAATAGGAAGAAGCAATTCCGGATGCGTTAACAATTGATTGGAATACTGAAGAAAATTCTACAGCGGAAAATACCTAGAACGATATGTTTGTACTTATCCAAACTACTGTCATTATAAATACAATATATTACCATTTATTATAATGACAGTAGTTTGGATAAGCACAAACAGGTTTTTTTTCTTTTTTTTTAATAGAGTGCCCCCTATTCAGGATCCTCACAACATCAGCTGGGTTTGTGACCGTGGTTTTTATTACATAGAACAGAGAACTCCAATGTTTCGCGTATTTTTCACAGCTACGATACTGGCAAGTTCTTCACTAATATCGAGCATAATACGCATTTTAGAATGTTTGCCTGCTCACATGTGTGCTGCTCAGTATATTCGCCCATATGTTCCACACGCTTCGGCAAGATGTGGCTTTTTAAAAATTTACAATTGACAAGTTCATCATTGTGGAGAAAATTCAGAATCACGTAGACATTAGGCCATGCAAAATATATTTCACCTTGTTCCATTTCCGTTTCCTCGAATTCCTTTCAGATTGATAAAAGAAGCACGAACGCGATAGCGGCAATATCACGTTCGCTCAGAAATCTGCTAATGCAGGTAAGGACATTCTACATGTTAGGAAAGTAAAGCTACATTTCAAGGTTGTAACTCCGCTTTGTTTCTTCACAGTCCCCTGTGCTGGTATATCACTCGGAATTTTACTGGATGATTTTCTCAATTTTGGTGAGTTCACTAATTTAGAATGACATACGGATATATTTTTCAGAAATATTACTATTCCTCTTCCTCTTGGTTCCTCTCCACTCAGTGGTTCATAATTTAATTTTTATTTTGATCACTTCCGCCTACTGGAAACCGCCGAATTGTAGAAAGGTATTGCAAGTCAAACAGGTTTGCGTTTTTTTTAAAAGTAATTATTGGTATATTTTTTTCAGAAATTTATTCAACGAGTCCAACAAGTGAATCAATAGCACGAATTTCACTCTGCCAGCTAGTAAACTTGTGAAATGTGAAATGTCTAGATTTATCTATTTCCCGCATTAGGTTCATTAGTTCGGGAATATGAAATTAAACTGTAGTGGACAGGAAATAGGTTATCCTTACTACTAGATCACCCCCATAACCATGAGAAAATGTGAATCCCTCCAAAATTGGCTATGGTCCCGAGTACATAACTTATAATTCCGTTCACCGTTCTGCACCCAATTGCCTCACATGACCGCAATGATCGTTTGACCTTTTCCGCCTTTGTCAAAACGCGACAATTGATACAATTGATAACATGTAATCCCGAACACAGTGACTCGCACTTTCATTGGTCACTCGATACGGTCGCGTGATTTTGAAAAAAAGTGCGTTAACAATTTTCAATTTTCCGGGTTGTATTTCTAATACTATGAGAAAACGTTTCTTATTTTAGCCGATCGTTGATGAATTCGAACGTTTTTTCTATCGAAAAACTTTACCAATGGTCAATACGTCCTTCCTCCTAGGCGCGAAAATCGTGAACACCGTTTTTTCTCAACTGGTGATAAGACGCGCTCTCACTCGCACTATCAGTGGTCACTCGCCGCGCTCGCGTGATTTTCGAAAACAATCCCTTTACGTCATCATTTTACCAATTTCAAATTACTTGACCCCACTTAGTTACTAGTTTGCTATATTCTTCAATGAAATTCGCGCAAAAACAATAATAACATCGAGAAAGCAAAACTCTCTAACATTGCTCTCGCCCGATGGGTGCATTTAATCGTAACTTGCCCACTGGGTGTGCCTACGTTCTAGCACCCGCTGTAATGCGGTTTTACGGGCGCGCTGAAAAGGCAGCGCGCGTGGTATTTCATTCGTTTCTTTCTTTCCCCGTCCCCTCTCAGTTATGTGACCTCCCTCCTCTGTGTTTCCTCCTGTCTGGCCTTTTTCTCTTGTTCTGATTCATGCCCTTTCTACCTCTCGTATTCAATCGTTTTCTTCAGTTGTAGGCACAAATGCTTCTCCGGTTAGTAACTTTCGCTGGGCTTCTTCAAATCGCTCGCTCGGCCGATCCAGTAGTGGCTTGCTACACTGAGTGAGTGTTTTCATTCAATTTATTCTCCTCAAGTTGGAGAAATATTCCGAATCTCTCCAAGTTGTTTGCTATTTAGATTTAACTGACTCGTAAAAGATAATGTGCGAGTATAAAACGAAGTAAACCAGATTATTATCCATAAGCAATTAATTAATTATCAACCATTAAACTTAGATTGTTGCCTCTTGCTAGGCACGTATCAACATGTTCCTTTACATTTAACTGTAAATTCAGATATCTCCATCCTCCCACCGGCTCCATCCCGCCCGGTCTATGCACTCACTATCAGCTTATCGGGCTGAGTCCAGTCGATTGGCTGGGCAATTTCGTGCCCCCGAATGATACCGTTATAAGGTGTGATTCATTCGCAACAGTTTTGCAATTTGCTCTTGTGTAGACACGCGTATTGATCAGTGGTCAAAAGACAATAAATAAGGAATATTTGTATACAATATTTATTAATTTAATGTATTATTTAATTTATTAATTTATTAAATTAGAATTCAGAGAATTCGCTTCACTGCGACTGCGTGAGAATGACAATCGTACCAAGCCGGTGCTGTTGTTGTGCATCACGGGCCCTAATCCGAATTGGAGCAGACTCGTAAGTGGAGTTTCCAATCAATACATTGCACATTACGATGCATTCTAAATATGTATTGGAATCTCAACCACTGGTTCGGGCGCAAACCTTCGTTGGTTCTTGGGTTGCGAAAGACGGTGTACATCCTCTGGGCAGGATCAAACGCATGAGTTGTTCACCCATGACAACACAAATCGATTTTCAGGTCAGTTTCGAGGGTAACATGCGCAAGTTCGCCACGGCTGCGGCTGCGTACTTGACGGATAACGGATTGCAGGGTAAGCATTTGTGATCTACTGCCCTGTCACTATCCTTGATCTGATGACAACTCATTATGGTTAAAAAAACTACTGTTTCAAAGTGGAAATTGTGAGATATGTGTCATCTGATAAAGTATCCCTGCATCACGAGATTTTTGATCTTTGATCTACAAATGTTCAGGCATCGATCTCGATTGGGAGTTTCCATACTGGAGCAGCGACGCATCAGTTTGGGATTACGAAGGATTTGCTAAATTGATCGAGGTGGGTATGGTACTATTCACAATGGCATTTCTAACAACGTTGTGCATGAATCATCCATCGTTCTGAGTAGAATTCGAGAAATGAAACCTCGATCTCCTCATTCCACGCACTCTGTCGCCGTTCAACCGGTCGAGAGAGTGTGTAAAATGAAGTGACGGAGGCCCGAATTACGAACTTTTGAGCTATGCATCACAAAGCTTCCAGAATCTCGCATTATTTTAAGACAAAAGCCATCAAATGATTTCCTGAGCAATAAGCATCCCATCATATTCAATTCCCCCGTGGGCGCTCCTCGCTGAATCCGCCCAAAATTGACACTGGCCTAGCAGTGTTCTCCCGCGAGCAGAGCCTCGAAGACGGGATGTACCTTACCTTTATCTCTACCATATTCCGCCCATTCCAGATCATCCACGAGGTCTTCTCCCCTCAAGGGCTGATGCTGACAGCCGCTGTCTCGGGACCACCCACGATCACGCGAGTCGCCTACAATATGACTGCGCTGAACAAGTGAGAACTGAATCTGATTTATTTGTTGCATCTTATAGATTAATGGGCATTTCTTCGGTTTCTGGCACCCCCCCCCCTCATTTCCTCATATCCTCCATATTCTCCCATCATTGAGGGGTTGAGCAGCCGAAAACCAGGGAGGAACTCCTAGAAACGAGTGGTTAGATGAGGGAGAGGGCGGGGGTGGACAGAAACCGAAGAAGGGTCAAGTAATGGATACCAGGAGAATCCATTAAATCTTGTGAAAGCATTGTCTCTCCTCAATAACAACGTGATGTTCCTCACAAATAATTAGAGTTGAAACGATACCACGCCCTCTTCATTCTGCACACTCTCTAGACCGGTCGATCGGCGAGAGATTGTGTAGAATGAAGAGAGCGTGGTATCGTTTCTCGAACTATAAATGTGCAGTTTTGCCGACCTCGTCTTCGTCATGAACTACGACTTCCACGTGTGGACGCCGAGCGCACCATTCGTCGGTTAGTGCGAAGTAGTACTCGTCGAACTAGTTCACACTAGTGTTGCGTTGGCGATCTAAACCTTCCTGATCTTTTACTCCAAGGAGATCGACCGGCCTGCTCAAAGTGATCGACGAGGAATGTGATCGATCACTTTGTGGGGAAAGTGATCGATCAGATTTGGAGAGATCGTTTTTAAAACATAAATTGATCGATCGGATTTGGAGAGTTTGTTTTTGTTTAAAAAGTTCAACGATCACTTTCGGGAAATGATTGGTTAGATCAGTTTTAACAGATCTAGATCATTTTTTTAAACTATGTCATCCTACGATGAAATTACATCCTTTTTTCACTTCTTGGAACGCTTCCCATAAGATTCAATGCTTAGAGGAGAACTAAGGGAACGTGAAATACAATCTCCCCGACCATTAGTCGATAACGATGTGTTCAAAGCCATGTATATTAAATAATGTAGAAAATCGCATCTTAAGATGTTTCCTCTGGACGCAACGTAGAATCTCGAATGTTCGTTGAATATACAATGTGAATTTGCAGCAAATTATGTCACCGAAATAGTAGTTTATCATTATAGGCCTAATGCCTGCTTGTCTTGGGATCCTAACTAGGGTTTCTTTCTTCTTTTGGAAGGAGATGTCTGGGCAGATCCACCTCCTCTTCTCTTAGTGCTCCGTGATTTTGTGGCGATATCATCGTCGGAACTTTCATCGTCTAATTGGACGAGGGAATGATCGCTTCCGTCATCCTAAACATTAATCACAAATTAGTCATATGCTCTTCAAAATCACTTGAAATCGCTATATTGTCCTCTTCATCACTCGAGTCCAGCCCATCCTCTATTCCAGTCTCCAGTTCGGAGTTTGAATCATTTGAATCCGACGATGTTCCACTTAGAGAATCTGAGTCAGATCCATCGTCTTTGCGTATTTTTAGTCTCTTGAAATTTGGGAGACGCAACTTATCCTCACTTAAAGGAAAACAATGAAATACTCAATTTTCGAAAATGGTAGTTTACCGCAAGCCGCCATTCTGATTCGCAGTGATTAATACTGTCTGTTATGTGTTATCAACTCCAATAGGATTTCTCTGCCGATTCTGAGTGATATTGGCGACCTGAATGTGCGGCTTTATGCATAATTTACTTACACTATTTCTCACAACTGAAAAAATTCTCTCCGATGTTGTACTTGTCGCAGGTATAGACAAAAAACGTCGTGCAATTCGGGACAGAATTGGATAATCTTTTTCTTTGTCCTTCCAAAATGAGAACGGGAGGACGGTATCAGGGTCACCTCTGGGTCTTGACTTGATTATAGCTTTGTAGTTAGTCAGTTCCTCCTAGATGGTCAATCGATGTTTCGAAATGAATCAATCTCGTACCCTTAGCGTTTATGCAGTGTGAGCGCCGGTGTTCACTGAAGATTCATAATTTCCCCAGAAGGAATCGTCCGTTTCTTTATTCAATTGCTCGAAAAAAATTGATATATTCGCGAAAAACATGTGTCCGTGTTTCCAACTTTTGAAACTACGGTAGTTTTTTGGCTTCTGATGTCGAAATTTTCGTAATTTTTAGTGACTGGTTTGTTAGTGGATGATGTAATGAGAGCTACTGTCGCTCATGGGAAGCGTTCCAAGAAGTGAAAAAGGATATAATTTCATCATATGATGACATAGTTTAAAAACTGATCTAGATCGGTTGAAACTGATCTAACCAATCATTTTTGGAAAGTGATCGTTCGAAAAATGATCGATCACTTTTGAAACAAAAAAACTCTCCAAATCCGATCGATCACTTTATGTTTCAAAAACGATCTCTTCAAATCTGATCGATCACTTTCGTCAAAAAGTGATCGATCGCATTTCTCGTCGATCACTTTGAATTGGCCGGTCAAAGATCGCATTTCACTTTTTAGATCAACAACGCAACACAAGTTCACACAGTGCAAAAACTACGAATTTTCGAAATTGGAAATCGTCGCTCTTCATCACAACACTATATTCCAGGCTTCAACGCGCCGCTTCACGCGATGCCTACAGAGGCTACAGAGTTGAGGGAGATGAACTCGGTGAGGGTCGGTGAACTAACCTTTATTGATCTTTGATCTCAGGAAGCCTCAATGCGTAAGTATATCAAGCTCGGTCTGGACAGGAAAAAGGCTATTTTCGGCATGCCTGTTTACAACCTCGCCTACATCCTTGCAAACGGGAAGTGAGTAATCGCATTTCGAAAATATTCTCGCGTGCTGTTAAACGTCGCACGAGTTCACGCAATGGAAAAAGTCACAATTTAATGATAATTAGTATTCCGCGCCTTCCAGTTTTCACTTGCCGTACGCGGTCGCTGATGGCATCACCTACGATTACACCTCACATGATCTAGTGAGTCTGCACTTAAAATTTAAAAAAAAGGTCGCTTCCGGTTGTTTTAAAAATAAATATGCGAAATCCACTTCCGGTTTGCAATCTGACGTCATCACCCGGTTGGAATCGCGTCTGGAACAAGTACGCCGCCTCTTCCTACCTGTACAACTCGGACAAGAAGCTGTGGATCAGCGAGGAGGTGCGTGGTGTGGTGGGAAATGTCGACCGAGCACACGCAATGCAACAAATCACACTAGTTTATGAAAATTGGTAAATTACAGACTGAAAGTAGCGTCCGAGCAAAGGCTGAATATGCGAGGGATCAGGATTTCGGAGGTGAGCTATCGCTTATTCTCTCAACTAGAGAAACGATGATACGATCCTTTCATTCTCTCTCTCTCTCTCTCTCGCCATTCGACCGGTCGAGAGAGTGTGGGTAATGAAGAGATGGAGGCCCGTTTATCGAACTCTACTCTCAACCTTCAAGATTCGTACAAAATAATGATATAGTCTAACATATTATGCACTTCACGCTCCCTGACATAGGGTTTTCGTGTGATATTGATGAAATGATAGTGGTTATCGCTTCGTAAATCCCAATCCTTGCAGGCATAATGATCTTCTCTCTGGGGACGGACGACGTGGATGGCGGTTGCGGCAACAAAGTGTTCCCTCTGACGTCACTCGCTGCTAAGACCTTCAGGGGATATTGATGACGCGATGTTAAACATCAGTGCAAAGCTCAGACCTTTGCAAACTTTTCCAATCTTCGACAATGATTCGGTATTTGCGGTGATTTTTAATCCCACATGACTCGTATTATCTCTAAGTCGTAAAAATCGAGTTTTCCCGCCCTTACTTTTGAATATTTCCTTGTAAACATCGAGAAGAAAATTGTGCACAATAAAGTATAATTTGCATATGGAGTGACAAATTCAAACACAACAAAGTGCCTCTCTCTGTCTTGTTGAAATTTCCAGACCCTCCTCTCCCCGCGCATTTCCTCTATCGGTCCGCTGAGAGTTGTTAGAGCGGAGGGCTGAAAGAGAGATAGCGAAGGGAGGGAGGGAGAGATAGGGGGAGAAGAGGGGGGTATCACTCCGAGTCTGGCTCATCCCCTCCATTCTTGAAGAGAGATGGGAAGACGAGGCTAATGGGCTGGGTTTGGAGTAGGCTGCTACTCGTTCCCATCCCCCATTCTGACTTTGTTGTGACTTTGTTGTAAATCTTGCATTTATTGTGTGGCACAATCTCTTTGCAAGGGGGGCATGAGCCCATATTTGATGCCTTATTACATTTCGGCTACTTCCCGCTACTTTATTTGTTTTGAAGAGGTATCTGCAGGAGATCTGCAGGAAAATCCCGATGCCCTGGGGCTGATCTCTGATTGACTAAATTCCCCAGAAATGAGCCGCCGACATCGGCGCTCTAAAGTGACGAGGTGAGAATTGATTACTTCCCATTTATAGATCAGTACTGGTTAGATTCGTGATCAAGCGTTGCTGAAATTTCAAACAAGGCTCGCGATTTTCATGAAGGCTCAGACCAGATACACACATTTGATATGCGAAATTCCGCACAGATGTGTACAATATCATTGTTTAGATGCTCAATCATAATATGCATAATTTCAGAGTCGTAAATCTCGTCAAGCGGATCATCGCCTTCTTCTTCTCGCATGTCGGACTGTGCGCGCTGGTGAGATTGGCGTTTAAATGGAAGAATTGTGAATTGGAAATTGATCAAACCTGAAAATTCATTGTTGCGGCTAAACATCTGACAGCAATGACTAGGGGTAAATGAAATGACATGAAATGAAATGAAATGAAATGAATTGAATTGAATTGAATTGAATTGACTAGGGTGAGAATATCTTGCATGGTCTGTACGCATATTTTTGAGTGGGAATGGCAGAAACGGGTGGTGAGGAAGACGAAAGGTCAATATTGGAAAAAAAATCATCCAAGATTCGAGAATAAGCATTTCCGATTCAGTTGTGCGTATATGGAGCGCTGACTCTCTTCATTCCGCGTGCTCTCTCACCGAACACGTAAAATTTATGCCGTGGAAAAAGTCAAGGAGAAGAGGAAATATTTGAATTCCCGCAATTTTGTATCTGGTATCCCAGCTAGCGACTTGAAACTTCGTTTTTGGGGTGTAAAACAATTGTATACCTCATATTCCAAATTTCAAGTCGCTAGCTCTACTGGGAGCAGAGATACGAAATTGCGGGAATTCAAATATTTCCTCTTCTCCTTGACCTTTCCACGGCATAATTTCTAAGCCATTCATATGTGGTCGGGAACAAAACACAATGAACGAAGAGAGGGGGTCACTAAGAGAGATCACACCAGAAAAGTAAATTATTTGTCAAGGAGGGTGGTTCTACCAGAATTTGTTGGGAGCGAACTACATGCTCGCTATCTTGCTGAAATGTTTCTTATGAATAACACACTCCTGCTGAGATGGCATCAGTGTCAGGGGTGTGCAAAAAGTTTCCCGCACTTATTTCCCGTGCTCTCTCGCCAGGTAGAGCGACGAGAGAACATGTGAAATGATGAGTGCGGGAAACTTTTTGCACACCCCTGATCAGTGTATCGCAAAAAATGAAACCCCTTGAAAAAGGTAACACTAAATACTGGATATGATTTGTTTTTGTTTATCATCCGGCAGGTTCTCATCCAACGGTAATCATCCTTCTCAGTCAACAATTTCCATGGGATGGGCAATAAATCCACCCTTGATTCTCAGACTTCACTTCTTTCCTTCTTCACTATGCCCCTCTCCATGTCCCTCTATCTCGCCACTCAAATTTGTCAATCCGCGCATCACTCTCTCTCTCATATCTCTGCACATTCTCTCGCCTCCCTCTCGTCGTCTGTCCGTTCTCCTCCCTTCCCGCACTCTCTCGCGCCCCCGGGTGGCAGCACATCCGCCCGGAAGCGAGGCCCTAGGGAGCAGGAGGAGAAGACAGCAAGATGGGCACGCAAGATACACGACGCATTGGCAAACGTCGCCTTGTCAAAAATTGAGCAGGAATGACGCGGTTAGGAAACGTCGCCCGAGGCGCGCCAAATCGTCACAATGTCTGAGATTGAGCGAGAAAGAATTCATTGGGACAGTCGTTCAGTACAGGAAAGGTCACCTTGTCAAAATTTGAATAGAAGATCGAATTGTCAAAAGTCGCCTTGTCAAAAATTGAGCAAAATGACGCGGTTGGGAATTCGCGCCCGAGGCGCACCAAATCGTCACAATGTCTGAGATTGAGCGAGAAAGAATTTAATGGGACAGTCGTTCAGTACAGGAAAGGTCGCCTTGTCAAAACTTGAATGGAAGAACGAATTGGGAAACGTCACCCTCAATGCACTCTGCAGGTGGTGGGCTACGCTCTGCTCGGCGCCGTCGTCTTCCGGGCGGTGGAGGGACCTCACGAAATGCGCATCCAGAGCCAGGTGATTGTTGTGTTTATCAAGAGAATGCCTCGGCGAAATTGATGAATTTTCAAACGTTTCGAACAAAATGCTGATGGTGAAACACATTGAAGAAAAATTATGAAGCCGAAACACTATTGTTGCAAGGAGGATCTCGGGAGAAATGGATAACATGCGCATTTTTCCAACAGCTTGGAGTGATTTTCAATTGAATTAATACAGGAAATAACGCCGAGTAAACGAATCTACGACCTAAAAAATTCTTGCTCAATTCAGGTTACCTCTGCTCGTCAACGGGCTGTAGATGTTGCGTGGAATGCGACCTTTCGAGTGAACAAGCTGGACACGGACCAGTGGAAGCGGATGGTGCACGCGCAGGTTCGTTTTTTTTAGTATTTTTTTAGGATCGGATTCATGAAAATTAAACAAGTAATATTTAATTGCAGGTCAAGAAGTTTCAGAAGGAGTGTATGGTCGCGATCAGGTAGTTTCTTTGACGAAGTCAACATTTATAGAGTACACAATTCGGGTAATCGTTTCTTTCTACACATTATTTCGAGCGGTCGGGTGGAAAGGAATTGAAAATGAAGAGACGAATACCCCAATCACGTATTCTAAGTATTTCCCCTGTACACGCGAAATAGTGGTTTCAATTATCAATTTTACTGATCTGTGCTCTTTTCCAGACGCGGTTACGACGGAAAAGAGTTGGGCGTGAGCGCTCAGTGGACTTTCACCGGGGCGTTCCTCTACTCGCTTACGGTGATCACTACTATCGGTGAGCGAAAAAACATAATCGTTTATTTTTTTTATATTGTAAGCATAGTTGCCCACGCCGCCGGCGACCCCCATGACCCCCTATTCATGGATGAGCGCTGCCTCACTTTTTCAGCGCTCATAGACGTATAGGGGGTCATGATTGAAAAATCGATGGTAGGTCAAGATTAAGTGCAGTACCAATCGATAGTACAATACTTCCTGATACCGTATATATCTACCGTAACCCATATTACCGCAAACTGATTTTTTTCAAAAATTGAAAATATCGTACCCTAATTAAAAAGTCAAAGTACCGTAACCAATCGATAATACAGTACCATATACCGTATCCCACCACCGTAACCCCGACGATCGCTAACTAACTTTATTGTTAAGATGTCCTGATAACGTGCACAATCAGTCTGGTGTCGTGAACGATCGATTGTACAGTACCCAACTGACTACCGTAACCCAGTTCCTTGGGTCAGATCTAGTTCCTTGGGTCAAACATTTTTCTAAAAATCCTAACTCGATAATAAAATTGTTTTGAAGTATCATACCGTAACGCTAATTACTGTAGAACCATTTTTCGATCGATTTATGATTTTTAGAAAATGATTTTGCATTTTTAGAAATATGTTTGACCCAAGGAACTAGATCTGACCCAAGGAACTGGGTTACGGTAATCAGTTGGGTACTGTACAATCGATCGTTCACGACAAAAGACCGATTGTGCACGTTACCAGGACATCTTAAAAATAAAGTTAGTTCGCGATAGTCCGGGTTACGGTAGTGGGATACGGTATCGGGTGGTACTGTACTATCGATTGGTTACGGTACTTTGACTTTTTAATTTATGTACGATATTTTCAATTTTTGAAAAAAATTAGTTTGCGGTAATCGGAGTTACGGTAGCTAGATACAGTATCAGGAAGTACTGTACTATCGAATGGTACAGTACTTAAGCTTGACCTTCCCATGACCTACCATCGATTTTTCCATGACCATGACCTCGTCTATGAGCGCTGCCTTACTTTTCACCATGAATAGGGGGTCATATATGAGCGGTGCCTCACTTGCCGCCACCAGTGGTGGGCAACTATGATTGTAAGTGAACACATTCAAGTGGCGACGGTGATGCGCCCTCTCTTGACTTTAAAAAATAACGCACTAGTCCGACTATTATCGAAGAACGGCCGTCATACTGAACGACATATATTTGATACATGCAGGCTACGGTAACACCTCGGCGAAGACGTACTTTGGGAAGACGCTCACTATTCTCTACGCTATAGTCGGCATTCCCCTCATGCTGCTCTTCTTGACCAATATTGGTTAGTAAAATTGAAGATTAAATGCTAGTGTTTTGAGGAAAAACAATTTTTGAATGTGCTTCATGGAGCTCACTTCAGCAACGTGGTAAATAGAAAATGATAAGCGTGCCACTTCACTCTCGACCAAAATAAACACGACTATTGCATTCATCGAATAATTGAGCCCGTTTTGTACTTAACACTATTGAATCGACCGAACGATGTGCGTTCGAAGAAATATGTTTCAAAGATATATATTATTCAACATATCAAGCGCAAAGTAATTTCTGATCGCATGGAAATCAGACAACACTAAACTTTACTGTATTGATTATAAATTGCACATGCATGAAATTTAAACTTAAGGTGACGTGATGGCGAAGATCTTCCGTTTTCTCTACGCACAATCTATTCGGCTCAAGTTCCGCATCATTCTCTGGCACAAGAAGAGGAAGGTCTGTTGAATCCTTACGTTCCAACTATCTTAAATAATGGAATTCAAATTAGACGTTAGATATGATTTGCATGAACCGATATGTTTCGAATAGGCATATTTGTTTTGGAAATGCAAGTCAAGAATTGCTTGATTTTTATCTGTAATATATTCAGGCAGCTAAAATCCGTCGAGCCAATTCTCTCGTCTCTCGACTGACAAGAGGCCGAATAAAAGCTGACTCGTCACAGGACTCCCTGGGTGAGCAACATACTATTTCATACGGATTTGCTATAAAAATATTGAATACCCCAGCGTTCTGAGTAAATCGAATAGTCTTATATGTACAATGGCGTGGTTATTTTCGCAGAGTTGTGGGCGAAAGTAGAGAAGCGCTATGATGAAATCTATCAAGAATCATGATTTTTTCTTAGCAATTTTCTCAGCGCGTTTCCCTAATGCCGATATAGCAAAATGGAGAGAGTCAGGCGTATATGTGCACAGTTCCCTCAGGCGGCGTCAACGACGTGGAGGATCTCCTCACAGCACGAGTGCATCTGGAGCAGCTGGAAGTGAGGGAGAACGTGCAGGCTCAACTGGACAGCATCAGGGTGCCCTTGACTCTGGTGAGCTATTTAATATTCGTCTTCTTTATGCTGGTACTCGTTAGTTAAGTGACTAGATAACATGTGTTTCTCCAACTTCGGTCCCAAAGTAATGAACGTTCGTTTCCTCCTCGAAAAGTTAAAAAAAAACTGATAATAACACGTTTTACAATTGAGCACTCATTTACTTAATTTTTTTTCTATTGTACAATATCACTATTCTCGGAAAAACACAGGGATACAGATTGCGAATTTCCTAAGTTTTTCCAAAATATACTCAGGTTGTATTCACGATGCTTGCTTATCTCCTGGCGGGCGCTACCATCTTCTCAATCTGGGAGAAGTGGACATTCCTCGATAGCTTCTACTTCTGCTACATATCCCTTACCACCATCGGTAGAGTTTTCGTTTGATTCATTTAATGAAAAATGGTACGGTTTCGCCAAACAAAACATCAGAAAGTTGTGAAAATAATTGTTGGTTTGTTAAGAGACCGGATCGGTAAGACTCGACCATAATCGCCACCCCCCGGCCACGTCCCACCGGAATGGAAACCAGGCCCCTATACTTTGTGCATGTGTACCCCTTGGCCCTATGTTGCACAAAGTACCACTGATTTATCGATTTCACTTGTATGCAGGAAAATACAAAGCCTCAAAGTCAAAAAATCGAAAATTCATAATTTCTGAACGGGACAAGATAGACTCATAATCTCTTTATCATTACTCTAGGTATGTCCAATGACCAAAATTTAACTACCCTGATCGAATCTCACTCAATTATATTATCGAGTTTATGGTCACAAATTTCGAATTTTTCTCAAAATAGTTAGCATATGGAAAAACCAGGCCGGCATACTATGCTTAAAATGTTCCTTGATGAAACCTACATCTAAGTGACTAATTGCGAGATTGATTCATTTTTTATATTTTTGATCACACAGGCTCAAATATTTGGAATTTCAGGTTTTTCAAGACCGAGTTTTTATCGTTTCAAAAATGTCGATTTTCGAATTGTCGATTTCGTTAAGATTTAGTCATCTTAAAGTGTAGATTTTCAAAAAAGCAAAAATACGCATACCACATAAAACAAAGAAGGCTTCCATATAAATACGAAAATTTACATATAAGCTTCTGTCCACACTTTGATGCCCAGATATTTATCACCGAACATTGCAAAAGTGATCATATCGATCAAAATTTGTCGATTGAAATCGACCGAAATCAAGTTGATTTTGTGACGTCATATCATGAAACAATTGATAATACAAAAACAATGCCGAAAAATAAGCGAATTGCTTATTTCCGAAAAATGGTGTCTCTAATTGTCGATTATTCCCATGTTTGCTCTTTGAAAATTAAGGGATTTCGGTCTCAAATCTACTATTACTTAACTTAAGTTATATACGAGTAGTAGATGAGTAATTCTTTGCAAAAATAAGCTCAGCCTCTCTTTCCCTTTTCACGAAATTTTTAATCAAATTTAGTAAAATTTGATATCTGTCATAATAATTTCATGCGCATTTCACTTGTTATAAGCATATTCAAGTAAAACTCAGTGACACAATGAAATACACAACGAGTCAAATCCCAAAATAGGTGTACTTCATTCAATGTGCGTAAAATAGATTGCATGATTTTCAGAAATTTCAAAAATTCGATTTCTTTACATGAAGTCGAATTGAACTTTTGAATAATGATGCTTATCTAAAGTGTGTATTGGTTCGCACGAACGAGTCCGATTCTGCTTATAACAAGTGAAATGCGCATGAAATTACTATGACAGATATCGATTTTGACTAAATTTGATTAAAAAAATCGTGAAAAGGGAAAGAGGAGCTGAGCTTATTTTTGCATGGAATTACTCATCTACTACTCTTCTATAACTTAAGTTAAGTAGAAGTAGATTTGAGACCGAAACCCCTTAATTTTCAATGAGCAAACATGAGAATAATCGAGAATTAGATACACCATTTTTCGGAAATAAGCAATTCGCTTATTTTTCGGCATTGTTTTTGCATTATCAATTGTTTCATGATATGACGTCACAAAATCAACTTGATTTCGGGCGATTTCAATCGATAAATTTTGGTCGATATGATCACTTTTGCAATGTTCGGTGATAAATATCTGGGCCTCAAAGTGTGGACAGAAGCTTATATGTAAATCTTCGTATTTTTATGCCTTCTTTGTTCTATATGTTATGCGCATCTTTATGTTTTTGAAAATCTACACTTTAAGATGACTAAATCTTAACGAAATCAACAATTCGAAAATCGACATTTTTGAAACGATTAAAACTCGGACTTTTCGATGATTTTTCACATTCCCCAATATTGAAACTCATTTTTTTCGTGGATTTCATTGCGATAAAGGTGAAATCACGACGGTTGGAATGAAAAACCTGAAATTCCAAACATTTGAGCCTGTGTGATCAAAAATATAAAAAATGAATCAATCTCGCAATTAGTCACTTAGATGTAGGTTTCATCAAGGAACATTTTAAGCATAGTATGCCGGCCTGGTTTTTCCATATGCTAACTATTTTGAGCAAAATTCGAAATTTGTGACCATAAACTCGATAATATAATTGAGTGAGATTCGATCAGGGTAGTTAAATTTTGGTTATTGGACATACCTAGAGTAATGCTAAAGAGATTTTGAGTCTATCTTGTCCCGTTCAGAAATTATGAAATTTCGATTTTTTGACTTTGAGGCTTTGTATTTTCCTGCATACAAGTGAAATCGATAAATCAGTGGTACTTTGTGCAACATAGGGCCAAGGGGTACACATGCACAAAGTATAAGGGCCTGGTTCCCATTCCGGTGGGACGTGGCCGGGGGGAGGTCGATTCTTACCGATCCGGTCTCTTAAGACGCATAGAAATTACTTCGGTTGCATCGATTTCATTCGTTCATCACGTTTACATCGGTTGGTGAAAATAAAAAGAAAATATATTTTCAGGATTCGGCGACAAGTTCCCAGGCAATGCCGTCGGCAACGATAAAGATGCACAGCTGAAGCTGGTAATCACGTCGGTAAGTGGATATGATTGTTAGTGTCATGTATCCCATAATGACTCCCTTTGACATACACTTAGGATAAGGACACATAATCGAACACATAAAGTATTTATCTTTTTTTTTAGATTTACCTATTGTTCGGTATGGCTCTGCTCGCTATGTGCTTCAATCTTGCACAGGAGGAAGTGCAGAACAAAACGAGGTGTGATTTTTTATCTTAGACTTTATCTTGTGCGTATCGTTGAAAAGTGGGCAGGAAGAGCCACTAGCACTACTAGCACATTGTAGCACTTCAAATATGGCCATGCGCCCATGCATCGAGTTGTGTAATTTCTTATACTCTCGACCTCTTCAGATGGATCGCAAGACAGTTCAAATCACAGCAGGATGATGACGATTGAACTATGATTTTTACATAATGATAAAGTTATTATATGACAGGATTTATTATTTAAAGCAAATGCTTACAACATTATGTGTATTATTCCAAGACGAGAGTAGCACGGAATCAGCGCAGGATTCTATGATCGATCGAATAATTATCGATGTGGGTTTTCCCGGGGATGAGGTTCGGAGGTGAAAACTATATGTGAGTGTAGGATCGGAAGATACATGTATCGGTTAGATTCGGAAATGTCGGTCATTTACATGATGATAGCTCTTGAACGAACTCTCTTTAGAAGTCGGATGTATTGTGGGAAATGGTTTTATATATAATAAATTAACTGTTAAATTGAAAGCACTTCGTGACTTGAGAGATATATGGTACATGGCTCGGCCTGTATGTGCATGAATGTGCATTGCTGATTCGAAGATGCTTCACCATAGCTTCCTGAGTTGATGTAAGCGAGCGTATTCAGTATCACTTCGTTCTGTTTGTCACATAAATGAACTCGCCAAACAATTCGTATCTTCAATGGCTGTTCTTTAACCTAGAAAAACTATATTTGTGCCTACCGCCTCAAACACATTTCTCCATCAACAGCTTCCCTCATTCTTACAGTTCTAGATATCTTTCAATAGTACGATAATAGCCAAAATGACTACATTCAGTAGCCAAAATGACTACATTCTGACAATGGGTTCTTTTCAGCATTTATAATGCTTTCTTCCAAAAACTGATGAATGAAATGCGGATGAGAGCAAATTAAGAATTCAAAGATATGTGATTTATCAAAGATCATTATCCTTACGAAGGAATCGGAATGACATTATCAGTATCTTGTAGCCTCGAAAATTGACATGCGCCTCATTTCGGGCGCTCTCTCGATAGACAAAGCGAGAGAGTGTGTGAAACGAGGAGAATTCACTCCGCATTGCTATCGGTAGTAGGGTAACGAACACAGTTCAACAGGTGTACGTTTGGAGCCACTCGACGGCCCCGAAACGGTTCGATCTATGAACTGCCAGATACTGCTCCAAAGCAGATGGAGGAAAGATATCTAGAGAACGAGAGGAACCTACTAGAGAGCAGGTAGATCAGAGAGAGAGAGAGAGCAGACATAGTAAAGGGCGCGAGAGAGTCAGCCAACCCGTTCTTGAACCGCAATTACAACTCCAGTACAGCTCCAGCTACGAAAGCAGGTTATCCGTAAGAGAAGGTCAACAAAATGGATATCCATATAAATTTAACCACCCTAATCGGTAGTATACTCCATCACAGTGAAATGAAAAAGTTCAGATCATTTTAGGTTTTCGACCAGCCTGCAAAGAGTGCCAATATCGGAATGTTTTGTAGGGAATATGATTCACCACCACTGATCTCACTTGCTAGATTCAAGCTATGAAGGTTCGGTGAAACATGTTCGAAGCAGCTTTGTCTGGCCTTCTCCAATCAGCTACTGCGGTTAATATTGTAAGGTTCAGACATCGCTGATTTAGTCTCCAGCGAAAATATATTTCACAGGGCTCACTTCTCCATCGAGTTTGGCGATAAGTAATAGTTGCTGCATCGCTTTTACAAAATAAAAATAAAACAATAAAAATAAATTCCCAATTTGCCAACAAGCGTCTTCACGATGGAATACTTCACCAGAGGCTCTGGCGACCAGTATTCTTTGCTCGTTTTCTTGTCAGAAAAATTATCATATTTATAGTCAGTATGTGCAGTATCAACCATTGGGTTGTACGATAGTCGAATGACTGATCTATGTGGAGTAGCGGGAGGAGGAGGAAGAGTGGACTAGAGCATTTATCGCACATGCTGACCACGCAAGTGATTTCCTGCTTGAGTGATCTGACGACTCTCAGAAGACCTCTGTCATATCAAGGCCCGCTGATCTCGTTATCACGTCATTGCCAATTCTGTCGTCTCTCGACTGACTCGCGGCCGAATTAAGGCTGATTCCTCACTGGACTCCCTGGGTGAGTAGGATACGATTTCATAAAGTCTTGAAAAGGAACATACATTCCTGTGTTCCGAATTCATATATTTTTACAGAGACAACTATGCACAACTATGTGGTAGTTATGATACTTGCGCATATGGCTGTGAGTCAGGGGGAGGGGTTACGAGGTGCTTTCCTGAGCTCGATCAAGTACACAGTTCCCTCAGGCGGCGTCAACGACGTGGAAGATCTCCTCACAGCTCGAGTTCATCTGGAGCAGCTCGAAGTGAGGGAGAACGTGCAGGCACAACTGGACAACATCAGGGTGCCACTGACACTGGTGAGATATTGTATATAAATCTTTGAAAATTTAAATGATACTCATCAGCAGCTGGATGATATCATGATGCCTAATACTAACGTTAATTTATGCGACTCATAAGCAAAAACGAACGAAAGAAAATAGTATTTTTTTAGGATAATGATAATATGTTTCACAAATAATATTTCACTACAATCTCGGGCGCTAAGTAATCTTGCTGTGCTTCTGCTGGAATTCATAGAATAGATACACAGAAATTGATTACATGACACGTTACAATTCACAACAATGCGAATGGCAATTCTCAATTCGTAAAACTATTTCACAAGGGAACCGCAAAAGTATAACTCGTTGACAGCGAAATTCGCTTTTACAGTCGCCTACGGACCCCTAACGTGATCCCATATCCGTTCTAAAAAGTTGCCATAATTGCTTCCTAAGACCCTAAAATGACTTATGAAAATTTTAGGGTTCAACACTTAAAATTTGCGCGCGCGATTCCCAGAATAGCGATCGATATCGAGCGTCTTTGAAGAACGTGTCTTGTAGCGCAGTTGGTTGCGCGATTGAATTACGTTTTGCAAGTTGTGGGTTCGAACTCCGCCTGCTGCAATACTTTTTGCAGATTTTTACAAGCCTTCTTATTTTTTCTTATGAATTTTGATGCACGGTCTTGATGGTAGTCAGTGTTTTGTGAATGCTTCCCTATTTCATGCAAAACTATATGAGATGTAGTTTTCCAAAGGTGTGCTGATATTTTCCGAAATCAAGTATTGCAATTTTAGCATGAAGTGAAATATGAAATAGATTGATTATGACAAAAATCATAAGAAAAAAATAAGGAGGCTTGTAAAAATCTGCAAAAAGGTCTTGCAGCTGGCGGAGTTCGAACCCACAACTTGCAAAACTTAATGCAATCGCGCAACCAGCTGCGCTAGATTCTTCGAAGACGCTCGATATCGATCGCTATTCTGGGAATCGCGCGTGCAAATTTTACGTGTTGAACCCTACAATTTTCAGAAGTCATTTTAGGGTCTTAGGAAGCAATTATGGCAACTTTTTAGAACGGATATGGGATCACGTTAGGGGTCCGTAGGAGACCGTAAAAGCGAATTTCGCTGTCAACGAGTTATACTTTTGCGGTTCCCTTGTCAAGGTGGTCTTCACGATGCTCGCCTATCTCCTCGCGGGCGCTACCATCTTCTCAATCTGGGAGAAGTGGACATTCCTCGACAGCTTCTACTTCTGCTACATATCCCTCACCACCATCGGTATAGCTTTCATTTTATGATTTGAGTAATATGCGTAATTTAAATTCGGCGCATGTTGTTTCATTGCATTATCTATAAATTTCTAAATCTGACGTGCCGCGAATCCTCGATTAATTCAAATACGTTTCACAGCAGTTGCTTCAGGTACATCAATGGCTTTCAATGATGACTTTTTGTCCTTGTTTTTTTTTGAAAGAAAGAAACAAATCATGGGAAAAATATTTTTGAGGATTCGGAGACAAGTTTCCGGGCAACGCAGTCGGAAATGACAAAGACGCGCAGCTGAAGCTGGTGATCACATCGGTTAGTGGGTTTAATGTGTTGAGCTGTCGTACACAAAGTAGAACATGTTTCGTAGATGTGGAATATACATTTTACATTATGATAAAAATCGAACTGCATTAGCGCATGATTATGCTTTCCAGATCTATTAGGTTGAACAGAAAGTCTTTATAAACTTTTTATATCCCTTCTTCTGACAATAAAGCGCAAGAGCGAAATCAAACGTATGCACCATTGTTATCTACGACAAATCTCCAACGTTCAGGCAACTTATGGATTCCCTCCTTATAGAACCCATCTCAGCGCGAATCAAAATATTGCTTGAGTGCGGCCTCGATCGCCCCACGGGAAGTGAAGGATCTCTGATCGAGATGACGGGTCAGATCCGAGAACAACCAATAATCCGAAGGGGCCAAGCCAGGAGAATACGGTGCATGAGGGAGAACCATCCAGCCGTATTTGGACAGCTCCTGCTTGACCTGCCGTGCAACATGGGGTCGGGCGTTATCGTGTTGATAGTACACTTTCTTGCCGTTCAGGGCAGATTGTGCGAATTTCTTCTTGAGATTCCGTAGTTGTTTAGTGTAGACATATCCAGTAATTACCCGCTTCTCGGGTAGGAGCTCCCAGTAAATCGGGCCATCCACTCCCCACCAGGCAGAGAGCAAGATTTTCATAGGGTGAAGTCAGGCTTTGCGACGTCATGTGGGGTCTCATTGGCATCCACCCACTGTGCCCTCCTATGGCGATTCTCATAGCAGACCCACTTCTCGACCCCTGTTATGAGACGGTCCAACCATCGATCTCCAGCGTGATGAGTGAGTAGAGAAAGGGAATCGTCGACACGGTGGTCAAACTGGTCTTGGGTCAATTTGTGGGGTATGAAACGGCCTAGCTTCTTCTTCTTGCCAATGGAGACCAATCATTTTACGATGGTGCTTTGCGATACCCCAAGTGTGGCTGCCATGTCGCGGGTATTTGGAAAGGATCCAATTCCACTACGATCCGTAGCGCATCCAAATCCAGCTCGGGTGGCCTCCCAGACCGGTCATGATCATCCATGGAAAAGTCCCCCTTCTCGAAGAGTTGGTACCAATTGCGCATGGTCTGGTAGTGAGTGGCATATGAATCGTACACTTCAGCCAACTGACGTTCCTATTCCTTCATTGTAGTGTGAGAGAGGAATACGAATAACAGAACGTTGCGGATGTTCAAGGCCGTGGGAACAAACATCGTGGTCTTACTAATGGCAGAATGAAAGGCGTGGAATGGGGAGTTGTTGACCACATAGTCCCTTTGTCATGTGTTATTCACTAGAGGCGAGAGAACACCAAAGGTCTCGTGCACTGAGCAGTGATCGAGCAAAACAGTTTATAAAGACTTTCTGTTCAACCTAATACCTTCTCTTCGGCATGGCTCTGATATTCATGTGCTTCAATCTCGCGCAGGAGGAAGTACAAAACAAAACGAGGTGCGATCTTTGACAATGGGCCCATGGTTTTTCAAGTAGGTGAATGGTTCGCATGAATGGTGAGCTCTAACGCTCAACTTGATTGTGATACGCAATTATCTTGCAAGCATAGTTGCCCAACACTGGCGGAGGGGTGTTTTCAGACCATGAACCCTTTCATGGTGGGGTCACCCCTCAAATCGAGGGAGGAAGCGCCCACCATGAATTCATGGGGGTCACCGCCGGCGTGGGCATCTATGATTGTAAGTCGTCTTCCGCTCCTTCTTTCGTTGCTTCTTGCGTTCTAATCGTTCACTTCTTCAGATGGATCGCGCGGCAGTTCAAGTCGCAACAGGATGATGACGATTGATTTGAATTATTGCATATTGATAAAGTTATTTAATGACCTCTTTGAAATTCGGCAATGCACGGCATTGGGCGGCGAGACAGCACGCACATTGGATATAGTGTAACAGTTTTTTTTGTTACATACACCTCGAAGACTGAAATCGCTTGTTTGCTTCGAGCTTGAATGGTCTATGAAACGTATTCAACCAGTCAAATCCAATCGAACCGTTGAATTTTCGATTACGTTTCGACGATGTCATAAGTCACAAAGTATTCGGATTTTGGCAGTTAATTAAACCCGCGAAGAACAAAACATCCTACAAATCTGTAGTTAGCGCTAAACGAGCAACAATCAACTCAAAAATATATTTATTAATGTAATTATGAATGCACAACCTAGCGCTCAATGATACTCAATAAAAATGTTATATATGCTATTTGGATTATCGTATGAATCACGTGCACATAGATCGGTGTAATCATACGGATACGCTCCTTTCTGCCTTCAATCGTTGTTTAATGCCGACGAATTCATAGCACTTGCAACGCACGTTTTTGCTGTACACAATGAGAAGAACAGGAGGTAGTAGGCCTGAAATATGGTATGGCATAGGTCGGATGAGAACTATGTCGTCATGAAGCCTTTGATAAATCAAAGGCGAATGACGTCATAGTTCTCATCCGGACTGGTTCAATAAAATACACGATGATGCTCGAAAATTAATTTTTTTTGTAAGCTAACATTTGATATCGACGATAAACGACATGCACTTGTGGGAGAATAAAGTGTTTTCGATCGTAGGGCCGAGAAGAAATATCGTTACCTGAAGAGAGAAATTGTAATTATTTTTTTCAATTCAATTTATTATTTATTTGGGAGCGAACTTTTCGTTAATGGTTTGTAATTTACGTAAAGCACGAACCTGAAAAGTAACACAGGGGAAGTATAAAATGAATAATGTAGCTCCAAAGTAAAATAGTCTCTTGCCAATACTATTCTGTAATCGTTACTTGACTGACAATGATTATCCGAACTAATTTACAAGTGTTTTAACTAGCTACCTTGATCAGATTAGGGGTGCATTTCAACCACATCGTTGTTGATATATAGAGGACGAAGCAAAGTATAGCGCCGCCAGTAATGAGAATCGAAGTTCGCAAAGGAGGACTGACCTGAATATGGTTCACTTTATTATCCAGTTGCATTTGCTACAATCTAATTGTTGGCCATTTGTTCATGTATTGTTTCTACTTTTTTTTTAAAATTAGCAAAAAAACGCTTACTTCAGGGAAATGATTAGCGACATCTGCTGTCAGTATGTAATATGTGTTGTTGTCATCGATGATTGGAATGGAAATGACGGGGCAGAAGAAGAGATACCACACCGAAAGAAGAGGCAGGTATATCGTGAGTAGAATGGATGCGGGCGTAAGGTAAGACCAGATCTAAATATATTATAAGCATTTACAAAATGTAAATTTCTTTCCTATTCAAAGATGTGATCTAACATTGATGTGATTAGAAGAGATTGAGCAAGTCAAGAAGTGTTTACCTTGTCATGATATGCAGGGAATACGAAAGCAGACATCCAATTGAGCGCAATGAAGATATTCAAATATTCTTGAACCGCGGGAAGGTAGAAGGCAAGTTTTGAAAGGAAAATCGCTTCATTAATATGTTAACGTATTTCCCGATTTGAATCGTTCAAAAATACGATGCTACTTTTTTACAAGACCCCACTTCAATGTTTGAACATTTTGAGACGAACCACACTGAAGATGCACATTGGCTAATGTCCGAAAATGATTTTAAAAATGATTTTCATAACACACCCGTAAACAAACGTTATGGCTCGGTTTGGCTGGTAGTCGGCAAAGACTCCATTCGCCAAGGGAGACATTGGAATCCGAAGAATCATCGTGCTCAACAACTCGACGTTGATGTCCTTGAGAAAGATAGTTAGTGACAATTTCATCAAAATTCGTGTTAAAATGATCATACAAGAAATGCTCCAATGATGAACAACTTGTAGAATGGCGAGCGGAATTGTGATCGATTACGTTGCTGTAAGACATTTTCAAAGTTTACAAATAATCGCATATTTGTAATCCTTATTTCACAGTTTAGTGTCCTAATATAGTCAAATATAACCGCGTTTATTTAGAATTGCTGATATTCCAATACATTTTATAAAATAAAGTATAAATACGCATCGGTAGGAAGTTCACGTTATTGTACTGGAGTAATCGTTTCTTCTGCGAAGACGCACTATATTGCCTGATATTACCTGCAGAATGATGTAAACCTCCATTAAGTAGAGACTCAGGAAGATGATAATGTACACGTTCTGCACAATGAATATGACGTCCGCCATCGAGAACATCTGTATAAAATAAAAACAAATACAAATATATATTTCATCTATAAATGAACGGAACACTCGATAATCATATTTACGCATAAGCAAGCATCTGCATGGGTGACGATCATCTGAACACAAAACTGTCAAATCGAATTCTAGATTTAGAAGGCAATGCAACTATCACTGTATCAGATGTTCGAGAATATTCATGAAATCGCGCGACGTGAGTAAGATGTTTCAATAGTGAAACATGTTTGGGCCTTCGAGATACAAGCATTCCAGTATACCCTCATTAGCGTAAACTGTGCGCAGCATACACAACTTGGATTATGTCCGCCGACGTGCTTTCCTTTCAGTTCCTGGTTCCCACGCATCCGTGGCCCCGCCTCACCCAGCCACAATTTCGTGAAGGCGCGTATGCAAACATTTGCCTTTGTTCCGTCGCTCCTTGCCCGTTAGAGATCTTTCATTTGCAGCATGTGGCCCAATAGTGGCTAAAAGATCAAATGCCTAAATGAGAAAGATGGGTGCACCTCGGGGGCGGATCTAGTCAGAACTCAAAGGACAGAAGCACGTGTAAGCGCGATGTTTGCGTATCCGACGTGAAGTTCATAGTATCACGCAATCGGAAATTGTCTTCACGAGTTGAGGGGGTTGCAAAAACCATCAGGCGTAATGTCTCTTAATCTATCGTTCACTTACTTCCCCGGAATTATATTGACATTTCCACTTCCTAACATTGAGTTGTATTTTCCTGCGGGCTTGTTGAGATATGCGAAAACGCGTTGAAGATGAAGAACTTCTGATTTGGCTACGGGAGCTTCGGGTATTCTGATCTTTGCGTCATGAGAACGAACTCGAAGTAGACGTATGATGTTTTGCTTATTGCTCTACGTGGTTCTAATTAAATGGAAATGCAAAACTTTTTCGATCACCCCTTTCTCGCTCAATCTCAGCAGGTATTGCGAATTCGTGTTCACAAACGAGAAAAAAACGAATTTCAACAGACGGTTAGAACTATTTTGACGTAGCCAACCGAGTCAATGGACAGATGATAGAAATCGAAAGATAGAAAAGATGATCATCGTTAATCTGTTTCCATTCACTACGCCTTTGAGGAATGCTCAAAGTGTTTCAATAGGATTGAAAAACTTCGAGCATTATCGGCGAGCAGTCCATATTATGGTGCGCCCTGAGGCGGCATTCTTAATTCACAAAACATATTACATTAAGTGGTGAACGGGTGAGGTTTGGAGAAAGGAACCGGACGAGTATGATGAGTATGTTGAGTTCGATAATACTTGCACACGAGTTTATTTGTTCATCCATAACTATGAGTAATGATGAGTCAGCTGGCGCCTTTAAGGATTTTGGAGAAACACAGGTCAATCTTTGACCACTGTACAGTACCGAATCAATATATATTCTGCTCCTCCCCCTTACATTATCTGAAGGAGGTTCTGACGATTTGCGCCAATCGCTGGAAGTGGGAGCGCTCCTCCGACGACATCGAATCAACGCCCTCATACGCCGCAATTAGCAGCGCTGAAATAAAAATATTTCGTTTATTTTATTTTATTTTTATTTTTGTTTACATTTATTTCATGTGTTTTATAAGGTTGATGCAAAAGTCTTGTGTTTTTTTTGATATTTCACATTCCATCTTCCTTTAGTTTGATCGATGAACTTCCTGTTGCAGCTCGGGTGATTTAGGTTTCGATAAGTTCTGATAAGACTGTAGTCGACATCTTTTTGATTACGATGTTCTTCTAAGACTAACAATCAATCTCATGTTATGGAAGCCCTACAAGGCAGAGAGAACGCTATACGAAATCTTCCATATTTGCTAATTATAGCTGCAAGCTTGTCCGTGATATCGGGTTCAAACACTACGATAATTCCCGGACGTCTACGAATAGGGAAGTGCCGATCCATTCCGCCTAGACGGGAGACGTATCTATGGCGACATCAGGAGCCAGTGAGCCTAATCCCGCTGAATCTCCCCCCCCTCCAAAGGTCCAATGGAGCCCTCCATTTAACGTTCATTCTCCTTCCCTGTTCGATACTTCAGTCATACGCGTTGATTCTATACTGTCCAAGAAATAGCCTGATGACATAGCGAACGCCTGTGCCCAGGGGACAAATCGGTTTCTGTCCAACAGCAACGGGTCCGATCTGGTCGATGCAGGGATCATCGCCGAACTCAGCAGAGATGTTGGAGCGGGCTAGATTAGGGATGGTTAAGAAATGGCTAACTCCATTCTGGGTGCTTTATCACATGCAATTAACACTGGCCTAGCAGTGTTCTCCCGCGAGCTGGTCTCGAAGACGGGATGCACCTTTACCTTTACCTTTACCTTTACCTTTATCACCTGCTGATTGACGAGAGCACACATTATAAAGAACAACTTTTTCAACCGCAAAAATGATCGCAAAAATGAAGAGGCTGTGGTAACGAATCTCGAATTATATTGCTTACGCTGGCATCCCTCCTTCTTCTGCCGGTAGATCTCCTTAGCCTGGCTGCACATCGAATCCTTGGGTCCTCCGAGCAGCGCGCATTGAGACTCGAGACCAACCGGAGCAAAGGCGAAAGCAGTGCACTAAACATTAAATCGCTCGTGTGTAATAGTGATCTCTGGTATTTGTGTCCTACTGGTTGCCTACCTCGCTCCCCCACTGAGAAGATAAGACAAGTGCTGATAGGATACCTCTGGGAAACGAGACATATTTTAAGTGGTCCCACAGTATTTTTCCATTCGTTCCCTATCGGCAGCTGTGATGATTGTTCCAGTTGAGAGTAAGATGGAACACTGGTGCGATGGCTGGGGCTCTACTGGGAAAAATACCAGAAAAAGTAACTTGAGGGTTCGAGTCACAATGCACTTCGCAGCTCTTGCGACTCTCGACCAACACCGATTGAATCACTTGATACGCCTTCTCAGGCATCACGAGCTCGTAGCACGTTGTGGAAGCGACAATCTGAATGACCAGTTCATGTTTGGCATAAATACTATTTTTTTAAATTCGATTAAATATATCTTCATTCTCCGATCGACCAGTCGAGCGATAATAGTGTGTGGACAATCAAGAAACAATTAACCGATATGCAGACTCGAATAAACACAGCCCACCTGCACAAGGGTACCGTAGATGATTAGGTAGAACATCGGGAAGATGATTGAGCGTTTCCTGACCATCAAGAGTGAGCTATCACCGACAGCTGTAATGTTTTTGTAAGCTTGACCTGCTATTTCTTGGACAGTATAGAATCAACGCGTATGACTGAAGTATCGAACAGGGAAGGAGAATGAACGTTAAATGGAGGGCTCCATTGGACCTTTGGAGGGGGGGGAGATTCAGCGGGATTAGGCTCACTGGCTCCTGATGTCGCCATAGATACGTCTCCCGTCTAGGCGGAATGGATCGGCACTTCCCTATTCGTAGACGTCCGGGAATTATCGTAGTGTTTGAACCCGATATCACGGACAAGCTTGCAGCTATAATTAGCAAATATGGAAGATTTCGTATAGCGTTCTCTCTGCCTTGTAGGGCTTCCATAACATGAGATTGATTGTTAGTCTTAGAAGAACATCGTAATCAAAAAGATGTCGACTACAGTCTTATCAGAACTTATCGAAACCTAAATCACCCGAGCTGCAACAGGAAGTTCATCGATCAAACTAAAGGAAGATGGAATGTGAAATATCAAAAAAAACACAAGACTTTTGCATCAACCTTATAAAACACATGAAATAAATGTAAACAAAAATAAAAATAAAATAAAATAAACGAAATATTTTTATTTCAGCGCTGCTAATTGCGGCGTATGAGGGCGTTGATTCGATGTCGTCGGAGGAGCGCTCCCACTTCCAGCGATTGGCGCAAATCGTCAGAACCTCCTTCAGATAATGTAAGGGGGAGGAGCAGAATATATATTGATTCGGTACTGTACAGTGGTCAAAGATTGACCT
The DNA here is from genome assembly GCA_036245805.1 of Pristionchus mayeri. Classification (NCBI taxonomy): domain Eukaryota; kingdom Metazoa; phylum Nematoda; class Chromadorea; order Rhabditida; family Neodiplogasteridae; genus Pristionchus; species Pristionchus mayeri. The sequence continues at coordinate 36,138,611 of BTRK01000003.1, forward strand.
GTGTTTCTCCAAAATCCTTAAAGGCGCCAGCTGACTCATCATTACTCATAGTTATGGATGAACAAATAAACTCGTGTGCAAGTATTATCGAACTCAACATACTCATCATACTCGTCCGGTTCCTTTCTCCAAACCTCACCCGTTCACCACTTAATGTAATATGTTTTGTGAATTAAGAATGCCGCCTCAGGGCGCACCATAATATGGACTGCTCGCCGATAATGCTCGAAGTTTTTCAATCCTATTGAAACACTTTGAGCATTCCTCAAAGGCGTAGTGAATGGAAACAGATTAACGATGATCATCTTTTCTATCTTTCGATTTCTATCATCTGTCCATTGACTCGGTTGGCTACGTCAAAATAGTTCTAACCGTCTGTTGAAATTCGTTTTTTTCTCGTTTGTGAACACGAATTCGCAATACCTGCTGAGATTGAGCGAGAAAGGGGTGATCGAAAAAGTTTTGCATTTCCATTTAATTAGAACCACGTAGAGCAATAAGCAAAACATCATACGTCTACTTCGAGTTCGTTCTCATGACGCAAAGATCAGAATACCCGAAGCTCCCGTAGCCAAATCAGAAGTTCTTCATCTTCAACGCGTTTTCGCATATCTCAACAAGCCCGCAGGAAAATACAACTCAATGTTAGGAAGTGGAAATGTCAATATAATTCCGGGGAAGTAAGTGAACGATAGATTAAGAGACATTACGCCTGATGGTTTTTGCAACCCCCTCAACTCGTGAAGACAATTTCCGATTGCGTGATACTATGAACTTCACGTCGGATACGCAAACATCGCGCTTACACGTGCTTCTGTCCTTTGAGTTCTGACTAGATCCGCCCCCGAGGTGCACCCATCTTTCTCATTTAGGCATTTGATCTTTTAGCCACTATTGGGCCACATGCTGCAAATGAAAGATCTCTAACGGGCAAGGAGCGACGGAACAAAGGCAAATGTTTGCATACGCGCCTTCACGAAATTGTGGCTGGGTGAGGCGGGGCCACGGATGCGTGGGAACCAGGAACTGAAAGGAAAGCACGTCGGCGGACATAATCCAAGTTGTGTATGCTGCGCACAGTTTACGCTAATGAGGGTATACTGGAATGCTTGTATCTCGAAGGCCCAAACATGTTTCACTATTGAAACATCTTACTCACGTCGCGCGATTTCATGAATATTCTCGAACATCTGATACAGTGATAGTTGCATTGCCTTCTAAATCTAGAATTCGATTTGACAGTTTTGTGTTCAGATGATCGTCACCCATGCAGATGCTTGCTTATGCGTAAATATGATTATCGAGTGTTCCGTTCATTTATAGATGAAATATATATTTGTATTTGTTTTTATTTTATACAGATGTTCTCGATGGCGGACGTCATATTCATTGTGCAGAACGTGTACATTATCATCTTCCTGAGTCTCTACTTAATGGAGGTTTACATCATTCTGCAGGTAATATCAGGCAATATAGTGCGTCTTCGCAGAAGAAACGATTACTCCAGTACAATAACGTGAACTTCCTACCGATGCGTATTTATACTTTATTTTATAAAATGTATTGGAATATCAGCAATTCTAAATAAACGCGGTTATATTTGACTATATTAGGACACTAAACTGTGAAATAAGGATTACAAATATGCGATTATTTGTAAACTTTGAAAATGTCTTACAGCAACGTAATCGATCACAATTCCGCTCGCCATTCTACAAGTTGTTCATCATTGGAGCATTTCTTGTATGATCATTTTAACACGAATTTTGATGAAATTGTCACTAACTATCTTTCTCAAGGACATCAACGTCGAGTTGTTGAGCACGATGATTCTTCGGATTCCAATGTCTCCCTTGGCGAATGGAGTCTTTGCCGACTACCAGCCAAACCGAGCCATAACGTTTGTTTACGGGTGTGTTATGAAAATCATTTTTAAAATCATTTTCGGACATTAGCCAATGTGCATCTTCAGTGTGGTTCGTCTCAAAATGTTCAAACATTGAAGTGGGGTCTTGTAAAAAAGTAGCATCGTATTTTTGAACGATTCAAATCGGGAAATACGTTAACATATTAATGAAGCGATTTTCCTTTCAAAACTTGCCTTCTACCTTCCCGCGGTTCAAGAATATTTGAATATCTTCATTGCGCTCAATTGGATGTCTGCTTTCGTATTCCCTGCATATCATGACAAGGTAAACACTTCTTGACTTGCTCAATCTCTTCTAATCACATCAATGTTAGATCACATCTTTGAATAGGAAAGAAATTTACATTTTGTAAATGCTTATAATATATTTAGATCTGGTCTTACCTTACGCCCGCATCCATTCTACTCACGATATACCTGCCTCTTCTTTCGGTGTGGTATCTCTTCTTCTGCCCCGTCATTTCCATTCCAATCATCGATGACAACAACACATATTACATACTGACAGCAGATGTCGCTAATCATTTCCCTGAAGTAAGCGTTTTTTTGCTAATTTTTAAAAAAAAGTAGAAACAATACATGAACAAATGGCCAACAATTAGATTGTAGCAAATGCAACTGGATAATAAAGTGAACCATATTCAGGTCAGTCCTCCTTTGCGAACTTCGATTCTCATTACTGGCGGCGCTATACTTTGCTTCGTCCTCTATATATCAACAACGATGTGGTTGAAATGCACCCCTAATCTGATCAAGGTAGCTAGTTAAAACACTTGTAAATTAGTTCGGATAATCATTGTCAGTCAAGTAACGATTACAGAATAGTATTGGCAAGAGACTATTTTACTTTGGAGCTACATTATTCATTTTATACTTCCCCTGTGTTACTTTTCAGGTTCGTGCTTTACGTAAATTACAAACCATCGCTGTCAATGAACTTTGCGCGTATGTAAATAGCCTCAGAGCTGTCTATGGAACTTCGGATAAAGTTAATCACGATCGGGCTGCCGGCATCTATTACACACACATAATGGCTAATTAAACTAATTTTTCGTGTTACTCCTTCTTTAATTTCTGTAATCATGAAGCATTCATGAAGAAATCATGAAGAATTGTGCAATTATTTGCAATCGTGTATGACAATTCAATCAACAAAACTGCTCATGTGGGATTAAAATAATTCATTTGACAGCTCTCAGTTTTCCAGATATTATGTCCGAAACTGGCGTAACCCCCAAAAATAATATTTGTATCGTCTTATAGCATAATAAAACCGGTAATATAAATGGAAATAGAATCGTCATTTTTTTTTTGAATTTGCAGGGAAGGGTAACACCTCGGCAAAGACGCATGTTACATGACGAGAGTTTTATAAAGCGAGAAATGAACAGCACTGCTGTTACAGCAGAAACAAAATAACACAACAAAATATCAATATTTTGCTCGATTGATTTTATGTAGGTTTATCCATCAGATGAAAAGTATAAAAACACAAATTTCGGTTACATAACGATACAATGACCGCGCTGATTCTTTTCTCATACTTTACCGCCTGCCAAAACAAGTGTTATAAATGCAGGACTATTGAAATGAAAGTGTGTTCCTCAGTCTCAACGAATACATTCACAGACGACTCTATGTGTCCCGTCCCACTCAGTCTTCACGAGTCCGTTGTAGTGAGAGGCTACTTGGTATTTACCGTATCCAGAAGTAGACAGAGTCTGACGCTGAAATGATGATAACACGGGTCTCCTCTAAAAGTGTAGGAAAATTCGCAGCTTTTGCTACTAGGAAATATTTTATGTCATCGATTTTTACTAAACTTGGTTTATGGACATCATTGGAGGTTAGAAGAAGGCCTATCCGACTGGTTTGCTCAAATTTGCACATTATCGATTTTTGTGATCTACCACTAGAAATTGACGTTTCTCATTCAATTTTCATCGTACAGCGAACTTTTTTTTCTCATTTTGCTCGAAATCGAGAGATCTACAACTTTCTTGACGCGAGGCAAGCGGCCTAATCACGTCTTCATAGCGAAAATTGCGAAAAACTGAATTTCGTGATGAGAATATTGATTTTCTGGCTTCGTATACCTAAAACGCAATCGTTTTTATTCTTGATATGGAATCTCCATTCAAAATTAGTGGGAGTCTATGTTGACCATTTTCCATATTTCTGTCCCCTCACTATTGATTTACTATGGGAGATTACAGACGTTTCCGGACTTGGTTATTTTTTGAAAGATTTCGTGTTTTAATCGTAATTCGGTTCAACGTGGTTCAATCGAGCACTCAAAAAAAGTCAATCGATAGTTCTCAAAAAGTTCTAAAACTTCCTAGAAGTGATTCCAATCGCAACAATTCTTCGTTTTGAAGTTTTTTTAAGAAAACTGAATTAATCGGATACAATTGAGATATTTCACCATCACATATCGCATGAAAAGCGTTTCCACACTCGTTTTGCATCTTAACAATGTTTCTGGACATTTATGATCATTTTTCAAGCCATTGCCATGGGGAGAAACACGATAAACCCCCGAACGACGATTGAACTTTGAATATCATACATCAATGCTGGAATAAATGATAGGCATGGAGAAGAAACTTACATGAATTTGAACGACAATAACGTGAAAAATGATCATAAATGTCCAGAAACATTGTTAAGATGCAAAACGAGTGTGGAAACGCTTTTCATGCGATATGTGATGGTGAAATATCTCAATTTTATCCGATTAATTCAGTTTTCTTAAAATAACTTCAAAACGAAGAATTGTTGCGATTGGAATCACTTCGAGGAAGTTTTAGAACTTTTTGAGAACTATCGATTGACTTTTTTTGAGTGCTCGATTGAACCACGTTGAACCGAATTACGATTAAAACACGAAATTTTTCAAAAAATAACCAAGTCCGGAAACGTCTGTAATCTCCCATAGTAAATAAATAGTGATTGGACAGAAATATGAAAAATGGTCAACATAGACTCCCACTAATTTTGAATGGAGATTCCATATCAAGAATAAAAACGATTGCGTTTTAGGTATACGAAGCCAGAAAATCAATATTCTCATCACGAAATTCAGTTTTTCGCAATTTTCGCTATGAAGACGTGATTAGGCCGCTTGCCTCGCGCTAAGAAAGTTGTAGATCTCTCGATTTCGAGCAAATGAGAAAAAAAGTTCGCTGTACGATGAAAATTGAATGAGAAACGTCAATTTCTAGTGGTAGATCACAAAAATCGATAATGTGCAAATTTGAGCAAACCAGGCGGATAGGCCTTCTTCTAACCTCCAATGATGTCCATAAACCAATTTTAGTAAAAATCGGTGTCATAAAATATTTCTAGTGTCCAGAGTTCCTACGTTTTTACAGGAGACCCGTGATAATTCATAACTAGTCTTCACATAATATGATTTTGAATGTTTATGTAATTTTTTGTTAAAAATGTGTTTACATCATGAATGTGGAAGCCCGAATAGAGTCGCCCAGCAGTGCTGACGAACGATTATGTCGGTGACCTGCACAAAGAATAAATATGTATGTCTAGTCGTCTTAATCAAGCCGTTACACCACAAACACTGGGAAAGATTACTGTTATTCGTACCCTTTCACTATTATCTAATTCGACTCACAGTCATGTGGAAGTTTTCCGCTCTTTTCGTCACGTTATTCCAGTGATCGACATCATACTTCCTGTTTAGTGGCCAATCTTAATTTCAAGAATGAATGACTGGTGAATCACTGAAACCCGATACAACACAATTATAGTTTGAAATAGTATAAATTTATATCTTTAATTCGGTAATTAACCTACTTGGAATCTCCAGCATTTGCCTTCTGCCATCGTAAGTGATGAGCTCGGCGCAGTACTTGTTATCGTGTTTCCCTAAATCTCGGGGATCATCCTTTTCGGAAATCCGCGAGAAATTGCACTTACATTCACAAGCCTGCGTAGCCTCATTGAAAACGTGGTGCTCAATACATTTCTTCTTTGCTGAAAACTCTTGACGATCTTCTAAGAGCTCTAAGTGGAATGTGAATAATTTTCGTGCTGTCTTTTTTAGATTTCGTAGTATACGATTACCCAAATTACGATCACTAGTTCTCATCCAACCTACTTCGTTATGGTACTTGGTAATCTTGGACGTGGGGAGCAGGTTCGTGATCGTTGATATTCGCCTCGGTCGGATCGCAGAAGCACAAGCACCTCGTGAGTCCGAACCACCAATCTGTGATGTCATCTGTATTCGAATTTCGAGACAAAAACATACTTGAAATCTCTCCCGTATGGGATGAAGGTGCTGCGTGTTCACCATAATGAAGATGAGAGACGAGAACTATCTGGAGAAGTTGCAATCATTGATGCTGGAAAGTAATTTACAACAAAAGTGCGAAGGGGTCTGCCAGTAGGGGACCAGTCTCGCTAGGCTAACAGGCTAACACTAACAGTAGGCTAACACCAGTCTCGCTATTTCACCATTCAGTTGGCACGCGATAGTATTCTCATATTTAAAAAAAAATTTTAGTTAGCAACATAATTCAATAATTTAGTCTCACGTCCTGTCCATTATGCAGGTCTCCTAAAGAGTGTGCGTAACCAGTGAACATGCAGCCCCGGCGCACGATCACTTTAATCGCCTAGTTGTTTTTGTATCTTTTGTGAGTTTAATGAGCAAACTTACATTGTTGTCCTGTGTATTCCCATTCATTATGAGATTGTACTGAAATGGATGATAAAGTAAACGATTTTGTATAATTCAGACTTCTCGATAACTCTCCTTGGGGAAGTTAGGCATCGGCATGAACCATTATTTTGATGATCGATTAATTTGATGCAGGAGTCTTTAGGACCCGTCCCTGTAATAATGGAATGACGCTCTCACGCAATTTCTGAAAATCGAAACATCAGTTTGAAGTGCAAAAATTTGTTTCTTAAATCTGGATACTTACATTCGCATCTTCCGGTGTCGGGGTCGAATTCATGCTGCGCGGCGCAAGCTTTCCACCCTTTAATTGATAGATACTTGATGGGACAAATATTTAAGTATTAACCTGGCGTGAATTTGTTCTCAGCATTCTTAACACAAACTACATCGTATCTGAAAAGGGCAATTATTGAGGGAAATTTTAAAATTGGTTGTGTCATATTTCGACCATTTCATCCAAATTTGCGTACCATCTGTTAATAAAAAAAGTTGATCATTCCTTCTCTATTTTTGAATCTAATGAGAACATGAATGACGGAATAGTTTGTAATGTTTCACAAGCGTGAACGTCTACTCACGGGTGACCCTGTCCTCTGTTGCCCCAGTAGCCAGTTTTATCGACTATCGACGAAATCGCCCACGCATTTTGGCAGTTTATCGAATATGCCCACCCGGCACCTGAATTGATACACTTTCTTCGAGTTTCACTTGTGTTTACGTACGGACGTGTGGTGGCGTATCACAAGTTGTATGCCGCACAAAAGACTTTTTCCTGTGAATTTTTTTGTCAGAGTGTCCGTGATATTCGTTTTGGACCCAGATATAGTCGTTGATAACTTCTCCTGAAAGAATATCACGCGTGTCACCTAAGAATCGAATAATATCGGGCTGTTCTAGGCAAAATTGTTGACCCCTACTTCTTTGCATATTTTTTGATAGTCCATATGGTACCTCACAAGATAGCGTCGAGCTTTTTGGTATATCTCTTATTTCTGACCTTATTTAGGTCATCAAAGTTTGTAAGGTCCCAAAAATGCAAAATTTGGAGCTTCACAGCTCATTTCAAAATCAAAATTATGACAAACTGAAAAGAACGATTTGTTTCTAGGATCCATAAGAGTGCTCCTAACCAATTGGGCTGCTAATATTTTAATTAGCATTTTTGTAAATCGATTAAAATTAATTATTTTCTCCACAAATCGAAACCCAGGTTGATTTTACGCTCCAGACCTAGATCTCGGAAAGACGAATCGAATGATATGCTAAACACTTATCATAAAGTGGTGCGTTCGTAAGTTAACGCGATTATTAGCTTTTCATTCCTAGTTTCTAAGAGTGATGAGTCATCAATAATCCATTGTTCGCCCTCTAATTCCCCGCACGCACGCGCGGAATGAGAGGGCTGAGCACCCTTTTCTAATATGTTTCACGCTCATTATGTAGCGGATACGCATTGGTTGATGAAGCGTACCTGAAACATAATCAAACTTAAAACAATAAGAGGAATCAAATTAGTGATGACTTATCACTCAGGAATGAAAGTTAATAATTGCGTTAACTTACGAACGCACCACTTTATGGTAGGTGTTTAGCATATCATTCGATTCGTCTTTCCCAGATCTAGGTCTGGAGCGTAAAATCAACATGGGCTTCGATTTGTGGTGAAAATGATTAATTTTAATCGATTTACAAAAATGCTAATTAAAAGACTAGCAGCCCAATTGGTTTGGAACACTCTCATGGATCCTAGGAACAAATCTTTCTTTTCGACTTTGCAAGCAAAGTCAACAGCTGAGTGAATGTTGACTTTGCAAGCAAAGTCAACAGCTGAGTGAATTTTGGCAAAATATTAATTCAATAAAAGGAGTGAGATCCTACTACACAAAACAATCAGTTCAATAAAAGTCCCGTGATCAACAGCCAACATTCTCTCACTGTTTTTGACAATTTCTGTCACAAAGTTATAATAAGAATTAATAACAAAATAATGCAGATTAATTATTTTTATGCTTCGTGAAATTTCAGAAAATAGTGAGAGAATTTTGGCTGTTGATCACGGGACTTTTATTGAACTGATTGTTTTGTGTAGTAGGATCTCACTCCTTTTATTGAATTGATATTTTGCCAAAACTCACTCAGCTGTTGACTTTGCTTGCAAAGCCAGGATATGCCACCTTCCCATGGAAGGTGGATCTCGGGACTTTTATTGACGCGGAGCGATTGATTTGTTTGTTTTCGTGATTACCGATTTCTGCCTACAAGCCTTGAACGAATAGTGATGGGAAAGCATTGGCAAATCTAGGGGCTTTTTGCAATTTCTCGAGGTCAAAGTGTGTTGAGACAATTGTATCATCCTCCTCCCCTTCATAATTCGTCGATTTTGGTTGCCACGATCCATCCCGTCGAGAAGCGACGGTCGTCTTCAAGACAGTTGGCAATGGCTAGTATGATTACATCGCCTCATTAGGTGTGTTCAATGTGGGCAATTGTAAGGTAACACAGTTCGGAAGCTTTCAACTCCCTCATCCTCCCCCTCCTCACTAGTGTGGCTGAAATGGATCAACGGGTCGCTATTTAGAGGGCCTCGGCAGATCAGAGACGGATGAGACGGTTAACCGTCCCCTCTGGCAGTCCTACCCTCTCTATTTACTGTGGAGAGAGAAACTCTCTCGTCTCTCTCTCCCTCCCCTCACGGATGCCCCGTACGAGAGAGTAAACAAGACGGTTAACCGTGATCCATTTCAGCCACCCTACTCCTCACCCAGATGGTGCAAAAGTGCAAAACTGAAAGTGCTCGTTCGACCCCAACAAACAGTGCCGTATTATGTTATTTAACACGGCGATTGCAAATATGATAGACGTTTAACCCTATCTTCGAATTTGTATTTCGTTTCCGAAGGTTTTTTACAGCTTGAAACGACTCGCAATGTTTACAACCTTTAACCTGGCCAAGAGAGAGGCACGGGGGAGGGAGAGGGGGAGAAGGAGAAAGAGAGGCAATTTCGCGCGGGAAAATGTTTGACAGGTGGTAGCACCTACAGATGGAAACCAATCGTTTCGAAATTAGGTTCATTGGATTCGCCGTATCAATATTAGTCTACTGTAGGCCGGTAGGAAATTGGATTTTCCATTGAGAGCTTGGATAGCCGAAAATTTGGCCGAGCTGCCAGAGGGCTCAAAATTTCGAACTTTTGAGGCATTTTTCGCATCTTTCCAGATGGATTTTTGCAATTCTGAAAAGTCTCTAGGCGGGCAACCGTGTACGCTCTATCGAATGAGCTATAGCACGTCTCTCTACGATGCTCGCGGACTACTCTCAAAAAACCTGGACGCCACAAAACCGACAAAAATCGGAGTAAGCCTAAGGCACTTCCGGTTGCGATAGAGACTTGAAATTTTGGATTTAGCATCTCCTATGCTCGCGCAGAGAATCCCCAAAAGCTGGATACTTGGATTTAAATTTGAAGGGATGTCGATACCCTACCCTCTCGGGAACCTTTCCGACTGTGGGAATCTCTCGTTTCCCAGCCAAGATTGCCCCGGCGCTTCGCGCCGGGGCTAATGTGAAAATAAATACATACCTCGTTAAGTATGGCAAAATAGCACCGTGTTCCGACGAACTTCGTTCTATATGGGAGCGAGTCACACTTGAGCCTCAGAGAATCGGCTAAAATTAATCATTGATTATCATTTTCTTGAGTTCCAATATCAAACTTACACAAGTGCGCTCTGGGCGAGTTTACGAATCGATCGGCGGCTTGGATACAAGGAAGATACAAAGAAACAAGAAAGAGAAGGAGAATCATCTCTGTCGGCGTTTCTTTCTTATCGAATCACGTTATAGGCCAGCGAAGAAAGGCAATGACGACGTTTTACGCTGCTTCGTGTTGCTCAAATCGACTGTTTTACTAGCTCTCATCCTCAACACAACGTTTTCTTTCTCTGGATCAAGGGAAGCAACATCGTATCGATTCACTAGCAATAAACTTTATCGGGACACACAAAAGCAACTAGACTAATATTTCATTTAGGAAAATGTGGAACTATACTGGTTATAATACATGAATTTATCGAAATGCACATGTTTGGGAAGTAGTTTCTCAGGTCGAAAGGTAGATCCGTGCGAATCTGTCTAGTCAGGCGCACGAAGCTGCGACGATGTTGTATCCGTACTCGAAGCGGGTCTGCTTCAGTTGCCAGACGCCTCGCTGGCAGAGAATCAGCACCTGGTTCCCGAGAATTGCGCAATTGATCACAATTAATCGAGACCTCGACTGTCGTACAAGCTCGTCTATCATTAAATCTCATAAATTTCACGCAAGAACAATTCAAGTGTTGAATTATTCGGCTGATAAGATAAATCAATGTATCAAGCCGTTTATCGGAAGTGAAAGCGTCATGGAAGGAAGCAGTGTAGGCAGTGGTTTCAAGCGCACGAAGCCGCGATGATGTTGTATGCGTACTCGAAGCGGGTCTCCTTGAGCTGCCAGACGCCGCCCTGGCAGAGAATTGTGACCTGAATTGTTATAACTATTTTTGTAACTGCAACACTTGCTGGCGACTTCAAACGCGCGTCCGTAGCGCAGCAAAAATGCTAACCGGTAAATTAGTTTAGATCGTTCTAGGAAGACCGCGTGTTAGGCAGAGCGAACGCGCACCCGAATGGGAGTGAGAAAGAAAGACAGAGAGGATTAGTCTTCGAAATAATATACAAGCAACCAACCGTTGACGCATCCAATGGATCCGGTACGAGTCCCTTCTCCCAGTGTCTCCTGAAGCGGTTAATTTCGTAATGAATAGTGATGACTCGGCAAACATCATCAGTCTGGGCTGCTCGGGTGTGCGCGTACAACTTGGAATCAAGTAATTCCTAGTACCGTCGCGACTTGGAAACCGCTATGTCATTGCCAAAGATGTCACTCTCGATTTTTCTCTCGCTATATCGTTTTCTCTCGTGGGTTCCAAGATGAAATCAAGCAGAAGAGAGAGAGCGAGAAAAATGAGAAATGCGATACAGTGCGGACAATAGAAAGATTCGTTCTTCAAGTTGGAATCAAGTCAGGAGGCGACTTGGAATCGCAATCTATGCTTGATGTCAATTTGGGCGCGAATGCCAGATTGCCCCTCTCCTTTTCTCTCTTTCTTGCAGCTCACTTCAACCAGAATGTAAAAAAATCATATCACGAATCCATCATCATTATGGAGTTACCAGAGAGTCATGCCCGTGTTTCCGCACGTGCCCAACTTGTCTATAGTGACGGGGTAGTGGACCAGATTGGACATATTGACGGGAGGGAGCTCAGAGCAGGGACACGCGCCGGGAGCTGAATTATAAAACTCCATTGCGGAGCTATCACATTTTTCCCTATGCTAAGTGAGCACCTGCAAGCTCTAAATATTCAGAACGGTACAAAAGCACTAAAACGGATGAGAACTATGTCGTTATGCCGCCTTTGGTACATGAAAGGATGAATGACGTCACGGTTTCCGATCTAGTACCGTTACGAATCTGTAGAAGCAATCACCCACTCTTCCTACGCATTTATCATTGTAACGATATTGTAAATAAATCTCACTCTCAACTGCACACACGGCCGCGACAAAGTACAAGTCCCACTCCGTCCTGGAGAATCCATTTTTCCTAATCTAAGTGAAAAAGAAGTGCTAAAGGTTCTGTACATTGCGCTACCGACGCTTATCTACCGTAAAGAATCAGTAGAAACCGTAACTGTCTTTGTCTTAGCACTCTTAGTACTCTTAAACACTGTGTTCATCTTAGTACTCTTTCCTCCATTTTGGGCCCCATTTCAGATTTCCTTCATTATTGATTTCCTTCATAAAACTAACTCGCAACTGCGCACACGGCCGCGACAAAGTGCACGTCCCACTCCGTCGATGAATAGTATCGGGAGAGCCACATTCCTCTCGTCGAGTCAAAGCCGATCCAGGAGTTCATGTCGTTATCCAGCGTTCGAAGCGTACCATTTGGAAGGACAACTCTGAGTAATCGTAATGGTAAATGGAGGCCTCGTCAGTCATTAAGGGGCGAAAAAGCTGGGTGGTGAACATTGGTGAGGCATCCTAGTAGTCAAGCATTTATTGAACGCAGTTTGTTTCGCACGCTGTAAAAAGATCACGCGTAACGGTAAATGTACATGATGACCGCAGACATTGATTTGTACCTGATGATGTAGTTGATCGATACGCCTTTGCTATCACGTTGGAACGGGCAGGCGACCTTCTCGTTGAGGCGCACAGGAAACGCGCCAGTGGTGCACGCATCTCCGCTGAACTCAGCACTGACGTTCGTACGGGCTGAATTGATCTTTGATATATTTATTACGAATTTCCATCTAGGAAACAATGTTTTGAGAATGTGATGAATAGTGTCACCTGGACAGTTGGTCTCTTCCTTTCTGTAGATTAGCTTGGGCACAATGCAGTACTCCGTCTTTCTGGTTCCTCCGAGAAGCGAACATGAGAAGCGACCATCGTGGAGGAGAACGGAGATGTGTGTGCACTGTAAATGACGCCGTTATGAGGATTGCGGGATATGAAGAGAGAGACGTAGGCAATTTTATCGAATTCTACATATTTCGTGATAATCAAGGAAATTAGCAAAAGTGGTTGCATAATAACCTCAGACTGCTGCTCACAGACGTATTCACACGCTCGCCTCGTCTCCACATCAGTATTTGAGACAATTTCGAAGTGCTCCGTGCTGTTGACGGGAAGGAAGCAAGTCGATGCCACCAACTGAGTTCCGTGAACTATTAAAGAACCTCGAATTTTGAAAGTACCTCTATGGAAGCCAGAGAAAGAAGAAGGAGGAGGAGATCCGACTTCATCTTCACAGAAAAAGGAATAACAGTTAGGAAGAGGGGGAACGGGAAACTCGATAATTTGGATGAGCCGAATCGTGGCAGGAAGATCAGTTGTCCGGGGATACGTTCAGTCTGGCAGAGGCTCCTCAGGTGGAACTAACTCAGAAGGAAAAGATTGTGGTTCTTTGACCGAGGCCTTTATTCGTTTGATCAAGCAAGTATATTGGTGAGTGCTTATTACTGAAACTGAGATTACACATGATATTTACATCAATGATGTGCAACAATGCGAATTGAGAATTTTCTCAAATATGCAATACCCGTGCTCCTAACAATTACATGCTTGTGATATCTGAGTATTTTTAACTGTTGAAACTGATTTTGTTAGCAGTTCAGATGCTCAATATCAGATGTGTCAAAAATACATATGCAGATATTGGGCTAGGATGTTCTTATAAAGAGAGTAGGGCATACATACTCTTTGAGAAACTGACGCCTCTGGTTATTTAGCATTTGAGAACCTGATCAATCCCCGGTTGGAAATCAATTCCTCTAAAGTGGGGGAATCTCTTCAGTGCTTCATGAACCAGAGACACTATCTCGGGCCACTCAGGCAGCCATTCCTCAGGAAGCATAAGAGTGGGTTGAGAGAAGAACTGGGCGAGGGCATCGAAGTCGAAGTTGAAGGTATTGAAGTGGGTCGGATCGATGGCGAGCACGTTGAGGAGGTCGAGAATCACCTGGAAGAATTGTTTTACTTGTTTTCGTTTTTGTTTGTTGTTATTTTTGAAACATTTAAGTAGCCATGAATCAAATTAGCTAATTCTCACGTCTATCTGATGAAGAAGCGGAGAATGAAGGAATCACTACAATATTTTCGAAATGCACTAACCTTTGCATCTGAGGATAGACTGGGCGCTTCCTTGATCTCCTTAATTTCCGGTGATGCTCTCGGGCTCTCATCGGAGTGGCTGCATTCTGAGGAGCGTCCTGAATAGATAAAGTGTAAATGATATTCTGATATTCATGGGTTTACTAACTGATAGAACACTAAAGTTTGTTAAAAACGTTCGCAAAAGATTGAGTCATCACAAAACCGTGAATACATTGCCCCACTCACTCTTGTTATTTTCCTCCTGCTGAATAAGCGATATCTCTCTGCAGATCCTTCTTCGCTCCTCATTAAGTTCGCATGAGGGGCAACGGCAATGCGCGAAGGGGCACGGCGTGTGGAACTGGAATAAGATATACTGTTTTCGTTCCGATATGAAAATTTGAGATATGAGCTGCCAGTATCACGAACAATCGACTAACAACCAAATTATGATGCGATATATTTGCGAATATCGTATTTTTCCACATCCAAATTTCGTACTTGGCGTGTGGAACTGCGATGAGATTGACCATATATCCAGAGCAAAACACTTGATCAAATTAGTGACCAGAATCACAAACAACAATGAAGTAATAATAAAAAAATACTTATCTCAAATGCCATTGATTCTTGTACAATTGAATTACGAGGTCGGGCACTAGGTGATCACGGATGATCACCTTCGGATGGTATCCTACTTTATGATAACCAAAAAAATGGACCCTTCTGTTGAACTTTCACTGTAGGTTCCCAAAGTGAGAAAAATGATTCTGTAAAAGTTCTATGGAAGGGTTCATTTTTTGATCATCATCCCAAGTTATCATCCGACGGTGATCATCCGACCTAGTGCCTACTCTTGCATACCTTCTTGACTGATTTGACGCCATGAATGCGACATTTGAAGCACGTGTACCTTGCATCGAAATCACCCTGTAATTAATGATCTTTGCTCGAAAAACTCAAACTCGACATTTCGATCATGATTCGATCTTTGTTTACGTTCGCACACTATCTTTAATATTCAGAAGTTTAAAGGTTGTGCTGTGGGCAGCTTGTTGAAACTTGAGCACTATTTCGCAACAGCCAATACCGTTACCTCTCGCTACCCCCAAATTATCATCAAATGAGATGAACTCACATTATTGATCGCCGTCTTTGCTCGCAATCTCATCAACTTGTTCGTCACTTCTCGGCGACGACCGATCAGCACGCACTAAAGTGAAGAAAGTTAATGAGATGAAAGGAGATCAATTTTCTGATTTCATATATCATCAAACACGATGTTGCATGATTTTTGGTCTTATTGATTCGATCCGAAAACATGACAAAACAAACAAGTAATTGAAATGCCCTAAAACGCACCTTGCGACAGTCGCAGTCGGATCTTTCGCAGTCGCTGGAAGCGTGACTCGACGAGTCCCCGTGATTCATACACGGCACTGGAATTGATAAATTGAGGCTTCTTCCCACCATAGTTCGACTCATATAAAATCCATGAAACATCAAGGGGAAGTTGTAAAAACACGCCGAACTCACTCGTTTGGGTTCCTTCGTGAGAAGTTGTGGATATTCAGTATGTAAGGGTGCGCTGGTACTGTCGTGGCTCCGGCTTGTCTCCTCACTCGCGACTTTCGCTTAGCCCTCACCCTTCTCCATTCTTCCCTGCCGCCCCTATTTGCGATCACTATCTCCGCTAGCACTCGCTCGTCACCAAATAGATCGTGCAAACGAGTAGGAGAGATAAATATCAAACATCTCCATGCTACACCTTCGACATTAGCATGACTCGAGATTGCATAATCATGTATCATTTGAGGCTCCCCCGCCGCATTACAGTAGCAAGTGAGCTGGAAAAATCCTGGAAAATACGTATTCAATTGTCATTTCGATTGCTCGGGTACCAGTAGTTACCAGTAAGAATTTTCTCATTCATTGTTCCTGTAGAAGCTCCGGCGTAAGTAACGGGACTTGATCGGTTTAGGCCGCGTTGCCCGATGCTAATCATCCCCGCGGGTAGCAAGCGAGAGTGCGGGTCGGAGATGGGGATTCGGATAAGAAGGCTGTACCCTCATCAATGCACTAGCATGTGATAGATCAAGGAAGGTAATGTAGCTGCATAATTACAATGCATTTGTAACTATAACAACGAAAATCCGGAGACAATTGTTACTATGAAATTTAAACTGATTTCTTTAGTTAATTCTGTACAATAGCATCTATAAATTACTATCATAGTTTCTGGAACACACACAACTACTTTTTCGTGTTCTGATGCATTGAGAATTTCCCATGTTAAATATTCGACTCAGCATGGACAACAGTGACCTCGCACGATCCTATTATACGATATATTCTTGAAACGCCTTTATCAGAATCTCGTTCGATCGATGGACAAACTTGCGAAGCGCGTCGTATCTGTCTAGGAATCATCGCGTAGCTGACGTTAGGAAATCTGCCCAGGACTCGATAGGCGGCGAGTTAGGATCGGTAGCACACGGGAAGCACATGATGTGCTAGATACATTAGCACAGCCGCTTCTCGAGACCGCTTTCGGAGATCGAGAGCGAGATATTCGCCTCTCTTTGTCAGTACGCGCAAATCGAGAAGCTTGATGTACCGAATTGTGAATGAGCATTGTTTATTCCTACTGGATTCCACGACTGCAAAATATGCTGTGTGTGGCCAATGAGAACTTGCCTCGGATCACTAAAGGAGCAGAGCCACAGTATATAGTATAGTATATCGAGATTGTGCAATCGTGTTCGCACATCAAAATGCATTATGAACAGAGCCAACAATTTAGGATTGTTGGCTCTCACTGCACTGAGTGCCTGTGTGATAGCTTCTTCTGGGTTGAAGGAGAACACTCGGTTTATCGCTAGAGTAAACGAGTAAAATGGACAGTACACGGGATGTGCATGATGAGATGGATACATTCGTTTAGTCGCTTATCGAGAGCGAGATCCCCGAAGCTTCTCCTTCAGCGCAGACCGAGATGAATGATAGACACAGCTGAGAAACGGACTGACGAATACGTTATGCAGCTTTTTCCGTGTGAGACTAATTTACTTGAGCAACATCACTAATTGTTTATATCCCTCGTATTCTACTAGATTTCAGACGCTAAACCTCCCAGAAGCATGGCTGCACGAGATGCCCCGGATAATCGCGCTAGTAAGAGAAGCGTTAGGAAAGTTCCCCGGATTGAGAGCACGGCTAGTTTGAAGATAGTTTGATGATTAATGCACTTTCACTCTCAGAATGTTCATGTTCTTGCCTCGGTTTGCAAACTGTCATTGATGGATGGACGGGACTAACCATTCTGGCAAGCTTAGCTTGTATCCATACTCTGAACAAAATTGGGCAATAAATAATTACGAAGTATTGTGTGCTGATTTGATCATTTTTTCGGGGAGACAGCAATTATTGAAATATCGAAACGAATGACAACATTAAATCGAGATAATCCAAAGCTCGAGCTATAGTTCGTGCAAGGACATTTAGAATTTGTAGCAGAATCGTTTTCACCATAGTGATAATACTTAGTCTACGGCTCCTCGCCAATGTGCCTGGCAAGAGAGAACACAGGTTGATGAGAGCCATTTCTTGCAAAGCAATGCCCAATATATGAAGAACTTTCACTTTCCTCATCAGAAATTATCCCATCGACTAATAAAGCTTCCGGATCGATTCTTATCCTCGAGGCCTCGAATCCTGTGAGATGTGAAAGATCAGTGATTGGTCTGTGAGGAGAAAACACATCTTTGTCGTAAAATCGCCTGTCCACTCCTTCCCAAGCATTCCACACTCGAGTTCTAGAAATGATACCACGGTTTATTCATTCTATACACACTCTCGCCATTCGTCATGTCTAGAGAGCGTGCGGTGATTACTCGAATAGTGCGCTTTACTGTCCACTCCTGCCCAGCATTCCTCGCTTTAAATCGTCTCGCTCCTTCCCTCGACCGCATTAGCGAGCAGTCAGCGACCTAATCTGCCATGGGCAACGAATGATTGCGTCACAGGGCGAACAAAGGACGTAATCGTTCCTTGAGTGTAGAAAGGACACTACACAAGGAACCCTTAGGCTCCAGTATCTTCACATTATGTGTATTGTCAGTAAGTAAATCAAATGTGAAAACATTGGTTCACTCTGTGCAATACAAACTGCATTTCATCCCGAGACTACCGCTTCAGTCACGAAATCGATGGCTGCTCTTGAGCAATTATCCTCATGCTTCGAAGACCGACTTGGTTCCTGGTCGATTTTATGGCCGATCCGTCCAGTCTCACAGGGCAATTTGCGCTATTATACAGTTACAGCAAACTAAAGAGGAGAAGGAAAGGTCACTGTGAGAAGTGAAAGTGCCCGTCCTACGCGAGCAGTGTCTATATTAGCCCAGCAGAAAGTGCGGTTTAGGGAGGGCACGAAACACGCAAGAAACGACTCTTTCCATTCGATGCGCTCTCTCACTCTCTGGAAAAAGTTTGCCAATGGAATGCCTACGATACCAACTGAGAACATATATTTTCGTGAGTAACACCCGATCGGAACAGAATGAAGAGACAATCTCTTTACGAAGCCATCCATAATACGGTTTCTCAACTTCAGTTTCATTTTAGTTGACATAGTCGCGTCAACTTGGACGAATTTTTTGGAGTGATTGTCGACATACTTCCAGCCGCGCAGAAAGCGATTATGATCACTCTTTGAATATCCCAGCAAAAATTGTTTTTGTGAGCGTTCAGTAGCATCATTCCGGCATGTGCAATCCATCAACTTCACCATTATTTCTTCAGAAGAAAAAAAGTCTCCTTACTAGCTCATTCACGGTATTAGAACAGACTATCTGAGAGAATCAACATATTTCTTCAGCGACTTGGCACTGGCCGAAAATTCTAATTCCTACTAACGTCGCCAATTGGTCGGCCTCCACGAGGGAAATCGACGAGCATCGCCAGATTTGCGATCCGCATCCGCGCGGCCGCGGGCGCGGATATCGAAAAATTAACTACGGTAGCTTCGAAATTTGTATATCGACTCCAATCACTGCGGCGGTAGGGGCGCTGCATTCCTTGACAAATTCTAAGACTTTTTTACTTCGGAGAGTTTTTCGATCAGATTCCATCTAAGGCCGGAAATCGCTAATTCCACTTTTGTTTCGTACATGAAAGCAGTTCCCCAGAAATTTTTCAAGAACTCCCCTAAATATTATTGGTGATCTAGCTTCTGCTTGAATCGATACCTACTCCCGTAGAACAGCGCGATTCAACTAGACGCGTAAGTTGGTCAAAATGAATTATGGTGTAATTTTTGGGTTACTGTAGGTGAGTGCACAAGTTGGACGACTTTTCCCAATTGGTGTAGGATAGCTTCAAATTGATTTTCAGACCATTTAACACCTGTTGGGAAATGTCGCCCTAACTTCGCACTCGCATACCGTAACCCAAAAATTACACCATAATTCATTCAAAATTCATTTTGACCAACTTACGCGTCTTGTTGAATCGCGCTATTCTACGTGAGAATGTATCGAGTCAAACAGAAGCTAGATCACCAATTATATTTAGGGGAGTTCTTGAAAAATTTCTGGGGAACTGCTTTCATGTACGAACTAAAAGTGGAATTATCGATTTCAGGCGTTAGATGGAATCTGATCGACAAACTCTCCGGAATAAAAAAGTCTTAGAATTTGTCAAGGGATGCAGCGCCCCTATCGCCGCAGTCATAGGAGTCGCTTTTAAAATTTCGAAGCTTCCGTAGTTAATTTTTCAAATTCCGCGCCCCGCCCGCGCGGATGCGGATCGACATTCTGACGATGCTCGTCTGTTTCCCTCCTGGAGGCCGACCTACTGGTGAAGTTAGCAGGAATTTGAATTTTCGGCCAGTGCCAAGTCTATTCCGATTATCTCGGATAGTGTGTTTTAGGTAACATACGGACGCAATCCTTGGGCAATTAATGTGTGCACGTTCTCATCCGGAAGTTAATCAAGTGACGGTTGCGTATTGCCACTCTCACTACTGCTCATGGGCCTTCACGCATATCTGACAAAAAGGATCATCAAACGAGTGCCGAGTAGTCATGAACCCTAAGGATCGCCCCTCGGGCGCTTTTTCACCCTCACTCCTCAATCCATAGCTGATCTCGTTCACCATTCCAGGGTTGTTGGCATGCCTCCTCACTAACTCTTTCGCGGCACTAGTCTGCTGTCTGATGAGATCCTTGGCAAACGACCGATAAAGTGCTGAAGAAGTAAACGGGAAAATGTTGTTATCATCCTAATGCGAAGTTAATCATGTGACAGTGTACAATAGTCACATTCACTATTGCCCATGGACCTTCACGCATATCCAGCAAAAAGGATCATCAAAAGCATGCCGAGTAGTCATGAACACTAAGGATCACCCCTCGGGCGCTTTTTCACCCTCACTCCTCAATCCATAGCTCTCATTCGCCATTCCAGGGTTGTTGGCTCTTCATTCTATCCCGTTTCACTCTCACTTTCTGCCATTGAAGGAGTGGAGGATAGCGCAACGGCTGTGGATGGATCTCGTTCCTCCTCCTCTTCACCTCTCTCTTAGTTCTCTCCCACTTTCGCTTCTCATCTCTTAGTTCTCTTCCACTTTCGCTTATCCCCTGCCTCTCCTCCCTCCCTCCTCTCCTCCCCCCCCCCTCCCCTCTCGCCTCCCCTCCCCCCCGTCTAATAGCGCGCGCTTATCCCGTAAGAACTGCTGCCAATGGCATTGCTTGCGCACTTGTTGATTTGGAATGGCATCTCATGACATTCTCCCTTCATTCACCCGTATCTCTAGCTCCTTGACAGGCGAGAAATTTCTGTAATGGTCATTCGTATTATTGTTTTTCACAATGGTTTGGCTTCGAGTATCGGACCACGATATTGTGCTGGCCTAGACTCGCTCTCGATCAGTTTAGCGTGCGCAATAAAGAGCCGTTGCACTAATTCGTCCTCCATGGCTTGACTAATATATTCGCTGCTAAACAAGTCTACATGATCTCTCGAGAATAGCTTCCTTGTCTAGTCCCGTGTTTCTCGCTATTTATTATCGTTTAAAGAACACCCGGTCTGTACACCGTCATTACAGGTTCAAAACGGTCCACAACAGACTGGCCTACAATGATATATGTGTAATGCCATTAGTGCTCATTGTTCTGCAGAACGTACCCAATTTTGACCGTATGCGCCCTACGATACGACATCTAATATGACGTATATGGAACCCGCTGTCAGATTTTGCAACAGATATCGACCTCATATTGAACGGTTTTTGATCTCATCAGGAACACTATTTATTCCACCCTGTCACTTGTGCTATCATTTAGCGCTTACTTATCATCACACACTCCTTTGCTATGAACGCTCCTTGTCTGCTGACCTACAATGGAAGAGGTGTAATTCCTCTCACTATTCCATTGCTTCTTTGCTCAAATTCCGCTCGTAATATCAATTGTTCGCCGTACATTTCGCTGTAATCCATTCCATAATCGCTTAATTTGCAATTGACTGATATGTTATTGTCGCGTTGACTAGACGTTTCGTGGTAAAACGTCTAGTCAACGTTTCGTGGTTTCGTGGTAAAAGTTTCGTGGTCGTTGACTAGACGTTTCGTGGTCAATGGTCTAATACAATGGATGAAGTGTAGTCTAGCGTAAGAAGAACATTTCACGGGATGTATCTGAATTTGATCTGATCAAACGTTTGCCGTAGGAAGTGGTTGTGGGCAATAATGCCCACAGGCATAGCAGCAAACTCTAGAGAATTTAGATTGCATGTAAGCATGCCCGCACTTGACTTCTACAATAGCTTGTAGTTTGTGAAGTCTCGTTAGCCATAAACAGGGGTAGAGATAACTAGAGCGAGATGGAGAGGGATGTAGATAGAGGAGGCGGAGAGAGAATTATGAGCGCGCCATAACTACTAATCGATGATTACTAGCCGGGAAGACATGATAGATCGATCGTAATTATGATACGTGTAACCACAAATACAGGTATGACCCGATTACATCCAGTGGAAGAAGAACGGCTAGCGCACTCCTTCCACAACTACTCTGTGATTGGTGAGTGTGTGCAAGCTAGGGTGACAAGAACGGATCACGGCGACCCGCGTTGTTTACGAGTTCACGATTGATCCGTTTCTGACTCGTATCAGACGGGTTATCTACCTACTCGTATCTGACCCGTCGATCGGGTCAAAGGGCGACCCGTTGATCCGTTTTTACCACTCTAGTGCAAACCTAGCATGGGACGAAATTCCACTCAGCGACGGTATTGCAAATTAGTTATCTTCCGACATGTTTTACTACAACTTAGAAATGAGGATCAAAACCGTTGAGTGTTTCGCCACCGCCACTGTAAAGTGGTGATGTTGGGAATATTCCAGGGTTCCTTTCGCTTTCCTTCTCGATTGTGCTGATCCTGTACACCGCCTATAGCCATCAGCAGTTCACGGCGATCATTTCGGTATGAAACCATATCAAGTTTGACATTATTTGCATCTTAATTTTATAAGCCTTTCGCAAGTACTTGCCAGCGCTAGAGAAAACAATTTGCCGGCAATATTTCAGGACCATTCTCTCCAAAATCTGTAAATATAGCTGTATCTTGTTCTGCGCATTATCGCTCCTCTCGCCCATGTACAATGTCAGAGAAACAAATACAACGAATTCCATGCAAAAATCTGACACTTTGGTTAAACGAGAAGTTGCTCGTTGTATGACAATGTTACTAATTCACATTCCATCTCGCGATTTCGGTCATTTTCAGACCATCGAATTCGGCTTCGCTTTCGAAATTGCATATACCACCGGACGTATTGGGCCTCTCTTGGTCGATGAGGTATGCACATTCGTCGACGTAGAGTAATGGATAGTATGATGATGAAAGCGAATGTTTACGAATGTCAAGGTCAACCTCCGAATGAAGCCGGCTTGAAGGCTTGTCCTAGTACGATTGGATACAGTTAAATGAGGAGCAAAGGCAAAATTCAATTTTTGAAGCTTTCATACGTCCTAGATCTTCCCAACGATAAGCAGCTCCGAAATTTTCACATTGATATCTCTCTTACGAACAGAGTTATCGGTAGTTGGCGGGGAGCCAAATCAGGGAAAGCTCAGGAAGCCAACTAGAGAACACGCGGCTTGAAGAGAGCTCTCAACTAATTGAAACATATGTCAACCGGGCGCGCTTTTGCCTTTACTCCTCCTTTAAATATTGCAATCCTCATTGCAGGTCGAATATCGGCGATGGGACGGAGACGCTGAGCTCGATTATATCGTTCGGATTTTTAAATTATTTTTCGGATTTCGAATCTCTTTTTTTTCGAATTCAAACCTCGAAAGTGAGAACCAAGACGTTTCAGATAAGCAAGTCGTACAGCAAGGACGAGGTGCGGCAACTCGGCACCAATCAATGGATACTTGATGTGTACAAGGCTGGTATTTTGAAAATATGTTGCTAATTTGAGATAATTATATGCCAACTATGGATAGAAAGTGACGATTTGGAAGTAATGAGTATCATTATTCTACCTGATCTCTTACGAATTTGTTCGACGAGATATAACGGAGAAGTAAGAGAGATTTTTCTTAAGAGGCGTAAACAGAGGACTAAAGAAATATAACAAAAAACACCAAAATTCGTGTTTTCCCAGCTACTCGTAGCAGATCCAGAGAAGTACCGCAAAGAACACTCTTGGGCGTTTCCCCCGTGGAACTTTTCAACGTGAGCTATTATTGTTTCGAGTTTGAAAGAAATTCGTACTATCGTCCTGCCGAAAGCGAATTATGTTTACCACATATATCACGAGCCAGTGGATGGAAAATCACACCCTCGGGAACATTTTCAAAAAAATTGTACCGGATTCGACTCTTATTATAGTGTTAAAATACTCCAGGCGTAAGATTTCGAAACATAAGGGTCATTGGTTCCAGAGCCGGCATTTAGGAATTTTCCGGTTTTGCTTCCGGCTATGCCGAATCTCAGCTCCCAGATGAGCTGGAAAGATGGCGCTGGGCTCAAAATGTGCGGAAAATTATTTCCAAAAACTTTACTGTTTAGTGCAAAGCGATCTGACGAAAAATCAAAACGGGCCGTGCGAAAAACCAATTTTTACCACAAAATAAAAATATTTCCCTATTAAAGGAGGAGTAAAGGCAAACGCACGCCCGGTTGAAATATGTTTCAATTAGTGGAGAACTCTCTTCAAATCGCGTGCTCTCTCGCTCGTTGCCTGAGCTTTCCCTGATTTGGCTCCCCGCCAACTACCGAGAGCTCTGTTCGGAATGGAGATATCAATGTGAAAATTTTGGAGCTTGTTATCGTTGGGGAGATCTAGGCCGTGCATATGAAAGCTTCAAACATTGAATTTTGACTTTGCTCCTCCTTTAAGGAGTAGAGCGATACAGATTTTTAATGCAGATTATGAAAAAAGAAGTGTAAGTGTACAATATAAAAATATAAAAACCAAATTCGATCTGCCTTCAACTTGGCATTTTTTACACAAATATGCCACTATGAAGAACAAGTCGAAAAAATGCATTTTTGTGAACTCTGATTTTTCTTCTTCAAACGCTCAAATATGGTTGTTGGTTAAAAGAATGAGTTGAAAATCGTCTTTTGGGACATGGTTATACTCATATTTTTCAATTATAAATTTGTATTAAAAATTTTGCAAATTTTCGAAATATCTTGGCACGACGTGCTCATCCTTGAAGAAATATGCCCCAGAAGACGATTTTCAACTCATGCTTTTGACCAACAACCATATTTGAGCGTTTAAAGAAGAAAAATCAGAGTTCACAAAAATGCATTTTTTCGACTTTTTCTTCATAGTGGCATGTTTGTGTAAAAAATGCCAAGTTGAAGGCGGATCGACTTTGGTTTTTATATTTTTATATTGTACACTTACACATCTTCTTTCATAATCTACATTAAAAATCTGTATCGCTCTACTCCTTAATAGGGAAATATTTTTATTTTGTGGTAAAAATTGGTTTTTCGCACGGCCCGTTTTGATTTTTCGTCAGATCGCTTTGCACTAAACAGTAAAGTTTTTGGAAATAATTTTCCGCACATTTTGAGCCCAGCGCCATCTCTCCAGCTCATCTGGGAGCTGAGATTCGGCATAATCGGAAGCAAAACCGGAAAATTCCTAAATGCCGGCTCTGGAACCAATGACCCATATTTTTCGAAATCTTACTCCTAGAGCATTGTACCACTCTAATATGGACAAAATCAGGCACAACTTTTTTTCGAAATGTTCCCGCACTCCTCCACTGGCTCGTGATACACGTGTTACATAAACTCTATATTTTCTTCCAATTAGTAGGTGGGCCGCTCGCCACCCACTGGGCATGGAACTGATTAACCAGTGATTGGCTGTTTTTGAGCAGTGGCTAAACTAAGCCATTTGCAGTCCCTTCCTACGAGACAGCTATAATTTGGAATTTGGCTCTACGCACTACAGCAAATGTTTTGTGAGATTGATTTTCGTTCTTTATTTCGTTTGAAAAAAATGCATTTATTCGTGATAACGTAAGATAGGGCTCAACAAGCCTAACTGTTTTCAGTTTATATCTGAGTTTGAAAACATTTCCAGTACGATCGCGGTGGTCGCCCGGATGGACTTCCTTCGATTCTCCGAACATTCAACTTGTCATGCACAGTGAGTTCATTACGATTATTACTTATCAATATTTGTAAACTTTGATACAAATCACTATGATGAGCTTCCCCAACTCTACGCATTTACCATGCTAAAATACGACCGAAAAAAATCAAATAATGTCGAAATTCAAGGCACAAATCGTCGCACGCGTCCTCGTTTTGAGCACTCTATACGTTCGTTGGTACTACAGCTTTATTCGATGTAAAGCGGTGAGCAATACGAATAAAGGTAAGCATGGAAGGAGGGATGACCAACTCAGGATAGCAGCCAAACAAACGTGCCCAATTTTTCCCCAGGCTTCTTGTCAATGTGTCAAAATAAAGCATCTCAAAAGTATACTCTTTGTTCAAAGCTATCCAAGCTTCATAAAAAAAAATTAAATAAATTTTAAAAAATGCAAAAAAAAGCAAGATTCATAAAGTGAGCACATCGCATTTAGATCACATTCCATGGGAATCCTTAAATTCAGAAATATTATGGTTGAGTTATTACAGGATGCATCATTCGCGTACTTGCTTTTCTCACTCCGAAGGTGCACTTCGTAGCGATGATTCTCGAATTCCTCATCACTTGCATCCAGCAGAATATCGATTGGACGCGTAAGTTTTCATTACATTTTTAAGATTATTATTTAAAAATGGACAACGTATCATCCGTTACCACGTAACAATACAATAAAGCGATAACTTTTTGTAATCATAAACATTTATGGATAACTGATTTCGATGAATTGTTGTTATCATCTTCCGGAGTTTTTGCGATATCGAAACCGTTTTACTCAATTTAGTGTCATACGAATTTGAAAATAGGGCTGAGGCATGCATGATACTACAATGACCAAACAAAATTTCAGTGAAATGGATGTTTCCCTACGTAATGGTCGGCTGGGTCGGGTCGATCTGCTCGTACATGCTGCTATACACACTCATCTCCCTGACTGAGGGATCGTCCAAAGTGAGTATAATTAGGGAACAGTCTAAATCCGATCGCTGATTGTTTCCATTTCAGTCATCTTCTCGAATTGCGCAGATAAGGCTGGTCTGCTTCTGCATCTGCGTAATGTGTTCGCCAGTGTGGATTAGAAGCCACATGAAGTTCCTCAGTAGAATGCCCTGCTTCCCTGAAGGTTACTTTTACTCAATATCAAGCTATTGTAGTAATACGCGTAAGCAAGTAATAATTACATATTTTCAAAAAACTCAAGACAATATTTTACAGTTTGTTTCAACGTAGGGGGAGAGACAATACGAATAAGTTATCCTGAACAATGGAATTGAATTGCAGTACCGGCTAAAGTGGCACTCTCTGAGTACTTGACTGTGGCTGCAGTGATAGTATTCGTTGCAACACAAGTGAGTTTCCAAAATTATACGTTTCTGTAGAAATTTTTTATCTATGTTTATCGCTCAATTTTTCAGCTTTACGAGATGCGAAATTACTTCGGATTGCTGTCGTGTTCTAGAGAAGACTACAGAGTCAAGGTAATTTTCCGTTCTGATTTGGCCAAAATCTACACACTCCAATATTTTTTTAATGGGGAGATCGTAGCATAATTAGATAAACCCGCTATATTTGATTGTGCAATCTCGGCAAAAGTCTCAGTTTTTAGAATCCTTAGACAGTCGAATAAGGGCGCATTTGTATTCAGGTGAATGCCGCCTTCGAGGACAAATATCGGCCGGCCGAGAACGAATTCGTGCCAGCTTGCTCGCGTTATTGCCGTAGCAGCTCATCGTCTAGCAGCAACTCCGATCGATTTATCGATGAAGCATAAGCAAGAAATGGACATGATTACAGTACGTGCTAATCGCCTTGGTCATGTGCGTGCGCGGCGCTGCGCGGCGGAGCGCGGCTTGCGCGGATTGATTTTGCGTAAAGAATATTGCTTTTCACGATTCGAACCTATTATTTTCGAATTCTCCGTAAAATTTCGCATCGGAAGGACTATTCATTCATATTTTTAGAAAAAGAAATCAATATTTTGAATTCTGTAATGCTGCAACCTACCGTAATCCCAGTTTGCGATACTGTCGCTATCGTAAAGTGAGATTACGGTAGGGTGCAGAAATTCCGCATTCAAAATATTGATTTATAAATATAAATATATCTTTAAAAATATGAATGAATACTCCTTTCGATGGGAAATTTTACGGAGAATTCGAAAGTAATAGGTTCGAATCGTGAAAAATAATATTCATCCCGCAAAATCAATCCGCGTAAGCCGCACGCCGCCGCGCAGCGCGGCGCACGCACATGGTCAAGGCGATTAGCACGTACTGTAGATAGATTAGGGACCGATTGCCTAAGCTTCGATCACACTTGGACGGTCTGTGGAAACTCTTCCTTAATTGTTAGACAAGCGTTCTTATTTGGTTTATCCAATTAGTGCACTTATTTGTACTCCCAATAGTAAGGTGTTGTTTGCTAAAATATGCATATTCAGACAAAGATAAGATAACCCACCAATTCTATTCAAAATCACGATCTCACAGTAGGCCTGAATGTTCATTTGCGATAGTGTTCTCAGGTTTTTGTTAATTATTATTAACTATTGTAATTTAATCTATTTGACTTGTGAACTTCAAAATCCGCCAAATTAAATGCATGAATACACGAAATAGATGTTACATAGTAATAAATAACAAGTAAAAAATCACAAGACGCTGAAAGACATCGATTTTTCAAACAATCTATCCTAATTAGCCGAGGTTATCCTCAGCGGTAGGAAAACGAGCACAAGCACAGGATCCCAGAACCCACTCTTCGAGAAGTTAAAGGAGGAGCAAAGTCAAAATTCATTTTTTAAGCTTTCATATGCAAGGCCTAGATCTCTCCAACGATAAGAATCTCCGAAATTTTCACATTGATATCTCGATTGCAAACAGAGCTATCGGTGGTTGGCAG
Organism: Pristionchus mayeri; assembly: GCA_036245805.1. NCBI lineage: Eukaryota > Metazoa > Nematoda > Chromadorea > Rhabditida > Neodiplogasteridae > Pristionchus > Pristionchus mayeri. The sequence continues at coordinate 36,167,536 of BTRK01000003.1, forward strand.
GAGCCAAATCAGGGAAAGCTCAGGCAACGAGCGTGAGAGCACGTGCCTTGAAGAGGGTTCTCCTCTAATTGAAACATATTTCAACCGGGCGCGCGTTTGCCTTTACTCCTCCTTTAAATATTGCAATCCTCATTGCAGGTCGAATATCGGCGATGGGACGGAGAAAATCTTTGATGAAAATCTTTGCAACTTGATTATCATACATACGCGAATCGTAGATCATCATATGATACGCTGTATGTCATGCGTAACACCACTGTATTATAAAGATCGTTATAAAGCCGGCCAAGCGTATCTGCGCAATGATCATTAGTTAGTCACGTTGCAAGTATCGAATATAAATCAGTCAAGCGAGAAATAAGCCTATAAGACTGGGAACCGCTGGTTTCGTAATACTTCCACTTGAAGGTACGTGCACGCATGGTAAACATGAAATCGAGAAAACGAAATCAGCACCAGTTGTTAGGCATTTTTCGTAGATAACTTTAGGACGCGACGGTGAGGAACCAGCCCAGTGTGATCGCTTCTACTTACTTTTCACTTATTTACGCTACATTTCAGGAGTGGCAGGCATGGCGCTCAACGGTATGCTGCTGTACTACCTCGGGCGTAGCACGCACTGTCACTGAGAAATGTGATCGAGTATTCGAGATAAGGAGCTACTGACTCTCCCAAGTGCTGACTATCTCGAAACGGATCTCCGAAGGCTCGGTTGGGAAGGTACGTAGTATCCGATTCCAAGCTAAGATATGGAACAGGGATGACGGCGGAGGAATCCTCCTCTTTCAATATGGAAGTATACCAACGGAAGATGGGCAATGCTCTTGTCATCGGGCATTTACGTAGCAAACGACTAATTATTAACTAATTATCATACACTGCAAAGGTGAAGCCAATACACAATCCCGTTTTACCAACGTTCCAAATTGTTCCCAATCAGATTCTTTTATTGCGTCCCTGATATACAATCGAAATATAACCGTATTCATATGCAATCTGTAAGAGACTAAACAACACATCATTCCAAAAACTTCGCTGCGATATTTCCGACGACTTCCAGCTGAAAAAATGTTTTCGTTCAATCATGCTTAAATCGAGTTTTTTTCATAATTGTATCAGGTTGTAACATAAGTTTTGTCGTGTCCAATCTCTTATGCATTCTAACCTCAGAAATTCTTCGAATTAATTTAATCTCAATTTCGTTATTCATTATCAGTGAGGGCCTTCGTACCCTTTCTTACGCGCTTTACTTCAGCGCTGTCAAGGCAGTTGAGGAGGCACATTAGTCAGACAAAGTTGAACTGAGATCAGGATTAAAAATCATTTTCACGCATCAGCTCTTCTTGAAAAGGAGAAAGTATGCCGATTAGTGTGATTTGCGTAAAGTACTACATAAGGGCATAATTTTGAACCACTCACGGATAATGACAAACGAAAATCGTTCTAGAAATGTAGACGAGATTTATAATGTGGATGGTAGGTGACGGTCGCGAAAACTTTCGCAAGACGAATTTTCTTCTCAATAGATATCGAGATCCAAATAGTGGTGGAATATAGTTCACCCAAAGTGGTCAATATACAGACAAAGTTTGGGGTAGACTGGGTTCTGTTGAGATAAGTGGCTCCATTCGGAACGATGGCATGTAAATGAAACTACTGAAATTGGCACTTTGTTCATATTCCTACCTCACACACACGTTCAATATCTGATTTATTGTGTCCATTCGAACCATCAACCCTACCCTTACCAATATCTAGTTGGGATAATTTTGGAAATAAATAGCTTTTGAATGACAATCTTTAATTCGAAACACCTAAACTTTTTTGGTAAAATTGTGCGCGAATTGAATTAATGAAAATTCAAATTTCCCACAAGTAGAGTGTTCTTTCTCTCACGCGTTTAATGAAAAATTATACCTCCATGAGTGGTCATTGGAACGCACTTATGTTACGCACTGTTGTTGTAATTCTGGATTCAGAAGAGTTGGTCAAGTTGGCTACGAATCAGCGGCTAACCTTACACTCAGTGAAGTATATCTTTTGTTCCGCTTAACATAGCACCATATCTGGCGTATATTTTGAAAGAGCATTGACGGGGCATATCACCATGCTGTAGAAGTTTGGTTAATTGTTCATCTCTGCGAAGTAGCACCCGATCAAACGAATTAATAAAATCTGCACCAAATTTAAATCAGTTCATATTAATATTTTTCACATAGCCAGCGTGGGCAGTTCAGCTCTACCCTATGGTTTGAATGTGCATGTACACCCCAAACATATGATAGCAGGTCAGGCATTGGGAATGTTTGAGAAGTATCCTTCATGGAAATATTGTGAACCTCCGAAATGCGACAAAACTTATGTTACAACCTAATAGTATAGTTTACCTGTTTCTTGAGAATCTGATTCGCCATTTGGTCTGATATCAATCGCCTGGTAGCACTGTCGATCTGCAGTCTACCCTCCAGCAACCATCATTCAGTACCATTCTGTAACACAATATTCCTTTCGTCGGGGAAAAGTGAGAAATCGAAATGTAATCAAATTTGACCTGGCAAGATGCCAGATTTTCTCTCGACGGGAAAATCAGGGGAAAATAAGCTTCGATATTTGAAACGGTTCTGAAACATATCGCAATTCTCAAATTCGATCACAATTGAAAATATTTGCTTTTTATAGTCGGTCTGAAACGCAAGTAATTAAGCTCGGGTTCCCAACATCGTTTGCAAAATTGCGATATGTTTCAGATGCACATCAAGTTTCGACTTTGTAATTTGATTTCGAAAAAATCTCCCCGATTTCTATCGTTACTTCGGGCTGTTTTGCATGACAAGGAATATTCGACATTGGATTGCAGGGATGATCGAAGTAGATGGCGTTGAGCAAGGAGTTTCCGAGTTGCGGGAGAGATCCAAGGTGGCGATTGCCTCTTTCTCCAACAGTTGGTTGCTGCTGTCTTTGCAAACGCTTGTATCTTGTGGAAGGCGTCTGTGGCTGAGGATGGACGAGCAAGGGGCATTGATGCGAGAAGGTTCGCATTGGCAGTAAAAGCGACTTTATCGAAATCCAGCCGCTCCCTGCATCTTTTATGCCGCACCTTGTTGGGGAGAGAGAGGGTGAGTCGGACGAGACGATGGTCGGAGTCGAATTCGAACTGTCCAACGACTCCACAATTGACAACTCTCGCTGTGATGGGCGATGCTACGAAGTCAATTTGGTTGAATGTGGAGCCGTTAGGGGAACGCCAAGTCCAGATTCTTCCTCGACGTCGCTTGGGGAAGGTGTTTTGGATGCGCAATTTGTTCCTCACGCAGGTCTCTGCAAAAGAGCGCCCACGTGAGTTCGGGGTCGGAGAGGCAAATTCACCGACAAATCTTTCATTGCCAGGTTCCTTTGCGACTCTACAGTTGAAATCCCCGACCAAAACTGGCATGTATCCTGCCGGAGCGTCGTGCAGCGCGTTCTCGATCTGGTCAAGGAAGTCGTCGTAGACGGCATCATCATAAGCCGATGTTGGGGCGTAAGCATTGACCAGGAAGAGTTTCTGTTGTGGTAGCTGCAGGGTTGCGAGACGATCCGAAAGACCTCGAAACACGGCTCCTTTTGCAAGATGCGGTTGCAGCAGGAAAGCGACACCATGTCTTGCAGTGGCACCCCCTGAGTGATAAACGACGATGCCTGAGGCCGCAAGATTGAAGGAAGCTAAACCCACAATCCTCGCCTCCTGAACAGCTACGATGTCCCACTTGATCTTTGAGAGGGCCAGCTCGATCTCGAGGAGCTTCTCCTTGGGTGCGAGTGTCCGGGCGTTCAGCGTGCCGATGTTGAATGGACGACCCATCGAGGCGGCTTACAACTCCCGCTTGCCAGAGCTGCTGGGAGAGGGAAACTGGCCGAGGGAGAGGGAGACGAAGAATCTCACTTCCCCTTGACTACTCAGCAGAACTTGAGCACAGAATTCGTCTGGGTTGGTTCGCATGGAGCAAGCTCTCGTACCTCCTCTCTTCACGCATTCTACCGATGAAAACAAAGCGGCGCCTTTTCAACAGTTGTGTCATGTCTACGATACTCTATGGCAGCGAGCTATGGGCCCTACGAGCAAGTGACAAGGAGCGACTAAGTGTGACTCAGCGTAAGATGGAGCGGAAAATGCTCGGAATCAGCTTGCGAGATCGATGGAGGAACGTGAACATCCGCAACGCAACAGGAGTCCGTGACTGGAATCAGGAGGCTATGAGAAGGAAGGCAATTTGGGCGTTGAAACTGCGACGAATGGATATGGAAGAATGGAGCAGAGCGACTACTATGTGGATACCTTACAACAGGACGCGCTCACCGGGTCAGCCTAAACCCCGATGGAGAGATGATCTCAGAAGAACTATTGGAGCGAGATGGTGGAACGCAACTGCTGAAGAATACCGACCCTTCCTCATCTTGCGTTAACGCATGACGTGATAAATATTGATTGATTAAATATTGATTCTATCGTTATGGAATGCTGTGGTAATGTTTAAAATTGGACTATGAAATCGCTTTCATTTGATATTATCGTTGTTGTCTTGGAAAACAGTTTTGATGGGACCGGTTTCGCTAAAGACAACAACGACAAAACCAAAGAGATACTTCTTCGATATTTGGCCACCCCCTCCATTCCTCCCCCACCCTACTCATTCTAGGTGTCTCCCCCTGATTTTCGGTCACACAACCCTATTGTAATGGGGGGGGGGGAATGAGATATGATATGGGGGTGTGACAAATATCGAAGAAGTGCCAAACTATCGGTGCCACACCTTGCATTTCTCCAGATTCAGCTTCCTCAGAACAGGGAAAACGACGTAACATGATCGATTGTCCCTGAAGCTGACCAAGGACAAGCGACAATATTTCTGAACCGCCCTGTCGGGAGGATAGGAGGCAACCAGCTGTAATTGCATCGATCATTATTCAGCGCTAAAAAGTGGAACGGTCGGATGCAAGTGAGAAGTTAAAGGAGGAGTAAATGCAAACGCGCGCCCGGTTGGAACATGTTTCACTTAGTGACGCACTCTCTTCAAGTCGCGTGCTATCTCGCCCCCTTCCCTGAGCTTTCCCTGATCTGGCTCCCAGCCAACTAGCAATAACTCTGTTCGGAATGGAGACATCACTTTGAAAATTTCGGAGCTGCTTATCGTTGTGGAGCTCTAGGCAGTGCATATGATAGCTTCAAAAATTGATTTTTGAGTTTACTCCTCCTTTAAACTACCGTAGATTCATACCATTGTACGATTGAGCAATAAATTATGCCGCTCAGAATATTTCAACATGACTAACCTGCTCTTTTATATCGTGAAACATAAAATCGTCGGTTGACCAATGCGAATGGAAGTTCCAGCTGTCATGAGCCCATCCCTCGCCCTTAATGGACCATTTATGGTTGCAAAAAGCTGAGGGGTCACTCTCTTCATTTCCCGAACTATCTCACCGGTCGACCGGTCGGGAGAGTTCGGGAAATGATGAGAGTGGCCATGAAGCAATTGATCAATCAAGAAATCATTGTATTGCATTATTATTGGATTGTATGAACAGACCTTCGTCTAGTGGCGATTATTGGAAAAGAGGAAAATTAAGATTTTATCGAACTCTTCATTTCACCCACTTTTCGGAATATCTTCACCCTCTGCTCAGGGAAATGGACGCGCTCGCCGATAACCTGCATTTAAATTTATATTAAAATAGTGCCAACAATTGCGCAGTAAGATGCAAATCGTATGTTGTGCTCGGAGGTAAGTATTTCGGATGAAAATCAAAAAATTACCCCTCCCCAGTATTCTCATTTTTTGGTTCCCAAGCTGGTAAAACATCTACATCGAAACGTCAGAAGGGTATTATTTTTGTCTATCACACTGGGTTCTCATCCGGCGTAATGTTGCTCGGAGCCTATATGAGTACATTATTTAGTTCGCAACTGGGTTAAAAAATAAACACCCTACCATTCTCGTGCATGCCTGCATGTCGAACAGATCTTCGTAATTCTTCGAATGATTCCAAATCGATAGGCACACATCGACCAGCCTGAACAATGCAATGATTGTGGATGAGATCAATCGATTTTTCAGTAGTCTTGGTATGGCTACATGTGCTGCTGTACTTCATGTGCAGTGACGATAACGCTTGTTGATTGATAAAATTATATGCTATATGAAATCCCGATATGATCACGATTTCTTAATTTTCGAATAATTCCATCGGGACTGAACCAACAATACGAAAATTGAAAAAGAGCTACGACATTTGTCTCATACATGTTGTGGTACCTGCTTCTTGTGCGTCGATCTCGAGTTTCCGGCACGAGGTAGTCATGAACGGATGGAGGGCGCCGTTGTCTGTGCCGTGGAACGAATCGGGGAGCTGAAGAAATTGGGAAAATAACAAGACAGGGCGACATTTTTGCAGTCGAAGAAAGAACGACGCATTCGCCCGCTCGCATATGGATTTCATATTGTGTGTCTCTGTCCGAAACAGGTTTATGAATGTGTTCTTCAAAATATTGTTCTTGTGCTTTTCATTGTTTAATAGTATCGTATCCAAATCCAATCGCTAGCAATGTCGCACTAACTCACTTTAAATTCGTAGCTTGCAAACTCTTTCACCCAATCACGTCCTCGCTGATTGTTCTTGACCATGTATGGAGCTGCATACTAAATATAATTAGTTGTTCAATGCACAACAGTACGCACCTGTCTACTAATTTATATGCTTTCAAAAGTTTACCTCCCAATTATAAAACCTGTCGAACAGGTAGATCTCATAGCCATCCTCGATGTATTCTTCGATGAGCCTGAAGTATAGCTGTATTGACTCCAATGTTCGCAGGTCTCATTTTTTTGGGTGTTTGCTAATCGGCAATGCAAATGAGCGAAGCAAAACGTTGTGTCTAATAGTAACTAATATTAAATAAACACTCTAATGCTCTAATAGTAGTAAAGACTCTAATAGTAAAGAAACACATTTATACCGATTCGGATTGATAACTCCCATGTCTCCATCAATGAACAGTAACCATGCTTCTTCACGGATCTGAAACGTTTCGTACTTTTTGGTTCTGCGCCTATCTTGGATGTGAAATTGTATTTCGTCAAACATGTTCATCAATACCTCAGTCTTCATGAGTTTGTGAATGTGGCAGTGCCGACGGAAAAATTTCTGAAACAATTGGATTTTCAGAACTGCGACATTGTTGAGATATATTTACGAGAAATTGAATAATCCTATTTTGGTATGTAGAGACGCTCAAAACGTACATCCTTATGAACATCGCACTCGGCGAACTTGTTGTCGTATCCGATCAACAGGGTGTAGTTGTGCAAGGCAGCGTAGCATTCGACGCTGGAATATCCGGAAGTTGCAAAATGCGAGTATTCTAGCGTAAGTGTTGATGTGTCTGTGACATGTGTTCAGCGACATCCATAATTTGCTTTAGTCATTAAATGGTCAGTGATCGGATGCCCGTATATCGAACTCTAGTGGTAAATGAAGATACAACGAAAATTGCTTTCACCGTCTCGGTAGTTAATGGACTTTCTTGACCGGTTTTTGTTTTTACGGCGCGTATAATATTGAGGGCGTGGTCTTGTTCGTAACGCTTTACACTTCAAAGATTTACACTGCATGCAGAATTGCTTCCAGTACTCGTTAAATCGCCAATAGTTTTCCAATTCACAGCGCAGTTGTTTCCAAGAAACGCACAATATCTATCAAATTAGCATTTCCTACGTAATTCTAAACGTATCAAAGTGAGTAAACCAGCAACATTCCGTTGCATAGTTGCTTCAAACAGCGTCGTGTTCGTTCTCGCAACCGAGCGAATTGCGAGGGTGTGTACAAAATTAAGATATGTATCAATTATTGTTTGAACTCTATTTATAAGAAGTATGTTAGAAACGCGACATGTGAAATTTTTGAGTTTTTCATGACAAACCTCGAGTTCGTTCTCGCAACCGGGTGCACGTAGTACGGCTTGTTGGGCAGGGATTCATCTCGGGCCATGATCTCCTCTGAAGCAGAGAATGCATTTGCGGCAGACTTTAGCAACTCCCGCTCCATGTACGACCAATCAGAGTTGCGAGTATCGGTTGTTGTTTTCTGCGATGAGTATCGAGATTAATAAAGTGCGAGGGATACGATTGCCCATTTTGCTCACACTCCATGAGTAAAAATTAAGATGCTTTTTTCAGAACGAGAGAAGGAAGAGAGTTGATGGGGTAGAAATAGGGGAAGGGTGGAGTCGATTTTATCAGGTTGATTCATAAGTTTTGCTCCAAGACATTTCTATAGATTATTCGCTTGTGGTTCACTTGTGTTCATGACTACTTTGGCATTATTTGAGTGACAACAGGTGCACATAAATTATTTGTTTTATGTGAATCAACTCCACTTCGTTCCGCGGTAAAAAATATTTTTCGAAAAAGTGACGAATTGACCGGTTTTTGAGTAGTGTGTTCAAGCCGCCCCTTAAACAAAACGAATGTGACACAATGGCTGTATTTTTGTGAAGTCAGTAAGTGAGGGTCAATGTTTCCGATAAACACTTGAAAACGGAATTTCAGACTCTCTCGAGGAGCGCGCATAGTGAAAATTAGCGAAACTGGTCATCAAATTTCACTTTTGCAATTATTCCAAACGTGGCTTTTGAATGGAATGCTGAATCTCCACAATTATTTAATGGTAGCATCCACATGATATGCTCTTCCACTTCTGATAAATTTAAGACTATTAGCTCGTTCATCAGAAATGCGCAGCTTCAAGAAACAAATTTCGCAATATTCAAGAATTCAAAACTATGAAATTCCTGCCTATCTGGTCAGGCAGTTTCAAGGCTGATCCGATGCACGTCTACTAGGAGAATGTCCATGTAAAATACTTTACGAAAATAGCGTTGTTGTAGCGCTATCATGATTACGCAATGAGTACCATTCCATAAAATTGGCTGTGCCAAATATCAAGTTTGTGGCATTTCGATCCTTCACATTCCAGTAGAATCGATTGATCACGTATGAGTATAGGTGTGCTATGGAGAGCGCACATGTACTAATATCACGCAAAAGGGAATGGGAGGTTTGATAAAGTTAGAAGCAAATTATAGTTGAAAAACTTCAGGCGTGAAAATGGAGCGAAACTTATGAATCAACCTAATAAGTTTCGTGTGGCACAAGACAAGTGTGTGAGAGCTTGAGAGTTATGTGCAGGGGATACACATATTTGAGAATAATGGTAACGGCACTAGGTCGGATGATCATCGTCGGATGATAATCAACAATATTGCACTTCCTCATCATGTTCACAGTAGATTCCTAAGTGGCAAAAATGCTTCTGTGAAAGTTCTACAATAGCGTACATTGTTTTGGTTATCATCATAAAGGTTATCACCGACGGTGATCATCCCACCCAGTGCCTTAAATACTCACCACTCTGAGCGCAGCGTAGATAACCGTAAGAATGAAGAGAGATGCGACCGTGGGAATTAGAGCATGGTAAGTTCGCATTACCACTGAAAATATTCTAAAAGTAATAAGTATGCTAGAACTCGTCATCTTTGAGAAGTCACCCTTAAAACATAGTTAATGGAGAATAATTGGGTGCAAAGATATTAAGGAGATGATTAATAACTTGGGCAAAAAATCGTCGGAAAACGTATGGCTGGTGCGCACTACGTGTTGTGCACACGCCCCGTTTTCTTATCGCACTTTGTCCGCTTGCGTGCATCTATCCGGATCTATCCTAGGGATGGCGCAGCTTGAAACTGTCTCTTCATTTTACACGTTGTCTCGCCAATCAGATTGGATATAGAGTATGCATATTGTGCAGAGTCGTAGATCTTTTTGTTCTTATCTTTCCGAATGAAAATACCAAACGATGCTCGATCCCGTACATTTTATCTCCCAAACAAGCACTCCTGATCCTTTGTCCGATATCTGTTCGACGATCTCCGAAAACGTGACGAGTGCAAGCGCGAGGGCGGACGGCGCTCCTAGTGAAAGTCGATTATTTCTTTCATCAATTAACGGGCACACTCACGGTACTCTAAAAAGCCTTGTTTGAACCTAAAAGCTTAGAAGTTATCCCTTCATCTTACTTGTTGCTAGGTTATTACCGGTTATTAGGAACTTCGTTGACATATGTTCGGTAGTCCACGAAACGTGAGTATGCATCGTCCGCATTATCCGATCCAATGAAATGCTTTCTTGAACCTGCATATCGGTATGGCAATCTCCGAAAATCCGACGAGTGTAAGCAAGGATGCGGTAGTGAAAGCAGATATGAGTCTAAGTACCATTGGTCACGGAAGCCTACCATTGAGAAACTGTTAATGTCGGATTGCTTACATTACTTCAAACAGATAAATGCACGTGGTTCTGACACGTCCATGTTGCTGAACACACAAATATGTATGAGCAAAGCAGTTTCATGGATATATATTACATCTTCCATTTCACTTCGCACTTTCGCCGGCTAAACTGCCATTCTATTGGTAGCACATCTCATCCCACCAGAACAAGCGTTGTGATGGTGCAAAGCATTTTGTTGAGGGGCCCTAATATCTCCTTTAGAAATCTTCCACGTTCTTTCCGTGGATCGATCGCATATTGCGATCTCCGAATGGAACCTGAGCATATTCGCGACGGAATGTCAGGAAGAGCCGTTTTATTATCGCGAAGTCACGCAAAGTCTTGATTTAGAAATTCTTTATCATGCTATAGAAATTGGAAATATCTTTTCCATCTTACTCGGACTATTCAAACAATACAATTACAACAAAAAAAGTCACCCTGACTTCGATGAGATTCATCAACGACCAAATTCAAATATTGTGTAATCACGTCTATTACAAGCCACATCGCGTTATATCATTAGGGCCCGTTAACCTTCACTCTATATAGAAGGATCTCGAAGAGCTGCATCTCCACCGGCTCCAGATGATGAAATGAGATCAGATCTCGCGAAATTCCATCGAAACCCTGTAAAATTACGTTTTTCGTCTGAAACATTTCTCGTACTTTTCGAACGTGAATTATTATTAGGACCCATCGTAGCCAGATTCACCATAATTTAGAGTGACATAACTTCATTTTAACTCCTTGCATTGAATATATAGAAGTATGCAAGGCCTATTCGTGTGGTATTTTTATGATCGATTTAATGTTAAGGTGAACACATTACAGGATATTGATCTCAAAAGGAACGAACCATTCAACAACTCACCGAAACGAGGAGGTCATAAATCCATGTCTCGGCCTGGTCCCACCCGTCCAGTGTCATGCTCGGATGGTACCCGTTGAAGCGCTGTTGGCCTGAATCATCGAGAAATTGTCTGACTCTCCTCATATCACACACTCTCTCGCAGTTTAGAGAAAGCGAGAGAGCATGAGATTTGGAGAGACTCAGACGATACACGAATGATCGCGTTTTCTCGGGAATCTACAGATCGGCTTGATAAGTTTATTACACAGTGATGACCATCCAAATGTAAGATCTTATTTGAATCTAGTGTGGTCCCTAACAGAGTTCGTAATTCGGGTCGCCGTCTCTTCATTTTACATACTATCTCGACCCGTGGAATGGCGATACAGTGTGTATAATAATTTCTGGAACTCTAATCACTATCTAGCTGCCTACCGTTCTCATTGATGGTTGGATGAGGGTAGATTCCCAAGTTAGCGAGACACCTACAAAGCTCGTAGCATTTTCACGTATTATCAATGTTGTAGTTGTATAATACATCGCGCTTAGGACACCTCTGATCCTTATTGCCGGGCATATGATCCTTGAATTCACCCGAGCAATCGTCTGACTCTCCTGTGTTTGCAAGCTCTCTCGCCCTCAGACCGTCAAGAGAGCGTGCAAACTGAGGAGAGTCAGGCGATTGCTCATTCACCCACATTCCGATGGCCAGGTCCTCATTTTTGTTATCGGGACAGAGCGTCTCGTTGTTGTAGCCATTTCTCATGTAGATCTCCAAAGCTTTTCTGGAAAAAAACAGTGCAATTATACTCTAGTATATATCTTATTGTAATAGTACTAATTGGTAAGCTTTGTCAATAATTATTATAATTGTCCAAAATCACCTCGATAGCAGGTATCCTCCTCCACCGCTGTTGTATCCCTGCTCCTGAACATCTAATAAACGCGTACTTAATTATGAAACACTGTGATTTAATTAAATTGGAGCTGGTCTGGTTTTACAAGGTGAGAAATCCCGCCAAACTCTACTGACCAAGTACGGTTTCAATCGATATCCGACGTAGTATGGCTGATTGGGGTCGAGAGTGCGTAGGAAGGTGCGAAGATTTTCCATGATGAGATAAGTGTCATCGTCTGCCTAAAGTTTCGAAATTTTTTGAATAGACTTAGGATTTTTGAATCGACTGAATAGATCATCCCTCCCACTCCTCATCCCATTCGCTCTCTCACCAACAGAGCGGTTCATTTGCATCATAAACAAAGATTTGAATAGTTGATTTGAAAGTCGTTTTTTTGAAATACGAGTCCGTGATTTGTTGCTTATTTTTTATGAAGTGAGGATGTCGCATTTCGAATTCAAGTTGAAACTCACTTTAATGACCCAGTCGAAATCGGCGCGCATTACTTCCCAGATGTAGTAGAATGCGTATCGAGACTTGTAGAAGAGGTTAGCATACGAGTCAGGGATCCCGGCAAACACCGTGCGATAGGGTATCTGGAAGTACGCAAAATAAGACACTAGGTCGGATGTGAACTATGACATCATGCCGCATGTGATGTATCGAAGGCGGCATGACGTCATAGTTCTTATCCGAGCCAATGTCCCAAATAGATCAGATAAAAATGAGAGCATGGGCTTCAAATTCGAAATGTTGTTCTCCATGATACATTTGTTGTGTTGATTTTAAGCGTATTTAAAAACGGATAGAAACTAACTTTCAGATTTTCTCTGAATGGCGCGTTCGTGAATAGAACACCATGGTCGCAGCGGTTGAGCCACGTTTGATTCACTGCGAGAGCCTGGAATAAGCGGTAGTTAACGGAAACAAATTTGAACTAACACAATCATTTACACTCTTTATTTTCAGACAACACAAAATCAGAGTTGCACTAAAAGTTAAAGAGAAATCAAGCTGCTTTAAAGAAACGAATACACCGGCAACGCGAACTGCTTTCGGAACTACGCCGGATGAGAACCAAAAAATGGACCCTTCTGTAGGCCTTTCACAGAAGCATTTTTCACAGTTTGTTAACCTACTAGGGCATGCTAGAGAAGGGTACTTTGTTGGTTCTCATCCGACGGTTCTCATTCGACCTAGTGCCAGCTGTCTCTACTTACCCTTGTATCGTGATACTTCTGCGATGTGAGCACCCAGCAGAGGATCTCTCCCTTGTTGGGAAGTGCAGCAGCCGCGGGCGAGACCTCAACATAGCGCAGCATTTCTGTTTCGTCGGGCCTGAAGTGGCTTGATCTGTCGACTGACTAGAGTTCGTAATAATTCGGGTCTTAGTCTCTTCATTTCACACACTATCTCGACCGGTCGAGCGGTGAGAGAGAGTGTACAATGAAGAGGTCCGGGTATCGTTTCTCGAACTCTTCGACTGACTCTTCCCAATCCTCTCTCAGATGTGCATACTCTCTGGATGTCTTCATCCTGCGAGAGAGATCATTGCCCCATAGATAACATTCGTGGAATGTAAAGCTGTTTTTTTCTTCATATTTGAACGTGCGTGGAAGATTGTAATGTGTAATTGCGAACCTCGTCGATATCTCCCCATAGAGGGCAGAGTACCGTAGCAGACCCAGAAGTATTAGCATTGATCCCAGGGAAATCAATGCAAAGATCTGAACGATGCGCTTAGCGAAATGTCCCGATATCCACCGATACGCTTGCGATTTCGATGACGAGCTCTTCAAACAACGTCATTTCATTTAATTCATTCCCTTCTTTCGTTGGGGTGCGAGAATTGGGGGGTGAGCAATAGATTCAATTGACAGATGATTGTATCGAGGTAATCGATTGGATTTTATCGCAAAAATAAAGATAGAACTAACCATTGCGAAGGGCATGCCCTTAGACGATGACGATAAGCTGCAGAAATTGGGTCGCATGTCGTTAAGGCAAGCGGAAAAGCGGGTTCGCGTTTTGCGCGAGACTACTCCGCCCATGGTAGAGAAGGATGGGGAGCGGCGATTGTAGGCGAGAAGTGTGATTAAGAGGGGGAATGAAAAGGCAATTCTTTGCCATTTGATTTTTCTATACATTTGGAATCTTGCCGTTGATGATTTTAGGAGAATTTGCAAGCGCGTTGCCGTGGGAATAAACAGACAAACGTTATAGAATAGAACTCCCAGCAACGAAAATTACAATCGAAATATCGCCTTGAATTATATCCATTTCGCCAGTGCGTCTCATTTCGTATATATTCGGTGTTATGCCGGATTATCACAGTCAAATTATGACCAAATTATTGAAATTTTAGACTTGTCATTATTGGGATATTTTTTTTGTTTTCCGTAAGGATATCAATTGATCGTGATCATCCGATCTAGTGCCGATCAACCTCTTGAGAGTCTTCATCATCCTGATTCGAACTCATCGCGCACATTGGGCATTCTTAATCTTGCCGGCGATCTCCGCCACTCGAACAATCAAAGTTGCGGATCGCCGGAGGCTTAGATCCAACGGGAACTCAACAACGTTTAAAATGAAGTGAACGACCTATTTTGAGGGACTGCGTGGCATTATCGACTTCAAAGAGATTAACTCCTCAACGTTGTTTTTGGGTATTTCCAAAGTTCGAAAAAAGCCAAAAATTCTCGAATCAGAAATGTTATGAGGTGTATTCCGTGAATGCCCATTCTGGCAAGTTTCTTCTTGTGATGTCACTCTTCCTGATAAAATCACGATTCACAAAGTGTTGCGAGAATTCGAAATGATTTAGCAAGAGATGACTCTAATCATTGTGCTTCCTGACTTCCCGATAAGCCGGGTGATATGGAACACAACATAAACTGACTCAGTTGTTGATTTATTAACTGATTCGCACGGGTGGGGGAAGTTGAAGTATCCTTTGGAAGTTGGAAGGGTTTTGACTTTTTTCGGAGAGGATTGTTCCAGTTCATGAAAAGTATACCTAGCATGAACGCATCGCAAACGGCTATGCTTCATTTCCGATGATACATTTTTTCTACTCGATGTGTCCGTGATATAGGAATTTTTTTTAGATTTCGCAATCCGTATTGGACATACCGAAACTCTAGCAGATGATCTTCTACAACAATGATTAGGATCTCCGCTGATGCTATTAAGCGATTCTCGGATCGGAGATCGAGACGGAGATACCTGCTTACGCGGCTCGCGGGCTACGAACTGCCTGAGATCCCGATACCGATTGGTCCTTTCCGGAGCTAGGGAAGTGAAACTAATCCCCTCACATTTCACCAGTTAGGCAGATTGAGAGAGTATGTGAGAAGGAGAGAGTAAGGTACTGATCGTCGTGATTCGGCTAAATGAAGCGCTGTCGGAGATCCCGAGTCGAATTAGAGTTCGTAATTCGAATCGCCGTCTCTTCATTTTACACACTCTCTCGACCGGTTGAACGGTAAGATAGTGTGTAGAAAGAAGAGACCGTGGATTCATTCTCGAACTCTGCTCCGAATGGTCCTTTCCGGAGCAACAGCAGTGAGCACTGCTCCATTCCCTATACCCATAGGTATCCTCGTCAATGCTCAAAACAGGTCACAGACCAGACGGATTGAATAGATACAGGCCGCGTTTCGGCCACAGGCTCTAGGTCAGATGATAGCCTTCCGAACGATAACCACTAGTACCCTCCCCCGCATGTTCACAGCACATACCGAAAGTGTCAAAAATGCTTCTGTGAAATTTCTAAATTGCTCTCGATTAAGTGGTTGATGTTAGTGCGTGAATTGTAAATTGAGTGTGTCCCAGATTTTCAGCCTCCCAGCTGCTCGGGAAAGATATTTTGTTCCAGTTATAGTAAAGTATAGTAGCAATACTAAAATAATTAGTATTATCATTAGCTGTAAAACCATGAGAGAACGCAATCAATAATAATGATTCAGGCCAATGAGATTGTTGTGTAAAGGCCCTTGCCTTGTACCCATACTCAATTAGCATACGTGCAGACCACACTCCCCTCTCCCCTCGTCTAGTGCAGATTGCACTCTCCCCTCCTCTCCCCATTGTCTATTAGCATGTCAACTGTTAATGACCCTGTCTCGCATATTCAGAACGAGTCCGCCCGACTCGTCTCTCGCCCTCTCTTCTTTCCTTCTTCCCTGTTTCTCTTGTATTGAGCGGTTGCTCTCTCTTGCCCTGCGATAAAGCTCGGTTCCCTCTTTGCTCTTGGAGTACGGGACAGGCGACTACACAACATTGGCGATCAGTACTCACGATTAGGCGTTGCCTGTTTCCTGTGTTCGTTCTTGTGTTTCGTGTTCCGAGTCGAGTGTCCAGTACGTTTCCTCTCGTTCTTGTGTGTAGGTTCCTTCGGGAGCTGAGTGTCTGTAGTTTCCTTCGGGAGCTGAGTGTCTGTAGGTTCCTTCGGGAGCTGAGTGTCTGTAGGTTCCTTCGGGAGCTGAGTGTCTGTAGTTTCCTTCGGGAGCTGAGTGTCTGTAGGTTCCTTCGGGAGCTGAGTGTTGTAGGTTCTTTCGGGAACTGAGCGTGTGAACACAGTGATTTGTCGAGGTCGGCCGGAGGCGCTGCTCGATTTTCTTTCTGCCCTTCTGAGTGCGTGGCAGAAAGTGAGCTCGAAAGCAGTGAGGTTTCACTAGTGGTAGTGAACCGTTCCGAGACTGTACTCACTCGATAGATAGTACACGTGTCACAAGGATGCCTAGTGAAGCGAGTGAGACCGGCGGAGATGCAAATGGAGAGGCGATGAAAATGATCGCTCAGATGCTCGCGGCACAGAGAGAACAGAATGAACTGTTGAGAGCACAAATGTAGAAACAGAATGAGGCCATTCAGATGCTGCTGAATGAGAGACCGGAGAGATCCGACGCGACGTCGGAGTTGTCGAATGGAACCAGACACAGAGGACCGAGCATCGATTCTCTCGAGAAGCAGATCAGAAATTTCTCGTAGAACCCAGAGGATGGGGTGACGTTTGACACGTGGATTGACCGTCACAGAGAGATATTCGAGAATGACCTGGCAGAAATGGCTGATGGTGATAAGGGAAGGTTACTGCTTCGTCACGTGGATGACAGAGTATACAAGCAGTTCACAGATCACATCATACCAAAGAGGTCATCGGATCTCACTTTCGTAGAGATTGTCACAAAAATGCTTGTTTGGAGACAAAAGGTCTGTGTTTGAGAAGAGACTAGATGTATTCGGTCTCAAGATGTCTAAGCTGGAGTGTGATGATATCAAGGCGTTTTCATCGATCGTAAACAGAGTAGTGGAAGAGGCAGATATCAAGGACATGCCTCTGGAACAGTTCAAAGTAATTGTGATGTTGACTGGAATTGATCTTCCCAGACACGTTGCTACGATGTTCCACGTGATGAATGAAATCAGATCTGAAGAGAAGCCGACGATTCAGTCAATTCTTGGAGTGGTGGATACGTACAAAGAAGTGTAAGGAGATGCGCATTTGGTGACAAACCAAACCAGTACGCACGTGAATGCAGTGAGAAACCACGGTCGATACAGAGATCAAAGACCAAGTGGGAGTGAAACAGATCAGAAACAGCGATGTGCCGGATGTGATTGGCGGCACAGGCGATCTGAATGCCCTAACAAGGATTCCGTGTGTTTCAACTGCAATCAGACTGGTCATCATGCATGTAAATGTCCGAATGAGAAAGAAGGCGACAACGAGGAGCCAAGCCGTGAAAACAAGGCCCTTGCAATTGTGAACGAGAATGCACCGAGGGATTTGTCGTTCGACATCGAAATGAGAATCAACGGGAGGGCTGTCACAATGATCGCAGATACGGGATCTGATTTGACCATCATTTCGGAGGAATCTTGGATAAAGGCAGGAAGGCCACTACGTGTACGGACCAAGGAAAATGCGATGTGTGCTTATGCGTCGAGTCTGAAGTTGACGGGATTATGCCAGCTGGATATCGGATTGAATGGAGTGACGATAAGAAGCAGAGTGTTCATCAGTAAATCGAAGTTGAATATCCTCGGAAAGGACAACTTCAGGAAATTCTTTCAGCTGATTCCCAGATCGGTGAAAGTGTGTGAAGTGGAACCGAGGAACATGAGTTCGGTTGACCGCAGTGCGGGACCACTCATGTACAAAGCGACTGACCTCAAGGAGAGGTCGCCCGAGAACAGAGTGACTGACCAAGAGAAGGAGTCATCTGAGGAACTAGTGATTGACCTAGTAGAGGGATCACTAGAGGAATCCGCAGTTGACCTACAGGAGGGACTGCCCGAGAACAGAGTGACTGACCAAGAGAAGGGGTCACCTGAGGAACTAGTGATTGACCTAGTAGAGGGATCACTAGAGGAATCTGCAGTTGACCTACAGGAGGGACTGCCCGAGAATACAGCGACTGACCACAGTGAGGGGTCGCTCGATGAATCAGTGATTGACCTAAAAGAGGGATCACTGAGGAGACTACGTAAGCCCGGATCAGGCGAGAACTGTGGAAGTTCGTTGAATTCTGATTGCCATGAGGAGGCATTCAGTGGCGATCCTGGGGCTGATGAGACGTGTCTCGAGAATTCAATCAAAGAGAGAACGATTTTCCACGATGAGGGTCCGCCTGAAAAGTGGCCATTGTCAGAATCGAGAGACATGAATTGCCAGGATGAATTACAGAATTACAGAATATTTATCAGGAGTCGCAAAGTTGCGCTGATCAGGCTTTAGGTGGTCCATTCTTCATCAGTTAAGCTCCACCATTTCCTGCCCTTCCCTCTTGCTATCTCGTTTCTCCATCTCTCCCGAGGTCTTCCCTGTCCTCTGCTGTTAGCTCTGGTGTAAGGGATCCATGTTGTTAACCTCCTTGTCCACCGTTCGTCCATTCTTCGGATCTTATTTGCCCAGTTCATCTTTCGTCTAGTTGCTTCCTCTACCCAGTCAACGACTCCTGTTTCCATTCGCACTCGTTCGTTACTCCATCGATCCATCCATGTTACTCCAATCATGCGCCTCTCCATTTTTCTCTGCGCAACTCGCAGCACTTGTTTGTCTGACTCTCTCATTGTCCAAGCTTCGCAGCCATAAAGCACGGTCGACATGAGACAAGCGTTGAAGGCGCGTTTCCTTATCTCTCTGTTGACAGTCGCGTGTTTGAGTAAATGGCCAATGTTTCTCCAAGCGAGCCATGCGCACTGGATCCGGCGTTTGACTTCAATTGAGGGGTCCAATGGGAGGGAGATCCAACTTCCTAGATATTTTGCACCATCTTTGTACTCAAAGATTCCTCCATCGACTTCGATCTGTTCTCTATTTGTTGCACTCGAAGTCAGCAAGATGGATTTTCGTGGGTGAACTTCGAGTCCAACTCTTCCAGCCGCATGAATAACTTTTGTCAACATTCTCCTCAATTCAACTCTGTTTTTCGCTACAATAATGACATCGTCTGCGTATGATAAGGTGGTCAGCTGCTTTCCATCAATAGTCATCCCATCTCCATCCCAATCAACGCTGTCGAGAGCCATACGTAAGACGCAGTTGAAAAGTTTCGGAGATATTGTGTCGCCCTGTTTCACTCCTCTCTTCACTCTCACTTCGACCGCACGTTCGTTTACTTGAATTCGGGTATTTGTTCCTTCATAGAATCTTCGAAGCACATCGATCAAACGTGAATGGATTCCTTGGGTTTGGAGAGCTTGCCAAACGGCTGGCCATTCAACGCTATCAAACGCTTTCTTGAAATCTATCAGTGCCAGGTGAATGGGTATTTTGTACTCGGTGGTTCTCTCGATAAGTTGATTGATGGAGTGAATGTGATCAACAGTCGAGTATCCAGGTCTGAACCCTGCTTGGCTGGTATCTTCTGCCTGTTCTAGCAGTGGGAGGATTCGATTGAGAATAGCTTTTGTCGCGACTTTGCATATAACACTCAGTAGGCTGATCGGACGATAGTTGCTGATATCTGATGAGTCTCCGCCTTTGTGCAACAGGGTTACTCTCGAAGTCAGGAATTTCGGAGGAATTTCTTCTCCTGAGAGAATCCCATTGAGCATCCGCGTGATCAATGGAGTAACTGCGGCTTCAGACAGAATGAGCATGTCAGGCTTCACTTTATCATCACCAGCAGCGTGCCCGATTCGGAGACTTTGTATTGCATACGAGATTTCTTCTCTCAAGAAAGGCAGGATAGGTTCTGTTGATGGCGTGATAGCGAATGGAAGAGGCACTTTTGGAGTATATAGACTCTCGAAGAATGATCTGGTCGTATTGCTCATCAGTAGAAGCGGAAGTGGGGGCATAAACGACGACAAGATACAGTTTCAGTGTGGGCAGAGTGAGCAGCGCCACCCTGTCACTTACACCTGTAAACTTGATCGAACTAGCCAGTCTATCTCTGACCACGAAAGCGACACCTTTATGAGACTGGGTGCCACCACTATGGTACAGAGTAGAAGAAGAGAGGGGTAAGCATACCGTCCCTTCGCCCACGATTCTTGCCTCGGTGACACAGACGACGTCGTAGCGGAGTTTGGCCAGAGCTCGATCGAACTCCTCTTGACGTGTCTTCGAAGAGAGTGAGCGGGCATTGATGTTGCCGATGATGAATGTTGCCAGGATGAGGCACGTAGTAAAGATCTGATGGCAAAGGCGTGGGAACGGAATCGTGTAAGAAGTGAATCACGAATGTTCATAATGAACGGAAATGAATCCGTGCTTGACGATGAGGGTAACGACTGTGATACGTCACGTACACTCACAACGTCAACGCCATCGAGCTCAAGTGCAACGACAACGTCAACGAGTTCAAGTGCACCGACATCTGCATCGTGTTCAAGTGTGCATCAACGAGGGCATCTACACGAGTTGTCGTCCAGTCTCGCTATGCAGCGTCCGTCGATGAAAGAACGAGCCCACAGAAGTAGTGGAGAACGACAGTACGACACTCGGAAAGAGCCCCTATGTGCTTCGACCGTGGCCCATTGATTATTGCATCGTCGTAATTGTCTATTATGTATCAGATTCACCCTCAGTTTGAATCTTGGAGGGAGGTGTTGTGTAAAGGCCCTTGCCTTGTACCCATACTCAATTAGCATACGTGCAGACCACACTCCCCTCTCCCCTCGTCTAGTGCAGATTGCACTCTCCCCTCCTCTCCCCATTGTCTATTAGCATGTCAACTGTTAATGACCCTGTCTCGCATATTCAGAACGAGTCCGCCCGACTCGTCTCTCGCCCTCTCTTCTTTCCTTCTTCCCTGTTTCTCTTGTATTGAGCGGTTGCTCTCTCTTGCCCTGCAATAAAGCTCGGTTCCCTCTTTGCTCTTGGAGTACGGGACAGGCGACTACACAACAGAGATCGTGCTAATAAATCGAATTTTGGTTCTTTCTCATTATTCACTCATTCAGGGAGAGACCCGACGTAGTTGTCTACACATTGCTGGTCATTTGCTTCATGATTCATCCAGAAATCGTTCGGGATCGTTGATAGTTGATGCGGAGACAGGCACAAGTTCACTCTCACAAGGGGTCGGCAAAAGTCAACGGAGGCTTTTCTTCAAATGATCCTTATTTGACTTTTAGCACTGATGAGGGATGCTCAAATGTGCTTTCAAAAGTAGCGGAAGCAAACTTTGGCCCACCGAAAAAATCGATTAAAAAATGCTATGAAATTCGATTTTAGGTCATATCTCAGTTCAAAATGATCATTTTAATATTGTAAAGAGTGCTAGAGAAAGATCTCGACGAGTAGAACACATTCTCCGAAGTGGACCGAAACTCTAAAATGACTGGTTCTCGAGATATTTAAAAAAAAAAACTTATTTTTATGACCATTTGAAGATTATTTCTGAAATATCTCGAGAACCAGTCATTTTAGCGTTTCGGTCCACTTCGAAGAATTTGTTCTACTCGTCGATATCTTTCTCTAGCACTCTTTAAAATATTAAAATGATCATTTTGAACAGAGATATGACCACAAATCGAATTTCATAGCGATTTTTAATCGATTTTTTCGGTTGGCCAAAGTTCGCTTCCGCTACTTTTGAAAGCGCATTTCAGCATCCCTCATCAGTGCTAAAAGTCCCATAAGGATCATTTGGAGAAAAGCCTCCGTTGACTTTTGCCGACCCCTTGTCAGCTGCTCGATATTCGCCCACGAACGCGCTCTTCACCTCAAGAAACTGTTTTCAGACCAAATTTCGTTTATAGATTTCGCTTTCCATGGACCGGATCTTTTCTAGCTTAGACAATCACGATTTCTGTTATTCCCAACTATAATAACATTGGACTGCAGTTACCTTGACTTTGTAGTCTTCTTGGGAACACGACATCAACCCCCAGTAATTTCGCATTTCGAAGAGCTGAATAGTTAAATCAAGATGGCTTGAATGCGATGTAACTGAGCGTAAATCGCTGATGCATATTTTTTCTTAATAACATACTTGCGTCGTTACGAATAACCTCACAGCTGCCGCGGTAAAGTATTCCGCGAGGGCTTCTCGAACTGGCACTGTAATTCGACTCAGTTCGTTTACATCATTGTTTGTGTAGTGCAATAGTTGCGTTGCTACTATATTCACGAACTAGCATATTGTTTTGGTCTTGATAACTGTAAACACAGTTAAAATAAAAAAAAAAGATCAGCTCATGACAAATGTCGAGTTCAAAACTCGTCGTATGAACTTAAGAACTGCTTCACTGAAACGGGTCTTGCTTTCGATGAATTGCAGATTTTGGATCCATACTGACGAACACATAACGCAAACGCAGAAGCAAACGAACCGGAGTTGCGCTAGTAGGGATGACAACTGGATGACCAAATATCAACAATCATAGATGAAGATACAAATTTAGTTCGTGGTTTAGTTTCCTTCTGTTATCATCGATATAATTGTGTTGTCTATTCGAAGTGCAACGGCGTTCATCTTGGACGAGTAATAGTCTGACTGTCCTCCTCTTGCTCGCTCTCTCGTCTCTTAGATCTACGAGAGAGTGTGCGGATTTGATAGAGTCAGACCATTGAGCGTGAATAGCATCATGTAACTGCATAATGATGCGATCCCGCCAATGATCACGTACGGAATGAGCCATTTCACTGAGAATATTTCCTTTTTTTCCCGAAATAGATATTTTACTCCCACAAGTTTAAAAAAAACGTGATTTTTGCTGCCCTTGTTCAATACATTAATCGATATCTTTCATTTGAAAATTAATGGCGTGGAAATTTTAGAGGAGAACTTCACAAATTTGAATTCCCGCAATTCCATATCTCTGCTCCCAGTAGAGCTAGCCACTTGAAAATTGGAATATGGGGTTGTTTTTACGTTTCCACCCCAAATTCCAATTTTCAAGTCTCTAGCTCTACTGGGAGCCGAGATATGAAATTGCGGGAATTTAAATTTCTGAAGTTCTCCTTGAAAATTTCCACGCCATAAAACACAACTCACGCGTCCAATAAACGTCCTGCTTAATGCAAGTGATATGAAACTCGAAAACCATTGACACCAAGTATATTTTCGGGTGAGAAAAATGAGCGAGCGAATGATGAAACGTGGAATGTTTTCGTCACAACACATCTTTACCATCATAATCACGGAACTAGAATAAGTATGCATTTCTGATCGGATTTACATTGGAAATGATTGCATCATCACTATGTAAAAGCCTCTAATTTGTAGAGATGTCAAGTATGGTGCGCATGATTCATCGATGAATTAGTTATTCATGGTTAAAATTTTAGCTTCATTAAACTTATTTTTCAACGAATACTTCAGCTCAATAGCCCGCTTAAGCTCACCAGTATTAGCACTTCGTGCAGCAGCACAACTTAGGAAGGTGTAGTACCACCGGAAATATAGAGTGCTCAAAACGAGCACACGAGCTACGATTTGCGCCTGAATGTTAATTTTTTTCGCACTTTCACACGTGCGGAGAATAGAAGGAAGCTCGCTCGGACTACCCCCAAGATCGTACTGGATTGCTAATATATTGATCTCTGGAACAAGAAAACATTTGTATAATCAAACTCTCATAACATTTGCTAAAATGCGTCGAACGATAGTCCAAATTGTAGCAGTCGCGTAAAAAAGGTCTGCAAGCGATTTATTATTAACTGAAACAGTGGAAACCGCAGGTTGGACTCGTAAGCTATTTTATTTGTTTTCTTCAAAAGATAATCATTAATCATGTACCGAAACACCCACCCGCTCTTTTCTAGGAAGGATTTATCACTCAACATTTCGAGAACACTTGACTACACTGGTAGCCATACCACTGGTAGCCATTTTGCAGCATGCCTCGACTAGAATGAAAATTGGTGGAATAGTAGCTCTAGTTATTGACGCCTAAAAATATCTCAGAGAGAAAGTCAATTTTGAAGTAAATGTTGAGAATTCAGGTTGGACGGTTGTAAATTATGTTTTCGAAACCTGGGAGATCGAATACGTATTGAAAATCGACCATTTGCTCATTTCTTTAAAAAATCTAAATTTTCAAATCTCGAAACTTTCGAAAAAAATTAAAAAGGAAACATGTGTGTATTTGTATGTAAAGTGTACAAACTATGAACTGCAATCAATCAACCCTTTACAATCAAGTGACGGTATTTTCTAAATCGTGATAATTAAGACGAAGAATTCCTTCAGAATCTACCGCAACGTGCTCAATTCTGCGATATCGTCCTTGAAAAAATCTACCAAGACATCATTCGAATAGGCATCTCATAATGATCAAATTGTGTGGAATTAAAATCCAATTAATGAAATATGCCTGACATACGACAATTATTTTTATTATTGATTCGTATCAAAATTTGAAACCCTCTATCTAACTAGTCGAAGTGGAAGACCGATTCCTCCCTCTCCCAATTATTTACTCTTCCGCATTGCATGCTTATTGAAGCAATGTTGCTGTGTATTGTGTACATCAATTTGAATAAATGCAATAGCTATGTTTCCATGCGGATGTGCTCTCGAATCTTTGATCAAATGAAGAGACTGACAAGGAATGGCCGCGAGGGTAGGTTGGAGTTTTTCAAAGAGACCTAGCGAGATCGAAAGATTTCATGTGTTTCATATCTGCTGAGCATGGATGTCTGCGCTCATAGTCGGGAGAGGTAAAACACCGTTAATTTACCAGGTTATTTCCTGAAATTCCACTACCACCCAGCCGTCCACAGAGGCCTTCAGAAGATATGGAAAACATAGACGTTCATAGAATTTGATCCTCTTTCGATCCCGCTAGGTTTCTTCCAAAACTCCAACCTGCCCTCGCGGTCATCCCTGGTGAGAGACAAATAAGGAATATGAGAGTGTTGAGTGTGTTGGGACGAGGCGTATCCTTTGAGTCATCTCCAACGCGCACTTTCACTTTCATTTGCTTGCTACCCTACATCAGATTAGCATCAAACTTCTCCCAAATTTCAGTACTTACCACAATATCTTCACGATTTTCTCAAGATAACGTAAGAGCGGAAAGTACTACTACTATAAGTAATCAGAGGAACCCTCACGCAATTGTTCTCTTATGTTCGTGCGTCGCTTCGCTATTTTTCAGTAAAACGCGCCGTATCTGCGCAAAGTAAATAAGTATGCTGAAAAATTGCTTTTCGAAATGTTCCACATTTTCTATCATTCCCGTCTAGAGTTCTTGAAACAGTTTCACAGTCTCAACAAGTCGAGAAGAGGGAGATGATGAAGTGTTGGGAGAAAAGGTTAGAATATTTCGCATTAGTGACATCGCGTTTCGAAAGTATAGCCCCACAATATTCGTAACCCGGCTATTTAAGATCGATATCTCGCCCCTCTCGCGTGTAAATGACCTATTTGGTGACGGGGACAATCTCTCCACACTCCATCTCTCTCATCCGACAAATATAACGAGATAACATGCAAAGTCGAGAGAGTCAGAGATAGAGGGAAATAAAGAGACAGGGAAAGAGTGAGAGCGGCTCAGAGCGGAGATTATGATCTACAAGCCGACTACCTTCAAAGGGGACCCTCTCCACTCATCGTGCTATCTCATCTATCGGAGAGACAAGAGAGTGCACATAGCGAAGATACGATTCACGGGGAAAT
The DNA here is from genome assembly GCA_036245805.1 of Pristionchus mayeri. Taxonomy (NCBI): domain Eukaryota; kingdom Metazoa; phylum Nematoda; class Chromadorea; order Rhabditida; family Neodiplogasteridae; genus Pristionchus; species Pristionchus mayeri. The sequence continues at coordinate 36,193,739 of BTRK01000003.1, forward strand.
CCATATCTTCCCAATCGCCCCGAGGGGGGGACAGCCTGAGAGTTTCGAGAGGAGAGACACGCAGGAGACATCTAGTGTCGGCCGAGAGCCGAGATGCGCGCCCCGCCTGCAGCAGCGGAGCCAAAACGAGTGTGTTTTGTTTTGTTTTGGTGTAGAAATTATTGTCATTTTCAAAACACGACATATCGATCATATTTTGAGTTGGTGGCAGGTGAGTATAATAAATATTTAGTTACATTATAATTGCGAATTTGTGGCTAAGGAAAGGGTTATTTCAGTGCCACAAGTGCTTGGTGCACGGGCAGACTTCCAGCCACCCTTCAAGCGAGTGTTCCCTGTCCAATTGCGACTGCCGGAAGGTTCAGGTTTCTCGATGCACTTTTCCGTTGCTTCTATTGAATACAAAGTATGACTAGCGAGGTTGAGTTTCACCAGCAGCTCCGGTGTCGGAAAATGCTCTACAAATACGTTTCATATTCTGCAGAAAAATAGATTGCTCTGGCAATACAGATCGCTTGCGCCGTAGTCATAAGATACAAAAAAAAAAAATTAAATTCAGTGCCTTCTGATAAGTCGTCGTCGCCAAGTCACGAACAAGCTGATGAGACTGAGATCGAAGACGAGACTCAATGTGATGCCAAACGTGAGTTTCAAATATTCGCCCTGTATTCACGAATAAGTTCGAACAAGTTGACAAGTCACGAAAGTCACACACAAGTCACGAACAAGTCTCTCATAAGGGAGGAATAGAGGGAGGGAAGGGAAGGTTACTACTTTACCATAAACCGCAAGTTAGCAGGGACAGGAAGGCTAGATTTCGTTGTACACATGTAAGGTTAGGTTATGTCGTCATGAATTCCAATAAAAATGAACAATAAGATAGACATCGCGAGAGAATCACCTTCTCCGCGGCGGTAGAATCAAAATCATCCTATCCTGATCTAAGCGTGATGCAAGGTATTTCAAATCATGCTCTTTCAAACTGTGTTGTCAGAATTTTGATAATTGTCGTCATCTTCGAGATTCAGAAGGCCAAAGTTGGGACACTCATTTTTTAGGGGTCAAATCGAGCTCACTTAAATGGTCATAAGTTCGTTTAAAATGAAGATAGAAGGTTCTTTTTTCACAAAGAAAGCTGAGATGATTCTCTACAACTGATTTGTTGATCATTTCATGCCATGTGTATGTCCCAGTGCGGGGTGGTCGGGTCAACCAAAAATGATCGAATTCTGGAAAACGGAAAAACCCCCCTGAATAATTATGTGCGATTTGTAGACACTATATGTGACTAACTTGGCGCCAAAAATTAGCCAAATCAAAAGGGGTGTAAAAAAACGGCGTGACTTTTCGTCGGGCGATGTCGGAATGAGTCCCAGACCAAAGAACCCACTAAGCTCCAACTGACAGCTATTAACCTCAAATCGGTCCAAAATCACCCAAAACAACATTTAGAATAGTTTGCGGACTCAATACAGTACTCCCATTGGGTAAAAAATACGATCGGACCTATAATTTGAAAATCGATTTTCAGACCCTTCTCAACTTCAGCGCTTGGCCCACATGCGTTAAAACACTTTCAAATAACGTTGGAATGTCCCTCTAAACTATTCAAAGAAAGGTCGCACCAATAAATACGGTATTTCATCTGAGGGAACCAAGAAAAAGAGCAAAACGGTACTTCAGGTTAACATAAAGTTAGCGGTCCGTCTCATAGCTAGAAATGTAGAGCACGATGAGCTGAACATTTCATATGTTGAAAGTTAGTCTCTATCTTTTCATTGAAGTGCCCTACAGAGCTTAGAAGATGCCTAGAAACGGGCTAGAATCCCCCCAGAGCGCGTGCTCTAACCGTCTGCCGCTCTCGCCGCCTCTCCCTCTCCCTCCCCTGTATTTAGCGCTCTCCCGCACGCGTCTCCCTTCGGTTTTGGCCAACTTCTAGGCTCCGTAGCGCATTTCAATGAAAAGATAGAGACTAACTTTCAACGTATGAAATGTTCAGCTCATCGTGCTCTACATTTCTAGCTATGAGGCGGACCGCTAACATTATGTTAACCTGAAGTACCGTTTTGCTCTTTTTCTTGGTTCCCTCAGATGAAATACCGTATTTATTGGTGCGACCTTTCTTTGAATAGGTTAGAGGGACATTCCTACGTTATTTGAAAGTGTTTTTACGCATGTGGGCCAAGCGCTGAAGTTGACAAGGGTCTGAAAATCGATTTTCAAATTATAGGTCCGATCGTATTTTTAGACAACGGGAGCACTGTATTGAGTCCGCAAACTATTCTAAATGTTGTTTTGGGTGATTTTGGACCGATTTGAGGCTAATAGCTATCAGTTGGAGCTTAGTGGGTTCTTTGGTCTAGGACTCATTCCGACATCGCCCCACGAAAAGTCACGCCGTTTTTTTATACCCCTTTTGTTTTGGCTATTTTTTGGCGCCAAGTTAGTCACATATAGTGTCTACAAATCGCACATAATAATTCAGGGGGGTTTTCCGTTTTCCAGAATTCGATCATTTTTGGTTGACCCGACCACCCCGCACTGGGACATACACATGGAATGAAATGATCAATATAAAAGTTGTAGAGAATCTTCTCAGCTTTCTTTTTGAGTAAAGAACTAGTTTCTATCCTCATTTTAAACGGACTTATAGTCATTTAAGTGGGCTCGATATGACCCTTAAAAAGTTAGTGTCCCAAGTTTAGCCTTCTGAATCTCGAAGATGACGACAATTATCAAAATTCTGACAACACAGTTTGAAAGAGCATCATTTGAGACACCTTGCACCAAGCTTACATCAGGATACGACGACGTTTTGTTCTACCGCCGCGGACCCCCCTCAAATGGGTGATTTTCTCGCGATTCCTCTCATATAATATGTTCAGGACAACATCGATGCGAAGTACACGTGCTTCAAATGTCGACTCCACGGAGTGCAGTCTGTGAAGAAGGTGAGATCGAATTACTAATCTACTCAATATGTATGTTTTGTTGTTCACATCATGCCAATTATGTAGTGGTTGACTAGTACACACGTGAATTGGCACATTATGGTAAAAAAAAAGTAAGGATTAGGCACTCCACGAAAGGCGGGCTTTGTGCCATAGGTTTATTTACTTCTTCATTTCTAACGCAATTATATAATAAAATATTACAAAGGAAAAAACGGTGAAAACAATGATCTTATTGGGGTACCAGCCTGCTGGTTGAACATAGTGTAGTTGGAACAACTATATTTTGGTAATTCACGTTGTCATCGCTAATGATCTCATCACTACAGTTCCACACGCCGTGTCCCTTTGCCACGTGTCGATGTCAGTCATGTCTACTGAACGATGAGAGAAGCCGAATCAACAGCGAGCTCTCGCGACTGCTGCACAAGGAGAACCAAGAAAATCGAGAAAGTGAGCGATATCTTGAATAATTAATTATCGTTCTCATTCAATATTGTTTTCGAAATGGAATAACTGTGAAAATAAATAAAAAAAACCGCGAATAACTGTGGAAATATCCAAAAAAAGTGAATCGATTCTGTATTGCGTTTCTCGAATCATTTCACAAAATCTATCCTCGTATAGCAGATTCCTCTAACTATAGTGTATATACGCGTATCAATACTTCGAATTCCAGACTCCATTTCCGAGTGCTCCCACTCCTCGGACAGCGAACATTCCGAAGTCAAGGAAGTGCCGAGTTTATCTGCGGATGCCAAGGTAAGGATGCACGATAACAATACACTAAAATCTAGTCATCCCCTTCCTAATCTCGAAATACTCTTTCATATTTAAAAAAAATGTATTATTTTTGTTTTTTTGCAGGCTGAAAATCTCTATTCCAGGTGATTCTCGACCTGCTAAACGTGCTCGCCATCGACCCGACCCTCTTCAATCCCTACTCCTTCGACTTCCCTGCTTTAGCCGACTTCTTCAGTCGTCCCACCCTTCTCCTGCCTGAGGAATGGTTGCCTGAGTGGCCCGAGATAGTGTCACTTGTGCACGAAGCACTGAAACGGTTTCCACACTTTAGAGAAATCGATTTCCAGCCTGGTATTAATGATGTTCTCCGAGTATGATTGTATTTTGATTGTATTGTGATTTATTATTTTAGTTCATGTTTTAGATTGCCATCATTGGTTGGCATATACTCGCAATTTGCAGAAGTCAGAAATTAATGTGCACTCGATACTCATAGATTATTTTAGGAAATTCATGTCTTTCCGTGTCACAAAATTTAATTGAAATCATCTTTACATGCACAATAGAAATGTTGCAGATTGTGTAGGTTAGATTCATAACCAGAACTTGTGACTAATAATAATGTGCAATCGAATATAACAGGTAATTTTGTATGTAAAAACACAATACATTGCCTTGCAATATTTAGTTCTTGAATTTTCATGTCAGATTTGCAGCTTAGAAGAAGAAATCAGAGAGAACCATACATCCGTACAAGGAAAACCTAGCCTATGCTCAAAATTTGGCGCTAGATTTACTTTTTCACGTATATCATGAAAATCGAAATTAGGAAGCCATATCTCTGACCCCTCATTTCCTGTAGCGCGCCTCAACGATGAGGTCGGTTTTTGTAAATCGTGCACGATTGATCCGGCTACCCTATCCCGATACACCATAATCTAGCTGAGATATGCTCGCAAGTTGATGGAAAACACCCCTGTTTTCTTTGTCATATCTCAGCTAGATTATGGTGTATCGGGATACGGTAGCCGACAAATTTAAGAGGGGGTATCGTAGATTGTGTGGGCATTGATACGTCGTCTAGATCCAACACAAACTTTTATCACGATTTTTTACCATGAATACGTCTAAAAATAGTGACGTCACTTTTTTCGGTGACGTCATTAATTAGCCCTAAGGGCAGATAGTGATCGTCATTAGTAATTAATTAATACCAACCACACAGTTCTATCACCGCTATGTACTAAGATATTTAGAGTTGCGCTTTTGTCGCTGGCGCTTTTGTCGGTTGCGCTTTTGTCGTTTTTGGCACTTGGCGCTTTTGTCGTTGCGGTTCTGTCATACCCCTTGCATTGCATTATTCAATGTTTGAATATATTTCTATGTTTGCAATATTAAAATACCTAAACGAAAGAACATAAACGAAAATAAAAACACTGCCAAATATAAGAAGCTCTTGAATTAGCACAGTATTAAGCCCCGTGCAAAAGCAAAATCTCATTTCGCGCTCCTTTTCAAATTCAAAAAGCATCGAAATTGCTCTTGCACGGAATTTTAGCTTACTGTATCGAGTATTAATATGAACCAGTTGTGAAACCTAGAACAGTTGGGTCTCTAAAACCGTTTCAATTTCATAGTGTTTGTGAAACACAAATGATCCTAATATGTTTCGAAGCACGGAAGTGGTCGATTTATTAGTGTTGTTCGCTCGAGCGCCTTTTTCGAGCGCTCGTCGCCCGAGCGGTCATTTCATTTCGCTCGCGAGCGCCAATCGCTCGCGAGCGATTTTGCATAACCGCTCGCGAGCGAGGATCGCTCTCGAATGGCTATATAAAAACGCTCGCGAGCGTCAGAGAGGAATGAGAGGGATACTGGAAGGGATCGATTTGCTCCCATCGCCCATCAATTTCGGTTGGGTTTCGTCTAACCATCAAATTCCATTTACTGAATGCGCATAAACACGTCATTGAAGCATACTTGAAATTAATGGGCCATGGGAGCAAATCGATCCCTTCCATTATCACTGTCATTCCTCTCTGACAGATCGCTCGCAAGCGATTTTCCATAGCCATTCGAGATCGATCCTCGCTCGCGAGCGGTTATGCAAAATCGCTCGCGAGCGATTGGCGCTCGCGAGCGAATCATTCGACCCGCTCGCGAGCGACGAGCGCTCGAAATAACAACACTACGATTTATGCATGTTTCATAGAAAATTAAAGTATTAGGTGCTCTTGTCGTGTTTTGTCCGTGGACTGCCTTGCGCTTAATACTGTGTTAGAGAGGGGAGGCGAGAGCTACAGATGACCGAGCACTCGCTCCTCGCGCGTGCCCTCTTCTCGTCTCGCTGCGTCACTGACCTGTTTTGAATCACACTTCCTACGTTTAATGTGTTTGAACCGTTCAACTTGATTACCACAGGGCCCTGTAGAAACGTTTATCTCGCGTATCTCTGCATAAAATTGGTTTTATGATTTAATATTTTGGATTTGTGTTTTGGTTCAATGTTCCAATCGAGTCACTTTGGCAGTTTATGCAAGCTGAGTTTGCTGAAAATCCCGCTTAAAGAGAATAGGCATCTGTTTGAATTCGATTGTTGAGGGAGATGAGCAAACGTGTAGTGAAATGAATCGGATTGCTACCGTGTCGATAGAGTTATAGAGTGAGAAATATGGTTTATTGTCTCAAATGAGCGTTGCCTATTACATTTTTTCGTCAACTATTACATTTTTTATCGAAACTAGGAACCGATACTATTTCGATAAACGCTTTCCCAATGCTCTAGGATAGCTCTGTTCAGAGTTATTCTTAGCTGCGAACTGTTGATGTGCAAATTATTAATTATTTCTATTTCGAGTGATTTTTCTTTTGCACTTCCAAATAGAATAGGTGAGAAAGCGATTGCACAATAGCTGTGAGGAAGTCTGTGAAAGGTGAGATGCTTTCGAGAGAGATAAAATAATAAATAATTCAATGCAATTTATTACAAGATGAGCGTGAGTTGGACGCACAATTCCGCATTCTTCGAAAGAGCAGCGTAGGTTTCCCTTTTCAGGCGTTTCATGAGTTACATACGCCTGAGTTTTGGGCGCCAGTCTCTCAAAAAAAATCCATTTTTGCGCGCCTGAAACCTACCCGAAAATCGAATTACCCAAAAGGGTAATCGAACGGGGTATCGAGAGCAAAGCAGCAAGTACATCGTAGGGATCAGGGAAATGAGAGCAAATTAGCAGGGACACTGTAGCGATCAAGAAAATGAGATCAACGACACAGGTACATTGTAGGGACATGCGCACTCCGTCACTTTCACCCTTCCTACGAGGTGTCCATAATACGGGTCTCCTGTAAAAGTTTAGGAACACCTGCTTTTGCTACTAAGAAATATTTCATGTCATCGAGTTTCGTTAAACTTGGATTATGGACATTATTTTAGGATAGGAAGAGGATTATCCACTTGGATTGTCCAAATTTGCACATTATCGATTTTTTTTAAAAATATTCAACAGACACTTGCTGTAGTTCGGTCAATTTTGATCGTACAGCGAATTTATTTACCCTTTTACTCGTAATCGCGAGCTCTACAATTCAGTCAACATCCTCTAAAAGCAGGGAAGTCGTTTTCACCTTCAGTTCCTCGAAAAAAGCAGAATGAAAAAAACGAAAAAAGCATGTCAAATATCAAATTCAAAGGATTTTATTTATAAAAAAAAAGATTTTCCGCACCAAATTAGGGGGTGTCTGTTTTGATCATTTTTCATATCTCTTGAAATTCACGATCGATTTAGTATGGGGGATTCTCGACTTTTCCGGATCTGCCCCACACTTTCCCTGTAAATTAAAGTAAATAAATTTTATTTGGTTTCACGTTACCTTCGCCTTTGCAAACACACCATAAAAACACTAAAATTGTTTAAAGTTTAATTTACATATTTTGTGGTCTCGGAATCACTTGTACAATCGATCGATTGTAATAGTCATTAAGAGAACATTCATCCGTTTTGAATTCGATTGTGGGAGATTAAAAAATGCGTGGGGAAATGAATCGAATGACTACGGCTGTGGAAAGTGTTATATAGTGAGAAATATGGTTTATCTTAAAGGAGCGTCAATTATTACATTTTTTCATCAACTATTGCATTTTTAAATCAAAACTGGGAACCGATACTATTACGATAAGCGCTTTCCCAATACTCTATGGTAGCTCTGAGTCCAGAGTTATTCCCCGTTGCAAACTGTTGAGGTGAAAACTATTATAATTCGTGGGTCTCATCCTACCTAGTGCCAATATCCCGCGTGCTTCGAAAGAGCAAAGTAGTATTTCCCTTTTCAGGCGTTAAGGCGCCTGATTTTTAGACGTCAGTCTCTCAAAATGAAAAGCAATTTTTCGCTCCTGAAACCTAGCCGAAACCGGAAATACCCAAAAGGGGAAACCCTGGAGCAAAGTAACATGAACATTGCGCGGGATCAGGGTAATGAGAGCAATGAAACAGGTGCATTGCACGGGATCAGTGAAAAGAGAGCAACGAAACAGTACAACATCATAGGGGCATGCGCACTGGACTGTCTCGTTCTCCCTTCCAACGAGGTTCACTTAAAGAGTGCTTTCCAGGGAGGAACACGAAATGCGTATTATTATTTTTCTTTTCTTTTTTTATCTCTCTCGAAAGCGTCTCACCTTTCAAAGACTTTCTCGCAGCTATTGTGCTATCCTTTTCTCGCCTATTATCTTTAGAAGAGCAAGAGGAAAATCACGAGAATTATAAATAATTATAGGCTCTTTTTGGATAATTGGCGCCTCTTCCTCCCGCTCATTGTTAGGTATTGTGCGCTGATTTTCGGTCACACAACCCTTCCGCAATGGAGAATGAGCAATGATAGTGGGTGGGCCAACTATCCAAGAATTGTCGAATTATAATAGTTTTCACCTCAAAAGTTCGCAGCTGGGAATGAATAACTCTGACAAACGCTATCCTAGCACATTTGGGAAAGCGTTTATCGAAAGAACATCGATTCCCAGTTTTGATAAAACAAAATTATAGTTTATGTTTTGTTGTCTACTGCAGGAGGCCATCCAACGGTGTGAGATCCCGATAGTTATAGGATAATTCTAAGATGTTTTATGGCTCGTTGCGGTCGACAGTTGGTCAAATATCAACGATGAAAGTTTGAATCCACATATCTTTAGTTATCGATTAGTACCGACTCTTCGGTATAACTATTTTGTCGTTTTGTGGTGACCCCCCACGTAGGTCACACGACTAATCTTCGATTTCACCGTCAAGCTCAATTATCGCGCACGTCCAATCGATCAGAGTAAAAGTTTGTGAACTATTGACATGGGTAACTAATTATCGTCTTCTCTTTCTCTACCCGGAAATTTGCGAGAAAGTAATTGCAGAATAGTTGCGGGTCAGGGCAATGTGAGTTGATTGTTTTCGAAAGGGGGAGAGAAAAGGAAGAAAACAATACCTGCTTATTTTTCCGCAATCGAAAAACCTTGAAAACACGCAGGGGGGGGGGATGGGAAGGGAGACTGGTAATAATATGATACTCTGCTCTCACTTTCATGTTCCCTTGTTATGTTCCTGTTTTGCTTTCGCTAACCGCGCGGATTTTGCATAAACTCGTGCAGCAAATTAGCAAGTACACCGTATGGATCAGGGAAATGAGAGCACAATAACACGAACATTGCACGGGATCAGGGAAATGAGAGCAACAAAACAGGTACATCGTAAGGACATGCGCACTCCGTCTCTTCCTCCCTTCCTACGAGGTGTCCATAAAGAGTGCTTTCCAGGGAGGAACACGACACGTTTATTATGCTTCCTTATTTATCTCTCTCGAAAGCATCTCACCTGTCCCAGACTTTCTCACAGCTTTTGTGCAATCGCTTTCTCACCTATTCTATTTGGAAGATTAAAATCACGCGAGATATAAAGAATTATAATAGTTTTCACCTCAACAGTTCGCAGCGGGGAAGAACTCTGAACACAGAGCTATCCTAGCACATTGGGAAAGCGTTTATCGAAATAGTATCGGTTCCCGCGATGTTCTTATTTCATTGTTCTCACTAACCGCACGGATTTTGCATCATCGCTATTCGATATGAACTCTAGAGCGCTTGTCTATCATGTAATGACCATTCAATTGAGTAAATTAATCATGTTTTGCTATCACTCTCTCACTCTCTTGCCCTCACAATCGAATTGAAAACGTCCAATCAGTTGAGTGAATCATTCACTCGACTGAGAGTCAATTTTGCCAATTTGGTGCAATTATTTACATTGAATTATAAAATGCAATTTTAGCCGCCTACATCGACTCCGCAACTCCATTACGGCACCTAAGCATTGTAATGAATAAAGTGAGTTGTTTTCAGCAAATGTTCATTTAAAATACACACTTAAGCAATGTGTCGACAATGTTATCATGCCGTGACATAAGCCTACCGTAGCCAGTGGTGTTGGGCCAGATGTTGGGCCAGATTTATGAATTCATCAGTCAACACAACCCGCCGAAACAGTATAGCAACCGTATGATCAAGCATTAGGAAGAACGCGGTCACAAGATCATGATTTTTTTTTTCAGTTTTGACTATCAATCTGATCGTCAAAACTGTCGACAAATTACATTGTTGTAAAAATTTACAATGATCATCTCCTAACGTTTGCCGGGCGTAGTTGCCCACTAGTTGGAGAGTGTATAGTTTGGGTAGTTTTATTTTTACACCTTTTCTGGTGGCGAGACCGGCCGAGAAAGTTCGAGAAATGTAGATGCCAACTCTAAAATGTGCATGTTCTTTGTAACACATGGAACACAGCTGCTATATTGCAAACATGTTATGCTTGTGCTCGCAATGAAAGGTATCCTCTTTTATGTAGATACGAATTTCCCGACGTGAAAAGCGATTCTATTGGAGAGGAAGCTGAGTTAGGAAGAAATTGCAGGCTAGTTCCAATGAAATACGTTTGTAAATTACTCATAAGCAATGTGTATTTCAGAAGAGCTCACATATCGCTAACACTTGATTCACCTGAGCAACGAGCCGCCTCGAAAATTGCCGATTTCGGAGAACTGAAGGTGCGACGTTATTGATTGATGAGTTTTTTTTCATTAAAAAAAAAAAAATCCTTTAGACAACTTCAGACGAGCGTGAAAAAGCGGAATATTTATCATTTATAAATCAATTCAGCTGAAGCCACGGCTGCGAATCAAACACTCGCAGACAATAGTCACATTGTTCGTTCGTTTATTTTTAGAAAATATTTTCTATATAACTCCAATATTGTAGGTAGTCTTAATAACGAATAATTCAACAAGTTAATGGGCGAATATACGAGTGTAAGCCATTTTTCTGAAAAGTATGATTATCTTAAATTATTATTTTCACTTCCTCCCATTATTTGCGAGTGTTCATTGTGTACTTGTTGATACATCAGTGTTATGTATGATGTACGATCAATTTTAATAAATGAGTTAGCTCTGTCTCCATGCGGATGTACTCTCAACCCTATGATCAACTGAAGAGAGATTGAGAAAGAGGGGCGGGGCATATATTTTGACATCTCCAACGCGCACTCTCACTTGCTAGTAGAGTTCGCAATTCGGGCCGGGCCATTCGGTCTCGCACCGCGGCCCGCGATCGGTGAGCGAAGAATGAAAAGGCTGGAAACCGACGTGCAATTATTGAGAGAGGCCCGAAACCGGGGAGAAAAAATTTATTAAAATCAGAATAAGTTTGAGATAAAACGAAATATTTATCTTCGAAACAAGTCTGCAGTAAGCGGGTCTTACAGCGTATCTTCATCCATTTCAGCGTGTTCAGCAGTATTGCAAGGAAACGTCGCACAGTGTCCATGGAGTTTCATAGCGAGACCTAGCGCATTGAAAAGAGGATATATCAGGGTGTCCGGAAATTTTTAAGAATTTTTTTGTTGTTTAATATTTTCACGAATGGAAAGCGATAAGTATAGCTTCGTAGTAGTATTGCATGAAGGAAGTTGAGAAGTAATTTTTGCCATGTTGATAGAGCAACACTGCTAACATGTGATGCAATATGCCAAAAAGTCGCTTTTATACCCTCATTTTGAAAATTATATATGTCAATGCGATAACAGAGTTCAAATTCCAACCACATTCCACATAAGCATGAGTGAGTGTACTATGTTTGGAAGTGTTGAAATCATGTATATCTATGGAACAATGACAATTAATGGAAAATATTTGATTTCGATAGTGGGCATGTTCCTAAAAATATGTATTTTACCCTCATTCACCAGCATGGGAGGGACTCCGATGACCACCCCTTGCTGTTGAGAAAAGAAAATATTGATATTGGTCGCAGCGGTATTTGATATAATCTCTCTCTAGAGATGACGATTAAATCAGAGATAATGTCCAAAAATGAGTGAATTTCTGTTTCGGGGTTGCCTCAGAACTCTCATCGACGTTTGCCGATCGAAATCTCCCCTCGTTACTATTGTGCATAATCCCCTTTTTGACCACAGAGATGGTCACAATTATCCTTCGAAAACTAGTTGTATGACAGAGCATTTACTGAAATAGTTAAATCCGTATTTTAGACTGAACACATCACTAAATTCAATTGTGCAACTGGAATGCTGATGCAATTCCTGACCAGTTAGCATTAATCGATTGCTCAATGCATTGTTTACAAATAGAGTTGTGAAATCCGGCATATCGATAATGCACTAAGTTTTTACATAACCATTCTTAAATATTTCCGGACACCCTAATAATTCTAAGAAAGAGGATACAATTTGTTTTCAAATTTGCTAAACGATCTTGGGGAAGTCTGGGCTCATAGTGGGGAGAGGCCAAAATCAGTCTATTTCTGAGGCTAGGTCCCTAAATTTCCATGCAGCCCAGATCTCCACAAGATCATTTAGAGTTTTTGAAAACAACAGAAATTCTTAGAATGTTCTCCTCTTTCGAATTCGCTAGGTCTCGTTTTGAAACTCCATGGACAATCTGCGACCACCCCTTGTCAGTGGGAGCTTAATCCATTGCCGTCACCTTCCTGCCTCGATCTGGCTCATCATTCAGACTATGCAGCAGGGTACCCGAAAAATGAAATTTCATGAAAAATGACCAAACCTTGGAACCTACTCCTTAGAACATGGCTTTACCGCGCAAGAGGAGCTTCACGAACTGTGGATTATTTTAGAAACGATTTGATAGAAAATATAGCTTAAAGCGTACCTCAGAGAGACTGAAGGAGCATCCTTTTTTTCGCTTACCACTACGACCACCCATCACAATGAGATAAATATGAAGAAATGAAATGAAAATGGTCTCGCGAGCTCGCGAGATCGAAAGATCAATGATCAGGAATACTTAAGAGACCCTCCACGAGAGAACGTAACAGGGCCTCGGATGGCTAAAAATTCGATAAATTCCAAACTTTTTTCTGAAGTTGGGGTACCGAGTGGTGAGTGATGGCCGCAATAACTAAGGCTTGTGGTCGATTTTGAAAAAGTTTCGGGGGACCCCCACTTTTGGGGTCGAAAAATTGACCTTCTCAGAAATACATGAAATATAGATTTTCTGATGTATTTCGACGCATAGAATACGAATTTCAACATCCGAAATACATAAAATGCGAAAGAAAAGAGATATCATCGAACAACTGCAATTTTCAATCCGAAAAGGCACATAAAGAGCAATAACTAAGTTTAGAAAAATAACAATTTGGGTCATTGATATTTTCCGAAAACAGAAGTGATAAGAAACATTCAAAATTTTTTGTAGAATTTTAAAAGTGGGTATTCATCGATTTTTTCGAGCCTGAATTTGATCATATTGGGTCCAAACGAAGGATTCGGATACTGTAATTTCTCAAATATGACTCCAAAGTTACCCCTGTTAATAGAAACCTCATTACAATGTTCAAAATAACTTCCGCCATGAATGTCAAGGTGTTGGATTCACTCGGGTCCTGAAAATGTGGATTTGCCAAAATGGTGATTTTGACCTCAATTATCAGATTTTGGATTTATATTTCGCCTGCACATCACCCTTCTAACAGGTACCATGCTAATTATTTGTTAGTATATAAGCAAATCTTACTATTCATGACTATTCCATGTGATAATTTAAGTTTCGATTGATGCGCTATCCAGCTAATATGGCGATTTCGTCCGAAAGATTCGATTTTTGGACCATATCTCATTTATATAACATTTCCATCAGTCGGCATATGCAAAATCGGTTTCAGCGAGTAAAAATACATAAGAAATACGTATTTCACCAAATAATAATGATAATAAATTTTTCATGTTTTTCGAAAAAAACGATTTTTACAGTTTTTGCAAAATGTGCTAAAATAAAACATTTCTGGTATATTTTCACTCGCTGAATCCTATTTTGAATATGCCGACTAATGAAAATGAGATATAAATGAGATATGGTCCAAAAATCGAATATTTCGGACGAAATCCCATATTAGCTGGAAAGCGCATCAAGCGAAACTTAAAAGTATCCAATGGAATAGTCATAAATAGTAAGATTTGCTTATATTCTAACAAATAATTAGCATGGCAACTGTTACAAGGATGATATGCCGGCGAAATATCAATCCAAAATCCTACCATTGAGGTCAAAATCACGATTTTTGTCAAATCCAAATTTTGAGGACTCAGGAGAATTCAACACTTTGAAATTCATGGCGGAAGTTATTTTGAATATTGTAATGAGGGTTCTCTTAGCAGGAGTAACTTTGAAGTCATATTTCAGAAATTACAGTATCCTAATCCTTCGTTTTGACCCAATATGATCAAATTCAGGCTCGAAAAAATCGATGAATACCCATTTTTAAAATTCTGCAAAAAATTGTAAATGTTTCTTATCACTTCTGGTTTCGGAAAATGGAAAATATCAACGACTCAAATTATTATTTTTCTAAACTTAGTTATGGCTCTTTATGTGCCTTTCCGGATCGAAAGTTTCAGTTTTTCGATGATATCTCTTTTCTTTCGCATTTTATGTCTTTCGGATGTTGAAATTCTTATTCTACGCGCGTAGTTCTCAGTGACCAATGTATGCCCCCTTCTTTATCACTACCTCCCTCCAGCGATTGGGCAGGGTCTCGATTCCTCTCTTCCAGAATGCGGGTTTCTTCGAGATCGCCCAGTTCACAAAAGCCCTCACAACTTCATCTCGATTCTTGAACTTCTTTCCTTTGCAGAAGTCAGAGAGAGAGCGAAAGCAGTGGTAGTCGCATGGGGAGAGATCCGGGGAATACGGTGGATGGGGAATCCTCTCGATCTTCAGCTCATCCATTTTCATCTGGGTCATCTTCGCTCGATATGGGCGAGCATTGCCCATCAGAAGAAGAATTTTGCCCTGGTTCAGGAGTCTGGGAGGGACTCTGATCGCGACATCTTCCAGTTGCTCAGAGAAGAGGACGGTATTGATGCTGGTGCCAGGGGCGAGGATCTCCCAGTAGATTGGACCGAGCACTGAGAAGAAGAAGCAGAAGAGTTCCTTCTTTCCGTGCTCTTCCTTCTTCGGGACGGGCGTGGGCTTCTCATCTGCATCCACCCATTGCAGTCTCCTCACAGGGTTATCGTACGTGATCCACTTCTCATCTGTAGCGATGATGGAATTGACCCATCGAAGATTGGATCTACGATGGAGTAATTCCCGACAGACTTGAACACGATTTTTCAGCTGTTCGGGGGAGAGGTCATGGGGAATCACTTGTGGGAGTTTCGGCTTCTTCCCAGATCGATGGAGGATATCGGACACCGTTGATCTGGGAGTACCAGTATCCTTCTTCAACTCACGCACACTGGCCATGGGCTTGCGCTTCAGTGTGCGGAGAACGAGAAGCTGATCGAGGGAGGGAGGGCGTCTAGAGCGGGGTTGATCATCGAGACCAAACTCCCCTTTCTTGAAGCGGGAGAACCACTTATAGCAGAAGGGTATGGAGGGGGCGTCAGCTCCTTCCGACTGGGCAGGGCAGAGTGGGCCTCCTTCACGGATCGGCCAAGACGGTAGTAATGAAGTAAAACTGCTCGGAGGTAGAGATGGGAGTCCATCACAAGAATCAATGTAGCAACTAGGAGACTGATTAAATCCTCTCACTGCTCAAAGTCAGAATGATGCAATACATTGTTGACAAACAGATTGCGCAATCCCTGCATTTGATCGCGAACTGACTTTTTTCCGAAGCATTATACGAACTTTCCGGACACCCCAATAGCTGGATAGCGCATCAAGCGAAACTTAAATTATCACATGGAATAGTCATGAATAGTAAGATTTGCTTATATACTAACAAATAATTAGCATGGTACCTGTTACAAGGGTGATGTGCATCCAAAATCTGATAATTGAGGTCAAAATCACCATTTTGGCAAATCCACATTTTCAGGACCCGAGTGAATACAACACCTTGACATTCATGGCGGAAGTTATTTTGAACATTGTAATGAGGTTTCTATTAACAGGGGTAACTTTGGAGTCATATTTGAGAAATTACAGTATCCGAATCCTTCGTTTGGACCCAATATGATCAAATTCAGGCTCGAAAAAATCGATGAATACCCACTTTTAAAATTCTACAAAAAATTTTGAATGTTTCTTATCACTTCTGGTTTCGGAATGACCCAAATTGTTATTTTTCTAAACTTAGTTATTGCTCTTTATGTGCCTTTTCGGATTGAAAATTGCAGTTGTTCGATGATATCTCTTTTCTTTCGCATTTTATGTCTTTCGGATGTTGAAATTCGTATTCTACGCGTCGAAATACATCATAAAATCTATATTTCATGTATTTCTGAGAAGGTAAATTTTTCGACCCCAAAAGGGGTCCCCCGAAACTTTTTCAAAATCGACCCCAAGCCTTAGTTATTGCGGCCATCACTCACCACTCGGTACCCCAACATCAGAAAAAAAGTTTGGAATTTATCGTATTTTTAGTCATCCGAGGCCCCCTGCACAGTTGTTACGTTCTCTCGTGGAGGGTCTCTTAAGAGACTGTCCACGAGATAACGTAACAACTGTACAGGGGTGCACGGATGGCCAAAAATTCTATAATTCCCGTACTTTTTTCCAGAAGTGTGTGCCCCGAGTGTTGATTGACGGCAGCAATAACTAAGGCTAGGTCGATTTTGAAAAAGTTACAGGTACCCCCCACTTTTGGGGTCGAAAATATTGATATTTCGTAATTATGCGTGAAACATATTTTCTGGAGTATTTTCACTCGTAGAGTACGAATTTCGATATCCCAATGCGAGAAAATGTGAAATTAAAAAATTATAGTCGAAAAACGACTTTTTCACTCAAATATTGCCCAGAAAGTGGAATTTGAAAAATTTTCTTGCCTCCAATTATACTTTTTTTAGATTCTACGGACCAAAGAACGTCTAGGGTAAAAATTTCAGATTTTTAAAAATGGAGACCCTTCGACTTTTTTTAGCCCGAAGTGCGCAAAGTAGTGCAAAATCGCCCAATGTCATATTATCATGTATCTCAAAATATATAGGAATGTACAGATGATGCCAAATACTTTCAAACATCATAGTGATACATACTCTCAATGTTGGCATATGATTTATGGATGTTCTGACAAAGATATGAAGTCCCATTTTTCAACCCCTGTACTCAGGGCCGAAAAAATGATTTCTCAAATTATGTTCAAAACTGTGCATTTTTGGCGTATTTTAACTCGAGGAAGCAGATTTTTTATATATAAGGTCCAAAAATGTCAATGTAAAAAAAGTACACATTTTCTAACCAACACATCGAAATATATTATGGTAAATTTCGAAAATTTAAATACTTATTGATTGGTTCCTATTCTGATACAAAACTTGACATTATGCCCAAATATTATGTTTAGATGCATTTTGAATCCTTTCTGGGGTTTTGCGGAGATGTTGAGATACATGATGATATGACATTAGGGCGATTTTCCCCTATTTTGCGTATTTCGGGCTAAAAAAATCGCAGGGTCTCCATTTTTAAAAAATCTGGAAAAGTCACCACAGACATAATTTGACACGTAGATTCGGAAAATCGATTAGATGGAGGCAAGAAAATTTTCCAAAAATTACTTTCGGACCATTTTTTGCTCAAAAAACAGGTTTTTCGATCATAACTTTTTGATTTCTCACTTTTTCGCATTTTAGCATGTGAATTCGTATTCTACGCGTCAAAATACACCAGGAAGTCTATATTTCATGTAATTCGTAAAAAATCGATTTTTCGACCCCAAAAGTGAGGGGTGCCCGAAACTTTTTCAAAATCGACCCCCGCCTTAGTTATTGGGGCCATCAATCAGCACTCGGAACCCACACTTCAGGAAAAAGGTATGGGAATTATCGAATTTTTGGCCATCCGTGGACCTATTACGTTCTCTGCTGGATGGTCTCTTAAAAGAGGGTATTTACGTGCATTTCCCCCCTCCCGGTTTCGGGCCTCTCTCCTCAATACCTCTCGGTTTCGGGCCTCTCATAATCGGCGGACAGAAGATCTCATTCCTGTCCACTCCGCTCGAGGGATGCGGTGTTATATAAAATAATAAATCAAATAATATTTGTGAAGCATATATCACAACTTTGCGGGAACTTTAAAATATGCTAATTTAAAATTATAAAGGTGTTAAAGGAGTACTCCGTGGAATGCATGTTACGGAGTCCCACCACGAAAATTCTGCGCTCTCAGTGGGAAACTGTAGACAAATTACCCTTAGAAGGAGGCGGTGACTAAGTGGAGCGAGTGAAACGTAATACAACCAGGCGTGACCCTGCGCTTTCAATCATCTTCACGCGTATGTAAATAGCCATAGAGGCGTCTGTGGAACTTCGCACAAAGTGCTTTCTGATCGGGTGAACGAGCTCTACAACATCAATGCTATCACTATGGGTGACTGAACATTCCCCGGAGCACCTCTTTAAGGCATCAGTTAGGGTGCGTACCTATCGTTCTGGAACCTTTAGGAAATTTTTGAAATTTTCTTCATGTAATGCCCGGGTTATCAACATATTTCAAGAGTTTTTTAGAAGTAGGGTAATGCAAACCCTGACCTATACAACCTTTTCATATCCTCGTAAAAAGGTCTACAATTTGTGCTGATCAGAATTTTTCGAATATGTTGAAATGTTTTGAAAAATTCGCGAAAAACTCTTAATATTCCAGATTTCTCAAAACATTTCAACATATTCGAAAAATTCTGATCAACACAAATTGTAGACCTTTTCACGTGGACATGAAAAGGTTGTATAGGTGTTAGGCTTTGCATTACCCTACTTCCCAAAAACTCTTGAAATATGTTGATTACCAGGACATTACTTGAAGAAAAATTCAAAAATTTCCTAAAGGTGTCAGAACGATATGTACTCATCCTAATTGATGCCCTAACATCGTTATAATTTTTAAAAAAACATATTTTAAAGTTCCCGCAAAGTTGTGATATATGCTTCACAGATATTATTTGATTTATCATTCTATCACGCCACTCACGTAAGGATCGATCAAAGTGCCGGATTAGCAAAAAAATCAGAAACAAGTTTCCGTCAGTTGTATCATCCCTTAACATGCCTAATCACTACCCCAACTTCTGAATTGTCCATAATTAATTATACGGTCGCGGCGCCATGTCATGTGTTCTGGTGCCTCGTTTTAATCATTAATCACTCGTTTCCAAAGCAATTTTAGACAACATGTTCTCTGGGTGATCCCCACTTATTTTTCGAGCTCTATCGATGTATGCAAACTAGAGCTTGTGAAAGTAAATTTTAACAGCGCTATGATTAAGACCGTGTTTCTCAAAAGTTTAGGTAAAGACGCAAATTTATTTTTCAGAGTGAAAAGAGATTGAAGAGGGATTTAAAATAAGTGGTTTATGGTTTTTATACAGTAGCGAGCATAATTCTATCACATTGGTGTTTTTCGGGTGTACTAATATTTCATGATTACCAATCGAACCATCTATCCGATGGGATCAACAAGGCAGTGTATGGTAGGTCACTGAGAAATAGATATTTCGCTCAAAATCGTATTTTTTGGTAAAATGTGTGCCAAAAATCAAAAAATAATTGTATCCAAATATAAATCAGCAGGCTCAAAAGCACATCTTTCGGGCTTTAGAATGCAACTTTTGAATTAATTGAGAATCGATTTTTCAACTGAGGTAGATCAATTCAAACTACAGTGCTTTTTAGTGCATTTCTGGCTGACTTTAATTCTAAAGAAGTAATCGAGCTCAAAATTGTAGGATAACATACGTAGGGTGCAACCATACTCGTGTGCAAGTTTGGAGTTGTCCGTCTCTAATATCTCCGACAGTGCTTTTTAGTGCATTTCTGGCTAACTTTAATTCTAAAGAAGTAATCGAGCTCAAAATTGTAGGATAACATACGTAGGGTGCAACCATACTCATGTGCAAGTTTGGAGTTGTCCGTCTCTAATATCTCCGAAATCCTCTTCGGTATGCCTTCCGTTGACGAACTATAAGTCACGGCTAGATTTTTTTCGGCACTCAACAAGTGAGTTGCAGATTCTACAATGAATGCGGAACAGATATGAGAAATTTGGTATCTATTAGTCACATTTCCATATATATATGATGCTTTGAATCTTGTAAAATTCGTCAAAAAGTGGTAATTTTCGTCCATTTTCGTCCAAAATGACGTGCTTTTGACGAATTTTTCAAGATTCAAAGTATCATATCTTTACGGAAACGTGAACAATAGATACCAATTTTCACAGATCTGTTCGACATTCATTGTATAATCTCCAACTCACTTGTTGAGTGCCGAAAAAAATCTAGCAAAAACTTATAGTTCGTCAACGGAAGGCATACCCAAAAATGAAGATTTCGGAAATATCGAAGCCAGACAACTCCAAACTGGCATATAAGTATGGGTAAATCCTACGCATATTACCCTACAATTTTGAACTCAATTTCTTCTTTAGAATTAAAGTTATTGCCATAAATGTACTAAAAAGTACTGTAGTTTCAATTGATCTGCCTCCGCTCAAAAATCGATTCTCAATAATTCAAAAGGTGCATTAGAAAGCCCGAAAGATGCGATTTCGAGCCTGCTAATTTATATTTGAATACAATAATTTTTGAATTACTGGCACACATTTTACCGAAAAATACGATTTTGAGCGAAATATCGATTTCTCCGTGACCTACCACACACTGCTTTGTTGGTCACATCGGATAGATGGTTCGATTGGTATTATTAAAATATTAGCACACCCGAAAAATTGCGAAGATCGAATAAGGGTGAGGGAAGATATGTTCGAAAAACACCAATGTGATAGAATTATGCTCGCTACTGTACGTGTGGGCAAAAATGTGCTGTGTCCTTTTCCAGCTCCGAGTTGATTTGAAGTCATTTTATTCAACGCAGACCGCGCGCTTTTTCAGGCGCCAAGCAAAATGAGGGGAGCAATTTCAATTTCAACTATGTTTCAGAAACAATACAAATTACTTTATACACTCCTGCGATTAAAAATATTTCATATGTTTCTAAATTACAGTTGAAATTGAAATTGCTCCGCTCATTTTGCTTGGCGCCTGAAAAAGTGCGCGGTCTGCGTTGAATAAAATGACTTCAAATCATCTCGGAGCTGGAAATGGACGCTGCACATTTTTGCCCACACGTATAAAAACCATAAACCACTCATTTTAAAGCCCTCGTTAAGCTCTTTTCAATCTGAAAAATAAATTTGCGTCTTTCCCTAAACTTTTTAGAGACACGGTCTTAATAATAGCGCTGTTAAAGTTCACTTTCACAAGCTCTAGTTTGCATAGATCGATAGAGCTCGAAAAATGAGTGGGGGTCACCCGGAGGAACATTTTGCCTAAAATTGCGTTGGAAACGAGTAATTAATGATTAAAGTGAGGCACCAGAACTAACAACATGGTGCCGGGGCCTTGGGAATGATGATATGAGTATGAGCTCCTCAGGGTATCCTTCAAGGAGATAGACCTACCCAAATCTCGAAAAACATCACACACCATAGTTTACCCTAATCCGAAAAATTTGAGAATCAGCTCGATTCTTAGGTGAGAGGCGTGCTATGACACCACTTCCCTCTAGTGGAGTGGACAGGAATGAGATCTTCCCTCCGCCGCGACGAACAAATGAATCGATGTCCTCTGATACGCAGTGCCTCTGCTCCGATATCCGAATGTGCCCCATAAATACTTGATATAAATAGTTGACATAAATAGTTGATGAGACTGATACCGAGGACGAGACTGAATGTGATTCCAAACGTGAGCTGCTCATATTGGCACTAGTTCGGATGTGTTTGATATATCAAAGGCGGTATGACGTCATAGTTCTCATCCGACGTAGTGCTCACACATTTTACTGGGAAGTTATCCCATTCACATTGTAAATGATCCCTTGCACACAAGGAAGGCGTAATCATGTTACAAGCCAAGATGAGAGAAATGTGTAAACACATTTCACTCATCTTGGCTTGTAGCATGATCAGGAGCCATATCCTTTCATTTTTCGTCATTCAAATCGAATGCCTTTCCTAGTAAAGAACGTATCTTTATTACGACATGTATGCGTGACGATAGAGAGGAGTGACATATTGAATCTGTTCAGGACAACTTCGACGCGAAGTACACGTGATTCAAATGCCGTCTTCACGGAGTGCAGTCTGTGAAGAAGCACAAATTTGTGGAAACTTTGAAATCGAAATCTGAAAACTGTTTCCCCTAGAAGGTTCATGGTGTTCATGCTAATTGATTACTCATTGACTACTACAGAATATGTGAGTGGTCTTCAGTTCCACGTGCCAAAAAGTATATTGAATGAAGATCACGCAACATTATGCCGCTTATCTACTGACTATGATTTTTTTACCTGTCGCTGTCAGTCCTGCCTGCTAAATGATGAGAGAAGTCGAATCAACAGCGAACTGTCACGATTGCTGCATAAGGAGAATCAATGTAATCAAGAAAGTGGGTGATATTGCCGTTTATTCGTTCTCATTCATTCATTTGTATGGAAAAATCGAATACTTGCATCCATTGAAATGAAATGTGTTGACCTTTCAGACTCCATACCCGAAAGTTACCAATCTGAGATCAGTGAACTGTCGGAAATCAAGGAGATGCCGAGTTTATCTGCGGATGCAAAGGTGAATCATGTGCACGATCAAAATATGCACAGATCTAATTTATAACTCAAATAAAGGCAAAAAAAAGGGTAAAGAAAGCACTGTGCTACTCTAAAAACAAGGAGTTCGAGCACATGCCAATTCAGCGTTCAGTATGCCATGTGAGCTGGTAGCACAATTATTGAGGGTCATTAAAATGACTCTCAATATCTGTTCGAATCGGTCTATTAGCATAAAATTTCCATTCCAGGTGATTCTCAACCTACTCAACGTGCTCGCCATCGACCCGACCCTCTTCAATCCCTACTCCTTCGACTTCCCCGGCCTAGCCGAATTCTTCAGTCGCCCCACCCTTCTTCTGCCTGAAGAGTGTCTACCGGAGTGGCCAGAAATAGTCTCGTTGTTGCATGAAGCGTTGAACAGATTTCCAATCTGGTATCAACGAGGTTCTTCGTGTATGATTGTGGATTTGATTGCGATAAACTCATATGTAAAGTAATGTGCACTCAATATCTTAGTTGATATTTTGGGCCAATGCATGAGCGGTTCGAAATGTATTATCTTGTGATTATGATTGAAGGCATGGGAGATGAGAGAGATGGAAGAAGGAGTAGCAGAGGTAGATATATAAAAAGAGAAAGGAGTCATAGAAAGGAGGTCGGTTGGTGTGCATTTTGGAGGAAAGAAAAACAATTAGGGAATTCGATGATGCATTTTCTGTGTGATCACACGGCCAGATGAAGTCATCGAGAGAAGGAGGGAATAGATGATACTTCCATTGCTCGAACAATTGTATTCGTTTTAAATTTGAGAACTCCCTTGCATCACCGCTGTAATCGCTTATGGAAGTGTTTCTCTCTTCCCTTCTTCAATTCAAGGCGTGCCCCTCCAGAATGAGTGATAAGCGAGATAAGGAGCAACTGTCTCAATCTCCTCTTTTTCCGCACTCTCTCGCTCTCTCTAACCGGCGAGAGAGTGTGCAAAATTAGGAGAGTCAGCCGACCACTCGAGATAAGGGCAGGGTGGAGCAGTGGAAGAAGCGGAGAATGCGCCTTTGCTGTCGCCATGCATCACATTTTCAAGCTTTTTCTTTCTTGACCTACCAAATTTAAGTTGTTTACGTGAAAATCCATACGCATTCGCCAAGCGTTCTCAAACTCAATAATCACTGAGAGTCTTAATATGCATGTGAATATACTTAAATGCTTCATCGCGTCAAGGGCAATATATTATTGTTATTATCAGTAATATCACAATTCAAGATGCGGGCGCTGCTCGTGTTCTCTGCTCTCCTCTTGGCAGGATTAGCCACCGACACTCCTCCAGACTGCAAAAATGGAGGAACGCCATTGGCCGATAATTCTGGATGCGATTGCCCATGTCAAACATATGGACAGGATCTGTGCGAAACTATTGTGGTGAGTGGGTGTTCCTGTCAATACGATATACAAATATGTCAGTACAGAAGTGTGAGAATGGAGGAGTGCTCAAGGACAACGAGTGTCAGTGCCAATCCTACTGGGGTGGATATTTCTGCGAAGAGATTGTGAGGAGTTTCGCTTGTATTATACGATTGTCTCATGAACGAAAACAAATCTATAGGACTGCGTGAATGGAGGGTATGCAATGTATGCAACTCCGGATGTAAACGGGAGACAAGTGTGCCATTGCCCCAAGGGATACTACGGTATCCACTGTGATGCAGGTAACCAATAATCAAATATTGTAAATTACCCAAACGTTGCAGTGAAGCAAGCTCGTCCCGTCGAGGGAGTTTTCAACACTCAGAAATCTTTCATCCTCTACATCCACAATGAACTCTCCGATTGGTACGGAATGTCGGGATTCGCAAGAATCAAACGTAAGCATGGTAATTTTTATGGACTACATTATATTTTCGTTTCAGGAGACGTCCAGAGTCTTGTCCCTGGATACGACGATGCATTCAATAGTTACACACTGCTTGTGTCCAAGAGCGGAGATTCTTCAGGTACACAATAGCCAATAACACGGGTCATTTCCTTTGGTCATACACCAAGAAGTGGCGAAGTGATGACAATATGTCTAGCGTCAAGTGGTGGTTCTTAAATAATGCCTTATCTTTTTAAGTTAATACATTCGAACCGTGATACCACTTAATTTGTACATTTCAATCGTGCTTTCACAAGTACTTCAACTCCTTTTTCAGATGCTGACTTCGATGGACCCACGGATTGGCCTACCTTCAATACTTCATTGAACGCATTGGAAACAGGGAGGACTACAATGTACACATGCAATCAGGCTGCCATCTCCTACAAGAGGATCCTCAAAGCACTGCAGAATAACCGTGAGCCATGAAATGAGGGGCAAAACCAATCAAAATAAAATAAATCGTCCATTTCAGACATCGAGGACTCGGTGATGCTCATGTACACGCAATATCCGCCAACTACTGACGATGAATCACTGGCAGAACTGAAGAAGTACCTGCGCGCCTTCCGTATCAAGGTCTCGCCCACCCTTTAGAGCGCACAAGAATTAGCAAGACAACTCTGGTAAAAGTTTCCCAGTGCATTTCCCAGTGAGATACATTCAGGCTCCCCGTTGGGAATTCGCTGGGATACCATTGGGAAACTTTTACCAGAGGAGGGGAGGTTACGAGCTCGTCACGCATTTCCCTCCTCAGATTTCGAACTACGAGTAGGTTAAGGATAACGAGCTCGTAACCTCCCCTCGCATTGCAAACCCCTAGTGCACAAACGTGTATTCATTTCGATGTGGTTTGAGAGAAATCAAGCGACGATTACTCAAATTGCGCACACGCTTAGTTCTTGTAAATCTCTCCCTACCAAGGCCGTTCAAAAATTTTACGGTCTCTTTACTCTGCACGCTCTCTCGCCGGTCAGACAGTGTGAGAGAGTATGCGGAATGAAGAGATCGCAAAATGTTTGCACAACCTAGCTCCCTTCTCTAATTGCAGTTGAACGTGCTCATCGGAGCTGACGATATCCTACTGGACTGCAATTCGAAGAGCAAGAAGAACAAGGGATTCGATGAGCTCACGTCGCTCGTGCACTTCACAGATGGAGAGATTGCTACTTTCGTCGTTGAGGATAGCGATGATCCGAACGAGGTGGGAAGATCGAGATAATTATACATATGATATAACTAGTCCGGCTGCCCGCGAAATCCGAAGCGTATGTGCGCATTTCCCGGCACATCCGTGACTCATAAGTCTATTGTTAATTTCGGAACGTTTTAAATATTGCTAAACCTCATCCCAGCTGGTGCCTGCCTTCATCCGTGCTTCCGCCAGTCCTCAGTCGCACTCGAGACAGGCGTCCGCCACTTGTCAGGTTTGGGCACTAGAGTTCTGTAGAGGTGCCTTCATCTCTTCGCAACTCTTTCTCGTCACTCCACTGGCCTAGAGAGAGAATGTGTACAATCGATACTCGATGGTCGTTATTCTTGGCGGATTAAAATTTGCTGACTTTTCAGAAGACCGAGCTGGTATTCCAAACGGATCCCTATCCCAACACGTACTACATCGCTGTCCGCTCATCCCAAGGTGCGAATAGATTCTTATTAGAGTTTGATACATACACCATTGTCTCGTCATCGCACTCTACCGGTCGAGTGGTGAATGCAGATAGCTTGGAATCATAGTTGCCCACGCCGCCGGCGACCCCCATGACCCCCTATTCATGGATGAGCACTGCCTGACAAGCCGCCGCCAGTGCTGGGCAACTATGCTTGGAATACATTCTCGAACTCGAAATATAATTATCAATCTCTTCAGACAAGCCTGCCTTAATCACTGGAACTTGTTCGAGCGGAGGAGAAGTCTCCGATCCCATCCTCTCCTACTACTCCGAATTCACTCTCTTCACCATCCTCAGCGGCGCTCAGCAGACTTGCACACTCAGTGTGACCACGGGCGACGAGTGCATTGCGACCGTTAGTTATTTCCGTTCACCGTATTGGGTGCGATGTCGGACCATTTCTGGGCGACAGCCAAAACTAGTTGCCTTATGCTCCATTCAGAAGATTTCTTAACATGACTGGAAAAGGGCACTATTTTATCCGGAAGGTGATCGTGAAAGCTGATCGCCTAATGTCGTTGTTGATAGGTGTATTCGGTGGGCGGCGAGAATGGCGTGGACGCTTTCGACATATTCCACTCCTTCTCCACCAGCACTGACATGGACACCGACTCCATCTACGCTTATCACAGTTCGTTGCACTCATCTGACCGGGTTTAGGTCGAATAAGAACCCTCCTAATCAAAATCAAAAAAGTGCCCTTCTTCAATGTTTTCAGAATACAAACGAACATTGAAAAAAATGATACTAGAGAAGCTTTTTTAAAATTTTCATGCAGTGAGTACTCGGACCTTGGTATCAATATTTCAGACGAATCCTTCTACTTAACACTGCACATCGAAGTACCGAAGGACTCGATCTACAAGATCAAAAATTTCACGGGAGATGTAGCGGTATACAATGAGGTGAAACTAAGTATTTATGATGGGGGTGTCAACATTTTATACATTGTAAGCGGTAGAGCTATAAGAGAGTAGGGGGGAAATGAAGGAACGGATTTCCCGAATTGCAGACTCTAGTGAAGTTCATCTAAATATGGAATTGACAGCGTAATTAACAGGACGAGCGCGAAATTGTCTTGACCGAGTTGTCTTCGCGCCAGTCCACTTTCGAGTACCAATCGGAAGGACCATTCGCGTGCAATAAATATGGTGCATCATGGATTCAGGTCAGATGTATCTAAGTTTGTCTGGAAGTACAGAAAATTGTTGTGTTTTTTTCGGTTGGATTACGAACAGAGGAACTTTTCAACACAAACATTCCAAACTCATTAAAATGCTAAACAATTTCCGTTCTCCGCTCGTTAAATTAGGAGCTATCTTGCTTTTTTATCACGACTGTATTCTTCAGCTGACCCTGCAAGGATTCTCCGCCAAGGGAGGAGATTCAGTGGCTGTTCTCAATCGAATGATCAATCTCAACTGCGAGGAACGAAAGCGTGAGACTTTCCAAATCCATCTAATAAGTAGAATACGCACTTCGATAGTTCGAGTGGCGAGGCAGTGTGAAGTGACATTTTGCAAATACATTTCCAAACCCAAAAAACACTATGTTAAAAACTATGTTAGTTTCAGCACCCGCTGACTCTTCTAAACTGTTCCGTATGATGGATGAAGAGGACCAAAAGAAGAAGCTGCCGACTCTCGCCCTCATGTACTCCAATTCGCTCCCCAGATCTCAAGTATTTTCGATTTGGAATACCCATATTACCACGTCATTTTCAGTACAGCAAATTTATTCTGGAGGGTGCTGACGCCAGTTTGATGGAGACCAAGTTTTCTTCGTATGGTTACCTACGATTCGACGGAAGCGACACTATGGATTTCATGCCGACTCCTGTATTCGAGTGAGGGGAAATCCAAGTTAAAACGCGTTCTCTGTGAGAATGGGAGGGGGTTGGCACAATGCTTCAAAGTTCGTAATGCGTTGTAACCAGGATGAAAGCGTTTGCAGCGACTTCCGAAAAGGAGTCTATGACAGTGGACCCGATGCCTCTCTTAAACCTCTCAATAACATCAAAAAAGAACTAGAGGTGGTCATTTTCAATATCATTGGTTATGGTACGATAATGTTCAGCTTCTTACTGAGTCTAGCATTCCGGTAACGCCGGATTCCCTCGTGTCCATTGCAATCTCTCACTCGATGACTGATCCATCCGTGAACCTAGGCGTTCAATACCCTGCCAACTTGGCGAAGCTTGCGAATCTGGGCGCAAAAGTGAGCGGTAGTTTAGGACTTAACAAATAATTAATAGTGTTGACATTACACTGCTTTGTCTCTCCTCACAGTCCCGATGAGATCGAAATCTTCAGCTGCTCTTCTGGGGAGATGTCGACACTGTGACCGTGAATGAGGGCGATTCGGAATCACTTGAGTTCTACACGAGACTGGCTGCTGTCTCCGCAGGTTGTTCTCCTCACATAAATCAATCAATCAATAAGTTATCATTACAAGAATCTATATATATATATATATATATATATAAATTACGGTGTTTCTTCTATCACATATACAATGGCTATTAGGGATGGATTGTCAATAAATGACTCTCTTATACTACACACACTCTCATCAATCAGACCGACGAAAGAGTGTGTAGTATGAATAGAGTCATTTGGCCATCCCTAATGGCTATATGGCATGAGATGATCAGTGGCGAGAGAAGAGTGTTGCAGGCCACGTCGTGCTGATTGACACGATGGAGTTCACGGATGACGAGGACGATGATGGAGAATATCCCTTCTACGCGTCTCTTGTGAGAGAACGGGCCATGGCTTGGAAAACTACACGGATATGAGGGCATATTCGAATTCCCGTGATTAATAACTTAGAGAACAGAGATATGATATTGCGGGATTTCAAATATTTCTTCTCCTTTGCTTTTTTCATGCTATAAGCTGCTGATATGGGCGTGATATCTTTTTAGGCTCTTCGTGACTTGTATTCCTTCGGTCCCTCCCAACGACTTCTCGCCTATTCGAACCTCGAGTGGGCACAGACCTCCGATGTCACTACACAGACCGCCTCCATCGGAACACTTCAGGTGCGTTAACATTATAGTTCTGTTGATAAACGATACAACGCTGCCTTCGTTCTAAGCACTCTTTCACCAATCGACATGTCTAAATAGTGTGGAGAATGGAGCGTGATTTCGTTTATCGAACTTATTTCGCAGCATTTATATACAATGCATATAATTCATTTATATATAATACATTTATGTAATACATATACTTATATATAATGCATTTATACATATATGAGAGGAATCGCGAGAGAATCGACCACGCCGCGGCGGTAGGATTCAAGTTTGTCCGATCCCGCTATAATTAGAGAACTAAGTATTTCAAATGATGCTCTTTCAAACTGCGTCGTCGGAATTTTGATATCTATCGTCATCGTCGAGATTCAGAAGGCCAAACATGGTACTATCACTTTTCGACAGTCAAATCGGGACCACTAAATTGGTCATAACTTCGTTTAAAATAAAGATAGAAGGTCGTTCTTTGCTTAGAATGAAAGCTGAGAACATTCTGTACCACATTCTGCCGATGCCATCATTCCTGGTCCACATTCTGGTGCGGGGCGGTCGAGTGAACCAAAAATTGCATAACTTTGGAAATTGGAAATACCTTTTGAGTTATCATGCTTAAGTTGTAGTACATGTATGTGCCTCACTTATCGCCAAAAATTAGGGAATTCGGAATATGGAAAAAAAAGCGCACTCATTATGGTGAAACGGCCCCAAAATGAGTTCAGGACAAGAGTATTTACGTATCTTCAATTTATCACATCTGAGCTTAAAATCATCTAAAACCATCTAAAACAACATTTTAAGTTGTTTCCCCCATGCCATCACACTCTCAATGGCCATAAATATTCATCTGTCCGAAAATTTCAAAATCGATATTTTTACCTTTCTAAAGTTTCAGGGTGGCTCTAATGCACTAAAGTTGTTTCAAATAATGTGAAAACATTCCACGAAACGGGTCTCCAAAAGCGCGCATCTGGAAATACGAAATTTCATCAGAGGAATTCATGGAAAGGCGCTAAAGTGTATCATAGGTCAAAATAGCCTTAGCGAGGTGGCTCATAGATAGAAATGTAGAGCTCGATGAGATGAACAATTTATCTGTTGAAAGTGAGTTTCTATCTTTTCATTGAAGCGCGCTACAGTGCTTAGAAGTTGGATATAAACGGGCTAGAACCCCCCCCCCCCCCCCCGAGAGCGCGTGCTCTAACCGTCTGGCGCTCTCTCCGCCTGACCTCTCTCGCCCTCCCCTCCCTTTAGTGCTCTCTCGCGCGCCTCCACCGTCGTTTTCTTCCAAATTCCAGGCTCCCTAGCGAGCTTCAATGAAAAGATAGAAACTCACTTTCAACAGATAAATTGTTCACCTCATCGAGCTCTACATTTCTAACTATGAGTCACATCGCTAAAACTATTTTGACCTATGATACACGTTAGCGCCTTTCCATGAATTCCTCTGATGAAATTTCGTATTTCCAGATGCGCGCTTTTGGAGACCCGTTTCGTGGAATGTTTTCACATTATTTGAAACAACTTTAGTGCCCACTCTGAAACTTGAGAAAGGTCAAAATATCGATTTTGAAATTTTCTGACAGATGACTAGTTATGGCCATTGAGAGTGTGATGGCATGGGGGGAAACAACTTAAATTTTGTTTTAGATGATTTTTGATGATTTTAAGCTCAGATGTGATAAATTGAAGATACGTAAGTGCTCTTGTCCAGAACTCATTTTCGGGCCGTTTCACCATAATGAGTGCGCTTTTTTTTCCATACTCCGAATTCCTTAATTTTTGGCGATAAGTGAGGCACATACATGTACTACAACTTAAGCATGATAACTCAAAAGGTATTTCCGATTTCCAAAGTTATGCAATTTTTGGTTCACCCGACCGCCGCGCACCAGAATGTGGACCAGGAATGATGGCACCGGCTTTGTAAAGAAAGTTGTAAAGAATGTTCTCAGCTTTCATTCTAATCAAAGAACGACCTATCTTTATTTTAAACTTCTATCTTTATTTTAAACGAAGTTATGACCAATTTAGTGGTCCCGGTTTGATTTTCGAAAAGTGATAGTACCATGTTTGGCCTTCTGAATCTCGACGATGACGTTAGATATCAAAATTCCGACGACGCAGTTTGAAAGAGCATCATTTGAAATACTTAGTACTCTAATTATAGCGGGATCGGACAAACTTGAATCCTACCGCCGCTAACCCCCCTAAAATGGTCGATTCTCTCGCGATTCGCCTCATATGTCATTATTTCAGATTCCCCAGGGCACGACACAAGTCTTCGTTTCCATCACTCTGAACGTAAAAAGTACGATGTATATTTATCCTTACTTCCTGATCACTCAATGCAGACCCCAGCGATGTCGGCCAGGCTTTCCAGCTGTCGATTGTTCTGGAAGGAAATTCTGATCGACCAGGTAACTCTGCGTCATTCCTAAATTGTCTTAATTCTGCCCCTGCAGTGCTTAACTTTGATAGCTTCACGACGTATGGAGGTACTGCAAGACCCAGGAGCAATCTCTACACGGCCAATGTGAGAACTAAATTACGGGATTGAGCAATTTGATTACCATTAGCGTTATCAAGGCGACATGCTCATTCTTTTATTGAGATATATAATGAAGAGACGGCGACTTGAATTAGGATCTCTAATTTTCAGATCACCGTGGTTGGCGGTGAATCATACGAGGGCACCTTCACCGTGCTCGCCATGACTCCCTACACTGGGGCGCACATTCGATTCTGGACGGAGAGAACTGATGATGATGTTATTCCTGACTTGACCTACGTCGATTTCGATAAGAAGACAATTCAACCTGACGACTGTGAGTCGTACAATCAACACAATTATTATTCGATTTTGAAATTCGGTCATCGTAAATTTTTGTCTTTCCCGAGTCCAGTCTCATGTATTGCACAGGGAGTCTTGACAGGACGAAAGTGTTGAAAAAAAACTTGGGAGACAATCTTATTACGAACCTTGTTATGTAGTGAGCTATTTCAGATCTCGGAGCTGCTCTTCGTGTGAATTCTGATGAAACGAAGGTGGGAAAATCGATTAATCGGGGGAGCTAAATATACTTTAGATGAGCTTGCGCTTCCTAGATGAACATGGAATAGAAGGCAAACTTCTCGATCATGATCAGGTGAACTTAGAAGCGAGTATTTCAAGGCTACGTCACATGGTTTGTAGACGGTAGATGTGACGAAGGGAGTTGCTCACTTCGTTCCGTATTTCTGTACTTCCGATCAGTCGAAGACTCTCTCCAAGGACATGTACACCGTCGAGGTGAGCAGATGAATACACGTTTCATATCTTAGGATATCAGTACGTTTGTCTAAAAATATAGTTATCAGAAACATTTGAAATCCTCGTGTTTGTTGTACGCGTTCTAAGACGATCGTGCCGAGATACTGCACACATTCATATTCAGGTCACATACGAGAGCGGATTCAAGTACTACCGTCCACTGCTTTGCGGAAAGAGTAAAACAGATCCGGATGGGAACTGCGAGAAAGAGGAGGGAAGCTCAGGCAACTGGTATTGCACAGAATCCAACCCTCCGTTCCACAGAGGTTTCAAATAATTTCACGATAAAGATCGAATTTTGATCTAAGGTCCATCGAAAATGCTGATCGATTGTTCCGGAGTTGGACAAGTGGTGTATTCCGATGAAAAAGACGCCGAGAACTCGTATAAGTGCGTCTGCCAGGATGGATTCGCTGGAAAGTCCTGCGAGCAAAGTAAGTGCCGACCAGGTTGAGTTCTCCATGTACAGATGTGAATTGAGCATACTGTACTAGGTGAGGCTCACTCTTTATCACTCGATGTCAGATTGACCTAGTTGTTTGATCGCTACTGTAAGGGTGATCAGCGTAACAAGGACTTTTACACCGTGGGCATTAGAAATGGGACACTGACAAGGAATGGCCGCGGGGATAGGTTGGAGTTTCGGAATGAGACCCGGAGGGATCGAAGAGTACCCCGATAGGCATACGGAATCGACTCTTGAAAACTGCTGAGGAGCCTCAGGGCATGAGAAAAATCGATAATTCATAATTCATGAGCGTTCGTAAAGCCTTCCACATCTCCTAGTCACCAATCGTCGGTGGTGTAGTGGTAACAGTGGGATCTTGAAGTCAAGAGGTTGCGGGTTCGTTCCCCGCTGCAGTAACTATTTTGACTGTCTTCGATAGTCTTTTACCTAATGTTTTTTTAAAGATAAAAAACACCCATTGCAACTGATGAGTACGTTCGTGAAAGAAATGCAAGGCAACAATGGGGCGCGAGAGGTTCATTGATTTTTAAAATTTTCTAATTTTGTTTGTTGTTTATGCAGAAGCCACCGTCCGATGATGACCTCTGTGACTTCAGTCAAAAAAGTACCCTCGAAAAGTATTGTGTTGTTAGAAAAAAAGGTGTGCCGAAGAGAGGCAAAATAGTTACTGCTGCGGGGAACGAACCCACAACCTCTTGACTTCAAGATCCCACTGTTACCACTACACCACCGACGATTGATGACTAGGAGATGTGGAGGGCTTTACGAACGCTCATGAATTATGAATTATCGATTTTTCTCATGCCCTGAGGCTCCTCAGCAGTTTTCAAGAGTCGATTCCGTATGCATATCGGTGTACCCTTCGATCCCTCAGGGTCTCATTCCGAAACTCCAACCTATCCCCGCGGCCATTCCTTGTGAGTATATTGGATTGCAAATCAATCTTTGAATTGCACAGTGTGATTGCAGGCAGCTGCTCCTTGGAGATCGAGCATCTCCCTGAGGAGGCGGACGCCGCCTTCCGCACGCTCTCATTTGTTCTACTGAGTCCCGCTGGAGACGAAGCCTGTTCTGCGCTCGCAATGAACTACGCAAGTAAGGATGCTTCTGCTTGCAACCTCACGCATGGGGATATTTTCGTGAGAAATGAACTCTTAACTCTTAATTGGACTCATTATCTCACCTGTCGTTTCTGAAAGAGAGTATGCATAATGAAGATGTATTTTACCACGAAGCCAACCCTACTCACGCTTACATTTATTCAGACGATGCGAAGCAGCTGTTCGACGCAAGCAAATCGTACGATAACATCTGGCAGTACACATTCTCCGTCTACTTCGCTGATGGGACAGGTAATGATATCGTGTTGAAGAAGGTAAAAAATAATACCGCTTTTAGTTAAAACCATGTATCGTGGACAGAGCTTCGGAGACTTCTTGAAACAGTTTGATAAATTCCATAATGGTCAAGTCGACATCGATACGTTCTGTGGAGATGGGCCTAACCATCCGATTGACCTGAATGACGTGTTCAATGTGGCAGTCGAGTCGGTTGGAAGGAACTCTAGAGGAATCGTATTCTTGTATGCGAATCAAAATTTCGCTGAGGAGGTATATTTCATGGTTGGCATTTTCATAAACATCTTTATCAGGACAAAAATCAACTAAACGATGCGTTTGCCAGCAATGAGCTCTATCAATCCATCCAGGCGTATCAGCAACATGTTAGCACTTTTATTGGTAATGGAAAATAATTTTAAAAAATATAATATTTAGATCTACATGGTGACTCCCACGGTCACTCCTAACCTCATCACTATGACTACGGCCAGTGGAGGATTCGTAGTAAAAATGATCGACGATTTTGAAAAATATAACACGCAAGTGGCAACTTATCGAACGGTAACGCGTATTCTCGTGGTGCGAATAATATGAATGCATAAGTTCAGATGTTTGACAGCGTCTTCAAATCGAAAGTCGGATGGGCGGGAATCTCAACAGATGCTAAGACAAGGAGCACAGCGTTGAAGAACACCTGGACGATCAGAAAGAAAGCGCATTTGTTTGTTACGAGCAAGTCTGCAGACGGCGCAACACCTCCAGAAGTCACTGGTTTGGGTGTGTACAATATATGAAATTGAGCAGAAACAATGAAAATTTTGAAGACCCGACGGCCCTCAAGCAATCACCATTCGATGACGTTGACGAAGATAAGACCATATCAAAGCATGCAGAAATTATTGCGGATGCCGACAACATCGTGAAGATCGGAATAACGTTTGACAAAGATGAAGCCAAATATGAACTAGTCCAAGTTGTCATCCTCACCTTGGGTTAGTTTTATTGGAGTTGTCTTTATTCAACTAGTTTTCACAGACGATCCGATTCAAACCGCCCTCATCGGCCAGAGCCAAGCTAACACGGACAAGCAAGCCGCCGGAGCGACTAACTCATCCAGTAGAACATTCATATACAATTCAATTGAAACACTGAAAATCCAGATTTGTTACTGTGCCTCCCTCAGCACAATTTTTAGACAAACGGCATCATATGCCTTCGAAATCTATGACGCCGGTTGCCTAAGAATCGAGCAAGGTCTGGTACATCGATTTTTCGAAAACTTGTGGAAAGGGGTTCTTGATGGTGCTGATCATCATGGTCACCTTCATTTTGCATCAACTCAACCGGTTGGGTCAGGCTGCATGTAGGTTGCATCTACCTTTCTGTTAATATCTTAGCAACCGATTAACGAATCGACTTCAAACTTGCACAGTGGTAATATACGGTACGTTCGACTCCAACGGCTCTAAATTTGAATATTTAAATTTATGCAAAATATATGAAAATTCGTTTCTCGAATATACATGAAAGTCCTGCGCCGAAAATTGCATGGGAAGATGCGCCTTGTTCAGGGGATCATTTTTCGTATGCTATGTATGGTGTCATGTGTCCGCGTTTTTCTGCCATTAATTTTTGTCTAACTCTTTTAACCCATATATCGTCTCTACGTGCAATAATTCAAAGTCAGCAAGAGTGAACTCATTATCGTTCCTCACTTTTCGAGCGAAGTGCGCGGTGCAGAGGCCATAAGTGGGTAGAAAGGGTTAGAAACAAATGAATAGCAGAAAAACGCGGACACATGATACCATACATAGCATACGAAAAATGATCCCCTGAACAAGGCGCATCTTCCCATGCAATTTTCGTCGCAGGACTTTCGTGTGTATTCGAGAAACGAATTTTAATATATTTTGCATAAATATTAATATTCAAATTTAGAGCCGTTGGAGTCGAAGGTACCTTATATTACCACTGTGCAAGTTTGAAGTCGATTCGTTAATCGGTTGCTAAGATATTAACAGAAAGGTAGATGCCTGCATGCAGCCTGACCCAACCGGTTAAGTTGATGCAAAATGAAGGTGACCATGATGATCAGCACCATCAAGAACCCCTTTCCACGAGTTTTCGAAATATCGATGTGCCATGTACTTCAGGTCGTTCTTCGATTCTTACGCAACCGCCGTCATATTAAGTGAAACATTTTTTTTAGCGAAGGGTGTTCACATCTCATTTGACAAGAAGTCAACCGAGCTCTTCTTCCAACCCTCCGATGTCAACTGGAGACAGGCGAGACTGAATTAGATTTCAATGAACGGGACTTCGTCTCTCCATGTCGCGCATGCTCTTTATCGATCTTGTGGTAAATTGGTAATGAAGACACGGAGTCCTGTTTATCGAACTCTAGCCTGAATATAGCTATAACGAAACGGTGATGCATTTAGGCATCTCGAATCGACTGCAGCTTCGCCCAGGAATTCGTTCCATTCAATCAGCCGTTCGAGAACATCGGCGCGTCGGTCGTTGATGTGAGCAATTAAGGAAGGAATAACACTGATAATTGCTAGGGAGTGCCGCCACTAAGTTATTGCGGGAAACAGCGAATTGTTGGCTTCTCTTTCCCCAATAGGGACCCAGTGGGCTTTTTTCGGGTTAACAAAAAACTTTGCTTCTTTAAAAATGATCTACATGAAAATGAAAAACAACAACCGATTGCAGTTCTCTGTCTCGCCGTTGATTGATGGCACTGAGGATCCTGATAAGACAAAGAGCTTCTCCCTCTCGGTTCCTCTCGCCGTCTCAATGGCAATCGGTGTGCCTCTCGTTCCTCATATCTTCACATTAGAGCTCATCATATGGGTCGCCGTTTCCCTTTTATTTTATTTATTTTTTATTTCACTCTTAATCGTTCACAGAGTGCGGCGAGTTAAACGACGGTGGTACCATTTCTCGAACTATTCCGTTCCAGACTGCGTGAATGGCGACTTCTCCGAGGAGGGCAGTTACTGTGCGTGCGATGACGGATGGTCGGGTCCCACTTGCTCGCAGCCGAGTTGCGGAGATGGAGTGCTAAACTCCCACGGGGACCACTGTGACTGCACTGGGGCACAGTTCGGAGGACTGTTCTGCAAGGACGAGATGACAAAGATGCTGTTCGAGGAGGAATGAGCTAAAGCTCGCAAAGAGCTTTGATGGATAAAGAACAATGCATTACACACATTGTTTTCTGTTCTTCTTGTACGCAACAGTAGATAGATTGATGAGCGAACAATGAGTACGAACAGCGACAAATATAGGCACAATCTATCATACTTGTATGTAACAATCTGATCGAATGTATCTACTTGTATGTAATCAACTTGTCGATGAGCAAAGACCGATAACAACAAATACTGTTATAGTTCCTCCCAAGCCCCTACCCACCTTTCCGTTGTTCCCCATACCCCCGATCGATACCAATGCAATGTACGAATGTAGAGTGATCTAATATTCACACTTTATTGCGAAGCTAAGCCGGGTGACGAATGGTGCGAAGACACCGAAAACGAGCCAACACCGGGGCCGCGTCAACACACTCTGCTTGCGTCAGTCTAGAGGGCAAAAGGGGAGGAGTAGTAGACGGAAGAGGGATGGTTGCGGTGCTCCTCGAGGTTGCCCTCAGTGCCGTTGCCAATGCGGATCACAGTTCCTGAAAGGAGAAGGTTACGGAATGATACAGTACCACCTACAGTACCCATTTTCTCACAATTTGCTGCTTACTATGTCATAGTAACCGTTCGTTCTACAGTATCCCGTTTTTCTACAGTTCATTCTACAGTATCCCGAACCATTCGGTAGGATACATTACCATCCATCCTACATTGGCCCTCTCACCGGTAGGTCCCTGCTCGATGGCGGTGATGACGGATCCCGACGAGAACGAGTTGCGGGCTCCGGGGGCGCCAGAGTTGTCGTAGTACCACGCGCGCTTGCCATCGTAGTAGATGCCTGAACAGATCGATAAGGAAGGTCAGACGAAATCCATGCGGTAGGTCCCGCTCACCGCGGATGTTATCGTAGAAGGCGGGCTTGCCAGCGAGCTGGGCCTGGATCTCGGGGGACGCGAGGTATCTCTGTCCGAAGCCGGCGCCGATCAGCTGACCCTGCTGCTGCTGGGCAAGCTGCTGCTGCAAGGGATACGGTAAACGGATGAATACGGTAGACCGGGGATTGCGTAGACCAGGGGTGCTGTATACTAGGGGTATTGTAGACTAGGGTACTGTAGAACATGGGTGTTGAGGCATAGGGGTACTGTACCTGCTGAAGCTGCTGCAGCTGCTGCAGTCCCTGCTGGTAGCCGGCCTCGTACTCGGCAGTGTATCCTCCGGCGGGCAGGGGCGCGCCAGCGGCACCAGCCTGGAGACCAGCCTGCTAGGGATACGGTAAGACTAGGGGTATTGTAGGCTAGGGGTACTGCCTACTAGGGGTACTGTACGTGCCTGGTACTGGGCACCGGAGGCGAAGCCGGCCTGGAACGGCTGCTGCTGGTAGCCGTAGTTCTGGTTCTGTAATGTGATACGCTGGAAGAGAGGAGGGCTACGGTAGGTGGGGGGAGGGGTGAGGAGGGTACGGTAGGCGAGAGGAGATCGGGGGGGGGGGGGGGGAAGGGGGTGAACTCACGGCGGAGGAGGCGGAGGTGTTGTAGGCCATGGCTGAGAGAGGGAAGTGACGAGTCGACTCGAGCAACGAGAGTGAGGAGAGAGGACGGACGAGCTGCTTTTATACCCGGAGAGGGAGGGCGAGAGAGTGGAGAGAGGGAGGAGAGCGGGACAACCGCCATTGTGAGCGAGGGTGTAGGGAAATGAGAGGATTCGAGGAGAGATAGGGGAGAGGAAATAGTAAAATGTTTAGAGTGACGTGTCGATTTGAAAATGGTGAAATTTTGTGAAACATATCGACACAAGTTGATGATGGTGTGTTACAGTAATGATAGTGTTGTGAGAATTAATCGCTTCTCGTTTGCTAAAGGTAGAAAGAAGTCATGACGAACTTTTAGGAAACGTTAGCTGGCCTAGATAGCTCAACGGTGTATGATGCGGCTCGTCATGTAATAGTCCTGAGTTTGGTCACTCGCTGAATGCGAGAGCGTCGGCTTTACTGAAATTTTATTTTTCTAACACCAATTCGGACCAGAGATAGGGAGAGGCTAAACGATGCTTGGTGGAGAGGCAAGCGCTAAGCACTCTCTCCATTTCGCATTCTCTCTCGCTCTGTGAGGATAGGGACAGCGTTTCCGCTCAGGACCTCTCTCGCACATATCTAATGAGGACGCTGTATAGGTTATTGCACATAGAAAATCGTGTATTGCTCTGAATAGGCAAATTTGAATTTGTTTTTCCAATATCCCGATAAGACTTGAAATTAAGAATTTGATATGTCGACTCACTTCACTCATATTCCTCAAAGTGGAATCCGAAATATCTTCAGATTCATGGAGTTTAGAACGATGATGTGCGTCAGGGAGGTATTTCTTTCTCTTTCTCGGAGAATACCAAAGATGATAATAATGATAATAATTTTGTAGCTAAGACAAAATTCCACGAAATTTTGGGGCCGATAAAACTGTTCAAAAAACGATTATTATGTTAAAAGTGCATTTTTTTATTATTTGTTCAGTAATTATTCAATGTAATGTTTATGTTCACAGACTAACCGGCATATTATGGCATCAGTGGACGGGATTAATCGAAGTATTGAAATCAAACGTTTGGATTTGTATGTCCGGGTGCGACGAGTATATTAATTGTTTTGGAAAAGTATTTTAGAAATTTTCAATTATTTTAGTTATTCCTTTTCAGGCAATAAATGATGACAGTCGTGTGAATATCAAACTAGTATTTACCAGCTCTTTTGGATTTTCTGTCTGGAGAATATGGCTCAAAACTTTTCTCAATAAAGTTGAAATTGAGCAAATACCACATAATATATTTTCGGTAAGTTCTGAAACATTATTCGCTAACCATTCAAATTATTTTTAGATTAAGCTGGCGTCAATGAAATTTGATCAATTCAAACATTTCCTTGAAAAGTTTAAGCCTCTATTGACAAGAACGGATTTTAGAGAACTTATATTAGAAAATATTCCTCATGAAATTGTTCGAAGGTGTCACGTTGACCTCATAAAGAAGGCAAATCCTAACTTGATTAATATCACTAGTGAGATGACAAAGGGTAAATCATTGCTCATTAATTGTATAATTTATCTACGCTCGGCGGGAACAACACAATACTGATAATTAATTATGATTCAACAAAATTGACTCTCCCTACAGAGGATCGTCCCTCCTAATTTCGAATATATCATTTACAGAGTCACTTGATTGGCTATTGAAACTTGTAAATATTGTAAAAACTGTTATTATACGAGCGATGAAGTTAAAATCTGGACTCACTCCGATGCCAGTAGTTCGAGCCCTGCTAAGGTAAGGTCCATAGAAGCACATCGTATTAGGTTGAACAGAAAGTCTTTATAAACTGTTTTGCTCGATCACTGCTCAGTGCACGAGACCTTTGGTGTTCCCTCGCCTCTAGTGAATAACACATGACAAAGGGACTATGTGGTCAACAACTCCCCATTCCACGCCTTTCATTCTGCCACTAGTAAGACCACGATGTTTGTTCCCACGGCCTTGCACATCCGCAACGTTCTGTTATTCGTATTCCTCTCTCACACTACAATGAAGGAATAGGAACGTCAGTTGGCTGAAGTGTACGATTCATATGCCACTCACTACCAGGCCATGCGCAATTGGTACCAACTCTTCGAGAAGGGGGACTTTTCCATGGATGATCATGACCGGTCTGGGAGGCCACCCGAGCTGGATTTGGATGCGCTACGGATCGTAGTGGAATTGGATCCTTTCCAAATACCCGCGACATGGCAGCCACACTTGGGGTATCGCAAAGCACCATCGTAAAATGATTGGTCTCCATTGGCAAGAAGAAGAAGCTAGGCCGTTTCATACAACACAAATTGACCCAAGACCAGTTTGACCACCGTGTCGACGATTCCCTTTCTCTACTCACTCTTCACGCTGGAGATCGATGGTTGGACCGTCTCATAACATGGGTCGAGAAGTGGGTCTGCTTTGAGAATCACCATAGAAGGGCACAGTGGGTAGATGCCAATGAGACCCCACAGGACGTCGCAAAGCATGACCTTCACCCTATGAAAATCTTGCTCTCTGCCTGGTGGGGAGTGGATGGCCCGATTTACTGGGAGCTCCTACCCGAAAAGCGGATAATTACTGGATATGTCTACACTAAACAACTGC
Organism: Pristionchus mayeri; assembly: GCA_036245805.1. Classification (NCBI taxonomy): domain Eukaryota; kingdom Metazoa; phylum Nematoda; class Chromadorea; order Rhabditida; family Neodiplogasteridae; genus Pristionchus; species Pristionchus mayeri. The sequence continues at coordinate 36,235,606 of BTRK01000003.1, forward strand.
GGAATCTCAAGAAGAAATTCGCACAATCTGCCCTGAACGGCAAGAAAGTGTACTATCAACACGATAACGCCCGATCCCATGTTGCACGGCAGGTCAAGCAGGAGCTGTCCAAATATGGCTGGATGGTTCTCCCTCATACACCGTATTCTCCTGACTTGGCCCCTTCGTATTATTGGTTGTTCTCGGATCTGACCCGTCATCTCGATCAGAGATCCTTCACTTCCCGTGGGGCGATCGAGGCCGCACTCAAGCAATATTTTGATTCGCGCCGAGATGGGTTCTATAAGGAGGGAATCCATAAGTTGCCTGAACGTTGGAGATTTGTCGTAGATAACAATGGTGCATACGTTTGATTTCGCTCTTGCGCTTTATTGTCAGAAGAAAGGAAATAAAAAGTTTATAAAGACTCTGTTCAACCTAATAATTATGGGGGGGGGGGGGGTGACAAAAGAGCAACCGACAAAAGAGCAACGGATCGCCATTCGCTGGAGATTCGAGCTAGCCACTTGGGAGTTGTTGCATTGTAACCAGTATGTGCTATCCTACATTTGCATATGCAATTCTCCTTACCGGGCGAGCTTGAGTTTCATGGTCCAAAATGGGCAATTTGAGTGGAAAATCATGGTTAGATAAGCGCAACGTACCGTAACCAATCGATATTCCAGTACCACAGTAACTACTCTAAACCAGTAGCATAGAGATCGGTTGGTTTTTTTTCGAAATTATCTTACCTTGATTTTCTATTGGGGTGTCCGGAAAGTTCGTATAATGCTTCGGAAAAAAGTCAGTTCGCGATCAAATGCAGTGATTGCGCAATCTGTTTGTCAACAATATCTTGCATCGTTCTGACGTTGAGTAGTGAGAGGATTTAATCAGTCTCCTAGTTGCTACATTGATTCTTGTGATGGACTCCCATCTCTACCTCCGAGTAGTTTTACTTCATTACTACCGTCTTGGCCGATCCGTGAAGGAGGCCCACTCTGCCTTCATTACTACCGTCTTGACCGATCCGTGAAGGAGGCCCACTCTGGCCCAGTCGGAAGGAGCTGACGCCCCCTCCATACCCTTCTGCTATAAGTGGTTCTCCCGCTTCAAGAAAGGGGAGTTTGGTCTCGATGATCAACCCCGCTCTGGACGCCCTCCCTCCCTCGATCAGCCTCTCGTTCTCCGCACACGGAAGCGCAAGCCCATGGCCAGTGTGCGTGAGTTGAAGAAGGAAACTGGTACTCCCAGATCAACGGTGTCCGATATCCTCCATCGATCTGGGAAGAAGCCGAAACTCCCATAAGTGATTCCCCATGACCTCTCCCCCGAACATCTGAAAAATCGTGTTCAAGTCTGTCGGGAATTACTCCATCGTAGATCCAATCTTCAATGGGTCAATTCCATCATCGCTACAGATGAGAAGTGGATCACGTACGATAACCCTGTGAGGAGACTGCAATGGGTGGATGCAGATGAGAAGCCCACGCCCGTCCCGAAGAAGGAAGAGCACGGAAAGAAGGAACTCCTCTGCTTCTTCTTCTCAGTGCTCGGTCCCATCTACTGGGAGATCCTCGCCCTGGCACCAGCATCAATGCCGACCTCTTCTCTGAACAACTGGAAGATGTCGCGATCAGAGTCCCTCCCAGACTCCTGAACCAGGGCAAAATTTTTCTTCTGATGGGCAATGCTCGCCCATATCGAGCGAAGATGACCCAGAAGAAAATGGACGAGCTGAAGATCGAGAGGATTCCCCATCCACCGTATTCCCCGGATCTCTCCCCATGCGACTACCACTGCTTCCGCTCTCTCTCTGACTTCTGCAAAGGAAAGAAGTTCAAGAATCGAGATGAAGTTGTGAGGGCTTTCGTGAACTGGGCGGTCTCGAAGAAACCCGCATTCTGGAATAGAGGAATCGAGACCCTGCCCAATCGCTGGAGGGAGGTAGTGAGAAAGAAGGGGGCATACATTGGTCACTGAGAATTGTAAAGCATTGAATAAAAAATATAAACAAAAAATTATACGAACTTTCCGGACACCCCAATACTCAACTGCTCACCCCACCTAGTTATGTAATCATATTAGGTTGGTAAGAAAGTTCTGTCGCATTTCTCGTATTTTACATTTTGGTTTATCCTGCCCTTCAAAGTTGATCAATCTTCATACGAGCTTCAGTAATCTAATAATGTTTGATTACTCTTTCGAGAAAACGTTATCACAGTATTCTCCAAATACTAATTCTGGCACAGTCAATTGCCAAATTCAGCGAAATTGATGACCAACCCTATTTTTTATTTGCTCATAGTTGAAATAAGAAATGTGATATGGGCATAACTAACATGCTGTTGTAGAGTGCAACAAGTGGAACATGCTGTTGTAGAGTGCAACAAGTGGTTTTGTATTGCATAACAATAAGAAAGATCCATTATGCCAACTTGGGATCAGCGCTAATTCTGAAAATTCCACTGAATTGAATTTTGATGTTAAGCATTTCTCATCCCTGAAGATTTAGCGATTGATCCATTAAGCTCAGTTGTAGTGACTGATGAAGTACTCGTCATGATTAGTGTTTACAATAAATGGGAAAGTGGTGCACCTAACTGTTCTTAAGCAGAATTTTTGAGATTTTATTTATTTACTCGCTTTATATGCGAAATAGAATCGACTTAAACCTGTTGACGTATACTACTTACATCACTGCACCTCATGTTAAATTGAATTTCCTGACAATTTATTCAGTCAAGAACACATGGAAAAATAGTACGCGACAGAACTTTCTTACCAACCTAATAGGAGCAGTTGGCTTAACCGGACTGCACCACCTAGAGTAGTTGGCTCCCGACGAAGATACATTTTTAGGTGCACATACGATATACTCGGAATTCACTTCGATGGCAATCATGAATTCGTGCCTTTCGAGGTCAATGAGACGCTGCTTCAGGTATATTAATATATATTTAAATGTGACATAAAAAAATCCTTTTTAGAATTTTCAGCATACATCAAAGAAAGTGGCGTTCACAGCTAACACGTACACCCAAACATTCGAATCATTTCAATTTGGAAGCTATAAAGTAGGAACTTACGATAATTATCATCCTAATCGTAGGAAAATGTATGTCCATCATTTAGAACTTGCGGATGCTTTCTTACAATAAACGAACCAAACATGTGCCCAGTTATGAAATGAGTTTTCTTATCTATGTACTTTTTATGAAGTGCCCCATTGTTTTTGCAATAAAATGACGTGTATAAATCGCTTAAATAATTTAACAACTTTGCAAAAAAATAAGCGAAATATGAGTCACCGTTGACACCCGCTGAGTAATGTTATATTTTGGGCAACCTTCCGGATTGTTTCCTAAAAGGCGAACATGCACTGCAATTCAGTATGCTCTTGTCAAGATAGAATGACGCTAGGCGGAGACTAGTGATGCCAAAACGGACACGGCAAGCCGAATGAGCCTCCAAACCGGCTTCAATCCGGCTGGAAAAGCCGTTTTGTCATCACTAGTGGAGACCGATGGCGAGATAATGTACTCTCAGAGTTGGAGTCGTCATTTGTCCCGAATCCTACCTGTCCCAATCGTTCTTAGTCGATTTGCAGAGGATATCGCACGTATGTATACATAAGTTTGTAAGCATGTAGGAACTGTACACGAAAAGGATAAGCACAAATGCTCTTACGAATCAATATCCTACACGTGTCCATCGTTTCCTTTTCGTGAAGCCAATGTGGAGAGGTAAAATCGGTGCTGGTAACACGTCAATCTTCTTCATAAGATTTAGGCAATACCTACAGGTTAATATTATAGATTCATTTCGGCGTTTTTGTTAGACAATAATAAATTTTGTTGGTGAATTATGTGATTTAAAATGAAATATAATCAGAAGTACCTATCAGGAGGATAATCCCGTCGAAACTTGATGAAGGAAATTTCAACCGCGAAATCGGTATTCTGCGCCTCACTAGTATTCCGTAGAAGCCCAATACATGCAATTCGCATGTTCAATACCAGCGTTCACCCTTACTCATTAGATTTTCTGAAGGGCGGATCATGCGATTTGTATCGAAAACGCTCAAAAAATGAAATGAAATGTCTTCAAAATTTCATTGATCATTTTTTTTATATGTAGAATACAATCATCAAATTCGTTTTAGAAAAGTTAATTTTACCTTATTAATATTCATTTAGTTCTTAAAATTGATAAGTAATAATAATATGCATGCAATTTGTTCCCGGCTTTCTATCAGTCATTTGATGCGATCAATTTCGTTCATGCAATCGATTTATTGGACCCATCTCTAAACACCTAGTTTGGTCGAACTCTCTGACGACGTGGATGCAGAACAGTAAAACATCTTCTGTCAGGAAAGACCATCAACGACCGCGCTCCTAGAAGCTGATATAAAAGGACAAGCTATCGATGAAACTCCGCTCGAGATGTTCTTCCTTCTATTCTTCACTTCCCTCTTGCTGTCCTCCTCGAGCAATTTTATCAACTCCCCTAGAGCACATCTGTGTGAGCTGGTTTTGAAATTTTTGAAATTTTGACGCTTTTATCTCAGCGGAATCCCTGCGGCTCAAATGCGATGCGCTCCCGTATCGATCGACATTTGTAACACAATGCTATTTTGCTGTTACGGACAAGGTACGGTCAGCAAAAAAAATATTCTAAAAATATTTAACACATTTCGGAAAAAAAAACAATAAAAGATATATTTTAGGCTGAGTACAACAAGGCAGGAAACAAGTGTTCGTCGATTTTGAGAGGTGCAAAGGTTGGGAACAATCAAAACACCATAATGCTACGAAAACTTGCGTGTCAGATATCAATGGACGCTCCCTCAACCATATTCCATACGATGATGATAGACGTAATGTTCACTTGTATTTTTCTTTAAACATTTTTTGGTTATCAAAGAGCTCTAATTATCACTCGAGCGCCCCTGGCGCAGCAAAAGGAACTAAGCAGTTCATTTGCAGTTACAGTAAGTTCAGTTGTTTTTTCAATAGTTAATGTACCCCTGAATATAGCTTTTTTTAAAATTCGCGCCAAGTGCATGAACCGCAATCCCTCGCGCGGTAATTCAGAATTTATTTTCGTATATTACCTAATCGATTACAGTATCAAATAGTACCGAAAATTCATTTTTTTTAAATTACCGCGCGAGGGATTGCCGTTCATGCACTTGGCGCGAATTCAAAAAAAATTCTGTTCAGGGGATCTTTAATCTATTCAGATAATGAATACACTTGCGATAGTGGCGAGGCTTCAGCTATTTTCCCTGAAATTTGCATCGCCCGTTCGGAGCAGAAAATGTCTTTCCGGGAGGTAGTTCAGATAGGATTAAAATTAGGGAACCTCCAGACGTGCAATTTTGCAGAAATTTTCGGTGGTATTCTGTCATAATGTGATTGATTTCAGGCTGAAGCTTATTGCAAGGGCCTTGACATGGAAGTGCCTACAATCGACAACGATTTGGAAAACCGAATCACCAGAGGTTGTACAAATAGGGATAACAATAAACGAAAAAGTTTCTAGGGGCTATAGCGAAAGATTTCGCTTGGATTAGAAACTACTATCAGGGTGGATCGAAGAAGGAATGGATTCGGACCAAGTACTTCTCAGAATATAGCACTTGCCATCGGGAGAATGTGCTTTGTATGCTCCTCATTTTGATTATTTTTTGATTATTTTTTGAAATATTTTCTCACATTTCAGTCGGTGATCCGTAGGTTGGCTGGTGAACATGTGAATCGTTCACACATATTATTGTTGGATATTTTTACTGTCATCCTAATTCTCCATTCAGACGGAACTAGGTCGGATGAGAACTATGACGCCTTACCGCCTTTGATGTATCAAATGCCGCATGACGTCATAGTTCACATCCGACCTTGTGCGGTTTAGATGCAGGGCATGAGACTACGCTTGCGTGTGCAACCTCTCCGGAAGACCTGACGTCTGTGATAGACACAACTGGCTCATGGGGAAACTCGTTCACGAAGTGGAAATCGTACTGTTTTCATTCATTATTTAGCTTCATATCGTTACTATACAGGAAATAATTCAGTCAAAGTAATTGTTCATTCAGGTTCGGAGCGGTTTGCGTTAAAAATGCTGATAACATATTCACGAAAGGTATGACTAGTTTTGTATAATTGACAAAAACATGAGTTCAAGGGATCAAGCCGTGCAACATAACTTGCGCCAAGCTGCACCAATACGACCCAGAAACGGGATTGTGCGAATGTCAGTTATTTTTCGTAAATTTTAAACGTGTCTTGGTTCTATTGGGGTGTCCAGAAAGTTTTCGGAATCTTTCCGAGGATAGAAAAAGGAGAGCGAATAGGAAGAGAAGAATCATATCAAGGATACGTGGAATGGATCGCCTTTGGGCGTTTTATATGTGAAACAGGGAGATCAGCTACAAAAGGATTACGAGCAACTATAAAAGTATTTTCTTTGAAGATTCAGTGCGATCAAACATTGAGATGAAAGCGTGTCATACTAATCGATAGATTGAATTTTTAGCTGATGAAATTTCTGACGGTACCAATGACTAAACGATAGAAAGCTCATAAATTAGCTCAACTTTCTACCATCTGCCCGCAATCCAGCAACTCGCTGATTCAACTCACAGTATCCCTCTCGACATCCGGCTTGCTTCATCAAGGTGTTGCTGTGGGGTTGCGAAAATAGGTCAACGGTTGACCTTAAATCTGATTCGAAATCGGGGTGTGGCCTTCCGGATATGGGTCGAAAACGGGTCCATTGATGCGGTGTTAGTTCTCAGGAAATGGAAATGGAAATGAGAAATATTAGGTTGGTCGGAAAGTCTTTGTGTATTTTTCAAAACTTTATTTCTTGGGGAAGGGAAAAGCATACGTTCAATTATACTTGTCCTCATTATTGACAATATGTGCCCAATGTACCTGAAATGTATGGATCCCCTCCCTTTAGAACCCGTCTGGGCGTGAATCAAAGTATTGCTTGAGAGCATACTCGAGACTTCCACGGTAATTGAACGACGTATCTCTAAGAACATAGGCCAGGTCTGCGAAAAGACAGTAATCAGACGGGGCCATGCCAGGAGAATACGGGGGGGGGGAGGGTGAACCATCCATCCATATCCATCCATTTCCTGCTTGACTTGATTTGAGACCGGGGGACGGGGTCATTTTGCTGGGGGGGGGGGTGACAAAACCGCAACCGACAAAACCGCAACGGATCGCCCTTCGCTGGAGATATGATCTATCAACTTGGGAGTTGTTGCATTGTTATCAGTATACCCTCTACTACATTACCCTGATTAGATCATCTAACTGTGCGATCTGGAGTTTCAGTCCATCTCCATGTATAGGGGTTCATGGTCCAAAATTGGGAATTTGCGTGGAAAATCATGGTTAGATAAATACAAAACGCCGCAACCAATGAATGCCCATGCTTCTGGGTTAGATTACTTACCGGGGTACTAGAATATTTGTTGTTCACTGTGCTTTGTACTTATCTAACCATGATTTTCCACACAAATTCCCAATTTTGGACCATGAGATGGACCATACATGGAGATGGAGTGAAACTCCAGATCGCACAGTTAGATGATCTAATCAGGGTGATGTAGTAATGGGTATACTGATAGCAATGCAACAACTCCCAAGTTGATAGATCATATCTCCAGCGAACGGCGATCCGTTGCGGTTTTGTCGGTTGCGGTTTTGTCACCCCCCCCCCCCCCATTTTGCTGATTATACACTTCCTTGTCCTTCAGCATTGAACGATCGACTTCCAACTTCAAATTATGTAGATATGTGACGTACTTGATCCCAGTAATTGCCATGCCCTCAGGGAGTAGCTCCGATCACTCAATCCGCTCCCCACCACATTACCAGCTTGTTTTTCGTGTGGTGCATGTCAAGTTTGGGGACACCCTGTTGGGTCCCTCCTTCACCAACGAACTGGGCTCTGTTGTGGTTCTTATCGTAGATGACCCAATTCTCATTCCCCGTTATGAGCCGTTCCAGCCATCGATCCCCTCCTCGGAGAATGAGGAGAGTAACGGAATCATCGACTCGACGGTCTCGGCTGGCTTGGCTCAGATCATGGGATATGAATCGACCGATAAATGTCCTCATTTCAAGAGATCTCAAGCCTTCTCTGACAGTGCTATGGTGGACTCTAAGTGCAATATAAATTTCAAGGGCACTTTGAAGTGGGTCCGTTTCAATAACTTTCTTCAAAGTCTCAAAATGCAACGAACGTGGTCTCCCTGATCGATCCCATTCATTGAGGGAAAAGTCGTCTTCTTCGAAGCGATGGATCCAATTCCTGAATGTGCTGTAGAGGGGACATGTGTGCTATGAACGTTCTTCAGTAGGGTCTCCGAATCCTTCATCGTGGTGTAAGATAGAGTGAGGTATAGCAGAACATGTCGGAAGTGGGTGGCTCCACGAACATACATCGTTGCTCTACTAGAGCATGACTGAAGGGAAGGGAATGCGGAGTTGCTTACTATAACGGCCCATCACTGTTTGTTATTCACTAGGAATGAGGGAAATCCAAAGTGCATTAGGGACGAGCAGTGTTAAAACAAAACCATATACAAAGACTTTCCGACCAACCTGATATTTGAATACTCGCAATTGGGTATCTCCGGTCTCCGTCTCCGGAGCTACATAGAAATTTGGAATGCAATTGCCTATGCAGGCATCATAAACAACGACATGGAATTTCAATGATGGACTAGGCATGTGTCATTTTTCCAGTTAGTCATATCATAAACTTGGAAAACAGTTGGTCATTTCGACCCAGTTCAAAAATATTAATTGTGAAGAAAGAAAAATGTATGACAGCTCGCACTTTGTGTTTAAATATATATCATCGGTACTTACGTAGGATCCGTCAACAAGCATCGCTTTCTGTGAGGCATCAACAGTGACTCCAACGTTTGGAATTTGCGCTTGCTGGAGATAATTAATCGAACCTGTGCACAGACCTAAATTCGTTGTCAAGAAGTTCCAGAAAACATGAGGAAATAACACTACTTTTTCCTGCGGAGACGGCCTTCTGTGAGGTGTCAGCAGTGAATCCAGCGCTTGCAGTTTTTATCTGCGACTCTTTTGTGCCCGGGCACAAACCTTAATTCGGCACGATCCTCATATTTCGCAGTTGTATGTTCGTCATATATAAGATCGTTTTAACACTCACTGGAGACACTGATGCAACCGACAGATATCTTAGGACAGTAGTCGTCTCTCGATGACTTCATAACGTTCCACCTGGCCTTTCCATCATCCTTACAATTTATGGTCCAGGCGGGTTGCATGTACAACACCCCTCCGTAGACGTATCCGAATTGGGAACCGACTGAGCAATTCAGCCACTGCAAGCAATAATAAATTTCCAATATGGTTAATGGATACCACCGGTGTGTGGTATTAGCACCAAATCGGGCATATATGAAATAGCTAATTATAAAAGTCAGGATAGGTATTTGTAAGATAAAGCTTGACGTACATAAACTCCATTTACGAGAAAGGCCTTCTGAGAGGCATCGACGGTGACTCCTAATCGTGACGAAGGAATCTGCGACTGTTGAAGGTAGTTTATCGAGTCTAGGCACGGCCTGAATAAGGCATGAATGTTTCTTATGAGAGGAATCGGGAGATCCTCGAGAATTATGAGGCCTGCAGGGACGTAGGAATTCATGATTTTTAAAATGACTGCAAAATTGATAATAAGGTCTTTCAAAAGTGATAACAAGGTCTTCGAAACGAGGTCTTTCAAAGTGCGTTGATCAATTTCGCGAAAAAAAAATGTCTCGTCGTGACGTGCTTCTAAAGTGGGCGGAGTCACGATTTTTTCGGAAAAAGTCGATCTTTGACTCAGTTTTTCGACATTTTCCGATAAAGATACGAACAAATTGTCAACAGCCGAATGAAAGAGGATTGTAAGAGGAACATTTTTCATTCTTTGGATGGGTCGAAAACCCAAAAATTGAATTTTGGGTCCAACTTTGGCGAAAATTTTCGAACATTTTGAAATACCGAAAAGTTCTGGTTGGCACTATGCGCGATTTATTAGACCTCTTGGGCACTTTCATTTGGTATATAGATCATTGAAATCGAGCAATGCGTTGTAATGTTCCACTCGATTAAGCAAAATCGGTCATGAGGGTCGGGTATAGACATCATGTTTACTGTATGTAAACATAAATACATCAAAAAAATGTGTTTCATATAAGTTTCAGGTCTATTTGATCATAGACTTGTTTTGAAGAAATTGCGATCTGTCGACTGGGAAGGCAAAAAGAGCATGGTTACTGGCGATAATTGGCGCCAATTCAAAGGAAAATAGTAAGTTGACCTTTTAGAAACGATTTTCAGAACATTATGGAATGGTAATACCGCTTCAAACATGATTTGCTCAATTGGAGAACCTAAAAAAGCCGAAATACGACAAGTCATGCAGAAATGTTGATATCGGTAAGCTTATGCGACCAGATTGTAGAGAATGATGAGCTGAACATTTTATCTGTTGAAAGTAAGTTTCAGTTTCTATCTCTTCATTTACGCGCACTACAGAGGCTAGAAGTTGGAAGAACACGAAAGCAGAGGCGCGCGAGAGAGCGCTAAATGGAAGGGAGAGAGAGGGAGGTCAGGCGGCGAGAGCGCCAGACGGGTAGAGTGCGCGTTCTCGGCGCAGTTCCATACATCTTCTAGCCTCTGTAGCGCGCGTAAAAGAAGAGATAGAAACTTACTTTCAACAGATAAAATGTTCAGCTCATCATTCTCTACAATCAAATCGTATAAGCTTACCGATGTCCACATTTCTGCATGACTTGTCGTATTTCGGCTTTTTTAGGTTCCCCAATTGAGTAAATCGTGTTTGAAGCGGTATTACCATTCCATAATGTTCTGAAAATCGTTTCTACAAGGTCAACTTACTATTTTCCTTTGAATTGGCGCCAATTACCGCCAGTAACCGTGCTATTTTTGCCTTCCCAGTCGAGAGATCGCAATTTCTTCAAATCAAGTCTATGATCAAATAGACCTGAAACTTATATGAAACACATTTTTTTGATGTATTTATGTTATTATGATGCAAAAAAAAAACCTAGTTTACATACAGTAAACATGATGTCTATACCCGACCCTCATGACCGATTTTGCGAGTGGAACATTACAACGCATGGCTCGATTTCAATGATCTATATACCAAATGAAAGTGCACAAGAGGTCTAATAAATCGCGCATAGTGCCAACCAGAACTTTTCGGTATTTCAAAATTTTCGAAAATTTTCGTCAAAGTTGGACCCAAAATTCAATTTTTGGGTTTTCGACCCAACCAAAGAAAGAAAAATGTTCCTCTTACAATCCTCTTCCATTCGTCTGTTGACAACTTGTTCGTATCTTTATCGGAAAATGTCGAAAAATTGAGTCAAAGATCGACTTTTTTGGAAAAAATCGAGACTCCGCCCACTTTAGAAGCACACCACGACGAGAAAAATTTTTTTTCGCGAAAACGGTCCAACGCCATTTGAAAGAGCTTGCTTCGAAGTACTTAATATCAATTTTACAGCCAATTTCAAAATCATGAATTCCTACGTCCCGGCCTACAGTTGCGGACAAAAGTTTAGCAGGTCACAACATTTAATTTCCCGGAGATGTTTCGTTATGATTTTTTTAAACCTCAGCCGAAAAGCGCTATGAAGTCATATTCATTGTGATGAAGGTGCCTCTTATGATGATTAGAATCCACTATCCAGCGTGTTTGGTGCTTCTCGATGAGAGTCGGATATCGATTTTCCGAGACCTCAAAAATTTGGTTGTTTAGCTATATCTTGGGACCAAATTGAGCTAAATGTCTAAAATTTCACAGGCATCATACAGTAGTGATGGAGCAACGATGTGCCAAGTTTGATAGCGAACGGACTGAAAATTACAAAAATCGAAAAATTTTGTACAGCATTTTTCAGACACATGAAACCACCCAATCTGGTTAAGCAAAAAATCTGATTTCTTGTCACTTTATGCCGAAACTATTAGAGAACTACTGTGTGAAATAGCGAGATTAGGCGATTCTTTATACCCGTGTTGCATGCGAATACTCGGGGAGGGTGAGTGGGGAAGGAATGTTTTCATGAGGTTTGAGGAAAAATAGAGCATCGCCAGATTTGCACTAAACCAACATATTAACATCACTTCACCAAGTTATGTACATTTATCATTGAATTGGGGTCATTTGGCTTGAAATGTTCGCGTTCGGATAATGCTATTGTTGAGTCAGACTACTTCTGAACACACGCGCCACTCTGACCCTCCCCGAGTATTCGCATGCAACACGGGTAGAAAGAATCGCCTAATCTCGCTATTTCACACAGTAGTTCTCTAATAGTTTCTGCATAAAGTGACAAGAAATCAGATTTTTTGCTTAACCAGATTGGGTGGTTTCATGTGTCTGAAAAATGCTGAACAAAATTTTTCGATTTTTGTAATTTTCAGTCCGTTCGCTATCAAACTTGGCACATCGTTGCTCCATCACTACTGTATGATGCCTGTGAAATTTTAGACATTTAGCTCAATTTGGTCCCAAGATATAGCTAAACAACCAAATTTTTGAGGTCTCGGAAAATCGATATCCGACTCTCATCGAGAAGCACCAAACACGCTGGATAGTGGATTCTAATCATCATAAGAGGCACCTTCATCACAATGAATATGACTTCATAGCGCTTTTCTGCTGAGGTTTAAAAAATCATAACGAAACATCTCCGGGAAATTAAATGCTCCTCATTAATATGCCAATAATCTCCTGGGGTGTACCTCTCGAATGCTCCAAACCGTAAGTCTTTATCTCAATTTTGAAAGAAGTTATGATCATTTTAAATTTGGTGCTAAACTTTTGTCCGCAACTGTAGGCCGGGACGTAGGAATTCATGATTTTGAAATTGGCTGTAAAATTGATATTAAGTACTTCGAAGCAAGCTCTTTCAAATGGCGTTGGACCGTTTTCGCGAAAAAAAATTTTTCTCGTCGTGGTGTGCTTCTAAAGTGGGCGGAGTCTCGATTTTTTCCAAAAAAGTCGATCTTTGACTCAATTTTTCGACATTTTCCGATAAAGATACGAACAAGTTGTCAACAGACGAATGGAAGAGGATTGTAAGAGGAACATTTTTCTTTCTTTGGTTGGGTCGAAAACCCAAAAATTGAATTTTGGGTCCAACTTTGACGAAAATTTTCGAAAATTTTGAAATACCGAAAAGTTCTGGTTGGCACTATGCGCGATTTATTAGACCTCTTGTGCACTTTCATTTGGTATATAGATCATTGAAATCGAGCCATGCGTTGTAATGTTCCACTCGCAAAATCGGTCATGAGGGTCGGGTATAGACATCATGTTTACTGTATGTAAACTAGGTTCTTTTGCATCATAATAACATAAATACATCAAAAAAATGTGTTTCATATAAGTTTCAGGTCTATTTGATCATAGACTTGATTTGAAGAAATTGCGATCTCTCGACTGGGAAGGCAAAAATAGCACGGTTACTGGCGGTAATTGGCGCCAATTCAAAGGAAAATAGTAAGTTGACCTTGTAGAAACGATTTTCAGAACATTATGGAATGGTAATACCGCTTCAAACACGATTTACTCAATTGGGGAACCTAAAAAAGCCGAAATACGACAAGTCATGCAGAAATGTGGACATCGGTAAGCTTATACGACTTGATTGTAGAGAATGATGAGCTGAACATTTTATCTGTTGAAAGTAAGTTTCTATCTCTTCTTTTACGCGCGCTACAGAGGCTAGAAGATGTATGGAACTGCGCCGAGAACGCGCACTCTACCCGTCTGGCGCTCTCGCCGCCTGACCTCCCTCTCCCTCCCTTCCATTTAGCGCTCTCTCGCGCGCCTCTGCTTTCGTGTTCTTCCAACTTCTAGCCTCTGTAGTGCGCGTAAATGAAGAGATAGAAACTGAAACTTACTTTCAACAGATAAAATGTTCAGCTCATCATTCTCTACAATCTGGTCGCATAAGCTTACCGATATCAACATTTCTGCATGACTTGTCGTATTTCGGCTTTTTTAGGTTCTCCAATTGAGCAAATCATGTTTGAAGCGGTATTACCATTCCATAATGTTCTGAAAATCGTTTCTAAAAGGTCAACTTACTGTTTTCCTTTGAATTTGCGCCAATTACCGCCAGTAACCGTGCTCTTTTTGCCTTCCCAGTCGACAGATCGCAATTTCTTCAAATCAAGTCTATGATCAAATAGACCTGAAACTAATATGAAAATAAAGTGGAAACACGTTTTTGTGATGTATTCGGATCCCAATTCGGATACGTCTACGGAGGGGTGTTGTACATGCAACCCGCCTGGACCATAAATTGTAAGGATGATTCGAAGAATGGAAAGGCCAGGTGGAACGTTATGAAGTCATCGAGAGACGACTACTAAGATATCTGTCGGTTGCATCAGTGTCTCCAGTGAGTGTTAAAACGATCTTATATATGACGAACATACAACTGCGAAATATGAGGATCGTGCCGAATTAAGGTTTGTGCCCGGGCACAAAAGAGTCGCAGATAAAAACTGCAAGCGCTGGATTCACTGCTGACACCTCACAGAAGGCCGTCTCCGCAGGAAAAAGTAGTGTTATTTCCTCATGTTTTCTGGAACTTCTTGACAACGAATTTAGGTCTGTGCACAGGTTCGATTAATTATCTCCAGCAAGCGCAAATTCCAAACGTTGGAGTCACTGTTGATGCCTCACAGAAAGCGATGCTTGTTGACGGATCCTACGTAAGTACCGATGATATATATTTAAACACAAAGTGCGAGCTGTCATACATTTTTCTTTCTTCACAATTAATATTTTTGAACTGGGTCGAAATGGAAAAAACTGGAAAAATGACACATGCCTAGTCCATCATTGAAATTCCATGTCGTTGTTTATGATGCCTGCATAGGCAATTGCATTCCAAATTTCTATGTAGCTCCGGAGACGGAGACCGGAGATACCCAATTGCGAGTATTCAAATATCAGGTTGGTCGGAAAGTCTTTGTATATGGTTTTGTTTTAACACTGCTCGTCCCTAATGCACTTTGGATTTCCCTCATTCCTAGTGAATAACAAACAGTGATGGGCCGTTATAGTAAGCAACTCCGCATTCCCTTCCCTTCAGTCATGCTCTAGTAGAGCAACGATGTATGTTCGTGGAGCCACCCACTTCCGACATGTTCTGCTATACCTCACTCTATCTTACACCACGATGAAGGATTCGGAGACCCTACTGAAGAACGTTCATAGCACACATGTCCCCTCTACAGCACATTCAGGAATTGGATCCATCGCTTCGAAGAAGACGACTTTTCCCTCAATGAATGGGATCGATCAGGGAGACCACGTTCGTTGCATTTTGAGACTTTGAAGAAAGTTATTGAAACGGACCCACTTCAAAGTGCCCTTGAAATTTATATTGCACTTAGAGTCCACCATAGCACTGTCAGAGAAGGCTTGAGATCTCTTGAAATGAGGACATTTATCGGTCGATTCATATCCCATGATCTGAGCCAAGCCAGCCGAGACCGTCGAGTCGATGATTCCGTTACTCTCCTCATTCTCCGAGGAGGGGATCGATGGCTGGAACGGCTCATAACGGGGAATGAGAATTGGGTCATCTACGATAAGAACCACAACAGAGCCCAGTTCGTTGGTGAAGGAGGGACCCAACAGGGTGTCCCCAAACTTGACATGCACCACACGAAAAACAAGCTGGTAATGTGGTGGGGAGCGGATTGAGTGATCGGAGCTACTCCCTGAGGGCATGGCAATTACTGGGATCAAGTACGTCACATATCTACATAATTTGAAGTTGGAAGTCGATCGTTCAATGCTGAAGGACAAGGAAGTGTATAATCAGCAAAATGGGGGGGGGGGTGACAAAACCGCAACCGACAAAACCGCAACGGATCGCCGTTCGCTGGAGATATGATCTATCAACTTGGGAGTTGTTGCATTGCTATCAGTATACCCTCTACTACATCACCCTGATTAGATCATCTAACTGTGCGATCTGGAGTTTCACTCCATCTCCATGTATGGTCCATCTCATGGTCCAAAATTGGGAATTTGTGTGGAAAATCATGGTTAGATAAGTACAAAGCACAGTGAACAACAAATATTCTAGTACCCCGGTAAGTAATCTAACCCAGAAGCATGGGCATTCATTGGTTGCGGCGTTTTGTACTTATCTAACCATGATTTTCCACGCAAATTCCCAATTTTGGACCATGAACCCCTATACATGGAGATGGACTGAAACTCCAGATCGCACAGTTAGATGATCTAATCAGGGTAATGTAGTAGAGGGTATACTGATAACAATGCAACAACTCCCAAGTTGATAGATCATATCTCCAGCGAAGGGCGATCCGTTGCGGTTTTGTCGGTTGCGGTTTTGTCACCCCCCCCCCCAGCAAAATGACCCCGTCCCCCGGTCTCAAATCAAGTCAAGCAGGAAATGGATGGATATGGATGGATGGTTCACCCTCCCCCCCCCCCGTATTCTCCTGGCATGGCCCCGTCTGATTACTCTCTTTTCGCAGACCTGGCCTATGTTCTTAGAGATACGTCGTTCAATTACCGTGGAAGTCTCGAGTATGCTCTCAAGCAATACTTTGATTCACGCCCAGACGGGTTCTAAAGGGAGGGGATCCATACATTTCAGGTACATTGGGCACATATTGTCAATAATGGGGACAAGTATAATTGAACGTATGCTTTTCCCTTCCCCAAGAAATAAAGTTTTGAAAATACACAAAGACTTTCCGACCAACCTAATATTTCTCATTTCCATTTCCATTTCCTGAGAACTAACACCGCATCAATGGACCCGTTTTCGACCCATATCCGGAAGGCCACACCACGATTTCGAATCAGATTTAAGGTCAACCGTTGACCTATTTTCGCAACCCCACAGCAACACCTTGATGAAGCAAGCCGGATGTCGAGAGGGATACTGTGAGTTGAATCAGCGAGTTGCTGGATTGCGGGCAGATGGTAGAAAGTTGAGCCAATTTATGAGCTTTCTATCGTTTAGTCATTGGTTCCGTCAGAAATTTCATCAGCTAAAAATTCAATCTATCGATTAGTATGACACGCTTTCATCTCAATGTTTGATCGCACTAAATCTTCAAAGAAAATACTTTTATAGTTGCTCGTAATCCTTTTGTAGCTGATCTCCCTGTTTCACATATAAAACGCCCAGGCGATCCATTCCACGTATCCTTGATATGATTCTTCTCTTCCTATTCGCTCTCCTTTTTCTATCCTCGGATGCATTCTCCAACACACTTCGGCCCCATCTGGGTAGGTTGAATTTATGGCTGATGATATGACCAAAATTCGCGTTAGGGGGTTCATGTCAGACTCGATATTGTGAAATAGTTCTTACTCGATCTTGCTCCAGAATAGTCAATCACTAACAAATAAAAACATTTCAGCCGACTCCCTCAAGCTGAAATGCGGTTCACTACCGTATCGGACGGTATATGTTCGAAACAGGTGCTATTTCGCAGTCACCACCGAGGTACTTAAATGCGCGAAGCTTCTTTACAATTTTTCTACCCTTGTCGTTCGAAATGATCAGCTCTAAATCTGAATACCCAACTGAAAGACTCTAATGCACGAGAACCGTTAAGTTATAAGATCAAGCTATAAGATCAAGCTGATTCTGCACTTTCAATTGTTGCATTTTTCAGTTGACTTTCATCGCTGGATTTGCTAAGTGTTCATCGATTTTACATGGAGCAAAGGTTGATTTAGTTTGTGCTATTTGACTATGTAATCATTTTAGATGTCTACATCAGCGCCTGAGTCAATTTTCAAAACTATGATGATTAAAGTTAGTATACATGATGTCTTCATGAATCAGTCCCTTTTAGAAGCCCAAATTCCACGCTGATTCTTCAGGATCAGGAAAAAAGCAAGTAATATGTCTTTACGGTAAGTACAATACGTATGATAAATCCCAAATTTGAATGCGAAACTAGAGAATTGGTGTGGTTTAACGATTTCGTTGTTGATCAGTAATTGCATGTTTTTGCAGATAACGCTTACAAATGCGACATCGGCGCAAAAATTTTTCAGGAAAAATATCAGTATTTCCTGGAAAATGCATAGCTCGCCACGAACAAAAGTTGCCATACCACAAAGTAACATTTTCATAGAGATTTATAAATGGTATACGTTGTGTTTGATAGGTAATGAAGAGTGTTCAGGCAAAAGCTTACTGCAATGGAACTGCCAGCGATCGGAAATGACTTGGAGAACAAAATGATCAAAGGTATGTGTGTTCAAAAAATGCGCGTCCACGTCAAATGAGAAAATTCTTGTGTGATCAGCTGTAGTATTACAAAATAGTATTACAAACATTTTCGCACTCTCCCTTTCCGTTGATCAGTAAAAGTGCATACAAAAATGCATATAGGAATTAACATATTCTTTCAGGCGAGGTCCTGAAAGACTATATCTGAATTGACAATGAGTGGACGGGTGTGGACCAGAAATAGCACCGAGTGAAGCAGTTCGGGAGACACACCACCTGCTATGATCCGGAAAAGGACTTGAGAATTAGTAAGTAATTCCACTTATGTTAACAACAAATATTGCTGTCAGGAGCTGGCTGGGCGTATAGAGTGTCTGCATGTGGCAATAATTGGGTGGCATCCTCACTCATCGATGGCAGCGGCTACTGGGGAAACATCGGAATTAACGACCGCAACATGTCAGATAAAAATCAAAATTATAATAAACAAGAACTAGGACGGATGATCACCGTCGGATGATAACCTACTGGATGACAACCAAAAAATAGACCCTTCTGTAGATTTTCATTTTGAGACTTTTCTACAGATTCTACAAACACAGTTCTACAGACAGGTACATTTTTTTGGTTATTATCCTGTAGGCTACCTTCCGACGGTGGTCATCCGACGTAGTGCCAAAAAATCGCCTAATTTCACGCACTTTCTTGATCGTCGTTTGCGTGAAGGATGCGAGGAACGTGTTCACACCAGATAGTGGTTATTTTTTTACATTAAAAAATTTATATTGCAGGAAAGAAATGGTGTGCGCCCCTGCATGTGCACGACCCCCAGACCGGCAACTGCGAATGTAGGATTTGTTCGATGGCATAACACATGACAATCATCACAGGGACTGGCCCAAAAGATGCGTGTATCCAACTGACCGATCATCAAAAGAAAACATGGTTCATGTCCATGCCAAACTTCCCGAAGGAATCGTACTACGAGGTTAACCATATTCATGAATAATGATAATCAATCGAGAAGTATACCAATGACTACCCAATAGCACATAGTCAATATCGTCTTATGCTGAACCTGGCGTGGTATAGTTCCTCGAAGTATACACTAATACATGTTTCAGTACAACCTCTACGCGAAGACAAGTTCTGCAGCAGCTAGGAGTCAGGACAACAATGTATGTTCGGCGCTAATTATTTCACATTTTCGAGTCCTTTCTCTGAAAATTTCAAAACGAAATGTGAAAGATTTGAGAGTGTTGCAAACGAAGAAAACGTTGCCAAATCGCTTATCATTGAAGGCGGTCAAAGTGATCGTCCGTCGTGGTTGCATGTTTTGTGGATACGCTCACAGTCTGGGGAGCTTGAAGGATGGAAGGCAGGACGTTAGTTATTGTTGTTTGCATTGTAGATAATGTGTTTTTTCCAAGGTGATTCTTGTGTCGAACGCAAACTATGGTCATCACAAAGTTCCTTCTCAAAAGACTGGCGATTTGAAAGGTTTACTACAATATTGTTTTTCAGAAAAATCAAGTTACAAAGGCAACGACCCTTGAATCGCCTGGTGGAATCTTGACAACTGAAAAATCGCTTGGCGCGGCTGTACCTATACCATTTCCTCACAGATTGGTGGTACGGTCTCACCAGATGTATCTGCTTCTGTGACCTGATTGAGGCCACTATCAATGGACACGTCCCCGCTCATCCACGTATGACCGTCCATAATCGGATTCACATATGGTTGTTCTCGGAAGTTATGGTTTCCAGAACATTACGACACTTGAGCAACCTCGCAGAGAAAAACTAACACACTTTCTCCAAATCACGCCGGATGGGTACCTTTGAACATCGAATCTTATTTTTATATCGAATCAAACAATTTGAGATCATGGCCAAACAATTTGAAGTCTTAATTTTGAAATTTGCACTTTTGGAAATTCCAAATTTCTCTCATTTCACAAATATCGATATGTTTTCGTCATAATTAGGATTGTAATCATCGGGAATGCATCATTTTACGTTTTACTTATTGCTAATGAATATTCACATCTTTTTGTATGCATATCCCGCTCAATCGTACATTATAATGATTTGAAAACTCGAGAAAATGGGATTTTTTTTAAATTTTCGAAATTTTGCGATTTTGAGACACTCTCAGATTGCTATTTGAAGTTCAACCACTTATATTTCGCTCATAATTACTATATCCAACCCATATCATCATTTCCGATTAGTTTGGAAGCCATCTGGCGAAAAATATGTTTTCGAAAATGTTGACCACCTCGAGTACAATGAAAAAATACTTTTCGCCAGATGGCTTTCAAACCAATCGGAAATCATTATGCATAAAAAGATGTGAATATACATTAGCAATACGAAAAACGTAAAATGAGGCATTCCCGATGAGTACAATCCTAATTATGACGAAAAAATATCGATATTTGTGAAATGAGAGAAATTTGGAATTTCCAAAAGTGCAAATTTCAAAATTAAGACTTCAAATTGTTTGACCATGATCTCAAATTGTTTGATTCGATATAAAAATAAGATTCGATGTTCAAAGGTACCCATCCGGCGTGATTTGGAGAAAGTGTGTTAGTTTTTCTCTGCGAGGTTGCTCAAGTGTCGTAATGTTCTGGAAACCATAACTTCCGAGAACACATATGAATTTTCGTGAAACTTGGATATTATACGCAGTTTTTCATGGGGAATTCGAAAGTAGAGTTATTTTTGGCAGATTGCGTTATAAATTTTTCAGGGCGGCCAAAAAACGAAGAAAATCGCACTTTTTAATCCTTTATCGATGTCCTACAGCTTCCAAACTGCATTTTTCGTTATTTTTATCGAAAAATACACCAGAAAAACCTATAATATCCTACTTTTACTAAATTTGAAAATTTCGATTTTTTGGGCCTAGGCTGGCATTTTTCGGAGAGTGCACCAGAGGCGTTCATATTGGGCCAAATATCAGCACTCGGTATGAGAAATTCACCAGCAAAATATTGAGGAGGGTTGCAAAAAAGCCATCCGAAGGTTGGTACGTTTTCTCGTGGAATGTCTCTTAAGAATAACATTATACTAAAAAATCAATGTATACAAATATACCGATTTTCAGGGAAACACGACAACAAATATTGCGCGGAACTCATAAAACACAATGGGAGAAAAAAAATGGTGGAAATACCCAGAGAGATTATCCTTTTTTGTCCAGTTCCATTTGATATCAAATTCTCTATTCAGCTTAATTTTTGGTTATTTGATAATACACTTTTCAGATTGGCCCAAGAACAGGAAGTACGACGTCGACCACTATAAGAATGTGACAAAAAGAAAGCAAAACTTTCACGCCTCGGTAACCTTGTTTATCTCCCCTGAAAGGGAAAGTGTTACCCTATAACATTTGGCTGTAAATCCACACTGTACGAGAATGGTGTTCTAGATGCCATGTAAACACAAATGCATACAACATGCAAATTTTGCTTGTCATGAAAGATTGGATTTCATTCTCACACAAATATCAAAATTGTGTTAATTTCGGTCTTAGTATACGGTTCAAGATCACTGGCATAATCGTTCGGCAGCACTGCTGGGCGACCCTTCTGCAGGAAGGACTGCATCAAGTGAGTTTTTGTAGGCTAATAATAGGAAGGATTAATAGTATAAGCTAAAATCCTTGTTTTTTATCGAAACAGTACTCCGGCGAAATTTCATTAGAAATGGGGCTCTGAACTTACGATCACATATGTTTGGACAAGAAAGATGGGAGCGATGAAACGAAACAAAATCGCTCAAACATTCCAGAGAGTTCTCAAGCCGAGTGGATACGGAGAGTACAAAGTGCCCTCAATCCACAATGGGCTCTTGACGAAAGAGCTCGACGGAGTTCACAGAGTAATATGTGAATGTATTCGTTGAGAATATTACAATGATAAAGTGACTGAGTAACCTGAAAAGCATACCACATCGAAAGCATGTGAGAACTCGTAAATTTTTTTGTGCTTTAATTGATTCGTTTTTTACCTAACGTAATGTGCTTTCCTTCATGTCGACTAGCAAAAATCGAACAAACCGTATACATAATTAAGTAGTGAAAGTAGCACACAGAACACATTAACTAACGGATGTTTGCGCATGATGGGATCCACGTAACAATTGGTTGTTACGCATAATTTACGACCACAAGATCAGCTGAGAAGATTGAGGTGAAAACATTGGAAGAGTGTGCTGCGGAGAGACGGAAACGCGAAAAAAGAAACATAATTCAGATCAAAAACGAATAGAATAACTCGCGCGTGTGTGTGTTTTTTTTCACTGCGGGGTGCCGCAAATGCAATAACATGATTTGGAAAACATCGTTTGTATAGAAAGGATGTGACATCGTTTGTATAGAAAGGAAAATTCTCACCCGTCAATGCGAATATCACTACCTTCAATCAAGATGCTCCCAATGGACGACATATTTTGTGGAACTTCCATTTTCGTAACAGGAGCAAGCGGATTCGTCGGAAAGGTATATAATGGTCAAATCTCTCGAAAATCTGCGAGAAATATATTGTGCAATATTTGCGTGAAACTTCAGATAACAAAGAGAGCGCGCAGTTTCCGAGAGAGGGAAAACGAAGTAAACAATTAAACCACAGCTCAGTTGTTCAAAAGTGCGCTAACTTTCCGCGCAGATTTCTGACATATCAAATATCATATCCGCCTTATCTGTCGAACTTGAGGTGCTAGTCGAGAAGCTACTGCGAACTCTTCCCGGTATCGTCACAATCTTCGTTCTCATCAGACCAATGAAAGGGAAAACGGGACAAGAGAGATGGGATGACATTGAACACGTAAGCAATTTTCGAAACGTAAGCTTTCCAACTTTCCATTTCATAGAGCGTTCTCTTCAACCAAATTCGCCGGAACTTCCCTAAGCGTTTGAGGAAAGTTGTTGTAGTGGAGGGCGACATTACCGAGGATTATTTCGGAATGAGCTACAAGAATCTCATACGCGTTCTAGAGGAGGTAAATAGAAATGTATTTTTTCCTTCTTCGAATATATCATACAAATTCTTCTCCAGACATCCGTCGTCTTCCATTGCGCTGCTGCGGTTCGATTCAACGAGCGACTCAAGAAAGCGGCGAATCATAATATGAGCGGAGTGCGGCGCATGATCAAACTCTGTCATTGGATGCCCAATCTGAAGGTCATTTTTTAAGTAATATATTTTTAAAAATTATTTAAATAAAAAAAGTGATATATATATTATTTATTATTCAGGCCCTGCTGCATTGTTCTACTGCATATGTGAATGGGGACAAACCGGGACTGAAGATAGCTGAACAACTGTACGGATCTGAGCACTATGCGCACAAACTTGCAACGGTTAGTTGATGTAAACACAAATTTTCTTGTTCGGAAATGTTATAATGAAAGAAATGTCTTAAAAGGTACATTGCGTCCATCAAATATTATTTTCGCTGGAAAAAAAAGCTTTTTCAGGCTCTCGAAAATCTACCTGAATCTCTTTGCGATGTCCTCAGCGATGAGCTTATCGACGGCTTCCCAAACATATATACGTTCACGAAGGCGATGGGAGAGGTAATTGAGCATCATTTGTATAAATAAACACTACAGCTCTAACCTAGGCACTGCGAATTTTAAACCAAACCTCGCTAATTGTGTACAGTAGTACTGCATAAAAACGCCAAACATTGTTACAATTATTTATTTCTTCACACAACTAGGTCTTTCCCAACCAATCTGACTTTACTCTTTACGTTTTTGAAGGTCCAACATATTACGATTCACAGCAAATTGTTGCCAAAGACGCTGCCGATCTTCCCGTCATCATCTTCCGACCGTCGATCATCTCTCCCATCTGGAAGGACGGCATTCCCGGATGGTCCGATGCGTTCCAGGGTCTCACCGCGATGCTTGGAGCAGTGCGTTCTTATATTACATATTTTTTTTAAAAAAGTGTTATGATAATGTCATAACATATTATGCTTATCTCACAATGTGCTTACAGATTATATCAAGCCATATGGTTAAGGGATAGTTCGGAAATCCCACAAAATTTACAAAAAAAACTGACCGTTAGCATCATGTGACATATTCAGATGTACACCGGCGCGATTCCAGTCTTCCCGATGAGTTTCGTCAATCCGGAGAGGCTTCTAGATTGCGTGCCCGTCGATATCGTCGTGAGCATGATGATCGCGTGTGCGGGACTGAGAATGAGCTACAGGTAATTAAGTGGACATCGTGGAACTTGTGAGAACGACAACGGGGAATGAGGAACTGTACATATTGTATGAATACTATCGAAATCTTCCTACATATCGTAAACACCCAACAGAGCCCATAATATATGGATACAAGTATGAAACCAGTTCGGAATATCTTAAATATAGTAAACTTGGTTATGGTGACGATTTTCGTTCAGGTATGATTCGATCCCTGTGTACCACTGCTGCACATCCGATCTCAACCCTCTCAATATGCAACAATTCATGGATATTGGATTTGAGGTTCGTGACATTTCCCCAATGAAAATGAATAGCATGACGTTATGTTAAAATTCCGTACAAATTAAATAGACAAGTCTCGCATTTTCTCAGAGATCCAATGTTTTCACACAGATATGATTGCACGGTTCACGTTCGGGTGACATGCTTAGGAGTGGTCGAAAATATTGTATTCGTTAGAATTCGTAATTTGGGTAATCACATCTTCATTTACCACACTATTTCATCGCTCGATCCGTCGAAAGAGTGCGTACCATTAATAAATAATTTCCCGAATTACATGCTCTTCTTTTCACACATTTCCATCTGCATGCACAATTAACAAGCTAATTCAGTACGCGGTGCGCTATCCTTCGGAGAAATTGATATCCACGCCCTCCTTCTCTCTCAGAGGTTTCCACTCCATCGAGTTGCTCCGACACAAACTACGAGCTGACATTTTGGGACCTGCGATGGATGGACTAGCATGCGTCTGCAGAGGAAAACCATTGTAAGATGTGTTCAATGGTAAAATTATAATTTTGGAAGATGGCAAAGGATGATCGGACCGGGAATCGAACTCGAGTTTTGCGGGGCAGCCATCATAATATGATTATACAATTTAATTTTACTTTTCAGATGGGCTAAACTGTACGGGAAATTGCAAACCACTTACAAGTTACTGATGCCTTTCGCACCGAAATTTAACTTCGAATCAAGCAGCATACCACGATTGACCGATTTGCTTGCTGTGGAAGATCGGGAGGTTCGGCGATTTTTTTCCTCCCACTCTCTCATTCCAAATGATCGAAATGGTCATACTTTATAGAGTACAATATTATTCAGACCTTCAATTTCGATGTGCGGAAAATCGAATGGAAGGAATACCAGTGTGATGTGATGATGGGCATCAAGACTTTTCTATTTAAAGATGACATCACAGATCATAAAAGTATCAGATCATCGAGACTTCAGCTTCTGGGGTTTGAAACTGATCATATTTATTTATCGACCGATGTATTTTAGATGCCAACTACTTGGGGTTCTGCCACTGATCGCAATAGCTTACTTAATCGTTTCACTGGTCACTGGGTTGGTTGTCAATTAAAACAATTACATTGAATATTAAATTTCAACATGCGAGCAACATTGTTTACAGAGACTGGGGAAACTGGCTGATCCTTCTTCCCCTGATCATCATATTTCTACTACTGATTGCCAAGGATTGGATCTCGTGCATGCGTGAGTTTCATGTTTATCTTTTATCAACTGTGGACAAATATAGGTTGGATGAGATCAATTACGTCATGCTGCCTTTGATGTATCGAAGACATGACGTCAAAGTTCTCATCCGACGTAGTACCAAATAATATATCATATCGTGTAACATTCAGGTCGTTTGAGTGTGCATAATGACGAGGCATATGTCGAATTTCTATTTTCCAGAAATCAAGCCGCTCTCCGAGTACAAATATGAGGTCGAGAACGCCATGGGAGAGCCGCTGACGGCGAAGAAGGCGGAGGAATGCATTGTCTAAGAGGAAAACTAGAATATTACATTCTTGTCATTTTCTACGCATTTTGTTGAAGTCTATGACCAAGGGTCCATCAACCCTCGTAGAATAGATCAAATCGAAGAAGCTAAAATTGATTTTTTCCTAGTACTCATCTGTTCTCTCAGTGATAAGCATATGATTGTGTTTATTTGATATGCGTAATATGTCATATGCCTCATCCAAACACCTACTGATAAACCTTGAACACTACTCTTCAAAGAATCCCTCGTATTTTGAACTAACAATGAACACCAACAAATAGGTTGACTCTAGTGTTGTGCAAATGAACAGAAAAGTGAATTCTGTACTACGGACCGCTCGAGAAATTCAAACAGCGCGAAAAGTGAACAGCCGCGAGATGAGGGGAAAGTGAACAGAGAATGATTGGGGAGTTCAGATTTGAGGGAGAGAAAGGAGTTCAGATTAATGTGAACTAGTTCACATTTTGTTCACATTTTGATGGGAAGAAGAAAATATCACTATTTTCATAATAAATATTGTAATTTGTATTCAAATACATTGCAAATGTATGACTAATCACAACTTTTGACTAATCGCAAATGTATGACTAATCACGATTTGAAAGCGTTATTTGAAAATGAAAATGTTGATAAATTTGGGTAAATGTGTAAACGGTGTTCTGTCGCAAGAAATGGGACCGAGTAAAAAGTAGCAAAATTATATTTTCAGCCATATTTGACTAAATTTGCGACAATTTGTTTTTTTTTAAAATAGTTTACGCACAAATAATCTCCTTTCAGTAAATATTTGGTCACACTTTATTAATGTACTACTGAATATGAATAATATTATCAAAATTTAAAAATAGTTTGAAAATAGTGATATTTTCTTCTTCCCATCAAAATATGAACAAAATGTGTTTTTAAATTTTGATAATATTATTCATATTCAGTAGTACATTAATAAAGTGTGACCAAATATTTACTGAAAGGAGATTATTTGTGCGTAAACTATTAAAAAAAAACAAATTGTCGCAAATTTAGTCAAATATGGCTGAAAATATAATTTTGCTACTTTTTACTCGGTCCCATTTCTTGCGACAGAACACCGTTTACACATTTACCCAAATTTATCAACATTTTCATTTTCAAATAACGCTTTCAAATCCCTTCTCATTCGATAGAGAATGAAAAGTTGTGATTAGTCATACATTTGCAATGTATTTGAATACAAATTGCAATATTTATTATGAAAATAGTGGTATTTTCTTCGTCCCATAGAAATGTGAACAAAATGTGAACTAGTTCACATTAATCTGAACTCCCCTCTCTCCCTCAAATCTGAACTCCCCAATCATTCTCTGGTCACTTTCCCCTCCCCTCGCGGCTGTTCACTTTTCGCGCGGTTCAAATACAACGCTCGATGCGAACTCGAGGGCAGAAAATGGTCAGATTTTACTGTTCATTTGCACAACACTAGTTGACTCGTTTGTAAAAGTAAAAGTAAAAACTTTTGCTAGAATACAACGATGATTTGTTTGCACGAGTGTAGTTATGTGATAATCTTCGACTCACCGTTACAACAAGGTCATTTGAGAAGAGTAACAGTGTGTGTGTTTTGGAATATAACGTGCAAAGGAGAAATAAATGCGGAACTATCACCGCCCTCGCAGTAAGATCAATTATATGTAAGTTCAGGAAAGAACACAAAAACAGGTCAAAGAAAAGATTGATAATATTGGAAACGCCCAAATTGAGGCCAATTATAGGACAGTTCATGAAAGTGCATGAAAACAGGTCAGAGAAAAGTTAAATATTATGAGAACTCAGGAGTAGCAAATATCCGCGGAGAGTATTTAACGCGGATTTCAAGTCGTATTTTCATTCAAGTCATATTGATTTTTTTCCTGTGATTTCTAATAATTTTGGTGATGTGTACTGCTAGGGGTTCCGAAAACATGCAAAAGCAGATAATTATCATCACCCTCTTCAATCATGCTTCCCCCAATGGATGAAATATTTAACAAAACTTCAATATTCGTAACAGGAGCAAGCGGATTCGTTGGCAAGGTTTGACTTACCAATTATTACACAGGAGTTCACAAAGACAATCAAATGCAGGTGCTAATCGAGAAGCTGCTACGGACTCTTCCCGGGATCGCCAACATATTGGTTGTCATCAGACCAATGAAAGGAAAAAAATGGACAAGAGAGATGGCAAGACATTGAAAGCGTTAGCTATATCTGAGTGTCATTAACTGAATATTCCATTTTGTAGACTGTTCTCTACAATAAGATCCGCCGAACCTTTCCTGAGCGTTTGAGGAAAGTTGTAGTGATCGAGGGTGATATTACCAGGATAATTTTGGAATTAGCAAGGATAATATCGAACGTGTCCTTGAAGAGGTCAATTACTTGGGTGTTAAGTTATATTTCAGAAGAACGATAGTGTGGCTTAAATAATTTTTAAAATTAAAATGTGCCGCAAAGGTTCGATTCGATGAGCGGATCAAGAAATCAGCAAATCTTAACGTGGGTGGAGTGCGGCGTATGATCGAACTCTGCCATAAAATGCCCAATCTGAAGGTCAGTATTTGAAATAAAAACATTTATGAAATAATGTTATTCGTTATCCAGGCATTTCTACATTGTGCAACAGCGTATGTGAATGCTGACAAACCGGGGCAGAAAATTGCTGAAAAACTGTCTGAAACTAAGCTCGATGCTCACAAACTGGACAAGGTTGCTTGCTGAGATCAAAAATGTGTTATGTGTTCAGAAGTTTAACAACCTCTCCATGAAGTCTACGAAAGATGATTTTCGTTGAAAACAAGTGTCCTTACTCTACTTATAATTTCATCAGCTGATTTCAGGCTCTTGACAATCTCTCTGAAACTCTATGTGATGTTCTCACTGATGAGCTTACCTGCGGCTTCCCCAACATATACACGTTCACCAAGGCGATGGGAGAGGTAGGTTGTTTTGTTAAGCTTCCGCTTTTATATCCTATGCCCTTTGTATTGTGCGCCAACAGTCATCATTATACGTCGAAAACATGGTTAAATTTTCCATTTCCTCTGTTATAGTTCTTCATTCATTTTACCATTGCTAAACAGTAAATCAGGTATATACTCGTCCATTTTGCTGAAATTTAGGAAACATATTTTTCGATTAACAGCAAATCGTTGCCAAAGACGCCGCCGATCTTCCCGTCATCATCTTCCGTCCATCGATCATCGATCAAAATACATATTATAGAAAAAAAGGCCATCACAGAAGAACCTAGTACAGGTGTTATGCAATAGGTCAGCAATTGTATGGCACACTAGGCATCTCAGGTGGAGGTACCAACGTTGGCATCATCCCTGCATAAAAGTTCTGCGCTTGGGTGTCTCCCCTACGCTAAAGTCAATTGCAAGCTGGATCCAGCGCTGAATCCGGCTTGTGCTGCATTGGATCCAACTTCTAAAGTCACTTTAGCGTAGGGGATGCACCCTAGGATAAAACATGGCTGATTCCAACGTGAGCACCTCCTCATGAGATGCACAACAAGTTGTAGTTCAGATGTACACCGGCGCGATTCCAGTCTTTCCGATGAGTTTCGTCAATCCGGAGAGGCTTCTGGATTGCGTCCCTGTCGATGTTGTCGTGAGCATGATGATCGCGTGTGCTGGACTGAGGATGAGTTACAGGTAATATTATCATATCATTGTTTTATATGATTTGGTTGCAAATGATCCATGAAAAATATGAAAACCGAAATTCATGAAAATTCATTTCGATTTTTTTTAAAGTTGCAAAATGCTTTCCATTTGAGTTATTTAGAGTTATGTTACTTATTTATGATGTTTTCGCCAATATAGTCATGATTTGGAGCTTTTATCCTATGATTTTCAGAGAAGTGATTTTGAAATTGAGCGAGTTGGACGCAATTTTCGCCTTGGGAAGACCACTTGTCACGCCTAAGGAGTTCGGCTATATTTTTTTCCTGATAGAACCGGGCATGGAGAATTCGAATATGAACACCGCATACTTGAAAGGGTGGGGTCCCCGAGCCGGTAGAATTTATTTTCTGTTTTTTATTGCAGTTTTTCGAAAATTTCAATATGAAATTGACGTCGGCGAACTATTTTGTCAACATAAAATTTGTTGGAAATAATTTTCCCTACATTTTGAGCCCAATGCCACCATTCTAGCTCATCTGGGAGCGGAAATACGGTTGAACCGGGTGCGAACCGGAAAATGCCTAAAAGCCGGTTCCGAAAAAAACGGCCAACGTAGAAAGTTTTCTCATACCCAATATACTCTGGTATAATTATCTCGTGGATACTTCTGAAAGTTGGGGCTCCTGGATCCGCGGGGTGTCCATTTTCATGCATTCTCTCAGAAGACGCGTGATATGACATTCAGGCGGGTGATTGGGACAAGATATGGTAGGAGGTAGGAGATAGAGTTCGTCAAACGATAAAAGAGACTCATCTTTCTACACACTCTTTCGAACAGTCGAGTTATAAAATAGTACTTAGAATGAGGAGACAGCAATATCTGTTCTCGTACTGTGGTAGGAGAGGAGGACAATGTGGAATGAGATTTCTCCGTTATAAACAAGAGAACGGAGGTCCTTACCCGTGATAGTCTATGAAAGGTCTTCTTTCAATTATCTGAATACGGTTGATGTGATCATCATTCAAATTCGCTCAAACATTTTCAGCAAAATGTAAAACATTTTCAGCAAAGAATGCAAGTCGACCGCATTGAAACCTCATTGGGATAACTGCAGGCTTTTCAATGATGAGTCTTGTTGCAGCATTATTCATCGACAATCGGTATTGAACTGGAAATAGTGCTTGAGAACAAAAAAACAATTGTGCAACGAGATAAAAACCTGGACTATCTGGCGCCGAGTCTAAGACATTTGGCTCTCACAACCGACGTGCGATTTGTGCAGTATCCACGAGATAATTAAGCCGAAGTATATTGGGGACGAGAAAACTTTCTACGTGGGAACCGTCCGTTTTTTTTCAGAACCGTCTTTTAGGCATTTTCCGGTTCCGCTTCCGGCTCTACCATATTTCAGCTCCCAGATGAGCTAGAATGGTGACCTTGGGCTCAAAATGTTCGGAAAATTATTTCAAACAACTTTTTTGTTGACAACAAGATCCTACGGCATCAATATCAGATCGAAAAATGTGATAAAGTGAGTATCCATCGAAAACGACACATTTTTCAATATTCTGTTTCCTCTGAAGCATGAGTGCTCAATTCCTGGTGGTTATATGAAGCTCCCATCTTTACCCTATACATACTTTTTCTCATGGATGATGGAAGTTACATCCTTTTGAGAAATGCATTGATCTGTAAATGACTACATATTGCATTTTTTATGTTCATTTCGCATATTTTTGGAAAATGAGAAATTCAAATTTTCTGAAACGAGAAAGGTGCAGGCGCCAATATTTTTTCAGAGAATAAAGCCTCTTGGTGAGTGAATATAGCGCACTCATAGTGAAGCCTATATGCTTGGTCTTCGATGCAAAAAATCCGAAAAAGTTTCATGTAACCAGAATCGACAGCATATTTTCAATAGCATGTAATTCGGTCCAAACTTAATCGAGAGACAGTTCTAACATATTTTCTGAAAGTGTATACGTAATACTTCTCAGACATCAGTATGGGCAGGTTTCGTGAATTTTGCCAACAAATATCCAGTAAAATACATTTAATGCAAAATTTTGAGAATAAATTCTAATTGGATTTATCATAAATTATTGAGTTGATTGCGATATCGGATTGATTGAAATGCGTGTATGTAAAGTACAAACATACCTCTAAACATTGCTATGTTTATTAGTCATCGTGATTTGAGACGAGAGAATTATGATAGTTCAAAGCAAGGACACAAAAAACCGCAAGACTTTTGCATCAACCTAATACTTGCATTACTCTATTAGGAAAAAAATGAGCCGAGCCAATTGTGCTTGGGAATTTGCCCAAAAACGGCGAAAATCATCGAAAAGTCGATCATTCCAAATATTCATAATTGTTATTCTTCACGATACACAGTCCATTTGTCTCATTTTTACTGTTTTATTATAATTACCTATACAAACGATCAAATTCAGTTGAAAATACCGAAGATATCGATATTTTTGAAAAATCATAGTTTTTCACTCACAATTTCTCAAATTTGAACGATGTCAACTCAAGATTTAGAGATCACTTGACTCCTCAACTGTAACCATTTTGTAGCATGCCTCGACGTAAATAAAAATTGGTCCCATCCAATGTATCGGGGCTATATTTTTTGAGACCCGAAAATGGCTCAGAAGACCGTGTCGGTAATATTTAAATTCATTTTTGAAGTTAATTTTGAGAATTCTGATTGGATATGGTTGTAAATAATGTTTTCGTATGCTGTTGCATAAACAGTACATAAAAATATACACTTATACACTTATTAAAAATATACACTTATTTCTGAAATTTTCGCAATTTGAAAATTTTGGATTTTTGAAAAATTGTTCACACGGTTACTTTTTCATATGTATTTGATTCATCATATTAGGAAAACATTATTCACAACCATATCCAAACAGAATTCTCAAAATTAACTTTAAATTGAATTTAACTTTTACCGACACGGTCTTCTGAGCCATTTTCGGGTCTCAAAAAAATTGAGCCCCGATACATTGGAGGGGACCTGGTCCACCAATTTTTATTTATGTCGAGTCATGGTGCAAAATGGTCACAGTTGAGGAGTCCAGTGATCTCTAAATGTTGAATTTACATCGTTCAAATCTGACAAATTGTGATTTGAAAAATATGATTTTTCAAAAATATGGATATCTTCGGTTTTTTCAGCTGAATTTGATCGTTTATAGAGGTAATTATAATAAAACAGTAAAAATGAGACAAATGGACTGTGTATCGTGAAGAATAACAATTATGAATATTTGGAATGATCGACTTTTCAATGATTTTCGCCGTTTTTGGGCAAATTCCCTGGCACAATTGGCTCGGCTCATTTTTTTTCCTAATAGAGTAATGCAAGTAGATTCTGAAAATGATCTCGGTTTACACGAAATTGGGGGTCACCGAGCCGCTAGAATTTATTTTCCCATTTTGAAATCATTTGTCGATCTTATATTGTTGTCGTAGGATCTTGTTGTCAACATAAAAGTTTTTTGAAATAATTTTCCGAACATTTTAAGCTTAAAGCCACCATTCTAGCTCATCTGGGAGCTCATATATGGTAGATCCGGGAGCGGAACCGGAAAATGCCTAAAAGACGGTTCAGAAAAAAACGGCCAACGTAGAAAGTTTTCTCGTCCCCAATATACTTCGGCTTAATTATCTCGTGGATACTGAAGTCGGGGCTCCTGGTGCCGGGGGCTCATGCAATCTCTCAGAAGACTCGTGATAGGAGATATAATTTGACATGTTTAGAAAATATAAATGATAAACTTACGCATGCACGAGATCCAATCCTTTGCAATCAGTAGTAGAAAGATGGCCATCAGGGGTAGAACGATTAGCCAGTTTGCCCAGTCTCTGTATTCAACGGTATTACCGTGTATACATTTAATATGTTACGTAATTTTTATCTTGAAAACCAACCCAATGACCAGTGAAACAATGACGTATGCGATTACTATCACTGGTAAAACTCCCAGTAGTTGACGGCTAAAATTGGTCCGTAGATAAAAATATGAATTATTTCAAACCCCCAGAAGCTGAAGCCTGGATGATGTGATACTTTTATGATTCGTGATGTCATCTTTAAATATAAACGTCTTGATGCCCATCATAACATCACACTGGTACTCCTTCCATTCGATTTTGCGGACGACGAAATTGAAGGTCTGAATAGGGTATGCATTGTGTTATCTACCGTTCACTACAAGATTGGTTCGTAAAACACAGAATGTGAATTAGAGAGGTAGAGAAGGGTTTGAAGGAGTTTCGAAAATATTTTCTGATCAGCGTAGCACAAATAAAGAATACGCACCTCCCGATCCCTGACATCCAGCATTTCCGTCAGTTTGGTCATGATGCTTGATTCGAAGTGAAATTTCGGTGCGAAAGGAATCAGAAGCTCGTAGGTGGTTTGCAGTTTTCCGTACAGTTTTGCCCAGCTGTAATCAGATTTATGGTATAATGGTTAATACAATTGCCATTTAAGCGGACGATTTCTTGTTCGAGCTTTTTCTTTGAATTGAATTTGTTCTGTGACACAATTATACTATCACATGTGATCTTCATTTCACAAATTTTGCCCATTTGCTAACGATGGTGTTTGTGAGGTGGAATACCGTCGGTATAACTTACAATGGTTTTCTCCCACAGAGGCATGTGAGGCCGTCAAGAGCAGGCCACAAACATTCGGCTCGAAGTTTATGGCGGAGTAATTCGATACAGTTGAAGCCTCGGAGGGAGAATGAGGGAGTCGAGATCAACTTTTCGGAAGGATAGCGTATCGCGTACTGAAACATTTATAAATAAACATAAATGTGGACGGTTGACAATGTATTAATGTTATGTAGTTCTCAACAACCCATTTAAGCGGCACCGGAACATTCAAAATGTACCCATTCTTTGCATTAGGTTGATGCAAAAGTCTTGCGGTTTTTTGTGTCCTTGCTTTGAACTATCATAATTCTCTCGTCTCAAATCACGATGACTAATAAACATAGCAATGTTTAGAGGTATGTTTGTACTTTACATACACGCATTTCAATCAATCCGATATCGCAATCAACTCAATAATTTATGATAAATCCAATTAGAATTTATTCTCAAAATTTTGCATTAAATGTATTTTACTGGATATTTGTTGGCAAAATTCACGAAACCTGCCCATACTGATGTCTGAGAAGTATTACGTATACACTTTCAGAAAATATGTTAGAACTGTCTCTCGATTAAGTTTGGACCGAATTACATGCTATTGAAAATATGCTGTCGATTCTGGTTACATGAAACTTTTTCGGATTTTTTGCATCGAAGACCAAGCATATAGGCTTCACTATGAGTGCGCTATATTCACTCACCAAGAGGCTTTATTCTCTGAAAAAATATTGGCGCCTGCACCTTTCTCGTTTCAGAAAATTTGAATTTCTCATTTTCCAAAAATATGCGAAATGAACATAAAAAATGCAATATGTAGTCATTTACAGATCAATGCATTTCTCAAAAGGATGTAACTTCCATCATCCATGAGAAAAAGTATGTATAGGGTAAAGATGGGAGCTTCATATAACCACCAGGAATTGAGCACTCATGCTTCAGAGGAAACAGAATATTGAAAAATGTGTCGTTTTCGATGGATACTCACTTTATCACATTTTTCGATCTGATATTGATGCCGTAGGATCTTGTTGTCAACAAAAAAGTTGTTTGAAATAATTTTCCGAACATTTTGAGCCCAAGGTCACCATTCTAGCTCATCTGGGAGCTGAAATATGGTAGAGCCGGAAGCGGAACCGGAAAATGCCTAAAAGACGGTTCTGAAAAAAAACGGACGGTTCCCACGTAGAAAGTTTTCTCGTCCCCAATATACTTCGGCTTAATTATCTCGTGGATACTGCACAAATCGCACGTCGGTTGTGAGAGCCAAATGTCTTAGACTCGGCGCCAGATAGTCCAGGTTTTTATCTCGTTGCACAATTGTTTTTTTGTTCTCAAGCACTATTTCCAGTTCAATACCGATTGTCGATGAATAATGCTGCAACAAGACTCATCATTGAAAAGCCTGCAGTTATCCCAATGAGGTTTCAATGCGGTCGACTTGCATTCTTTGCTGAAAATGTTTTACATTTTGCTGAAAATGTTTGAGCGAATTTGAATGATGATCACATCAACCGTATTCAGATAATTGAAAGAAGACCTTTCATAGACTATCACGGGTAAGGACCTCCGTTCTCTTGTTTATAACGGAGAAATCTCATTCCACATTGTCCTCCTCTCCTACCACAGTACGAGAACAGATATTGCTGTCTCCTCATTCTAAGTACTATTTTATAACTCGACTGTTCGAAAGAGTGTGTAGAAAGATGAGTCTGTTTTATCGTTTGACGAACTCTATCTCCTACCTCCTACCATATCTTGTCCCAATCACCCGCCTGAATGTCATATCACGCGTCTTCTGAGAGAATGCATGAAAATGGACACCCCGCGGATCCAGGAGCCCCAACTTTCAGAAGTATCCACGAGATAATTATACCAGAGTATATTGGGTATGAGAAAACTTTCTACGGCTTTTAGGCATTTTCCGGTTCGCACCCGGTTCTACCGTATTTCCGCTCCCAGATGAGCTAGAATGGTGGCATTGGGCTCAAAATGTAGGGAAAATTATTTCCAACAAATTTTATGTTGACAAAATAGTTCGCCGACGTCAATTTCATATTGAAATTTTCGAAAAACTGCAATAAAAAACAGAAAATAAATTCTACCGGCTCGGGGACCCCACCCTTTCAAGTATGCGGTGTTCATATTCGAATTCTCCATGCCCGGTTCTATCAGGAAAAAAATATAGCCGAACTCCTTAGGCGTGACAAGTGGTCTTCCCAAGGCGAAAATTGCGTCCAACTCGCTCAATTTCAAAATCACTTCTCTGAAAATCATAGGATAAAAGCTCCAAATCATGACTATATTGGCGAAAACATCATAAATAAGTAACATAACTCTAAATAACTCAAATGGAAAGCATTTTGCAACTTTAAAAAAAATCGAAATCAATTTTCATGAATTTCGGTTTTCATATTTTTCATGGATCATTTGCAACCAAATCATATAAAACAATGATATGATAATGCAGAGGCATGATTTCTTCAACAAATATGATTTCGGTCACAGAGCCGGAAATTACAAACTTTCCGGTTTTGATTTCCGAATTTGGACAAAACTATGTTCTCTATGGAAAATTAAAGCCGCCTAGTTATTTATATTTATGAGTAACTATAAATAAACACATTTTACGCTAGAAGGAAGATTTTGTCAAGATATGATAGTCCTGCATTTTGCAAATTGTAATTTGTATTTTTGAAGTGTAATTTCAGCTGCAATTGAATCTACGCTGAAATTTAATGTCAGAATCCTTTCTTGTCGCAGAAAATGCGTTTGTTTATATTTAATATGAAATATAAATAACTAGATGGCTTGATTTTCCATACATTTAATAGTCTGGTCCAAAGCCGGAAACCAAAACCGGAAAGTTTGTAATTTCCGGCTCTGTGACCGAAATCATATTTTTTTCGAAGAAATCATGCCTCTGCATTATCATATCATTGTTTTATATGATTTGGTTGCAAATGATCCATGAAATTATGAAAACCGAAATTCATGAAAATTGATGCAATTTTTTTCGAAATGTTTTCGATTTTTTAAAAAAGTTGCACAATGATTTCCATTCGAGTTATTTAGAGTTATAATACTTATTTATGATTTTTTCGCCAATATAGTCATGTTTTGGAGCTTTTATCCTATGATTTTCAGAAAAGTGATTTTGAAATTGAGCGAGTTGGACACAATTTTCGCCTTGGCAAGACCACTTGTCACGCCTAAGGAGTTCGGCTATATTGTTTTCCTGATAGAACCGGGCATGGAGAATTCGAATATGAACACCGCATACTTGAAAGGGTGGGGTCCCCGAGCCGGTGGAATTTATTTTCTGTTTTTTATTGCAGTTTTTCGAAAATTTCAATATGAAATTGACGTCGGCGAACTATTTTGCCAACATAAAATTTGTTGGAAATAATTTTCCCTACATTTTGA
The DNA here is from genome assembly GCA_036245805.1 of Pristionchus mayeri. NCBI lineage: Eukaryota > Metazoa > Nematoda > Chromadorea > Rhabditida > Neodiplogasteridae > Pristionchus > Pristionchus mayeri. The sequence continues at coordinate 36,273,711 of BTRK01000003.1, forward strand.
GCCCAATGCCACCATTCTAGCTCATCTGGGAGCGGAAATACGGTAGAACCGGGTGCGAACCGGAAAATGCCTAAAAGCCGGTTCCGAAAAAAACGGCCAACGTAGAAAGTTTTCTCATACCCAATATACTCTGGTATAATTATCTCGTGGATACTACTGAAAGTTGGGGCTCCTGGATCCGCGGGGTGTCCATTTTCATGCATTCTCTCAGAAGACGCGTGATATGACATTCAGGCGGGTGATTGGGACAAGATATGGTAGGAGGTAGGAGATAGAGTTCGTCAAACGATAAAACAGACTCATCTTTCTACACACTCTTTCGAACAGTCGAGTTATAAAATAGTACTTAGAATGAGGAGACAGCAATATATGTTCTCGTACTGTGGTAGGAGAGGAGGACAATGTGGAATGAGATTTCTCCGTTATAAACAAGAGAACGGAGGTCCTTACCCGTGATAGTCTATGCAAACGTCTTCTTTCAATTATCTGAATACGATTGATGTGATCATCATTCAAATTCGCTCAAATATTTTCAGCAAAATGTAAAACATTTTCAGCAAAGAATGCAAGTCGACCGCATTGAAACCTCATTGGGATAACTGCAGGCTTTTCAATGATGAGTCTTGTTGCAGCATTATTCATCGACAATCGGTATTGAACTGGAAATAGTGCTTGAGAACAAAAAAACAATTGTGCAACGAGATAAAAACCTGGACTATCTGGCGCCGAGTCTAAGACATTTGGCTCTCACAACCGACGTGCGATTTGTGCAGTATCCACGAGATAATTAAGCCGAAGTATATTGGGGACGAGAAAACTTTCTACGTGGGAACCGTCCGTTTTTTTTCAGAACCGTCTTTTAGGCATTTTCCGGTTCCGCTTCCGGCTCTACCACAGTCTAAGACATTTGGCTCTCACAACCGACGTGCGATTTGTAAAAATCGATCCGGGGTATTTGAATGATGTAAGGGTTCGCTTATATTTCGCAGATTGGAAACTACTGGAAAAATGTTTGATTCCTTTGCGCGAAGGTTTCAGGTGCGCTAAATTAGCAAACGATTGAATGTTATTTAGTGCACCTGAAACGTACGCGAAAATACAACGGAATTTTTCCACTATGTTTAATAAGATAAGTACAATGTTCACAACAATTCAAAACTATTCTAGATTTCAATTCTTCATGAATGCATCGAACCACTATTCGCTTTCACAACTGACAAGCTGAAGATTAAGAATGTGAGATTCATTTATATATAAATCCATTTAATAGGACACAACAAGTTTGCCACTGCAATGGCATTGAGCACGGATTAGGATTCAGCATATGACACTAGAGTGCCAAGAGTGTTGTTTACAAAAGTGATATACCGTGTCTAGCGTGAATGGTATGGGCACAGCAAAAAGTGATCAAAATGCATAGTTTCTCAGTAGAATGAGGTAAACTCAAAATACATGTTGCATTATACTAGGCTCCCCTAAGCTCTGTGACATAATTGGAATTGAATTTTTTTCGATTATATTTCTTGGTTGAGTTTTAAATTGTGTAATTACTAATGAATAATATGTCTTGGAAGAGATTGGAATTGTATCGATTTCTACATCTCCGCTCTCTAAATATGTGTTATTGAGAATGCTGGTAATGCTATGTCGCAACTTGGTTTTAATCGTCTGCTAACTCTCGCTAAAACTGTGAGGGATATCAACCTCTGTCGTGACGATTCACTCGATGCCCAAGACTTGTGTGCTCTTCGGCAGGTAAGCAATGGAATTCAAGGTACACGGTCTGATGAGAACCCATCGCACTATTCTCACATGAGGCTCCAATTACAAAACTTCATAATCGAAAATATTAGGTTGATGCAAAAGTCTTGCGGTTTTTTGATATTTTGTCTTCCATCTCCCTTTCAGTTTGACCGATGACCTTCCGTATATTAATTACTAATGAGGCCTTGCATACTCTTTCATATGCGCACCCTATCAGCATTGCCCAATCGGAGAGGGGAGAGCAGGGCAAAGTTAAAATTGCGAACATTTACCCATCGAAAACGACACATTTTTCAATATTCTGTTTCCTCTGAAGCATGAGTGCTCAATTCCTGGTGGTTATATGAAGCTCCCATCTTTACCCTATACACATTTTTTCTCATGGATGATGGAAGTTACATCCTTTTGAGAAATGCATTGATCTGTAAATGACTACATATTGCATTTTTTTATGTTCATTTCCCATATTTTTGGAAAATGATAAATTCAAATTTTCTGAAACGAGAAAGGTGCAGGCGCTTTTTTTTTTCAGAGAATAAAGCCTCTTAATGGATGAATATAGCGCACTCATAGCGAAACCTATATGCTTGGTCTTCGATGCAAAAAATCCGAAAAAGTTTCATGCAACCAGAATCGAAAGCATATTTTCAATAGCATGTAATTCGGTCCAAACTTAATCGAGAGACAGCTCTAACATATTTTCTGAAAGGGTATAAGTAATACTTCTCAGACATCAGTATGGGCAGGTTTCGTGAATTTTGACAACAAATATCCAGTAAAATACATTTAATGCAAAATTTTGAGAATAAATTCTAATTGGCTTTATCATAATTTATTGCGTTGATTGCGATATCGGATTGATTGAAATGCGTGTATGTAAAGTACAAACATACCTCTAAACATTGCTATGTTTATTAGTCATCGTGATTTGGGACGAGAGAATTATGATAGTTCAAAGCAAGGACACAAAAAACCGCAAGACTTTTGCATCAACCTAATACTACGGAAGGGTTTTATTTTTGGTTCTCATCCGGGGGGTTCTCATCATCCAAATGGTTCTCATCCGACCTTGTGCTGTATTTCAATGTCTGAGTAAAATCCACAATATAATATAATTTAGATCATAATGGACGGTAGCTGCAAATTGAAAAAGTTCGATGCTTGTTTTGGCAAAGGAATGGATAGGGCCTTTCTGGAAAAATGTTTTGGCGTTACTTTCGAGAATTTAACGAATACGAGGACCTACAGAGCAAGCAATGAGTCTGTGGAGGTACTATTTATCAATATATTCATATGATCAAAAGTTGTACAAACTAGACTGACAAAGAATGGACGTGAGGGTAGGTTGGAGTTTTTGTAACGAGACCTAGGGGGATCGAAAAATAATCATCGAAATATGATCAAATTCTAAGAACTTCTACGTTTTCCATATCTGCAGTGCCTCTGTGGACGGCTGGGTGGTAGTGGAATTTCGGAACATTCTTTCGAACATTCTTTCGGAACGAAATTTACGGTTTTACACCTCTCCTCACTATGAGCGCAGACATCCACATGTGTCCTCAGCAGATATGAAAAACGTAGAACTTCGTAGAATTTGATCCTGTTTCGATCCCGATATCTCTCGTTCAAAAACTCCAACCTTCCCTCGCGGCCTATCCTTGTGAGAACGACATTTTCCCGATATCATCCTCTCACATAAGCCGTGCTGAACTAATCATTTTGACATTCTGGGTAATTTAGGTTTGGCCTTCCAGGTCCTATCAAGGCTACCTAAGTTCCATATTACCTTTCCCGGTACCATCACATGACACCCAGGTTCCAAAGTGATCTGGCATGTATGGGACTCGGGTTGCATGTTTCGGAAGATGGTTATCCAAAAAATGGGTATAAGGCAAGACCAAATGTATTCTGGGGCCTGGGTAGCTTCTGGTGGAACATGCGTCCGCACTTGAAAAAAAAGAGTCCAATCTTCGGTCCGGGTGATTGAAACAGAGCCGCACATTCGATCGTTTCTCAAGTAATTATCGATGATTATAAATATTTGTTTGTAGATTTACTCTAAAGTTCCTGCTTGCTATTTTGCAGCAGATATTTGCAATGTCGAGAGCAACCTCATGACGATTATGTATTTCGGTATGGGTACTTCAAACATTATCTTCGAGGATTGCTCCGAGAAGCCTAATCAACGTTGCAAGATCAGTTACAATATGCATCCGTCATTAAACCAAAACGCGTACCATTCAATGGAACATCTTGGATAATCTTTATTAAAAAAAACTATCATCATAATTTATGTTTGATATCTCTCTTTATCATGCTTTCAAATTTATTGTAATAAGCGTAAAACATCTAGCGTATACTCGCACATGGAACACTCTCATTTGCTCTTCTTCACATGTAAAGTGTGCATCATCCAATAATTATCTGATTCAAAAACCCGCCTAACCGCCGATTCGTTGGCTTCTAGCGCCCTCTTGGGGAGATATTTTATCTCTCAATCGCCACTCTCTTGCTCGCATTGATTGGAGAGATTATCTCGGAGGAGACATAGGGTTTCCTTGATATTCGCCGTCTCCTTATAGCTCCTCCGTGCAAGCATGCGCCCTCCGCATTCGCGTGCGCTCTCACCACTCAGGCATATCGAGACAGCACTACGTCGGATGAGAAGTATGCCCTCATGCCCGCCAAAGGCGTTATGACGTCATAATTCTCATTTGTCGTATTGTCTTCAAGACATTTTATGAGAGACTTTTTGATTCAGTGAACATCTGCTTGGCACTAGGCCAAAAATCGAAATCCTCCGAAATGTGCATACATGCAGTACTCGGTGAGTTTAGCTCAGGCGTGGCCTATTTAATGTTCTAGATCCCCCGCTGAGGTATGCACTTTAGTTCAAAAATTTCAATTTTCGAATTTTGCCATTTCGACTGATATCTCTAGAACGACTGATATCTCTAAAAATGCATACAATATTCAGTTGATTGTGCATACACAATTTTAGATCAATTGACTTGAAACTGTTAGAGGAAAAACCAAAATTCAATCTATATAATTTTTAGCATGCTCGGTTGGGTAGGTACAGTCGCGCCGGAAAGTCACCGTACACTTTTTGAATTTGTTGTATCTTTTTGCCCAAGAAATGCATCAGTCTGGCACTCAGGTATTATGTACCAAATCCATCGGAGATTATGATCATGGTATTATGATATGACACCATCGCATAGTTATTGTGTAGTGATGACGCAATCAATGGGCACTTTTTCAAAACGGCATTATTCTTACATCGATTGTTTCCTGTTCGCCATACTTTCTATGATTGGAGATATGACCGAGGTCTACCCAATTTTTGAAGGTGCTGCTCGGTCGCACATTTGCTGCAGCGAAGCTGCAAAAACAGGATTTGAAATTCGGAACTCGGCTTCTAGAGTAGCTAGAGACCCGTTCGAAGCATCAAAATGATCGCCATCATGAGTACACATGATCCTGAGAATATGAATACGATATCTCATAATTTGCCCTCAGGGCATGAACAAATCACTTTTTTGCATGACCATTTTTGGACATCCATAACTTTACGGAAAAGTTTAGTAAAAATCTGATTTTTATCTGGTAATGTTATGAATGTCCAAAAAAATGGTCATGCAAAAAAGTGATTTTTTCATGCCCTGAGGGCAAATTATGAGATATCGTATTCATATTCTCCGGATCATGTGTACTGATGATGGCGATCATTTTGATGCTTTGAACGGGTCTCTATTTACTCTAGAAGCCGAGTTCCGAATTTCACATCATGTTTTTGCAGCTTCGCTGCAGCAAATGTGCGACAGAGCAGCACCTTCAAAAATTTATTCTGGGTAGGCCTCGGTCATATCTCCAATCATAGAAAGTATGGCGAACAGGAAACAATCGATGTAAGAATAATGCCGTTTTGAAAAAGTGCCCATTGATTGCGTCATCACTACGCAATAACTATGCGATGAAGTCATACCATAATACCATGATCATATTCTCCGATGGATTTGGTACATCATACCTGAGTGCCAGAATGATGCATTTCCTGGGCAAAAAGATACAACAAATTCGAAAAGTGTACGGTGACTTTGCGGCGCGACTGTATATACCGTTTTTTATGTGCGTGCTTTGTAGCGCTCACTGATTAATATTTATATAAAAACTATTAGCGAAAAAAAATTGGGACATAAATAAAACCGAAATTAGTCAGTTCGTGATACAATTCAGGGTACCGTATCCTACCATTGATTGAACACCTCACAGATTCTTGAACGTTGATGAATTTTTGAATCATTCGGAATTTGAATGGTTCGGTGTAGAAGCCATCTGGCACATAACAGAACAATTGATATCGATCGCTGAAATATTTGACCACAACTTTTACCATGAATTTTCATCTATATCGCCACAACATGTTCCGATAATACGATTTCAACTCAGCTGAAGCGACAGTGTTCAATTGTGGGCATGCTCCCGCACCTCCGTCTTACCAGTCCCGACTTCAGTGAACTATTTCCAAAGCTATTTTCCTTATTTTTAATTAATGATAATCGCACGGACATTTTCAGCGAACAAGCAATGCATTGAGCATCCCGACTTCAATGAGATCACGAGATCCTGCGAATGTATTTGAAATTTAACTGTACTTCTTTTTTCTGTCAGTGATATAATCTGTGAGAGAAATTATATCGAAAAATATTATTAGTGCACGAAAATAAAAATACAAGGGAAATCACAACAGTTTTTAAGGGAAACTCGATGCAAAGTACTGCGCGGAAGTGATCACTCATGACGGAAGAAGACAATTGCTGGAGATGCCGAGTATAATATTCTTAATTTCCTTCCGATGGCTAAATTCAGATTACCCAAAGAACAAGGTGTATGATGTCGACCACTTCATTGATGAGACTAAGAAAGCAGATAATTTCCATCTCATGGCAAGTTTCTCACTTTTATAAATTTCGAAAATATTCGAAAAAATTGGAATTATTAATAAATATGATAATCAAGGTGACAGAAATAATCGTTCGTCAACACTGCTGGGCGACCATCTACTACAGAGAGATCCACGAGGTAATCAGTCGAGTTCGAGAAAAACGTCTAGAGAGATGTGAGAAATGAATAGACGGAGATCAGTTTATCGAACTCTAGTGAGCATTATCTCCAGGTGCATAGGGTCGGGCAATTTGATGGAATGTAGAAGCATTTAGGATTCAAAACTGGATGGAGGGGCAAATGTTCAATTGCAGAGGTACACACTCACGCCGAGCGGCTACGGAAAGCATCAGGTAGCTTAGTTCTGCAACAATAAACTGAAAACACCCGAGGAGGGAAGTCGCAGATTCGTGTGCGATTGCATGAAATAATTTATTTACTTCGAAGTACTTTGAATAAATCATTTCAATATTACAACGAAGAATCTTTCTTACAATGGATAATACAGCGAAAAGGGCGTCTTTGGAGATCGTGAATTTGCAAAATCGAGCTCCATTTCTTGCTAAAACATTGCGCGTGAATATAGAGCAGCTCGTAATTTCTGCATCTGCCCAGTGGAAATGACAACATCAGGAAACGAAATGACCGGCAGAGAAATGACTCTCTCAAAAGGCCATTGTCTCTCGCCAAATGGACACTCGTTCGTCATAGCCACAGTAAATCGTGGGAGCAATGCGAAGTTGACAATTCGTTCTGCTCTCTTCTTTCCAAGCGCGCTCTATCATACCATCCAATGATAGTGCGTGGAATATGAAGAGGGACCGACTCGTCACTACTAGATCTAGGAGTGTTATAAAAGTAACGGGGGATGTAAGAACAAGCATAATCATCCACCTGTTCTCATCATGAAGACCGTCCTTCATCTGGCTCTTCTTCTGGTCTTCATCCCGACACTCACGGAGGCACAAGGCCCCCGCTACTGGGCTTACTTTAATTCGTAAGAAAAAGTGTTATGTTGAATAGCCAGTGTATCGTATACCCCATTTACATTACTTGAATCTTGAGTTGAATATACACGTATTTAGATTCGAATTCTACAAATTTGCATACTAAAGGTAAAATAAAAGGTGTTAGGGATTTCCACGCAAGAGCGGCCTGTGCCGCCCCATGGTTTATGTAACAACGTATCCTGGAAAAAAGAGTATGTTGCGATACTTCAAACCGCCCGTATTGTGAACACGTGATCGGGGATTTGCTTTTACTATTGATTACTGATGAAATAAAAAAAATCCTTGCAGTTGTTTTTCTGACTGCACAAGTCGACAAGGCAGCGACCACTTCAACTGCCAATCAATGTGCAGGTACTGTAAGAAAATTCCGCATATCGTTCATATCGCCTTATATTTCTCATGAAGACTTTTTGATTCATGTATCAAACGTTGTGTTCCGGCTCTGGGGCGACAGTACAGTAAACACCGTATTAGCATTTGAAACTTATGATACTTTGAACACAGATGATACAAAAACATTTTTTGCTTTGTACGAATAATAATGTAATCATCACTTGCGGAACTAATTAATAATTTGAGCACGATACTTGATGTTCTCTGTTCTCACAATAACATATATTATACAAAATAAATATAGCAATGAGGAAGTGCGCGTACACGTTAGTGAACTCAAAGTGGAATTATTGATTTAAAAAAAATATATTTTTAAAAAAGGTTTAGAATAAGAGCTTTCGATTTTGTATATTAGAAGAAGATACGTATAATTTGACTATTACCATGACATGATAGATCAAAGTTCATTACCACGTCTACAATTTTCTAAGTTTTCCAAAATAATGTACAATGTCTAGAAGTAACCTTCATGTTTTCAGCTCCCGATGTGCGAGCGAGCGTGAGGACCCTACCACGACTCCGATGCCCCTCTGGAGAGAAGATCCCGCCAAGTACAAGTCAAGCGCTCATATACTATATTTCTACACTCATGAACGCATATACTTGACTATTCTTTATGCTAGCATATTTAGGCGGAGGCGTGGAATAAGCTGAATGATCGATGGAATGGAAATGGAGGAAATGGGGGCAATGGGGGCGGATTTGGAGGTAGTGGAGGATTTGGAAGCGGTAGAGGAATTGGAGGAGGAATTGGTGGTGGTGGATCGTCTGGAGGACTCTGGGGCAGACGGAAATGATTGCAATACTAGAGCTAGATTTTGATCTTCGATTTTGTTGTTACTCTTTAGTTCTTTCATTTGTTGGTCTCGTTTATTGTTTTGTGATAAACTGTGTTTAATATTTTGAACGGTTTTAAGGTCACCGCAGTAAGAAACACTCACAAATCTATATTTTCAATCAATATTTTTTGTTAGACTCTCCTCTGGATTATCTGGCCCACTTTCGGGGGGGGGGATTGGAGATGATTTCGTCTGATCCCAATATACGATCTTATCTCGTGTCTATTAAATTACTTAGTCGTTATTATTAGATTACATGGGAGTGTTGCTGATATGTACGAATTTCGACGGATTTTTGACTATTTTATGATCCCATTGAGATAAATTATTCGAAGTTTCAATTGTCGAAAACAATATAAATCCACCTTCCGTGGGAAGGTGGCGTATCCTGGCTTTGCAAGCAAAGTCGTAATAAAAGGAGTGAGATCTTACTATTCAAAACAATTCAATAAAAGTCCCGGGATCAAAAGCCAAAATTCGCCCTATATTTTCTGAGATTTCGCCAGGAAATCTGAACAATTAAGGTATAAAATTATAAATATTTACGCAAGAAAATATATAGCGAATTTTGGCTTTTGATCCCGGGACTTTTATTGAACTGATTGTTTTGAAAGATCTCACTCCTTTTATTGATTTGAGGTTTTGCCAAAATTCACTTAGCTGTTGACTTTGCTTGCAAAGCCAGGATACGCCACCTTCCCACGGAAGGTGGATCTCGGGACTTTTCTTGACGCGGAGCGATTGATTTGTTTTCGTGATTACCGATTTCTGCTTACAAGCTTTGAAAGGATAGTGATGGGAAAGCATTTTAAAAACTAGGGTTTTTTTGCTATTTCTCGTGATCAAACTCTGTTGAGATAATTGTATTATCCTCCTCCCCTATAATTCCTCGATCTTGGATACCACGGTCCATCCCGTCGAGAAGCGACGGTACCGTATTCAAGACGCTTGGCAATGGCTAGAAAGATTGCATCGCCTCATTAGGTGTCTTCGATGTGGGCAATTGTAAAGTAAAACAGGTCGGAAGCTTTCAACTCCCTCATCCTCCCTCTCCTCACCCAGATGATTCAAAAGTTCACAACTGAAAGTACCAGTTCGAACCCAACAAACCATGTCGCCTTAAAGGAGGAGTGAAGGCAAAGTTCAACTTTGGACCCTGTCATTACCATGACCTGCTCCCTTTAACGACTAAAGGCTCCAAAAAAATTACATTAATATCTCAACTCTTATCAGAGTTATGATTAGTTGGCTGAATGCCATGGACGCTTGTGGGACAGGGAAGTGCGCGAATTCAAATATCTTGAAGTTTTGTCAAAAACTGGTGGGGATCGAACCCGCAACTTTCCGATTACATGACGGCTGCTCTACCACTGAGCTATCCTATCGATATGTGTACGCTTCCTAGCTCGCGCTATGATCTTTGGAGGGTGGAACCTCCCTTCTATCGATGTGGCTACTTTGCCGAGAGCCCTCCTTTAAAGAAGGAGTGTCAGCAAAGTTAAATTTTTGACGCTGTCATAACCATGACCTAGACAATCATCCCATGATCATAGCGCGAGCTAAGAAGATAGGCAAAGGTCAATCGCATAGCTCAGTGGTAAAGCAGTCGCTGCGTAATCGGAAGGTTGCGGGTTCGAATCCCACCAGTTTTTGAAAAATCTTCTAGTTTTTTGAATTCCCGCACGTCCCTTCCCTTCAAGCCTTCCGTGGCATTCTGCCAACTAATGATAACTCGGTTCAAAATAGAGATACGCATTTGAAATTTTCAGAATCTCTTAAGGTTGTACAAAGGTCGGTAATGGTTATGACAACGTCAAAATTTCAACTTTGCTGACAGTCCTTCTTTAACCATGTAGGGTTATTTAACACGGTGATTCCAAATACGGTACTCGTTTAACCTTAGCTTCGAATTTGTATCTCGTTCCCGAAGGTTGTTGACAACTTGAGACTACTCTTAGTGTTTACGACCTTTGACCTGACCGAGAGAGAGAGGCGCCGGGGAGGGAGAGAGGAGGAGTATGCAGACTATGCATTGCAGAGGGATAAATTCGCGCGGGAAAATGTTTGAAAGACGTCAGCACCTACCAAACCCAATCTTTTCGAAATTAAGCTCATTGGATTCGCCGTATCAACATTAGTATACAATAGGTCGGTAGGAACTTGGAATTTCCATTGAGAGCTTGGATAGCCGAAAATGTGCCCGAACCGCCAGAGGGGTCAAAATTTCGAACTTGAAGGCGATTTTCGCACCTTTACAGTAGGAATTTCACAAATCTGAGAAGTCTCTAGGCGAGCAACCATGTACGCTCTATCGAATGAGCTATATCACGTCTGTACGATTCTCGCGCCACCAACTCAAAAATCCGAGACGCCGCGAAACCGACAAAAATCGGAGTCAGCCTGAGACACTTCCGGTTGTGATATAGACTTGAAACTTCTGATTTAGCATCCCTTAGGTTCCCGATTAAGATCCCCAAAAGCTGGATACGTGGATTATAGGTTGAAGGGATGTCGATACCCTACCCTCTCAGGAACCTTTCCGACTGTGGGAATCTCTAGTTTCCCGGCCTAAATTGCCCCGGCGCTTCGCGCCGGGGCAAATTATTTTCAAAATCTTGAGCCACGTCTAAAGTTTGTGAATAACTAGCTAGCAAAACATTGCTCTCTCAAATCCCCTTCTCTTTCTCTATTCGAAAAATCGAGGCGGATTATGCAGAAAAACTCTCAGCGATTTTCAATTATTAATCAGCAACACGTGGGAGACGAATCGTGCTGAAACTTCGTTGTACTCTCCTCAAAAAGTGCGCTCTCAAGCCGATAGAAAAGCCATGTAACAGGCAAAACATGGAGATCGCTATGCCTTGTTAACAATTTTGCAAGAATTGGTATAAAATACGAACGATTTGGCTGAATGATCATCTCACTTTACTTCTGATGAAGTCCTTCCTCTCTCTTGTTCTTCTGCTGGTTTCGTTTCTGGCGCACTCGGAGGCCTACGGCGAGGCTTATGAGAACTATGGCGACCGCTACTATGCTTGTTTCAATCCGTATGTCCTAATATTAGCACTCTTTTAATTGAAACTTCTGTAAAGTACATAATAGTTGCTCCGAATCTAAATTCAACAATTTGTGATTTATTATTTGCAAAAAATCGCATTCTAGTTGCGTCAGAGACTGCAGAAACCAGCCTAACCCCGAGCACTTCAACTGCGATTCAATGTGCAGGTATTGTGAAAACAAATACAACTTTTTTTTAAAATTATGTTCTTACGTTCGCAACTAGAAGGGTCAGATGATGAATATATTATTCAAACTTTTTTAGCAACAGATGTTCTCACTTGCGCAATAGGCCTACGCCAATTCCACCATGGAAACAAGATGCAGAGCAGTACAAGAAGTGCAGAGCAGTGCGTCTGGGACAACCTGCTTGACCGCTGGAATTGTAATCGAAAGGGAGACAATGGCGGAGGAAAGGGAGGCAATGGAGGAGGATTCGGAAGTGGAGGAGGAGTGGGAGGAGTGGGAGGAAGCGGTACCGGAGGAGGACACTGGAACCATCCCTCGAATGGAAGGCGTTGATGAAATTCATTGGTCGTCGTTCGACAACTTCAAGGGATGGCTGTTCTTCTCCAGTCATAAATTGTCATTCATTCCGTTAAATACCTTCGTAATGAAAACGATGAAATTATGATGGAAACTAAAAGGAAGAAATGGTGGCCGAGGCAATGCAATGAAAGAAGAGGTTGATGCAAGATTGGGGGAGGATTCGGTAGCAAAAGGGAAGCAAGGGAAGAGAGTGCGGAAGCTAGAGTTCGTAATTCGTAATTCGGGTCACCGTCTCTTCATTTTGCACACTCTCTCGACTGGTTGAACGGCGAGAGAGTGTGTAGAATGAAGAGACCGTGATTTCATTTCTCGAACTCTGGTCAATGGAATGCTGAATTGCGGAACGGACACGGTTTTACCTCATCTGGTGAAGATGTGAGATATTAAGAGGTCGTAATTCGGGAAACCATCGTTTAATAATAATTAATCATGCTGTTGCGGCACAGAAAAATAGATTGTGAAAACGTAAGCAACGAAAAGCTTAAGATACGATGTCGCAAGTAAGCAACAAAGGAATGGGAAGATATTTCGCTTCTTGACAGGTTTTTTACAGCACGAAGCGAAGATCGACCGAATTTCGCACGCTGGAGACTAGCTATTGCTATTGTTGAGCATAATTGATTACCGATGGAGAGTGAAGTCGAGAGATCCATTACCGTGTGCCGCCAACGTCCTGTCCGTTCTAAAATATTCGGTTGAACACTTTCATTCTTGCTCCCAACACCCCCCCCCCCATCAAATCTATCTCAAATTACCTCCTCTTTTTGCTTCAGAGTGTTTCTCTCCTCATTTCCGAATTTTCCTCATTTTTTGCGTAACATGCTCAATTACAGAATTAACACTAATAGCGCTCTTCGAGGAAATGACGGAAGGAAGGGAGGGATGTGACTGACTGTTGGAGCTTGAGAACCCATACCACGGTTTCCTTTCAGCACAATGTCTCCATAGATTAAGCGGTAAGAAATTAATGGAATGGAATTTTACAAAGTCTCCGACCTCAACGAGCTGCATGAAAGAGATGGAAAATGATTCCGTTCTCTCCTCGTTTCGCATGCTCTCTCGCTCTCTGCCTAATCATTGTGAGAGCACACGAAACGAGGTAGGCGCATCCCGAATTGGCCACACTACTACTGCGGTTGGCATCTGCTCCCTCCTCTCCTTCATACATCGACGCGTCCATAAGTCACGCCCATCCTCACTGTTTGCCTCTTCTTGCGCATGTTTCACCTTCCTTTTCAGACTTTTCGGCAAAAATGACATCCGTATATTTCCAAGCGCGGTGCCGCAAAGAAAGAAAACGCGAGTTGGGAAATGACAAAAACGAGTGTTCGAGAAAGCACAATTCCAGGAACTCGACGAAGCGATAGTTCGCTAACTCGCCTGTATAAACTCGGACTGGAGGAGCTCGGGCGCAACATATTCCTGAATTTAAGTGTTGTGAATTCAGCGAAAACTTGAAGATCTTGAAGAAGAAAATGTGGCTTCATCACAATGACAAGATAATCATCACAAATACGTAGAATATCGTGTAATCTGAATCGGAGTGTGGTAGATTATACGCTGATCTGCTGTTCACCCCATCCTGGACTGGACATATGATTCTGCTGCAATTAGTCGCATTATGAACGTCAAACTCATTAAATTTTGGAAATCTGCAAGGGATCGATTTGAAAGAAGTTGGAAGAGACAATTAATAGTCTTCTCCGACTTTCGATGGAGACAAGTCGTTTGCATATAGAGGGCGCTAAGTCGGAATAGAAAAAAAAGAATTATTCAGTATTCTTGATGCTTATGACATTAGAAATGCTGGTGATCGAAGGGCATGCGCCATTTTGGAATGAGTATTTACAATTTTCTCATACGAAAAAAATGTGAATGTGCGTGCCTGTGGGCGGCTACCATTGCGACAACAAGGAGGACAACGAGAAGACATCTGAGCATCGTGTCTCGAACTGGTCACAAATCGATTGCGCTGCTATAAATGCGTGGGCGATTTTTCATGGAATGGATATTACATCGGATGCAGAACTCGTCTATTCATATGTTTCTGGAGGAGAAGTGAAAGAGTGTGAGAAATGAAAAGACAATTTCCTGAATATAAACAAGGTACTAATTGACAAATTGAAAATACTATAAGAGCAAAATAAGAGTAAGAAATCGCATTTGAGTATCCAAGAATTGCAGAATATGAGGAGTAAACATCGAATTTGATTTGTTTTCTGGGAATTTCTCGATCATCTTGCTCGGCCATCCTCTGATTTAGAGGCGAGATAAAGTGAGAGTAGGGGGGGGGGGAATTTTGGACAAAAATAGGATCAATCAATCCTATTATTGCAAGCGGAGACTGCACCATAGCTCTCAACCTGTCAGTCACTCAAAGCCCACGACCGTTGTATTTTTGATCAATTTGTCAGTCACTGAGGTGCGTACTATGTTTTCAGCCGACTTGCCCATTAAATTGGCCATTTTAAGTACATCGGAAATGCACAACGCTTCAGTTTGCGCATTTTACTTATGAAAATTAGTGATGACATATCATAACATGATCACCTTTCACATACTCTCGCATTATGCCTGACCGGTGAGAGAACACATGAAGTGGTGAATGCTGCAATGGGCTGGAAAAGAACTATGACGTCCCCCTTTGGTGTATCAAAACAGGCATGACGCCATAGTTCTCATCCGACCTAGTTCCGGTGAAGGCACATGCCGACTCGGCAACTCTGCTAGAAACATATTAATTGCCTGTTATGCGGTTATTGCACGATCCACGATCAACCATCACAACTGAGATACCCCATTTCATATCGTCTCCACGCTTTTTATATTTCCCCGGTCTGGCATTGGAAAATATTTTCACGGACCAGTTGCATAGATATTTTTCCGATAGAAATCCATTAAGGACAATATATCGTATTTTGTTGCTGACAAACCTTGGCTTGTCGTCGCTTACAAACACGTAAGTGTTGAAAGTGCAGGGCAGCACGAGGGAAGGAGCGGTAGCATGTATGTTATGACCTTGTCTAACGTCATAGTGCTGCCAACCCTACAGAGCTGTGTCAACAAGAAGCAAATGAGTCATAGTGCTGCCGACCCTACAGAGCAGTTTCAACAAGAAAAAAAAGACACTTCAGATATCTACCATTCTCGCGCCATTATTTTCAGGCCATCCAGTTGAGTTGCTATCAATGACGTTATAAAGTGGATGTTGTTTGCTCGTCAATTAACTATACTTAAAATAGCGAATCATGTATGCGACTTAGTTGCCAACGAAAGGGGGTAATAGATTTGACGGCAGTGTGGTCATCTATACACTGAACACTCCACCTTGCAGCTTTTACCGTGCATAAGTTATTTTCGCGCCTGATGGTAAGTTCTACTTACCACATTCATCAATTGCTTAATTTCTTTCATCCGTCTCTTGGTAGAGCAATCGCAGTTAGGCCGTTTATGATGAACAAAGAAAAAATAGAAAACAATATACATTTGAGAAAAAAAACACCACTCAGAAATGTCAAGTTTGTGTATGGTGTGCACGTTTGGTAACTGAACTCAATTTCACAGTTATTTTTGTGTTGCATATGATCTATTTTTATCAGTTGCGGATTGGAAACTCATGCTATGTATTTCCATCTCTGAATCGTTCGCTCATGGTCGGCCATCGGCTGATTTGTTGTCGAGATAACGGAAAGATAGGCATCGCTCGGAGCATTTTTAGTAATTGGGCAGTAAACTTGGTCAACCGATTGTTCAGGAACACGTCAGACACGTCAACATCCCAGTAGCAACAGTGCATGAATAATGCCCGAATTGGCCAAATTCGCCTATTCATTCGGCGTAATTAAAGTCTGATCTTGAATGGACTGTATTTAAGGCGATCTAAACAACGACTCTTTATTTTAATTTGTTACCCAGTAAACTTGAAGTTTCCTCTCTAATTGTAGTCGTAACTTCCATTTCATGTCGTACCACTTAATGAAACAATAGTGATATTGTTATTTACGTTAAGCTTCTCTCAGATGATCGCCAATGATGAGGATCAAGCATACGCTGAGTCGCTCGAGAACTTCATGAGGGAGGTTGGTGCCGATTTTAGTGCGAATTTCTTCGGAAAACTGTTTATTTTGCCTATCCAGTCACATACGCTGAGTGTGATACATAGAGGGAATGGGTGGAACATTTTTCCAAGTTCCGAAGACACGTTTCGATTCAACACTTAATCTAGCTGCAAGGCAGAGGAAAATAGCTATTGATATGTATCTAAGAATTATATGTTTTCCAGGCCCGACTCGAGGAGTTTACGACGAACCTAGTTGACAAGGTAAATAATTGGATTACAATATTCTATTTTTTGCATTTTTATGTTCACGTCTAAAATTGCATTTTGTAGGAAGGTGTCGCCGCGTGCCCTTACAACCGACAATCTGAGGTATTTTTTGAATGAAATTGTATTATTTGTGAAAATTATATTTAGGAAGAGGCTGGGACGCATGAGAGGATGGTCGAGGTGGATCGCGCGTATGATGACGCTGTCAGCTCCTTCATTACTGAAGTACCTGCCTTTTGAGATGTTACTAAGCATGCACGACTTGGAACTATCTATCACTCAGTCACTATCAGTACGAGATATAAAGGCACTCGGATGGGAACTATTGCGTAAAGTCGTCTTTGATACATAAAAAGCTACATTACGCAATAGTTTTCATGAGACCTAATACCGAGAGAAATATAGTAAGTGCACAGTGAAGATTGTCCGAATGCCGAACTCCAAACACTCTTTTTTCGAATTAAAGCGACTACTCGAGGAGCGCCGACTCGTCCAGGAGCACATTGGCAAGGAGATCCAGGGAGTCGAGCTCACGCCCGAGGACATGACCGATTCCAAGGTAGCGTAATGGAAGTTGTTCTTAATTTGAGGTTGATTAGCATTGCTAATCTGCATTTTAATATTATTCCTAGGACACAAATATATGGCTACTTCCTAGCTATGGCAGTTGATTAACATCGTGATTGATGAATATTGACATGATCTTTGATATCTCAGGCGTACGAAGAGTACCTCAAGGCTCTCGGGGCTAAGATCGCAGAGGACAAGCATAAATTGATGCAGCAGGTGCAAGAAGAGAAATGGAAGAGGACAGGAAAGAGGACGCCGCCACTGCTACCTACACAGATATGGACTTAGATTGTACCTATTTTTCCCCTTGGATCTTATTAGACGTTATGTCATTAACTTTGTAACACTTCGAACGTCAACAATAAAGATATGCCAATGCAATAAGTATGAATTCACTTCCCACCACACTGTTAAATTTGCTATTTGAAATTTCTGGCGCAGCTACAACAAGGTAAGTGGAAGGGAACAGTGATCAGGGCGCCGCCCTTTGACAGCTTATCAAAGAAGAGATTCTGAGATACATCAAGTACGATAAGTACGAAAAGGAAAATCGAAACAGATATTTCAGCACGTTGAAAATGAATGGGGAGCAAGAAAGCAGCCATTCACGCAATTGGTTCCAATGTCTACCACTGGCAATCATCATCATTTAGAAAGGTATTTTCCGAATGCTGCAATTTATTGGGGTGACCGGAAAGTTCGTATAATTTTTTGTTTTTATTTCTTATTCAATGCTTTACAATTCTCAGAGACCAATGTATGCCCCCTTCTTTCTCACTACCTCCCTCCAGCGATTGGGCAGGGACTCGATTCCTCTCTTCCAGAATGCGGGTTTCTTCGAGACCGCCCAGCTCACGAAAGCCCTCACAACTTCATCTCGATTCTTGAACTTCTTTCCTTTGCAGAAGTCAGAGAGAGAGCGAAAGCAGTAGTAGTCGCATGGGGAGAGATCCGGGGAATACGGTGGATGGGGAATCCTCTCGATCTTCAGCTCGTCCATTTTCTTCTGGGTCATCTTCGCTCGATGTGGGCGAGCATCGTCCATCAGAAGAAGAATTTTGCCCTGGTTCAGGAGTCTGGGAGGGACTCTAATCGCGACATCTTCCAGTTGTTCAGAGAAGAGGTCGGCATTGATGCTGGTGCCAGGGGCGAGGATCTCCCAGTAGATGGGACCGAGCACTGAGAAGAAGAAGCAGAGGAGTTCCTTCTTTCCGTGCTCTTCCTTCTTTGGGACGGGCGTGGGCTTCTCATCTGCATCCACCCATTGCAGTCTCCTCACAGGGTTATCGTACGTGATCCACTTCTCATCTGTAGCGATGATGGAATTGACCCATCGAAGATTGGATCTACGATGGAGTAATTCCCGACACGACTTGAACACGATTTTTCAGCTGTTCGGGGGGCAGGTCATGGGGAATCACTTGTGGGAGTTTCGGCTTCTTCCCAGATCGATGGAGGATATCGGACACCGTTGATCTGGGAGTACAAGTATCCTTCTTCAACTCACGCACACTGGCCATGGGCTTGCGCTTCATTGTGCGGAGAACGAGAGGCTGATCGAGGGAGGGAGGGCGTCCAGAGCGGGGTTGATCATCGAGACCAAACTCCCCTTTCTTGAAGCGGGAGAACCACTTATAGCAGAAGGGTATGGAGGGGGCGCCAACTCCTTCCGACTGGGCCAGGGAAGAGTGGGCCTCCTTCACGGATCGGCCAAGACGGTAGTAATGAAGTAAAACTGTTCGGAGGTAGAGATGGGAGTCCATCACAAGAATCAATGTAGCAACTAGGAGACTGATTAAATCCTCTCACTACTCAACGTCAGAATGATGCAATACATTGTTGACAAACAGATTGCGCAAGCACTGCATTTGATCGCGAACTGACTTTTTTCCGAAGCATTATACGAATTTTCCGGTCACCCCAATAGAATCTTTTCTGGAAGCACCAAATGGACAACATTTAATACTTATTTTAACTATTATTAATAATTGATTTATTTAATAAATAATTAAATTAATATTATTATTATTATTATTACGACACTTTTCATAACATACCTCGATTTTCACAAGCGCTGAGATCTCTGCTCTCAGGAAGCGGCCCAATGCGCGCAGTTCCGGGCTCCCAAATGCGAGATCCATTGAGATTTGGAAGCTAGAAGTATCTATGTCCTGCAAATGTATATGTTTGAATATAAAAGGTAAAGGTAAAGGTACATCCCGTCTTCGAGACTGGGCTCGCGGGAGAACACTACTAGGCCATTGTCAATTTGGGCGGATTCAGTCCGGACTGCCCACCTTTCGCCAGACCTATTTACCTGAATGATCTAGTCACGACTACCAATACCCGTCCCAATGGGTAGGCGCCTTGGTGGGGCGGAGACGGTGTCACGGCCGGGAATCGAACCCGGGTGGGATGGAATGGGAGGGCGCGCCATAGATAGACACTGCAAGCTCCGCCCACTCGGCACTGACACTTTCTTCCTCGAAAGCGAGATCAGGGGGACACAGGCTCCATTCGCAACCAAATCACTAGTTCAAAAATGAATTTGGAAGCTCTTTTCGTCCTCTATCGAATGAGCCTCCGGGACCCTGGAAAATCCATCTCTAAGTAGGTCAGCATACAAGTTTTGCTACTTGGCCTAGAAAACTATAAAACTCGTATGCTGATCTACTGAGAAAAGGATTTTCCAGGGTCCCGGAGGCTCATTCGGTAGAGAATGAAAAGAGCTTCCAAATTCATTTTTGAACTAGTGATTTGGTTGCGAACTCATAATATGTATCTTCGATTTCGAAACG
Source organism: Pristionchus mayeri (assembly GCA_036245805.1). NCBI lineage: Eukaryota > Metazoa > Nematoda > Chromadorea > Rhabditida > Neodiplogasteridae > Pristionchus > Pristionchus mayeri. Next base: position 36,293,965 of record BTRK01000003.1, read on the forward strand.
CGCATGGCTCGTGACACTCCCCGCTTCCTCTCCTCCCTCTCCCTCCACTCCTCTCGCCCTTCTCTCACCCGGTGTGACTAGAGAGCACTCTAAATACGAGAAAGCCCCTCTTCCTTTCTCCGTAGAGTTCGGGCGAAGCCCTACCCGATAGTTTCGAGAATTGAAAAGGCAATGGAGAAATAGGCTCCGCCCCTCTTTCTCCCGTCTCGCCTTTGGGGCCTTTCACGTTATGCTCAATTCACCCACATTTTGGGTCATATCTTTGCTCAAACATTAGGTATCAACCTAACTCAAAATGCATGATCCTATTTAGCCCCATGGGAACACATTAACCACACAATTAGGCCAGTGTGATAATTTCGGCCATCCACCTTGTGGTCCCTAGCCATAGACCACTACACCACTTCGTCTCTGTTTGAATATCAAGACATCAAACAATTACATCATATTCAGATACCACTTGTGTGTCACATATTTAGGCATGCGAGTTCATTGAAAAGTCTTACTTTCGAAGAACATATTCTTGAATTTGCTTTCGCATCGAAGAGTACATCGACAAGCACGATCAAACGTTGGCGGTAAGATTTGTCGACGCGGATATTGACTGTCAAGACGCCTGATTTCTGAAAAGATTTGCTCAGTCTGATCCGCATTTATACTTTTTGTGTTAACAATTTAAAACTTGTTAAACGCTTCCCCATTTGTTCCTATATTGTCCAGACTTAGATCTAATATCTCATAAGATGCATGATACATCGCGAATACGCAATCGCTGTATCACACACTTTTCCGAACAACATTGAAAAGGGTTATAATGTACCTCAGAAATATCCATCTGATTAAAGTGGGGAAATTTCTGATTTGTAGCCCATTCTTCGGCCATGCCTTTCCACGCCGAGGAGACCTGAAAGTCACCTGACTGTAGTGAATATAATTATTATGTAAATGTGGACACAATGTAGGATGGGAAAATCATATCAGGCTGAGTCGTACGTTTTTTTCCGATTTTTACTTTTAAATGTTTCGCATATTCTGGTCTTTGGTTCTAATTGATTATCATTTTGATATTTAAATATTATTAGTGCATGGATGCTCTCTTTAGCGCACTTTAGTCCAGGCCTCTTGAGAGGGCCTAGTGGTCATAGTTTGAAGTCAAAGTATCCGCAGCTACGAATGTAGCTGCGACTTTCTCAGATTAGATCTTTCAAGTGAGTCGTGATTGGGCAAAATAATCAACACTTTCGTGAAGTGTGATGAACGTGAATCACAATAATACATGTGATTCGGATTTGGCACAGAAGACCTGTTCAAATAAGGTGCAAATTTCAGAGTCGTGTTCAGTTCGCCATGACCAAAGTGTGTTTCGTTTACTGCGCATCCGCACACACTGGCCTATCGCAATAAAACCTCTCATCGTAAAGCTTCCTACATGAGGGGCGTATATTTGCTTTATGGTGGGCTGTCATCATTACAATCACAAGCTGCAGTTATCAACACTTATATGATGAAATTTACACATCGAAATCAATGTATTTCAAAGCTTCTTGATTAGATGATAGATGGTGGTCCCACATTTGTGTGTTTATCAGCATCAGCTACCCTCATACTATCCCACATTAGCTTCGCACAGTCATGGGATTCCTGCGAATTTAGAAATGGTACTCCAAAAATAACCAGTAAAAGTCAAAATTTTGATCGGTGAGGTCAATATCCGGATTTTTCAATAAATATCATTTTTGAAAAGGTGATGACGCGAGGTCCCAAATTTCACGAATGGTAAAGTTACCCCATAAAGTAAGTTTAAAGCGCTCCTATACAAAAGCCAGTCACTATAACATAAAAGGTAAGAAAGTTGCCAACTCAAGTGTGATTTATTTTATACATGGCTCATTTGCAATTCTCTAATCCTGGGATTGAGTAAGCTAGCACCGCTTTCAACCACTTTTTTTAAAGAGCATTCAAGGGGTTTCTAATGTATATGAAGATGTCTAGCCTATTTTCCTGGCAAAGAAACAGCGAGCCCAACTCTTTCAAAATTTTCGTAAAAAAATCGATCGTGGTTAACGATCGATTACTTCAATGATTTAAAAGCACGGCACAATTCGAACATATGATTATAAGTGTGAACTGTACCCCTACATTATCCTACGGATCTGTACTGATAGGATTCGCTTTTTAGGTGACTTTGAATTGCACCTCCAAAATTGGAAAAAAACTTATGACTCAACCTAATATATCAAAGGCGGCTTGACGTCATAGTTCTCATTGTATATTCTAATGAGACGTGGTTCCGAAAATACGTTACAAAGTAATATCTTGATAAACTTCTGAACGTCAATTATGTAAATAATATATAACGAACGAGTTCAGTATTATTGTACGATAAGAAACCGAGCGTTACTCATAGGGGAGGACACAAACAAAGCCGAAACAAAACTCCTGCACTCACCAGCTTGATCGCACTACTTTCTTGTTTACTTTCAACGGCAAGATCGAGAATCATCCAGCGAAGTTCGGTGGGTAGATGAGGCATGATACCATCATCCTGTTTGCCTCCCGAAGCAATATCCTCGTTGACCATTGCGCCGAAACTTCAGTGCACGTTATTACAACATAAAAAGTGATGGTGTGAACGTGTTGAGGCGTTACTCGGCTTATTTTCGAGTGGAATGAATCTGTGTGGACGATTGTTTGTGAAGAGCAATTACTGAAGAACAATAATAAATAAGAAAGGACGGGAAAAGAATGACGTGAAAGGTGAGAGAAGCGGAGAGAGTAAAGGTGTCCAATATATCTTCTCGTGGAGGGGGGAGCTAACGAATCCATACCGACACAGATGGCGCGCAAGCACAAGCCGAACAACAAGGAGTTGGATATTCTGATTAATCAAGCCTATGAATATGATATAATCATAAGTCGCACTCAGTGATGTAAGGGGATATCTTGTGAGTTCCGGAGTATCTTTTTCCACCAGATGTCATTCATAGAGAAGGAGCATTCACAAGACACGATCTCTTCATTTTGTGCACTCTCTCGAAGGTCAGATTGGCGAGAGAGTGTGCTGAATGAAGATAGTTTACTTCCGTAGGGGAGACCCAGATGGTGAGGCGCGTCAACTCTCCCTCATATTCATCCTCTCCTCTGCGAGAGAAGTGAGGGGAAGACTGGGGGGGGGGTGATTAGTGAGCTTTGTGGTTAGCTCCATAACATTTGTTCAGCTTCGCGCTGAGACTTTGAGGACAGATAGATAATAACTTCACCACTGGCAGAGAACGGCACTGGTACAAAAGAAAATAAATAATCGATTTGACAAGTTTATCATTGAGAGTTATGCAGAATGATACGTATGCCATAGACGAATATATCATACGTCTAGAATAATATTCTAGAATACTCATCATGCAATTGATAAATAAATTGGCAAATGCAAATGGGCCAGCATATGCCAGTACAGCATTAAAATTCGAAATATACGTTTATTTGCTGTCACTTACAACCACCATCACTTGATAGGGACCATTTCCGTGCACTGAAATAGTGGAGCAATTGCATATTTTCAGGGAATATCAAGTCGAGCATATGTCGACCTTTTGTGCACATACCTTTCAGGTCACAATTGGCGGCGGTAAATGATGGAGGTTTTTCGTTGAGAACACAAAAATATGTACATGATTTTCCTCGTGCAGTAAGTCCCTAAACATTGAGCAATTAGCATGCACGTTTTGGTAGATGCAATTAAATTCAATATTGTTGTGACAAATACAAACAATTGGCACTCACTTCTGCGATGCGCCCAATCTCCTCGGGAGTCAGAAAATCAGCCCCCTTTTTTCTCATCTCCATGTATGTCACTCCTCTTTCATACATCGTCACAATAAGAGTGACCCAGTCCACACCCCACACTCCGAGCAAAAATAAATATCCATCCAGCTGTTGATCTATTTTTATGGTTTTGAAGTGTCCAGCCCATTCGATTAGAAAATTGCCTTAAAATAATCGTCTCTAATTAAATTAACATAACTAACTAATTATCAGATATGCATAACTATAATTGACAAATAACATAATGTGATCTCACTCTGATCAGTCAGGCATCCTTCTTCTACTGAAAGCCAAAGCTCATAAATCGACGTTTGAGAGGCAAGGTTAATCACTAGATTACTGCAAATTAGTTTCAAATTGTCAAAATATATATTCTCGTAGACATTATTTAATTAACACTCACGCAATATCATTGTTTAAAGCTCTCCGTTTGACTCGTAAAATGTCAACTTTTCTTAGATTTTGGGTTAAATCAATGACCGATTTGAAGAACTGTTTAGAGAGAAGACCTTCGCCAATCTTAAGCCATCTAACTTTTCTCAGTATGCTGCCCAATTTGTATATTTCCGAGCTCCAATAATCAAGATCGATGGATATTTCGAAGTATGATTGCTCTATGCTCTTTAATGGCTCCTAAAAAGAAAAAAAAATATTTGCGCATAAGAGGCAACACTACATGCATGGTCACTAGATCGGATGAGAACTATGACGTCATACCGCCTCTTTAATATGAGGGGCGGAATGAGGCCATAGTTCTCATCCGATGCCTCTAGTACTTACCCTCCATTGCCTGGAAAGAGTGGGACGGTTAATATCAATTCTTGCCTTGGTATTTGGGCTGAGTACCGTGTCAACGAGCAAAATTACACGGCTTCGCATATTTTTACCGACGCGGATGGTAACAGTCAGGCATGTTTCTGGTTTCTGAAAAAAATTGATTGAAAAAATTGAAAAAAAATTGAAGTTTACTGAATATTTGCTCATTAAACTGGCAGCTTGCATTTTCTACACCACACACATTACATAAATCACGATCAAGGTGCTCGATATTTTTTTTCCATACATCATAATGCACGCACCTCAGATATCTCCATTTGGTCGATATGTGGAAATATTTGCTCAGCGGCCCATTCTTCAACCATTTCGGCCCACTCCGTCGATACCTTTAGTGGGCGAACATATTGCGATATTGTGAAATACATTTGTTGAAACGAATATATTAGGTTGATGCAAAAGTTTCGATACGCTTTCTCGTTTGCAAAAGTTTTGATACGTTTAAGCCGTAACTTGCTTCAGGCTTTAGATATTTTTTCTTGCATTTTTGTATGATATTAGTGTATTTGTAATCTTCATAGCGCACTTATGAGCATACATGAATCTAACTGTCGAAGTTTAGAATGCGAATTCAGAAGCATTGCTCCATAATTTTTTTTATGATAGACACTGAGATCTCTTTTAAAGTGTTCTATGGAAGCATGCACGTGCACTCAATACCGACACGAAATGGCGGAAATTGCAACCCATCTGTTTTATTTTAATGGACGCTTGTTCAAATAACCCAAATACCGAAAATTTACAACTTTTTATAATTTTTTTCCAGGTCAACCAATTGAAATCGATTCAATTTGAAACTATGATTGTAGTGTATCAATAGAGCCTCAAATAATGCCAAAGTAATATCTAAGACAGGCAACTATTATCGAGAAAATATCGAGAGAAAAAACCGTGTACCGAAAGTTTTGCATCAACCTAATAATTCCTAATTCGGGAAACTCTATCTTCATTTACTAAACACTCTTGTCGTTCGTCCGGTCGATAGAGTATATTGGGTAAAAATATATCATAGCTACCCGAGTTACGAATTCTTAAAATGAGTACATATGCATAAATATCACTCACCGACTTGCACGCATTTGTCTCCCTTTTACTCGCAAAGGCCAGATCGAGAATCATCCATCTGATTTCCCTTGGCAATTGCAGAATCCAATCACCTTCTCGCTCGCTGACGTCCTCCATTGCGTGAAGAAACCAACATTAAAGTATACAGTTGTTAAATATAATACATTTATTTTAATACAAATGGCACATGACAAAATATATAATTGTATGTAGTACTGCATATAAATGTGCAACTCACTCGCGCGTGCTGAGTCCTCAAGCGGCTGGTACTTTGAGTTTGTAATATGGTTTCGAAAAAAATGAATGCGATGGAGTAGCCAAAGGCAAGAAATCATGATGCATAAAATAGAGAAAGCACAAACAACTCTAATGTAAAACATGATTATTGCTCAAGGTCATAAGGTCACGATGATTTATTCGTTGTGCATTGTACTTTGTCTTCCGCGGATGTCATGCAAAGGTGACCATAAATTGTATGTAGAACGATTCAAGATTTATGTTCTAATCTTTTTACAACTTGTCGTCGTGATTTACTTTAAACTTCTTACTTTAAACTTACTTTAAACTACTTACTACTTAACTTACATGCGATTTAATCAGATGCTTCTAACGCATTATTAGCGATATTTGTGTAATGACGCTAGATGTATCGTACGTAATGGAAATTTAGGAACGAAAACCGTGCAATTTCCAAAAATATCACGTTTCGTGGATTATGGTGTATTTATATTTTTACGAGTTTTGCTTTTCGCATTCTTTTTTTTTGAATGCGTTTTCATAAAACGGATGGGATTTTACACGGAAATATGGCTAGAAATGCAATAAAAGCTCATGAAAATATATTTAATATTGACGAAATAGTGCTAAAACCCGTTATGGCTACTTCGTCAATATTTCATATTTTTTCACGAGCTTTTATTGCATTTCTAGCCATATTTCCGTGTAAAATCCCATCCGTTTTGTGAAAACGCATACGAAAAAAAGAAAGCAAAAATGCAAAAGTCGTAAAAAATAAAATTCACCATAATCCACGAAACGTGATATTTTTGGAAATTGCACGGTTTTCATTCCTAAATTTCCTTGACGTACGATAATGATTTTCTATGTATTTGTGGACTACAATGAAGATCTCAATAGCGCAGTATTCACAATACACTACCGTTCTACGTAATCGTCACATTAAACGGTATTTTCACTGCAAATACCGGCAGTTTTGGTATTATTTCAATTTCGCGAGCCGTTAGCGGAAGTGCTTGCAAATGTCAATGTATTTCTGCGTGTCTTAAACTTGCTCCACGCTGAATTTCGTGAATGATCTTAATAAAGTATTATTCATATTTACTGTCTTCCGCTTTCAAATATCCTTAGGAAAATGCAGCCGAATTTTGCGAATCTCAATAAACTCTCACTCTGTGTATAAATGGTATCCTCTATCGAAATCATAGTTAATTATTTCCCTAACTAGTCTCTACCATCACGCACTAGTCCGGGTTAGGAGTGGCTTCTTTGGAATGATTTTGTCATTCTGCACCCTTGCTCGTTTATCTGACCGGTGAGAGAGCGCGTGGTATGAATATGGCGTTCCCACAAAAAACAACCCTAGCCCTGCTACACGTCCTTGTTCACAGTTCACGGTACTACTCCATTTCAATAAACTTCCTCCTCGGTTTTTAATTAAAATTTTATCAAACTCCCACCCCCAGTTTGTTATTTGAGTTACGACTACGATTTTAGTTCCCTCTACCATGCGGGAAGAAGGAAAAATACTCACTTTTTACGATGATTTTTATTTTTTACGATTTTATTCTTTAGAGCAAGTTAACATAGTTCAAATTTTCATCAATTTGATCAAATGAAGTTACTGATTGTTACTTCTCAAATCAACGGAGTGTGTTAGGCAAAATTTCTGTGTATGTATCATAATTTGGAAGATTTTAAATTGGGGAGTTCCACTGTTCGTTGTGTAGCATGTCTATTTCTATCCATTCATATGAAATAACGATTTTTGCTGTTATATTCCAAGTGTACTCGAGCTGAGCGAGAATGAACGGGAGGGGAAGTGAGAGGCTGAGCATTTCCTTCGTCATTATTGCTAGTTTTCACCATCTGGTACGATGTAATGTGTAGTTGTCACTTTGTGATCTTCCTCATGCACTTTATCAGCTCTTTGACCACTTTGAGAGAATCACTGACTGACTCTTTGCTATCATTAGAGGTTGCGTAGGAATACCGTGCTTAGCTAATTATAATTTCGATACGTTATCGCGTTTGATCATGAAAAGAGTAGGGAAAACACGTTTTATAGCAATGGCACTTACAAACAAGTAACAATTGTGTAAGCCTATGATCACAAGCATTCCCAAAAACATGTAGAAGCCGGCAATGCCAAATATACATTTCCGATTATCTGTACTATATCGCGACGTAATAACATTTCCCGATTAGGTCTTTCGAAATTCCCTTATCATGCAAGAATATCCACTTGCGACGATTAATGCCGTTTCGAGTCTAACTACTTGTTTGATTCGAGGAAGTTTGATTCATTGTCATTGTAAGATCTTCGGTTGACATGCACGTGGTAATGTGAGTGACTATCTGAGAGAACCGAGCAATTTCTCCTATAGGCCGTACAGCAAAAAATAAAGTGTTGATTTTAAAATGTCCCTAGGAGTAACTTTTCACGTAGAGTTCGAAAATCGACCTTAGGAAGCCGTATCTCTGACCCCTGATTTTCTGTGGCGTGCCTCAACGCTGAGGTCGGTTTTTGTAAATCGTGAACAGTTGATCCAAACCCCACACATAGATAGTAATTCTTCAATAACTCGACGAGATAAGCACTTTTACTGTTGGAAGTGAAAAGCTAGCTCATCTGCGAAAAAAGTTGTGGCCCTTTGAATTTTCAAAATTTATGTCCTGAAAAGGTGTTTCAATGTGTGTCATTTTAATTATGATTATTAGATTCTTCGTGAAAAGTTACCCCTGGAACCAACTTTTAGTGAAACAATTCGTGCCCCATTGGGGTCTCCTAAATCAAAGAAAAGGAAAGTTGGTTCTCTTTTCGCAAATATATGACATTTTAAGCCAAGTAACAGCGAAATCCGATCAACTCTATGCAGTGTCTAAGAATACTAAGGTAGGGTAAAATTATAACACAGGAAAAACTACCATAATCTCAATTCGAGAAAATTCGATATTCTGAACTTCGATTTTTTGCATGTTTAGACTCATATATCTTTTCCATTTCGATTCGAATTTCCAAATTTCTAGGTAATTCTCGTATCACAGAGGAACATGTGTCAGAAAATATTCAAAGTTGGGTCACCACCTATAAGGAAGGTTGTCATATTTGTCCTTGAAAATGCACCGCAGGGTTGGAAAAAATATGTTTTTAATGCTAACAAGCGAAATTTCGAAGACAATCGGTTGCATTTATGCAGTAAAATACTTTTTCAACATTGGCAAACTATAATTTAATTGTGAAATTGCACATCCCTTTAATCTAAGAAAATATGATTTTTCACACCTGAAAATCTACATTTTTTAAAAAACGTCTCATATTTCGCAGTAATACATAAAATATTAATAATTCTGTTTGGAAAAGTGCCATAAAAATATAATTTAGCAGAATTGCACATAACAGAGCTTACAATTTAATTTCGGTCTTTTCCGATGCTCTAAATTTTGCATTTTTAAGGACAAATATGACAACCTTCCTTATAGGTGATGACCCAACTTTGAATATTTTCTGACACATGTTCCTCTGTAATACCAGAATTACGTAGAAAATTGGAAATTCGTATCGAAATGGAAAAGATATATGAGTCTAAACATGCAAAAAATCGAAGTTCAGAATATCGAATTTTCTCGAATTGAGATTATGGTAGTTTTTCCTGTGTTATAATTTTACCCTACCTTAGTATTCTTAGACACTGCATAGAGTTGATCGGATTTCGCTGTTACTTGGCTTAAAATGTCATATATTTGCGAAAAGAGAACCAACTTTCCTTTTCTTTGATTTAGGAGACCCCAATGGGGCACGAATTGTTTCACTAAAAGTTGGTTCCAGGGGTAACTTTTCACGAAGAATCTAATAATCATAATTAAAATGACACACATTGAAACACCTTTTCAGGACATAAATTTTGAAAATTCAAAGGGCCACAACTTTTTTCGCAGATGAGCTAGCTTTTCACTTCCAACAGTAAAAGTGCTTATCTCGTCGAGTTATTGAAGAATTACTATCTATGTGTGGGGTTTGGATCAACTGTTCACGATTTACAAAAACCGACCTCAGCGTTGAGGCACGCCACAGAAAATCAGGGGTCAGAGATACGGCTTCCTAAGGTCGATTTTCGAACTCTACGTGAAAAGTTACTCCTAGGGACATTTTAAAGTCAACACTTTATTTTTTGCTGTACGGCCTCTGGTCAGTTCTCTCAGATAGTCACTCATATATCATGTTTTCTCCTAGAACATTTCATCAAAATACAGCACTTACATTTTATAATAAGTACTGATGTCTGGGAACGATTCGTAACAAAATTTGTTATTGATACTGAAAGACACTAATTGTTGGAAAATACTCGTTATAGCCATAACCTTTGTAGTAACTAAATTCTAGTAGAGGAAGCCTGATATTCCATTCTCTCCAGTTATTATCCAGAAAACCCATAAGAACAGTATATATGGAAGCTTTATGTGAGTTAATACGTAATTCAGAAGGTATAGGCTATATCGTATAGCGTGTACAAATATTGTTTATTCCCACTCCCACAATTATAGTTACTAAAGTAAATAATTCCTTACTTCCAAGATACATAAACCATACATGAGAAATATATATTTTCTCTGAAAATTTGCTTTGAGTATCTGTGATTTTCGAAGTTTATTACGCGAGAAAGTTTTTTGTGACGATCATATATAATATTTTCGGTATTCCCCTACCATAATAATGGAATATCCATTTTTCTCCGTGCAAATATTTTTTTGCATCGGTCTTGGCATTTGCGTGATCAAATGCTTATCGACATCTAGCAAAGCTCTCCAATGATACCCACTAACGATTATCTTTTCTTGGTATTCCATAACTGATTTGACGAATATAATATTGTTTTCAGTATGCCCTCGATCTTCGGTGAATTCGAGTGGCCGATGTACTGTGTAACTGCAGTCTACGCGACTCTCACAGCAATCGGCATTGGACTCAACACGTTCATCGTCATTGCGACGATCAATACGAAGTGAGTAGTGTGAAATTCGAGTAATTTGTTGTATCACATCTTTCTAACGATCATGAAAGTGTGTAGTTGATGAGATAATTATGGTATTTTAATAAACAACATCCGGAACGAATATTTTGACGCGCATTAGTTAGGAACTAATGATCTCCCCTCGTTTGACAATTACTATTCAGGTCTCTTCACAATTCGTGCAATGTAATCATTGCTTTCTGCGCAATCTGCGACGTTTTCCATCAGGTTAGGGAAATATATTTCTAAATATTTGTGTCGGTTAATTTTATTTTGACTGTTTTTGACCAGATTACAGTCTTTGTGTATACCTATTGGCAGACACGTTCAGTAACTAATTCTCAGAAACCACGAGTGTAGTGGAGTGGAATTGTAGCTAAATTATAGTCGTTGAAGCGAATGCTTCCTTTTCCCTCTTCCCCGATATAGTTCAAAAACACGCGGGGAGACATATACATGTTTTACACACCCATAAGTTGCATATCTGAATAATCGGTTTTTTTACAGGCAGGACACATTCCCCGGTTCTACTACGTTTACTCTGGAGTGTTTACAATCAACAGCTGGAAGTGTCATCTCATGCAGGCAAGCAAATTTGCAGGGAAATGATATAATCCTTACTCTATTTTGAATATATGATTATCTTGAAACAATTTCATAGTCTTTAAAGCATAAGCTACGTTTTACAACATAATTTCAGATCATTCCCATCTTCGGTGTTTCCGCGGGAGCATTCGCGGTTCTTTCAATTGGAATCGATCGATTTCTTGCAGCAGTATTTCCCCAATATTACATGCAATAATGCGCTCTACCTAACGGTATGCAACTTCGAGATCACTCTTCAATATACCCCTATCTAGATTCAATTTATTCCAATCCTTCTCTACACAGCGGGGCAGTACTACATCATGTTTGCCTACTTCGTGGACTCATAAGTCACTTTCTCTTTTTTCGGACATCTTCACAGTGAGAGTATGTACAGGAGATAGGTACTACAATGTTGGTATGCGACCTCACTCAGTCAACCCTACTATCAATTTCCATTGCAGAGATGTATTCTGCAATCCACCAGAGGCTTTCCTTGGAGAAGCCAAGGCCTTGTGGTCGATCTCCTCGTGTCTAGTCAATCTAGCTTCAGTACTCGTATATTGCGCCGTATGGATCCTACTGAAAATACAACGTCAGTTATTTGAATTCGATATCTGATATCATAAACTTCACACACACTGTTCGCGTAGATCGGATGAAAACATTGACATCATTTGACATATCAAGGGCATGACTTCACAGTTCTCATCCGACATAGTGCCACTGTAGGCGCTGCTGAGTAGGTGGTGACGTGATGTGGGGAGAGGCAGTGTTTTTTTTTCTATCACTCGAAACCTGCAAAATTCGCTGCATTACAGACGACAGCTCATCAATGAGCAAGATAAAAATTAGATAAATCGTGGACTAAAAAATCGATTTTTTAAACTTTACAAAACTTTGAATTTTTCAATGCCAAATTAATCGTAACATTGATAAAACTATTAAATCACAGCGAGTTCTTATTGAATGTGAAGTTAGGGTTCACTAGACAGAATTTGTTGTCAAGCTAAGCCAATGTGACACATTTGACGCGAAATATCGAAAGAGGTCTCCCCTTCGATTTTTCATTTTATATTTTTTATAGATGTATGAAGACATCTTCTTTCATTTTATGAAATAAAAATCCCTGCAAGTTTCCTGCGTGATGGAGAAAACATTTTTTTAAAGTTTCGGATTCAACATTTTTAGTCATATATTTTTAACTTGCAATTATTTCAAAAAGTTGTAAACATAAAAGTTGTTCAGAATAATTTTCCGCTCATTTTGAGCCCACTCCTAGCTCTGTAGCGGCACTGGGAGCTGAAATACAGTGGAGCCAGGCACAAAACCGGAAAATTCCTAAAAGCCGGCTCTAGGACCTATCACCTATATTTTTCGAATTCACTACTCCAGGGTATTACTACAACATAATAAGGGGCTAATTAGAAATTAAAAATTTCAAAATGTTCCCGCACTCCTCCACTGACTCGTGATACGCGTGATACATAGAATCATTTTGATGACTTTCTTCGAATTCCATTGAAAACCAGTTATATTGCCATTGATTTCCATTGTATCGATAAATATGTGTAATAATGGGAAGCGCAACAACTCTTCGGGACCCTGGGGATCACTATTTTCGTTAGGTTCACGTACTCCGAATCAATAATCAAGGCCATTATAGTCAGCAAACATAAACCACATCAGAGTATATGACAGATATTATAATATGTATTCTTCACTTCATAATCCAATCTATTCCGATCATCAGACGCTAATTTTCCCTGCTTCATATTTTGTCTAATATCATAATGAAACTACGTTGTTGTTCGAGCATTTTTGAACAATCTCAGAAATGAGCACACTCCTCTGGATTCTCAATGCAGCATTCAGATTTCTGAAGTACGCCCTAAAGATGGGCTTCTCGGAACCTGAAAGGATGATTCCGGGTGATAACTAAGAATTGTGTCCTTCTGCAGTATCTTCGCAGAAAACTTCTTGATAGTATGTTGACATACTGTGAAAGGAAGGTCGCCATTTCCATAACATCCGGAACTTTTTTCTAGATATAAATCACCCGAGTGACGATTTCTTTCCAAAAATATATGGGACTAATGCAATCATAATTTATAATTCTAACAATAGTGTTTTTTAAACGACTGGTAATAAGCTGCATCAATAACAGTAAAGAAACATTGTTATGAGAAAAAGGAAGGGCATGATAAAGATGAACAGTGAAATCAAGCAATTACATAACATCTAATATGAATGGAATTTCAGCTTCTTTATCATCAGATTAAACGACAAATCAAGGATGTGATATGATAAATAGGATACGTGCGAATTGTCACTGTTCTTTCGCGACTGTAATTTGACGCAGGTGTTGTTTCTTTTCCTATGATAACAACATATTCATGTAAACGAGACTAGGCATGACGACTGGTAAACACTGAGAGGTGATGATCGAAAAATATAAATCATCCGTAATCACAATCCGTTTTCCACCTGTATCATCTCGTGAGAATCTAAGTAGAAAAAAGGGGGACTATTGGAAAATCGAAAATGATGATTGTTGAAAATAAGTAAGTTGTGTTTCACATTTCGGCCCTGAACTGTTGGCTGGTCACAATCAACGTCTCCAGGAAATGTTTGGTAGAGTAAAACAGTAATCTGAGCCAACAATTTACTGTTTGATAAACGTCGAAACACATTTTATGTTCATCCAAACCAAATACCATACGTATCACAAGTAGGTGGGGTGTGTGCAGGAACATTTTCACAAAAATTGTTCCGAATATCGCTCATATGCTTCTGGTAGAATACAGTCGACGTAAGTGTTCTAAAATATGGGTCATTGGTTCCAGAGCCGGTTTTTATGAATTTTACGTTTTTGAATCCTGCTATAGTATATTTCTGGTCCCAGATGAGATAGGGACATTCCCCGAAGCACCGCAAAAACGTTTTACACTAGCTGGACTAGAACTCCCTATTTTCGGTTTCCAAGGCAACCTCATTAACCACTCGACCATGATTTTGAGAGAAACATATAAAAAAAAGTTTCCTCAAAGAGCTCCCCTACATGGATCAACAACCCGATTTTTGTCACAACATTTAAGAAAAAGTCGGTTCGTGATTCAACAATATGTATACGGTTGTGAAGGTTACGGTATCGTACTGTATCAATAATATTGATTGATAAATTGTGTAAAGAGTTTGACCCAAGGAACTCATGTTGCTCACCGGAACCGAGGTTACGGCAATCAGGTTACTGTAATTTGGTTTACTGTAATCTCATAGTGTAAGTTGGTATTGACTTGATTACACCAGGACCTGCCACACCATTATCGACCATGAACCCCCCCCCCCCCTGAATACGTCGATTTTAGAAACGGGCAAAGTGAGGAAAAATACAACGGATTGGGGGTCGTGGATTTTAGCGACGGACAAGTCATCGTCAGTTCTGGACAGGCATGCTCGTGATGTGTGTGTTGCATCGTTTCAGTTGTATGTCACAGCTTCGGCGTATTTTTAGTTTATGCTCATTCACTCAGTTGATCAAAGTAAGACCCCTCAGCCTCGCCCATTAACAGTATTTGAATCTCATTGGATCAGCACTTCTGCATACCATAATCGTTTTCTCTGACTGTTCACTGTTATTTCTCTCCGAACGGCATAAATATTATAATTATTAAAAAGAATCATGTTGATCACCACGCCTGCGCAATTGTGAGAAGAAGGATGTGGGGAATCAACATTGTAATCGCTCAACCTCACATTTGCCTAGGATGAATTCGCCCGTTACGCAATAACTTCAGTTGTTTTCATGCGCGTTTTTGCCCTTTACTTCCACATTTCAAAATCTGGACTGCCGTCATCAATTATAGCCATGCAAAATTGTCGTGTAATTATAGTTGAATTACTGGTATATTGTTCAGACGTTTACTGTAGAAAAGACAAATTATATATAGCTGTTATAGGAGAACTGTATCTAAATTATAGGTATTGAAGCAAACGATTCCATACGTTTTTTTACCTAAACAGGCCGTGAGAAAAAGTTTTTTTTCCGATAAACTAATGCTCAAGTAAGCTTTCTTCTTAGTAATTCCGAATGTATTACGCGTACAAATGTTGTTTCCCAAGCTGGTATCGCCTACAATTATTTGATCGTCTACAAATATTCTACAAATCCTTCCCTAGCCATGCGACAAGCCCTAACATCATATCCAGTGGATAACTCTCTTTACTCTCTTTACATTGCTCATGTGTTCAATTGCAATAATCATTTTATTTAAACATCTTGTGTTCATGCTATCTCCTCAGAAGATTATGGGTAGGCGCTCTTCCAAAGTTGCACTCAACCTGTGTTTGCCAAATTCTCGGGCTGGGTCGTATCTCCACCATGCGCGAGGCTTTCCGGGGGGGGGGCATTCATATTGAAGGGAGTAGCAGGTGGTAAACAAGTATTAGCCATTAAACCTTTTCCAGTATTGTAGCTTTTGAACACTTGTTTCATTCGGTTCTGTTCGCCAGACGCCGCTAATGAAATATCGTATAAGTTCGCCTAATGTGAATGGTCAAGTAATACGAGAAAAAATGTCTGAACGTTACGGTTTTCACATTCTATGTTTGAGATAAATTCGGTTTCGTGACTCAAAATAAGTATCATACCTTGTGCGTAATGACGTCAAAAATAATATTACAATTTTAAGCCATCGTGATATTGCAGGGATGACTTTTCCATTAATGATTCACCTAAACTCTACAATAATTAATCAATCCTCGCGTTTATTCATGGCTCTAATAACGATCGAAGTTTCCCTTTTCCTATTGCATTTCTTGCATTTCATACACAGATTATCTTACACCTTTCCATATGTATCATATCCCCACTCGTCGTATTAGCAATTTATAGATCCAGTGAGTTCATTTCACAATTTTCAATAATATATTTCAACATCAGGAACGATTCATCGGAACTTTCGAATGTTGAATATCAGCTTTGTCTTTCATCATTTTGCGAACTCGCTCGCGAGATTTGTTATTATCTACTACGAACTGAACGATTTGCCCGTACTAAGTGAGCTGTTGTGACATATCTTTTGCTAAATGTTGTTTTCTTATTCAGAATCTGACACTTTCATTCTCGTTATTGACATAGTTCGTGATCAATTCCTCGGGTTCTTCCTTACGCTGTAAGTAAGCATCACATTTTTTGAATTAAATAATAACTTGTGATTAAGGTTCGGATCCATTTCATTCGAACGATTCATCGCAACGCGGTACTGGAGGTGAGCATATTCAATTTCTGTTTGTCAATATGTCATTTGTATACGCTAACCCATCTTAAATATTCATTAAAATTTGAATATAATTCATGATGTTTGGGTGGTACGAACGCAGCGACTCAAGTGTGATCATAGTCGGAATAATTATCGAAGTTGTCAACAACGTTGTGACCTTCAGTAACGTTCTCCTATGCGTTTACGGTAAGCAATTTTTCATTATCGGAATAAGCAGAATTAAAAAAATCATTTTAGGTTATTATCCTCACGAGATGAACTTGATACTATTTGTAGTAATCATGATTGTTAGCTTTGCGGTAAGTGGTAAATGTTGTTCAGAAATCGGTAAGCATGTCACAGTGCTTGTATTCAGATTTTTGCATACGCTTACATTCGCAATTTGATGATATTCAAATCGCTGAGCGCCTTCTCCAAACAATATTCAGTCTCATGTATATTTCAGATACAGGAGAACCTTCGAGTGTTGAAAGTGCGTGATATAATTCACTTTTTTGATATTTGCAATATTTTTGTTTTCTACTAATGATACTTTTTCTTGCAGTTTCTTCTATACTTCATGATTTTGTCCTCTCCCCTTTTAATAGTGCTATACGCGTTTTTCCTCGTCTTCTTCTATGCTCCGCCATCTTGGGACCTGGAACGATACATATGCATCGAACTCTTCAATTTCAGCTGTGCGCTGTAAGCATTTTCGTAGTTCAGCAAAAATCGGATTTGCTCATATCTATCCGATGTGTTCGTTCCGGTCACGTTCTCTTCCCATAACATTCCCCATAACATTAAAAAAAAATATTTTAATTTAATATTATCAACATTAACAACATAATTTAACAACATAACACAATTCCCCATTACATTTTTCATTTGGCAGGAGAGAATGCGTGAAATTGGAAGAGGATCACATTTTTCACCTTTCAGCTTCGCTCCCGTAGTGGTAATGGTGGGAGGTCGAAGCATTCCCGAGTACCGGAGGCAGATGTACGAAATCGCTGCGTTCAAGAGCATCACTGACTTCCTAGGATGGAAGGTATGTTTCTTGAAGACAACAATCATCTCGTGAAGATAACCCAATCGTGCATATGCATCTACTGAGGTTGAAAATGTTAGGTTTGAGAGAACCGGCTCTTCTACTCTAGTTGCATGTAGACAGGAGAAAAGGGAACATGTGTGTATCTCGCTGCTCTTAGAACGTAGACAATTGTGAAATTCGGAATGGGATGATGCAGAAAGGCCTAGTAATGTCAATACTCTATAACATTCTGGCCCTCAACGCTAGTCGCGAGCGGTGTGGTGCGCATTCCGTCCCCCCGTCTCCCTCTCCCTCGGCCAGTTTCCCTCTCCCAGCAGCTCTGGCAAGCGGGAGTTGTAAGCCGCCTCGATGGGTCGTCCATTCAACATCGGCACGCTGAACGCCCGGACACTCGCACCCAAGGAGAAGCTCCTCGAGATCGAGCTGGCCCTCTCAAAGATCAAGTGGGACATCGTAGCTGTTCAGGAGGCGAGGATTGTGGGTTTAGCTTCCTTCAATCTTGCGGCCTCAGGCATCGTCGTTTATCACTCAGGGGGTGCCACTGCAAGACATGGTGTCGCTTTCCTGCTGCAACCGCATCTTGCAAAAGGAGCCGTGTTTCGAGGTCTTTCGGATCGTCTCGCAACCCTGCAGCTACCACAACAGAAACTCTTCCTGGTCAATGCTTACGCCCCAACATCGGCTTATGATGATGCCGTCTACGACGACTTCCTTGACCAGATCGAGAACGCGCTGCACGACGCTCCGGCAGGATACATGCCAGTTTTGGTCGGGGATTTCAACTGTAGAGTCGCAAAGGAACCTGGCAATGAAAGATTTGTCGGTGAATTTGCCTCTCCGACCCCGAACTCACGTGGGCGCTCTTTTGCAGAGACCTGCGTGAGGAACAAATTGCGCATCCAAAACACCTTCCCCAAGCGACGTCGAGGAAGAATCTGGACTTGGCGTTCCCCTAACGGCTCCACATTCAACCAAATTGACTTCGTAGCATCGCCCATCACAGCGAGAGTTGTCAATTGTGGAGTCGTCGGCCAGTTCGAATTCGACTCCGACCATCGTCTCGTCCGACTCACCCTCTCTCCCCCCAATAAGGTGCGGCATAAAAGATGCAGGGAGCGGCTGGATTTCGATAAAGTCGCTTTTACTGCCAATGCGAAGCTTCTCGCATCAATGCCCCTTGCTCGTCCATCCTCAGCCACAGACGCCTTCCACAAGATACAAGCGTTTGCAAAGACAGCAGCAACCAACTGTTGGAGAAAGAGGCAATCGCCACCTTGGATCTCTCCCGCAACTCGGAAACTCCTTGCTCAACGCCATCTACTTCGATCATCCCTGCAATCCAATGTCGAATATTCCTTGTCATGCAAAACAGCCCGAAGCAACCTCGTAGACGATATCAAGAGAAGGAAAGAGAACCAGGCAAAACAAGCTGCAATGAAAGGAAGAAGCATCGTCAAAGAGATGCTCAAACTGCGCTCGTCTCGTAAACGACTTCTCGTTCCTGACCCAGTCTCTGGCGCCCTTTCCCAAGATGCGACTAAGACTGCCGTCCAAGTTTACTACGGGGAACTCTACAAACGCGCAGTGAACATTCCCTTGGCCGTGCCTCCTTCTCCCGAACCATTGCCACTCTTCCTTCCAGATGAAACGAGGCATGCTCTCTCGCTTCTCAAGTGCGGGCATTCCCCTGGATCCGATGGTATCCTCCCTGACATGCTTTACCACTCAAGAGAGCACCTTGCCCCATTCTTCGCTGATCTACTGAATCGCCTCGTAGCAGGAGACCAAGTACCTGGAGATTTGGTTGAAGCAGTTGTGTCCCTTCTTCACAAAAAGGGCGACCCAACAGATATCGGAAACTTCAGACCAATCTCGTTGCTTAACGTATCCCTCAAGACAATCACTCGCGTTGTTCTCAAACGAATCGAATCATCAATTGAAGAGGCTGAATCGCACACTCAGACCGGATTCCGGAAAGGTCACTGCACTCTCAACAATCTTCACTCGATCAAACAACTCGCAGAACGCACGCACGAATACGGAATGCACCTCTACTTGGGATTCGTGGATTTTCGGAAGGCATTTGACTGTGTGGAATGGAACTCTGTTTGGCACGCACTGTGGATCGCTAGAGTGCACCCGACTCTAATCCATCTCTTGCGTCGCCTCTACGAATCTTCCTCTACTCTCATCCGGGTCAACGAGGATTTGGTTCCAGTTGAAGTGCGGAGAGGAGTTCGCCAAGGAGACACTCTCTCCCCATGTCTCTTCAATGCCGTCTTGAGATACGCTATGAATGAAATTGATTGGGAGAACAACGGAATATCGATCGATGGCCGCAACCTGAGTCACTTAGAGTACGCAGACGACATTGTTCTAATCGCAAAGAGTCGCCCCGAACTGGAGAACATGATGAAGAAACTTATGGAGGCTTGCGCGCGCGTTGGTCTTGAAGTAAATCCATCCAAGACCGTACTTCTAACCTCGTGCACCTCCACCCGAGCACCCATTGTCATCGACAATCTGAAGTTCAACTTTGCCGAATCCACCACCTATCTAGGCGGAAGAATCTCATTTCCCCTTGACTACTCAGCAGAACTTGAGCACAGAATTCGTCTGGGTTGGTTCGCATGGAGCAAGCTCTCGTACCTCCTCTCTTCACGCATTCTACCGATGAAAACAAAGCGGCGCCTTTTCAACAGTTGTGTCATGTCTACGATACTCTATGGCAGCGAGCTATGGGCCCTACGAGCAAGTGACAAGGAGCGACTAAGTGTGACTCAGCGTAAGATGGAGCGGAAAATGCTCGGAATCAGCTTGCGAGATCGATGGAGGAACGTGAACATCCGCAACGCAACAGGAGTCCGTGACTGGAATCAGGAGGCTATGAGAAGGAAGGCAATTTGGGCGTTGAAACTGCGACGAATGGATATGGAAGAATGGAGCAGAGCGACTACTATGTGGATACCTTACAACAGGACGCGCTCACCGGGTCAGCCTAAACCCCGATGGAGAGATGATCTCAGAAGAACTATTGGAGCGAGATGGTGGAACGCAACTGCTGAAGAATACCGACCCTTCCTCATCTTGCGTTAACGCATGACGTGATAAATATTGATTGATTATTGATAACATTCGATTTTAAGATAAACTGAACACAATGAAAGAATCTCACAGACAGTCCAACGTGTGACACCAAAAGTAAATAACCTATATAATTTTCAGAAACCCGACCCTAATCAGATTCAGAAGATTACAAGTGGAGAAGCGACACGATCTTATTTCACTCAATTTACAAATGCCTGGTCGTAATATTATATTTTGTATTTAAAAAATTGTATCAGATTGGCAATAAATTATGCTGCCCCACCACAGGATTTCACTTGGACATATTTCAAAAAGATGTTAATGAAGATTTTTTAACACTGTTATTTTGTAAATAGAATGAATTTATGAACTTATAAAACGGCAAACACTGATATGATTAGAGAGGAGATTTAGATGCCGCGTAATTATGGATGGCTTAGCCGGAAATGAGATTCTCCATTTTGGGTGCTCTCTCACCGGTGAAACAAATGAGAGAGCGTACAGAATGACGATACGATTAATTGCGGAGCCATCCCTTCTTCAAATCAAAGCGAAAAAAAACAGTGTGATTGTAAAATTGCGTGAAGAAACTATGTGTTGTCGATATTATTACACGGGAAAAGGTCAATGAGCCGATAAAAAATACGGAAACAATACGACTTCCTCAACTGCAGACATAAATGAATGATTGAAAATCAGATTGGATGTGTATGAATTGAATTCAATTTTTTATGCTTCTTCATTTCACGATCTCATTTTGCAATTAAACCTAGCAATAAAACCGGTCAAGATAGTGTTTGAAACGGAAAGATGTTAACTCGAATTTCGAATTCTGGTGGAACGGATTACAGAAAAAAATCGAAAATGCAACAGTTGACCCCAAGAAATGTTATAACACGAACGTTGATCCATTGAGGATGCAATTTGTTCGCATTAGGAAATAGTTACGGCGCATATATGGAAGGCGTGTACGAATATTGAGACAATTTTATACGGCGCATCGTCGACGTACAATTTTTGTTAGTCAATATCATCAATGGATCAACGTTCGTGTTATGATAAATTACGTTATGTAAACAACTTGACCGGAAATAAGGTGGAATGTATTACGAACGACATGAGCAAGATAATGCGCGTCATTTTTTTCAGGACAAAACTAACACTGAAATCGAAAGGAAATACCGAGGTCTAAACAATTTCGAAAATTGAAGGCTCAATTTGTAAATTTCGTATTCAGAACAGCATGTGAAACATTTACGAAAAAAAAGTTGAGGATGGTAACATGATTAATCATTTCCTTAGTAGTGTATGCTGCTATCGAATTTTTATGAAGCCCGAGTCTCAAATTAAAAAAAAGTAGATGTTTTCGAAAAAAAATCTGTCAGATTCTTCCCTTCCACCTGTTTTGGTAAATACGAATGAATGTCGTGATTATCAAGGGCATTGCATGCGATAAATACAAATTTGCGTTGGCATTTCTTGGTATTTAGATAGGAGGTGATGAATATGAATAAGAATGGCTGCGTCAGACGATTGCTCAATCCGGTAGTCACATTATTGTATTGCCTTGGCGAATTTTTTAAATGAAATATATGTTGTTAGTCTTCGTAAGAATCATTCCATTTTGTTAGATTTTCTCCGTAGTTTTTTTTCTGTTTTCCGGAACTCCATATTGAAATGCAATCGTTCATTGCTATATTCGTAGGTAGGTGATACATGTAATAAGTGCTAACGTGGGATATTGAAAAATATATGAGCTCAAGAAAACGAGTAATTGTGTACTCGCAAATACATGCGAGTTGCTTTGCACTTTTCTGTTTCCGGAAGTCGCTCATGCGCCTGTATTGGCTGTAGTCAATATCTATCTGTCAATATACACGAGTGCAGATGATAGATTTGACACAGCGTGGCGCTTATTATCATTCTGTATTGTACATAAAACGCGGTATCCTTTAGAACGAGAGGGGGGTGGCACAGCTTTTTCAAAATGATCTCCCAGCACCCATACTTTAGGTATTGAGTCACCAAGAGTGGACTACACTTCAGCCGGAAACTTTTTCAAAAATTTTAACTTTTTGGCGCGAAATTTCAAAAAAAAACTAAGACAGTTTTCAAATTTATCTAAATTTGGCTGATCAATGTCGAAAAAATCTAAATTTTTGATGACCGACTGTGATCATAATCTCACTGCTCGACTGACACTCAAAAGTTGATCCTGCATTTTCGATATGTGGTGCTCTGTTGCATGCAGATTCTGAATCTGTGCTGAAAATTTGGAATTTCATGGACCGAAAGTGCTTTTCGATTGATTTTCTACAGCGCAATCGCCGACCAGGGTTCGATCCCCGCCGTTTCATATCTTTTGCAAAATGTTTTGCTTGCGTTCAATCATTGCGGCGGTAGGGGGAAATGGTCGACTGTCAAATTCTAAGACTTTCTTACTTTGGGGAGTTTTTCGATCAGATGTGATCTACGGCCGGAAATCGATATTTTCATTTTTTACTTCCTACATGAATACAGTATCGATTTAGGGCCGTAGATCGCAATTGATCGAAAAACTCTCCGACGTAAAAAAGTCTTCGAATTTGGTCGCCGACCATTTCCCCCTACCGCCGCAATGATTGAACGCAAGCAAAACATTTTGCAAAAGATATGAACCGGCGGGGATCGAACCCTGGTCGGCGATTGCGCTGTAGAAAATCAATCGAAAAGCACTTTCGGTCCATGAAATTCCAAATTTTCAGCACAGATTCAGAATCTGCATGCAACAGAGCACCACATATCGAAAATTCAGGATTGACTTTTGAGTTTCAGACGAGCAGTGAGATCATGATCACAGTCAGTCATAAAAAAATTTGATTTTTTCGACATTGCTCAGCCAAATTTAGATAAATTTGAAAACTGGCTTAGTTTTCGACATAACTTTTCATGCTCTTTCAAATGGTATATAGCTTGTCTCTGAAATCGAAAATATTGTTTTCTCAAATTTCGCGCCAAAAAGTTAATTTTTTTAAAAAAAAATCCTGCTGAAGTGTAGTCCACTCTTGGTGACTCCATACCTAAAGTATGGGTGCTGGGAGACATTTTGAAAAAGCTGTGCCACCCCCGGGCCTTTGTGTTACATTCTTACAGAGAACGCGTTTTAATTGCTTTTGGAAAATATGGGAGCTCAAGAAAACGGGTACTTATTGCAAAATACAATAGGCACTATTTTTGTACTTTTCTGCTTCCGGAATTCAGTCATGAACATCCATTGGCTATTGACAATGTCTCTCTGCAATATGCACATTCACGGGTGATAGATGAGAAGCAACGAGGCGCTTGTTAGTCCGGTCGCTCCATATTAGCCGTATTGGTGACCCATGTAGTCTGGGGATGCGACAATATCTTCTGTAAGCCATCTATCCTATTTACTACTATGCATCTTCCATAATTAATGTTGTCCCGTATTCTAATAAACTCGCTTTATTACTTCCCATTTTATCCACGCTCATACACAACAATTAGCATTATCTCTTGAGCTCAATTAACAGTTGATATGTTAGTCTCTTCCGCGCAGAAGCCCAATGTATATAAGTAGGGACCACTAGGGGTATAGCCGAAATGAAGCTATGACACCCTAACTATGCTCAAACTACCCGCTGGAATCCAAATAAGATCATACTTTTGACCGTTTGTCAATATCTTTTCTCAGAATCGCACTAGAGTTCATAAAGTACGTGAAAAGGTGTCAACGGAGAGCGGCAGGAAAAAGAGGCGAGAGAGAGGGGGCGGAGCCAATTCCGATCCCTCTCCAGTCAAATCGCCAAAAATTTTGGCAGGGCTTCGCCCTTTCCGGGTTGTGCCTCACCCCAGTGAGGAGAGGCATGGGAGCGACTCTAGCGCGCCTATTCGTATTTTCGGTCGTTCTCTACACGCGCCGGGTGGGAGACATGAAGAAAGAGCGGGCGCGGACTCTGCTCCTTTGCACTCAGTCAGCGCGTCGTCCCCAATCGTTGAACGAAAATGACAATCAGGAGAAGCGTCCTATTTTCGTTTTCTTTTCTTTAAAAATCGTCTAAATGCATTCTTCACATAATATCCAAGGCGCATCAGTATGCGAATACCAGAACCCTTCCATTTCCTTTAAAAACCTCGATTTTCCCTAGCTCTCACTATATTTTATCGATTTTTACCTATTAAAAGCTATCCGATCCAGCTGCGCCCAACATATGTTATAAAGGACCTCACGACCTTTCAAAAGCGACCTTGCTCGCCCAAAATGGTTAAGTATTCGCGGAGTCATTTCTTGGCGCAGGTTTTGCGCAAAACTGAGTTCCCTCCGAGTGGGCGGAGCTTGTGGTCTCTATATATAAGGTATCGGATCCTGGATATCAGTTGCTTGTTATTACACTTAATACCTGTATTATTCTGTCTACGTGGTTGGGAGTGCGGACAGTATGGGTGCTTATGCAGTTTCCAGAAAGCTGGAAGGCGACGGCGTAAAATTAAACCTTAGGCGGCCCAATGAGAACAGTAGTACCCAATCCACATATCCACATCACGCAATTGTGTCACTTCTGTTGACTCGATAATGGCATTTCTTCTATGAACTCTCCGAATTGAATTGACAAGCAGCAAACATGACAAAATATCTACGTTTTCGGTTGTGTAGATTCCGCTTGTGTGGGATAAATTTCCCGTTAATACACATTAGAGCGATGAATTTTGTTCTTTCTTTCATATTCGCTTTTTTCTTACTAGGTAGCATCTTTGAGTCCTTCCATATTTGCTGTTCATTCCATAATTTTGTGAACTATCATTTCTTTTAAACATTATTGAGATTAAAATTGTCATTTTAGCATTCGTTATCGCGAGATGACTTTCCCGTTAATGATTCACCTCAATTCATCCATAATCAATCAGGCGCCTCGCCTGTTTCATTCTCTGATAACACTCGAGGTTCTGCATTTTACATCAAATTGATGCGATTGTCTGCATATCAGATATGTGTGCACGTTTCGATATGCATAATGTCTCCACTCTTCGTCATATCGGTTTATCGATCCAGTGAGCCGGGTTCATCGGTATAATTATAAATCACTGAACGTTCAGAAATTGTTCATCAGAACTTTCGTTTGTTGAATATTAGTTTTGTGCTTCATCATTTTGCAAATTCGCTCGCGAGATTTGTTATTATCTACTACGAACTGAACGATTTACCAGTTATGAGTAAGTTATTATTACCAGTTCTGATTGAGTTATTACTTACGAATCTTTGACGAAAAGGAGTGTTATATTTCTTTCAGAATCGGATACATTTATACTCGTGACTGACATTATTCGCGACCAATTCATTGGATTCTTTCTTACTATGTAAATAAGCATCACATGATCTGCATGTAAACTAATCATAAATTTCGATTGAGGTTCGGATCAATTTCGTTCGAGCGATTCATCGCTACGAGATACTGGAGGTTTACGAAATTCATTACAATAATATTCCTGAATACGTAAAATACAATATTGAACTTGACTACAGTGCTTACTTATGTATATGTGTTTATGTTTAGATGGTACGAGCGTAGCGATTCTAGTGTGATAATAGTTGGAATTGTAATCGAGGTGATCAACAACATCGTCTCCCTTGCCAACGTACTCCTCTGTGTGTACGGTATGCCCGAGAAAAAACACAATTAGGTCGTATGGAAACAAAGTGTGAGAAAAAACGCGTGACAGTCATAATAATTCGCCAAACGTATGCATAATATGCATAGTAAAGTGGAATTGAGTAAGAAAACATGTTATGAACAGCTCAATTTAGGCTATTATCCTCACGAGATGAACCTGGTAATCTTCGCGGAAATAATGATTCTTAGCTTTGCGGTAATTCACAGTTTTTAATTCAATGATTGCGATGTGAATTGTAGAAATGCATATCAATTGAAGTATTTCATTGTTTTCTTGCGGATTCACTGTACTAGCTATTCTCGTTTTAAGATTTTCGCATACGCGTACATTCGCAATTTGAGGATATTCAAATCACTGAGCGCCTTCTCAAGGCGATATTCAATATCCCGTGTATTTCAGATACATGAGAACCTTCGAGTGTTAAAAGTGAGCATACAATTTCCTCAGCTCTGCAACATGTTTACTGCACAGTTAACAATACTAATTTTCTTTTAGTTTCTTCTATTTTTCATCATATTTTCAAGTCCTCTTATAATAGCGTTATACGCATTCTTTATCGTGTTCTTCTATGCTCCACACTCTTGGGTTCTCGAGCGATATATCTGCATCGAGTTGTTCAATGTCTGCTGTGCACTGTCAGTAGCTCCATTTGTCAATTCGAAAATTGCAATTTGGAATATATATTTCTCATATTTTCTAACCAGCCGCTGTCCAAGGTATTCAAAATAATATGAAAGACTGTGTGAATGAAAGAGGGGCGCTTGTCATTCGCTAAGATCTATCGTGTTACTTTGCTTAATTTAGTACTGCGGCTCAGAGAACGTATCAAATCGTAGCTTGCTTATTGCATTTCGAGATCGAGTCTATTGTCCGCTTGCAGCTTCGCCCCCGTTGTGTTCACCCTTGGGGGTCGTTTCATTCCCGAGTACAGACGACAGATGTACGAGATCTCCTTATTCAAGACCATTGCCGATTTGCTAAGATGGAAGGTGCGTTACTCGATTGCAAAAAAATGATCATGCAGTGCATCGACAAGATATGCTCAACAGAGAAATCAATTAGTGTTGGCAAAGCCTGATCGGTGTCTCCCTGTGTAAATAAGAAACAAAATCATGTGTTAGGCAGACCTCCTATTTAAATTTAAACTGACTATCGTTCCTTTTTTTCAGAAGCCCGATGCTAATCAGATTCAACAAGTTACCAGTGGAGAAGCAACGAGGTCGTATTTTTCTCAACTAATGCATGCATGGACATAATCTTTTATTTTTCAAACTTTAAGATTTTTCGCAAATAAAATGTGTTTGAAAATACACAAAAATATATTGTTCGGCGGCCAGAGTTCACTCAGAAGCTAGTCAGATAGATGTGAATTCATTAGTTTCATATAGAGCGCAGGTACAAATGTTAATCAACGGAAAGTACGTGTATGTGTTGGATTTCAGACGAGATTGAAATACTACATGATCAATGTCATTGTACAGTAAATGTGGAAAAGTGTGAAAAGCGTATCGATTTGTATAATCGATTGAAAAAATACAGTTTGTACACGATATGATAGCGTTTTTAATAATTACATGGCAAATAAAAAAGTTGCACGCTTATAATTCGTTGTGCCTCGTCATTCATTTCCGTGAAACTTCAACTCGACTTCTCAACGATTTCCCCTCGCATGAACTGCAATTTACTGCCATTGTTTATATTTCATTATCAAATATACGCCGAGGAATTTAAGGCTCTGTACCGTTTGGGGGGACAGATCGGATTCTGTCCCGTTTGGGTGGACGTATCAGAATTACAGTGGACGTATCAGAAACACAGTGGACGTATCAGAAACACAGTGGACGTATCAGAATTACAGTGGACGTATCAAAATCACAGTGGACGTATCAGAATTACAGTGGACATCCGTCCACCAACACCTCAACTGTCCCCCCAAACGGTACAGAGCCGAATTTAATATACATGCGCATATTTGATTTCCATATCTACCGATTTAGCACTACAGATAGGCAAACATTTGAAAACTTTACCTGTCATGTCACAATTTTTGTTGGTCACAGGACGAGGTCTTCCAGACTGTTTGGTCTTAAAGGTGCTTGATTTGCCTCTCGATGCGAGACCCTATAACAGTTGTTTCCATTAAGATAAGGTATCTATTTAGGAATAGTTACGTTTGGGTAATTAATGTGTAATTGTCAAGTCATCCTAGAAAAATTGAATAAGTCACCTCAACAATCCGATCAATTCCTTCTTGATTAATGATAGGATAGTTACACGACAGCTCGATGAACTTTGAGCCGCTGTTGAACATATCCAGAATAAAGTTTGGCCATGTAGTGTTGAATGGAACAAAGAATCAATAGCGGCTTGATTCGGTGAACTTGATCGTAATAGTCTTGATCAGCCCAGAAATTTCAAGATATAATTTCGTAATCTTCTCATGCTCCTGAAGCTTTTTTTTCTATCAACACAGTCGCATTCAACTAAACAATTCAGCTCATCGATAGGGTATGTCGATCCTAAAAAAGTGATATTCACAAAATAAGGTATATTTGAAAAATCAACACTTGTTCAGGATACACTTACATAATTCGAATATTCAATGCAAATCGTTAAATTTGAAGAAGCTGAACTCTTATCAAATTATTTAGCAACAGTAGCAATGCTTTGTAGTATTTTGGGGGCGAGAAAGTGCACATGTCTTTCAACTTCACACAGTTTACGACACATCTTATAGAATTGATCCAAGTGTTTTCATATCATTAGTACCGTAGGGAATGATGATGTTGATAAAATTGTAAAACTATATTTTTAAAACGTATTGATTATACAGGGTGCGGAGAAAGTATGGAAACAAAGTTGGAACTCAAATATTTCATCACTCCTGGAAACCTGTTCATACATGTTATAACAAGTTTTACCTAATCATTCGGTGTATTCAAGGTGCACTTTAAATTGTTTCCCCTAGTCATGATTCGACCCCACCAATTCCGCCAACCAATTATTGACCTTTGGAGCACCGGCGAGACCGTTGGTTCAATCTCGAAGAAACTCCGTGTTTGCCGTCCTACCGTTTTCAAGACCATCTGCCGTTTCATGGAGCTGGGGACGACTAAAGATCGTCCTAGAATGGGTAGACCTTCCTCCGCTGTCACTCGCAAAACAATAAAATTGTGCAGAAGCGAGTCGCACGCAATCCCGAGCGATCTATGGGGAAGATGGCCCGTGATCTCGGTATTGACGAACATTAAGTGCGCAAGATCGTCCATTCTGGACTCATACCTTATCCTTACAAGATGCGTAAGGGCCATGGTCTGGCTGGCATTCACAAAGAAAAGAGACTGAAGATATTCAAGAAGCTTCTGGCGTGGGCCGCACATCTCACGACTGTCTACTCGGATGAGAATATGTTCACGGTGGAGCAGGCTTCAACAGTCAGAACACGAGAGTGATTGCCCAGTCTGCCCAGCAAGACAATTCTAGGGCAGACTCGTCTCTCGAGTTTCCCACCCGCAGTCAGCGATGGTTTGGGCAGGAGTGTGTGCCACCGGTGAAGGTCGATAAGCACTACTACATGAAGAAGATCCTGGAGAAGACTCTTCTTCCCTGGTCACGTTCCCACTTCAAAGGGCGCCATCGGACCTTCCAGCAAGATTCTGCACTCGCCCATTCCGCAAAACTCACCCAGAACTGGTGCGAGAGGCATTTTCCCGAATTCATCCCATCTAATGACTGGCCCTCCAACAGTCCCGATCTGAATCCCCCGACTTTAGCGAGTGGTCTGTTCTGGAGAAGGAAGCTTGCTCCATTCGCCACCCGAAGCTGGAGAGTCTCAACAGCTCCCTTTAGAAGGCATGGGACAAGATCGATAAGAAGTACCTTCGGGCCGTCGTCGAGTCAGTTCCTTCTCGTCTCAAAGCTGTCATCAAGGCTAACGGAGGTCAAATCGAATAAGCTCTCGTTGTTATGTTCCTAATATCTCTGATAAATGTTGCGTACCGTTTCAAAAGTGTGCGATCATTTTGAAAGAAAATGCATGGTTAAATCCGTGTTGCCATACTTTCTCCGCACCCTGTATAAATGCAACTTTACCCTTTCGTCGGTATATACGTGGATGTCGTCCAATATTTTGCGATTCAATTGAACATCCATCAGCTGTATGAATCGAACGAATACAGAATACTTCAGATTATATGACCAATAATGAACTATTGATTTCCAAGATTGGGAAACCTGGAATATCATACATTATAACTCAGGTCCCGAATGTTTTGACTCACCAACTTCATATTCCCCATTGGTTTATTAACCTCATCCAGGATCATCCACTGAAGTTCGCGTGGGAGTTGACTGATATCGAGAGGATTCACTGCTGATTCGGTTCTTGGCAGTAATTCTGCGTCTTCTTTTCGTTTCTTCGCAGTCGTTGATGCTGATCTTGAACTCTTTTAGATGCCATCAGAAATGCTTTAAATATGCAGCGTTTTCGCAGAAATAAGGCTAGGGTGAGCAACTTATCGAATTTGAATAGATAACGAGAAAAACACTCGTCAGAACATAAGATTCAAGAGGGCTAAAACGAGTAGGCAGATCAGTGGTGGTGAAACGAATATTGAGACTTGATGGAATGAGCGGTAAAGAAAGAGGGAAAAAAAAGCAAAGCAAGACGCACTCATTCCTCTCTTGTCGGAATGAGAGAGAGGAGAGAGAGAGAGAGAGAGAGAGAGCACGGCCTTTCCGGGCCATACAAATTCCCGTCAAAGTGGGCTGTCTCTTTCGCGTTAGTTGTGGTAAACACGATAAACAAAGAAATTTCTAGAAAATAACCCCGTCTCACTGATCATTTTTTAACTCGAAATGGGCGGGAAACATGTGAAAATACGAGACGTTTGAAGAATATAGGATCCGAGTCATCATTTGCAAAGGCGGCCTCAGCCGCTCCATTTTCCTCAGCTTCTTATGTCACGTGTACGTATCATTGATGGCGTCCCACACGTGTTTCTACCTTTGTTATAATCTCGCAAGCACAGTTCACCTTCATTTGAACTATCTCATTATGGTACTTCCAGAACGTTTGGTTCTGCGAACAACTCAATCGGGAAGTGGGAATTCACCTGTCTTGAGTCCAAGCACGATTAGTCGGATCAAACAGACCACGAGAAAGTAACCATTCGGATCTTACAGTTCATCGAGTTCATAACGAACAAGAACAGGCATGTCTACTCGTTAGTACACATAACCAATGTTGTGTAGTACTATATTTCGAACTGCAAATATAAAACGATCGGGAAAACGAAAAAAAGGGCAAGGAATAAAACAATTACACGTGTATACACGTCTACTCGTTAGTACTAATTACCAATGTTGTGCAGTGCCCTGTTTCGAACTGCAGATGAAGGACAATCTGGAGAAGTGAACGATTGCAAGTGCAAATGTGACAAACATAATTAATGTGCACGTTCTAAGTGATAAATATGAACGAACACGTACGATAAGGCTACTAGAGGCAATTTCATTTATAGCTTGTACTCCTGTTTACCAGACTACGGTAATGGTCTAAGGGACGTCACACACTTTCTGCGGCTCATTACCGTGTGTTGGGATAGTTGGCCTTTTCAGTCCCGTTTGAGGGGACACATGGGATTTTAGGGGACACATTCTACTGCCCAATTCTCACTGATCTTCCAAACGGTTCAGCTATTCATACAGTTTGTTCACTTCAGACATTGGAGTGATGACGTTCCCGTTGATGATTCATCTGAATTCAACTATCATCAATCAGTCACCTCAATTCTTTCTGTCACTAATAACACTCGAGGTGAGAATATTGGGTATTTCGCACAACGTGTATATCTCTATTCAGATATGCATGCACATTACACTATGCGTGTTAACTCCTCTTTGCATTTTGGCTATTTATCGAGGTTGATATCATGAATATAAAATATGATTAGTATATTATAAGAAAGTGTTCATCAAAGTTTCCGATTGGTGAACATAAGCTTTGTTTTTCATCATTTCGCAAATTTACTAGCAAGATTTGTTATTATCTACTATGAACTCAACGATTTGCCAGTCCTGAGTGAGTTGTTAACGATATTGTTAACGAAAAAGTAGAAAGTTATCCAGAATCGGACACTCTCATTCTCACGATTGACATCATTCGCGATCAATTCAATGGATACTTCCTTACTATGTAAGTGGGATTTGATAACTTCCAGAGTAGATATTCATTATGCGAAAGCATAATTCTTTTCTGCCAATTGTAATCTATTTTTCAAGTGCAAGGGTAATGCTTTTAATATTTTATAGGATCGGATCAATTTCCTTCGAACGGTTCATAGCAACTCGTTACTGGAGGTTCTTATTAACATTATATTAACATTATTCTTTAAATTCGATTCCGACGGATACAGTTGCCCCTACAGTTTGATATTTCAATACTTGAGGAGCAAAATGGAACCTTGCACAAATTATTTTTTGATGAGATTATAATAGTGTACTTCTGGGTGGTACGAGCTTCGTGAGCCAAGCGTAATCATAGTCGGAATTCTAATCGAGGTTGCCAACAACTTGGTAACCTTCACCAATGTGCTTCTCACCATTAACGGTATGTTTGTTTTCATATTTAACTAGGGTCTCATTGAGGCATTGTCAGGTATGGAAATATTAATTAGATAATTAGTTATTTAGTTAAATCGAAATCAATGCGCTGTATTCAGGTTATTATCCACACGAGCAGAACTTCTTAACGCTTGTTGTTATCATGGTAGTTAGCTTCGGGGTAAGTGCATTATTTTTTATATATTTTATTAAATCGAAATTATGGTGATACATGCAACTTTTTTGAACATAAAGTGCTTACAATTATTCTACAGATTTTCGCATACGCGTACATTCGAAATTTTATGATTTGCAAATCACTGAACGTCTTCTCCAGAAAATATTCTGTCTCGCACATATTTCAAGTACAGGAAAATCTCCGAGTGCTGAAGGTGAGTTGAAATATAATGCCATTAATTTAAATAAAACGCATTTCGTTGCAGTTTCTTCTTTATTTCTCTATTTTGTCAAGTCCGCTTGTAATTGCCTTATTCTCGTTCTTCCTCATTTTCTTCTATGCACTGCGAACATGGGACCTCGAACGCTACTTGTGCATCGAACTCTTCAATTTCTGTTGTGCCCTGTAAGCATTCCTATTTTTTAAGTCGATATAGCATTGTTGAAAAGAGATTCGTATTTCGGATTTGGAGATCTAATCTAAAGTTCAATTGCAGCTTCGCACCTGTAGTTGTCATCGTAGGAGATCGTACCATTCCCGAGTACCGCAGACAGATGTATGAAATCGCTGTTTTCAAGCGAATAGCCGATCTTCTAGGATGGAAGGTAAGGTAGCGTTCACGTTTGAATTAGTCGCACGATTCGGGATTGTAATACGACGTCTTATTGGACAGAAACAAACCATTCCGATGTTGCACATAATTTAATATTGTCAATTCGTTGTACCTTGATCGATGAAAATATAAACTATATATTAGGTTGATTCATAAGTTTCGTTACAAGGCTTTTTTTATAGTTTTCACGGTTATGCTTGACTTGTTTTCCGGGCTACTTTAGCATTGCTTGAGGCATGTTTGTTGTGCTAGAAAATAGTCGTTTCTGTGGATTGATTCCACTTCGTTCGGCAGATACAAACTGTTTCTCGGAAAAGTGGCAAAAAGTACATTTTTCTAGTATTCGGTTCAAACCGTCATAAACACAAAACGAAAGCGCTACAATCTCTATCATTCAGGGAAATCAATGGGTTGGGGTTGACGTTTCCAGCAAACATTTGAGATCGACATTCAAAATTCACTAAGGAAACTTATGGGTCAATAATTGTCGATTTCGGCCTCCAAATTTCGACTTTTAGAAATTGAAAAGTGGGGCTACTGAATGGAACGTTCAGTCATCTTCATTATTTGATGGTAGCATCAACGTCATATGCCATCACACTTCTGATAAAATTAAGACCAGTGTAAACCTTCTCTAAAAATTATCAGCTCGAACAAACGAAAATTACCTGATGTAAGATCTCAGAAGGAAGGGATGCGCGACTTTTTTGACACGCTTTTTTCCTGACTGATCCGGCGCTCTTAGCAAATTACAATTCCAACACATCACAGTTTACGAAAATAGTGTTGTTTTGGTGAGATCATTATCGCGCAAAGAGTGCCGATGCGTCGAATATGCATAATTGATATTCAACTTTTGTGTCTTTTTCAATTTGCCGTCTCCGACAGGTGAATCCATCATGTATGGTATTAGGTGCGCTATGGAGAGCACGCATGTACCAACATCACACTAAAATCCATGAGAGGATCGATAAAGTCTGAAGCAAGATAACGCTCAAAAATTCCAAGCGTGAACACGTAACGAAACTTATGAATCAACCTGATATTTGAAAATTGGAAGGGGCCGTGCAGCGAGCCTTCGCATTGTCAATTGTGTTAAGAAACTAATTCAAAGGTCAACGACGGAACTTAATGAATATTCTCATTTTTTTCAGAAACCCGAGGCAGCGTATATTCATAAAGTTACGAGTAGCGAAGCGACGAGGTCGTATTTTAATCAATTTACGAATGCATGGTCATAATAGTTTGTTTTTCTTCAAAGTTGTGTTTTTTCCATCCTTTTTCACATTCATAGTTGTTATGATTTGTATACGGAATATCAGTTGCCACATATATTTCCTCCCCTGTTATTTTGCCTCTTTATCCCTGACTATCTGAATGTATTGCATTAAAGAAGGAGTAACACGAAAAATAGATTGTACATGTGGAATAGTGATTGTCGTAGAGGACAGAAATCCGGTGAGAAATCACTTTATCCGGAGTGACACAGATGACTCCATCTCGAGATATGAGAATGAGAAGATCGGGCCTCAGCGCAGGCGAAAGCGCGCGTATTTGAAATGAATGAGATATTCGTGTTACACATTCTTTAAAGACTGGAAAAAATATGGAACGACAATTGACGGGTAGGCTAATTCGAAAATGTATATAAAACAACTTTGTTGTCTTGAATGCACTGGTTTCTGTATCTGATCTACACTGAGTAATCGAAAACTGATCTCTCGGCCGAATAGTTCCCCGAAAAAGAAACAAGAATTCATATGCATTGGCACATAATCTGAGCCAAAAAGCAGCAAAATTATGGATGTTTATCTTATTCGTAAATAATGCAATATTCGCGTGGAAAATAATACCCTTTTTCCTGATTTGACGAATTCTGTCCCAGAATGCGGGTTCTCATAGAATTTTTATCATGGGGATTATACTGTGAACACGAAATGCATTGTGAGCGAAATATGTTTGTAATGAGCCGTAGTAAGGATTGAGCAGGAACATACCTTTCTATCTTTCCCTGTAGAGCACAGTGCCGTATGCCCCCTGGCAGGGCACGCGCCGGGGGGGGGGGGTGGCGCTAATAGGGAGGGGGAGAGGAGAGAGTGAGTCGGGCTCTTCCAACGAGAGCCGCCCTCCCTTTATTGTTAGAGTATTCCTGCCAGTACTTAGCCCCCTGGCATGTTCCGACCAAGATGCATTTCAAATGATTAAGAACTCTCGAGGTCGCCAATTTGGGTACATAATTTATTAAAATAAGAGAACAACAATTAAGAGCAACATAATGGAAATCCTAACGACTAAGAAAATGAAGTGAAATAATGGAAAGTAGAGTTGTATTTAAAGATCGAATTCGAGAGATCCGATGTAATTACCAAAGAACACATTGCAAAATAGATAATGAAAACTGGGTATTTACAGGACGGTGAGTGAGAACAATTTCGAAAATGCAGCAGCTGACTTCAAGATTCCGCGTGGGATACAGTATTTTCTAATTGGAAAAGAGTAAGTCAGCATATTTAGAGAACACGTGCGACATCCATGATAGCATTTCAAAATTCACATCATCGAAGAACAATTTTTTTAATCTAGAAAAACGGAAACTTTAGCGAACATCGAAGAATTCGATAGTCTAAATATATCACATCACGACGCAAGATATTATGAACGACATGCGCAACACTTTCGTAGAATTATCAGTATAGTTTATTGCTCAAACGTGATTGAGGCGATTATCTGAATTTAACATATTACTTCCTTTTCAGAAAAAAAATCGAGCAATTCTTGCGAGAACGAACCGATGCAGTACATTATCGATAATAGCAGCATGTGCAATAACTTCCTCAGTAGTATCAATGCGCTGTTTTCGAGAGTTTATGATTTCCAGAATTCGAAAATGAACTTGCAGTTGGTGTTTTCGTCCACTTTCAGCCGCATACTTAAAGGAGTTTCTCATCTTCATTCGGTATGTCGGACACTCTTTCCTTGTAGATATCTTTATATATGTGAAGTTCATCGGTTATTTGGATGAAATATAAAGAATTATAGGTGTGTTACACATGTTGAACCTATCAAACATTGATTGTTTTCTTATATCAGCTCTAGTATTTTCCTGCCTAATATCATTCGTAAATACAGTAGCGCAACAAATTTTAAAAATATTCCGAATATAAATGAAGGATTTTCGTTTTCAGCTACATTTTTTTTTCTTCTGGTGAGTGAATGGTGAAGAATACAGGGACGGAATGAATCCTTAGGTTTTGTTAGGTTGAGAACATTGTAAACATTAGAAATCAAGGGATCTATTGGATAATGTGTTCTGCCTCGATAATCAAAGAAGTGTGTGTGTGTCATTTTTCATAATAATAGTGCATCAACTTGTCTTTTCAACCCCGCACAACTTGACGCACTCTCCATCATGTACCTATTATTAGCAGATTCATATGAATCCAAGTTCTCATTATATTAGTCATGCTTGATGTTATGTCACACTTCACCCTTCTGAAAAGAGCAATAGGGTAAGCAGGAAGTAAAACGAGCATACGTGACAAACACGGGTACTGTGCACGAGCATGAGCCGTATCAAGTGGTGCAATAAGTGGCATTTATATTTAAAGTTTGTACTCCTGTTTACCAGGATTTGCTAATGGTGTAATCGAAGTTCGTTGCGCTGTAAAAATATATACAAATAAACTGTTTACTTTAGAAGGAAAGATGACTTTCCCGTTGATGATTCATCTGAATTCTACGATAATCAATCAGTCCCCACGTTTCTTTATTTCTCTAATAACACTCGAGGTGACAGTTTACGCAAGACTCTTGTTGATATTTCTTCATGCTTTTTTCAGATATTAATTCACGCTTCGCTATGTATGTTAACGCCACTTTGGATGTTGGCTATTAATCGATCAAGTGCGTTCATTTAATCATTATCAACTATACTTTGCTTGATAATCAGACATTATTCATCAAAACTTCCGACTGCTGAATATTTGCTTTCTCGCCAATCATTGTGCTAACTCGATAGCGAGATTTGTGATTATCTACTACGAAATCAATGATTTACCTGTTATGAGTGAGTTTTTTTCGTTCTCAGAAAATATGTAATTTGTCCAGAATCGGACACTCTCATTCTAACGATTGATATCATTCGAGATAAATTTAATGGATATTTCCTTACCATGTAAGTGATATTTGATAATGTTGAAGATACCATAACTTGATGTTGCGTGAGCATTTTTTTCTTTCATTGCTAATTCAATTTGTCCATTTGTGTAAAGGTAAACTTGAAAGTACTCTTTTATAGGTTCGGATCAATTGCCTTCGAACGATTTATCGCTATGCGTTACTGGAGGTTTTTAAAAATATGGTTTCAAATAAATGTTATGATGTGCATGGTTACCTCTATTTCTAACTTTATCAGTAAACGAAGCTGGAAGAGAATAAAGAGCTCTTTTAGATATTAAATGAAAATTACATGTGAAAATTGTGTATTCTTTATTTGGGTGGTACGAGCTACGCGATCCAAGTGTCATCGTTGTCGGAATTTTAATCGAGCTCGCCAACAATTTTGTAACCTTCACCAACGTGCTTTTCTGTGTTAATGGTATTATGTTGATTGGCTTCCCTAATACTATAATCCTTTCAGGTCATTTTCCGCACGAAATAAATTTCATAATCCTTATTGCAATCATGATAATTAGTTTTGCGGTAAGTGAACTGCATTTGGAATTTTGGAGAACTACATTAAACCTTACTTTCCACAAACTCGTTGAGAAGAAGCAAGACTGTTTTTGTTGCGAATTCCGTTCACAGTACATATTTTTTTCCAGATTTTCGCATACGCTTACATTCGCAATGTGATGATTTACAAATCACTAAACGCCTTCTCCGAAAAATATTCAGTCTCGCACATATTTCAAGTACGGGAAAATCTTCGTGTGTTGAAGGCTAGTGTGAAATTTTTTCACTCATCGATTGTTTTAAAATGTAAAGTTTCAGTTTCTTCTATATTTCTCTATATTGTCAAGTCCGCTTGTAATTGCCTTATTCTCTTTCTTCCTCTTCTTCTTCTATGGTCCGAAATCTTGGGATCTCCAACGATACATGTGCATCGAATTGTTCAATGCCTGCAGTGCAATGTGAGTAATCGAATTATCTATCCGATAGGATAAATCAAAATTTGCAAAAATCAAATTAGACATTCGCACAATTTCGCAAAACAGAAAAAAAACAAATGAACCTTGGTATCTCATTTCATATTATCTCTCACTGCTCGAACAGTTTATATAGTGTGTATAATTAAGAGATGGAGGACCTTTCATCGAGATCTACCACCTAATCCCAGTGGTTCAATTACCCAAGTTTGAGATGGTTTTACGGAGTGATAACGGGATATGAAACGTTTCGCTTGATAGACGCTGCTGCGCAACCCTCTCCTGTCCATCCACTCGCTTGGCGAAGAAAACACGCTGCACTAATCATATTGCAGATTCGCTCCCATTGTGTTCGCTGTGGCTGGCCGTTGCATTCCCGAGTATCGCATTCAGTTGTATGAGATCGCCGTGTTCAAGCGGGTAGCTGATTTGCTTGGCTGGAAGGTACACTTTTCCATTCTTGAAGACCGGTTCCTGTCGCGTATATCCAGTTTCTACTGGTTGCATTTGTATGGTTTATAATATTCTTTTTCAGAAACCCGTCGCAAATACGATACATAAGGTTACACGTGGCGAGGCGACGAGAATTTATTTTGAACAGTTTTCGAGTGCCTGGTCGTAATTTGTGTTACATATGCATGTTTGTCCAGTTCCTTTTAAAAAAGATTTTTAAAAAGATTTTAAAAAACATAAATCTCGTGTTAAAACATGGAAATGTAATGGAACTTTGGAAAATTTTTAAAAAAAGTAGTACATTTGTTTTTGAAGTGTGCTTCTAGCGAGAATAGTAACCGCATCCGTTTCCAAGAATATGTAATTTTCTTTCATCTTTGCATTATTACATATTAACTAATAAGAAAATAAACAAACGAGAACAAATTCATTTGATTAATGTGAAATGTTTGTAAAATTGCCGATGGAAACGAGTATGAAGAAATAGTAATATGGAGTTGCTCGCCTTAGTTCTTCCCAAGAAACTTCAACTCCACATCGTATGGTTTGACTCCGGTAACTGAAAATTTATTGGACGTTATTCAAGTTTGTTTAATGTAAACCTCGTTCACTTTGACAATATATTTGGGTAGGAAACATTGAATAATCGTCGAATCACGAAGTCCAAAAAGCTTGCCTGTCATCTCAAATCTGTTGTTTTTTTCTCCCCCTTTCCAAAACTAAATTGTCGGCTTTTTGCTGATGACATCAAGCTCTTCACTACTTTCGATCCACTCTCTCCTTCTGATTCCCCCTCTCAACTTCAATCGGGTATTAATGGGTTCCTAGAATACTGCGAAAAATGGCAGTTAGAAGTTGCTGAAAAGAAATGCAACGTATTACATATAGGCAAAAACAATCCCTGTACTAGCTATTCCTTAATCTCTTGCAATTTTGTAGTAACGCAGTCAATCCGTGATCTAGGTGTTTATGTTGATCCTCTCTTACATTTTGACTCTCACATCCAGGCTGTTTGTCATAAGGCGTCTTCATTAGTCTATTTACTTTTCCGTAGTATCAGCTGTACAATAGTTGTCCCATACATATCTGCTTTCAAATCTTTTATCCTTCCCATACTAGAATACGGCTCTCCCGTCTGGTCTCCCTCCTCATTTGGTCGTATTCGCAAATTAGAGAAAGTTCAACATCTATTTAGTAGGCTATTATATTATCGTTGCTCTCGAACAGACATCTCTTTCCCCTCTTATTCTGATCGATTAGCTCTATATTCTCTACGCTCTCTTTATGTTCGCCGTATTGTCATTGACATAGTGCTAGCTCTTAAAATTTTCGCTAACGCTGTTGAGTTGTCAGTATGTAATTTCTATACATATAGGACTATTAGCAGACGTCATAGTGCCTTTGTTCTTCACATTCCCCCTTTCCGAAGGGAAAATTTGAAAGCATCGTTTGCTCATAGAACATCGAGATTCCTAAATAAGCTCCACTTAATTTGCAATCCTCTATTGTCGATCGAGACTATTAAACACTTTTGGCTAATTCACCCTAATCTTCTGTGTACTCTTGGAATTGAAATTAGAAATCTTTAGCATCTATCCTTACCGCCACCCCCCCCCCCCACCCTCCCACCTTTCCTCTCCTTTTTCTCTTCTCAACCCTTCCCCAACCATTCTCATTCCCCTTCGATCTCCTCCGATCTCCTGTCACACAAGTCTCCAATACGATATACATTGGACAAGCGACCACTCCTACCGCTCACGAGGCTCCCTCCCCTCGCCACTCTCTCTTTCTCGTGCGATACGATTCGGAAGATCTACCCCCCCCCCCCGCCCTTCCTCTTCCCTAACCCTAATTATTTTCTCGAACACTCTATACTTGATGAAGCGCCCTTGTGGTGTACGATAAAAAAATATAAAAAAATTAATTGTTGTTCAAAGGAAGAGGTTTCCAATACATCGACGTTTTGAGGACGCACGATTTTTCTGTCGAATCGAGGCGCTGGAATTTGAAAAGCTTTTTCTGAATATCTAAAAAAATTAAACATATAACATTATTTCACGTGTAAATGTTAATTATGTTAAGACTGTTATTAATGGCATGCATACTTCGACAATCCGCGTAAGACCATCAGAACTTAATGAATAATTCCCAGATATCAGTTCAATGGAATTGGCTCCTTTGGCGAACATTGCAAGAATATGGTCAGTCCAATCTCGGTCGGAAACACCGAATAACTTAGCGAACTTTGAATCATTTTACCTGAGTGTGATAGAGTTGATTGATGCAGCAATCT
Organism: Pristionchus mayeri; assembly: GCA_036245805.1. Classification (NCBI taxonomy): domain Eukaryota; kingdom Metazoa; phylum Nematoda; class Chromadorea; order Rhabditida; family Neodiplogasteridae; genus Pristionchus; species Pristionchus mayeri. The sequence continues at coordinate 36,335,879 of BTRK01000003.1, forward strand.
TCAGAAGCAGCCCCTTCACCAAATGGGGGTTGCTGCATGGAATGTGTCCTTCGTTGACAAAGCAATCAAATGCTTTGATTGGAAACTTTGAAGCGAGAATTCCAGCAATGCTCCTCAAATTGATATTAGGAGGAAAATAATTAGGAGGAAAGACGAACTCACAAAATTCGCTCATCCAATATATATAGGTTGACTTACGGAATACGTTTAGGCTTGTCAAGTGTCCGAACAAAATTTCAATCGCTTTGAAATACTTAGGAGGTCGAAGTGTATACACTTCTTCAACCTTGACACAGTTAACGTCGCACCGCAACTTGGATCCGAAATTGTTCATATCCGTGGTGTCATAGGGAATGATGATTTTGATTTTATTGTGAGCCTGCGAACTTGTATTCGAATATCGTTACAAATTGCATTACCGGTGCTGTTTTGCGAATTTTCATTCTCTCTTTTACTTCAGTACTCAAAGAATTATCCAGAAGTTGAATGAATTGGTTACAGACAAATCGGCTAATGGTGAAATTCAACTCGATGCATTTTCCGTCGTCCTACAAGTTTTTTGCAAGTAGGCTATCACATTTTTTACACATTTTCTTCGCTCTACATTATCATGTGACGCGTCCAGAATGAAATGAAAATTTAGGATCCAATGTTACCGTTTTTATTTCGCGAATTTAAATACCATCTATATCAGGGCATCTAACCACCCAATTGTCGATCATTGCCTTCCAGTTTTTGCTGACCTATAATGCCGCGTTATTCCAAATTATGATGTAACTTACTCAACAATTTCTGCTTTATCATTGATTCGCTGACATTTTCGAGGATCATCCACTGTAGTTCTATTGGGAGTTGACAGATGTCGAGGGGATTTTCCTCTTTGATTGGGCCGCTTCTGGTTGCATCATATTCTTTTCTTCTTTTCGCATTGTTTGCAATGGATCTTGTAATCCGTTTAGATGCCATCTAAAATTTATAAAGTTGTAAAGTTGTGTATTTGTCACGCGTCTTCTGAGAGAATGCATGAAAAGGACCCACCTGAGGAACTGGCTGCAAAAGTTTGAGCAATATCGAAAAGAAAATTATGGTAGAGTCCAGATGGAGATGGGAAAACTTTTATACTAGCGATTTGTCCTGGAACCGGCTTTTAGGCATTTTCCGGACTTGGTTCCGGCTCTGACGTAACATCGTTCATTTTTGAGCTACAGCGGCCAGCTTGTGCTTAAAATGCGTGGAAAATTATTTTAAGAAACTTTCATGTTCACACCAAAGCCGGGTGAGTGCGAAATCACGTTGAAAATATCAAAAAACCGAGTCGAGAATCTTAAAAAAATTCAGATCGCGCTTGTAACCCCACCTTTTAGTAGATTTTGATTGCATTTTCAGAATCTACGTACCCATATTAGTCAAGGAAAAATGCGAGTGAGAGTCCGTAGGGGTGAGAATGTTACGCTAATGCAAAATGTGTGCTCAGTTAGCTAATTCGAGATTTTCAATTTCTCATGCTTAAGCCATAATCGCTCAGATATATATTTTCTTTCATAATTTGATTGTTTCTAACCTAAATATGCTGTATTCCGTTGAAAAAATCAAAGATTTCCACATTTCTGGAAAATCATATTTTTCACCTCGATATTTCTCAAATTTGCAAGTTTCAAACTCAACATTTCGAGGATCTTACACGTGTTCACTATACGGATCTTATAGCATGCTAAGCCATGAGTAATATTTGTTGGTATGGACCTGCTCGACGATTTTTAAAATCTAATTTTTTACGCTCGAAAATGCCTGATCGAGCGTGTCGAAAATATTTAAAATTCGATAGTGAGGCTAATTTTGCGAATTATGGTTGTTTATAAGTCGTAAATATGTTTTCGTAACCTCCGGCTTAAACTACTTTCGAAATGCAACAATTTTCACGTTTTTTTCGGAAATGTCATTTTCTCACTCTCGAATAATTCGCGAATTTAGAAACAAAAGCAATGGCGAATTTCACACATGTTATTGACTGCATAATTCAAGAAAACATTTTTACAACTTATAAACAGCCATAATTCGCAAAATTAACCTCACTATCGAATTTTAAATATTTCCGACACGCTAGATCGGGCGTTTTCAAGTGTAAAAAAGTAGATTTTAAAAAGCGTCGAGCAGGTCCATACCAGCAAATATTACTCATGGTTTAGCATGCTATAAGATTCGTATAGTGAACGCAAGTAAGATCATCGAAATGTTGAGTTTGTGTAAATTTGAGAAATATCGAGGTGAAAAATATGAGAAATGTGGAAATCTTTGATTTTTTCAACGGAATACATCATATCTAGGTCAGAAACAATCAAATTATGAAAGAAAAGATATATCTGAGCGATTATGGCTTAAGCATAAGAAATTGAAAATCACGAATTAGCGAACTAAGCACACATTTTGCATTAGCGTAACACATTCTCACCCCTACGGACTCTCAATCGCATTTTTTATTGACTATTATGGGTACGTAGATTCTGAAACTGCAATCAAAATCTACTAAAAGGTGGGGTTCCAAGCGAGATATGAATTTTTTTATGAATCTCGACTCTGTTTTTCGATATTTTCAACGTGATTTCGCACTCACCTGGCTTTGGTGTGAACATGAAAGTTTCTTAAAATAATTTTCCGCGCATTTTGAGCACAAGCTGGCCAATGTAGCTCAAAAATGAACGATGTTACGTCAGAGCCGGAACCAAGTCCGGAAAATGCCTAAAGGCCGGTTCCAGGACAAATCGCTAGTATAAAAGTTTTCCCGTCTCCACTGGACTCTACCATAATTTTCTTTTCGATATTGCTCAAACTTTTGCAGCCAGTTCCTCCGGTTCATGCAATCTCTCAGAAGACGCGTGTTATAAAGTTGTGGCACAATATTTGTGAACGCGAAAATAAACAGTAAATCAATTTAAGTAATTTTCAGGTTGCTCGCTTAGACGGGCGAACGAGTAATATGAATGAGATTGATAGTATAAATTTGATACCAAAGGAGGTAGAGCATGTGCGTGCGAGATAATTGTTGAAACATAATTGTCAAACAAAATGGGTAATATAGTATTTTGAACCATCGTGGAACCGTACTATTATATAATGAAAATGGTAAAAAAATGTGATTCAGGATCTTGGAGGTATGGAAAATATGTGCGAATGTGCGCCTGAATGAGAATCCAAAGAAGTTTCTAACTGATCCGGGGGAGTGTGTGCATCAGTGAGAAAATACAAGGAAAAGGGAAGGCAGTAATCTTTTACATGGCGTGGTTTGGACAATGCATACACAGTATGCATGGTCCATAATTCTTGCGTTTCCAAATGCTGTTTTATGTGAAGATCCCAATTCTGACATACGGATATGACGGAATACGTTGATACTCGCAAGACCACTTTTGCCTCCCCCCCACTCACAACTATGTCAGCCCCCTCCCCCCCGACTACCAGTTCCCCCCAACACGACCTCCAGATCCACAACTACCACATCAACTATCCAACTTCACGATGTAGCGCTTCCCTTAGAACAAAACAAATTGAAAGGACAATAACACTTTGAAAGGAACGGGATATTCGTAAACCTCATCATCACGATTAAGCTTGCCGCTTAGACATTGCCCACAAAAACAGACAGAGCCGCGAGCTCTCAACTTTACGTGTGGTGCCGTAAACAAGATGTACAACGAAAGGCTAGAGAGGGAGCGATACGAACTGGAAAGAGCGAAACGGGGGCTAGTACCTACAATGGAAGTCATAATGGAGAAGAAAATATGCATTATTAGTAACATACGATTAGTAACATATGAAAGAAACGTGGCAACAAGGCGGGAATGTTTGAAAATGCTCAATAGATATAGAGTTATGTGGAGAATCTAGAGAGGTGCACTGAACTTTCGAAATTTGGCGGGAATGATGAAGGCGGTGGTATGGAGACAATATGTAGGAATGGGAAGACATAGTGATGTGCATGTTTTCACTGGGCGCCAAATTAATTAAATATTATAACTATAACTTTATAGGAACTGCGATTCCACTTTGCAATTATTCAATTTAAATTTTACAATATTCGTGACTCAACTGTATTTAACTTTTAAAACAAATGATCTACATGAAAATGTTCGAATAAGACAATTTTAGATAAACCAAGAATATTGTTGTCTATAATTGTATGTATGATGTATGTTTAATTTATTCCAAACATTGAATCTAGAAACTTGAGAGCGAAAATAAAACCCGCATTGCAAGTGTTTCATAACATTTATTTAGGCTCCTAAAATTACTACTACTGCGCTCTATAGCACTTCCTCAGCAGCTCATCTAGATCTCGACGGTACGCCCACAGTCGCTCATCTTGGCCTGAAATGCTAAACCGATTACAAAATGAAAGTCGACTGAATCAAATGTTTGATTGTTGTTCCAAAAAAAGTTGGAAAGGACAATAACTTTTAAACGCATTTCGCAGGAAGTAAATGTGAAAAGTGCTAAGGAAGTGTCCATGACGGCCAATCATTTTTTGCAATTAATTTTCCGCCATTATATGACTACCGTTATATCGCGTAAACAATAATCGGCGCTGACTCGGAACCCCTAGGAAAATACCCAGAAGTCCATTTTAATTGCCTACAGAATCCGCATACAAGTAAACTAGAAAGTGCACTAACTCGGCAACGGAAGTTTCCGCGACGGGGCATTTCTCATGATACATGCCCACATTACGGACAGGACCATTAGACCAGGTGACGAGAGCAGCAACAGTCGGTAGAAGAAGTACATCCTGCAAGGGGCAGATACGGCAATAGGTCGGATGAGAACCTTCAGGATGAGAACATTTTGCCATGCCCTAGTTTACCGGTACTTTCTCTCGCTCACTTGGATGGTGATTACCGGATGGTGGTCAATAGATCTAGTGTCGCAGAGACGTTATTTAGAGATCCGCGACAAGTTACACTCAGTAGCACCCCCCCCCCCCCCCACCCCCTAACTGTCTGCTTATACAGGACAATTGATACAAGACCGTCAAAATCTGAGTCAACCATGCTAAAAATGCTTACCACTGATTGAGAGTGAACGGACAGCATCCACTGTCGCAACACATGTGGCCGTGGCCGCACAAGACGTCCAGGTTGAAGGCCCTGCAACGCAATGATGATGTATGATCAATAATTTTGGCTTAGAAACCAGGGAAACATTTGCGAATTATGTTTTCATTCGAAGCGCATTCTTGTGAACGATAATTGCTCACTTCTTTCCATCGGGAAACACGATTATCTTGCGAAACTCTGTCAGCCTACTGAGATCGACTGGACATCTGCAAATGTCTAATCTGGAAAACACGAAATACTGATAAACATAATATGAGAGACTATCTGAGTGAATGAACATATTTGTGAAGACCCTTGGCAAAGTCGAAAAATCAAATTCCTCTACAATGTGTGTACGGATAGTTCTCGGTGAGCATAGCACGGAGGTCACTTATTTAGCCATACAGATCGCGCATTCTTTGATGAGAAAGGCTAATGTAGGCATTTCGCAATTTTTCGAAATTTTTTCTTTCGCAACCATTTCGAATGAGTCATGTCTTAAAAAATACACAAAATTGAGATGATCATGCTCACAAACTTTCATCTTGATACCTTATAAATTCCTCGAAAAAAATCAAAATTTCGACATTTTTATAGAATCATGAAATTCCAGCTCTTTCAGATGGGCGGGTATGAGCAATTTTTACTTCACATTTGTAAAGTTGATTCCTATACCAACCTTCATAAAAATTTTGAAAGAGAAAAAAAGGTCGTTTTTTGAGAAATTTACAAAAATGTACAACACATTTATATGACGAGTCAATGAAGGTGTGCGGGAAGCAATTCTAAAACACGAAAACGGAATCTATGATACAGAAAACTTTGTTTCAAGATAGATTCACAAGATGGCGCAGAGAAATTGAAAGATTAACTAATTCTGAGAAATCGATTTTTGTCCACCTCGATTTAGGCCAAGTTTGGATGCTATAAACTGAAAACGTTTACCCATAATCTGACTAACTTGTAGTAAAAGTTAAACAAGTCAGTCGTGTCTATGAGAAAATCGATAAGTGAAGGTTCTCGAATAATGAAAACTCTTGTTGAATTCTCTCGAATTGGCATTATAGAAAGGATCAAAATTGAACTAAATTTAATTTTAACGAAATTATTGTGAACATTGCAATATATTGAGTACCGAAAATCTTGGTTTGTTCGGAGTGATCAGAAAACATATACAAAATATCGTATGACTTATGAATTTAAAAATGTAAAAAAAGTGATTTTTGAAATTTTCAATTTTCTATATTTCAGTAACCATTACAATAATAAACATTTTGGCGATTTTTTGGCAGAAATATTCACATTAAAATTTTCTTCACTCAATAGTTATCAACGTTCACAATAATTTCGTTAAAATCAAATTTAGTTCAATTGTGATCCTTTCGATAATGCGATTTCGAGAGAATTCAACAAGAGTTTTCATTATTCGAGAACCTTCACCTATCGATTTTCTCATAGACACGACTGACTTGTTTAACTTTTACTACAACTTAGTCAGATTATGGGTAAACGTTTTCAGTTTATAGCATCCAAACTTGGCCTAAATCGAGGTGGAAAAAAATCGATTTCTCAGAATTAGTTAATCTTTCAATTTTTCTGCGCCATCTTGTGTATCTATCTTGAAACAAAGTTTTCTGTATCATAGATTCCGTTTTCGTCTTTTAGAATTGCTTCCCGCACACCTTGACTCGTCATATAAATGTATTGTACATTTTTGTAAATTTCTCAAAAAACGACCTTTTTTATCTTTCAAAATTTTTGTGAAGGTTGGTATAGGGATGAACTTTACAAATGTGAAATAAAAATTGCTCATACCCACCCATCTGAAAGAGCTGGAATTTCATTCTACAAAAATGCCGAAATTTTGATTTTTTTTCGAGGAATTTAAAAAGTATCAAGATGAAAGTTTGTGAGTATGATCATCTCAATTTTGTGTATTTTTTAAGACATGACACATTTGAAATGGTTGCGAAAGAAAAAATTTCGAAAAATTGCGAAATGCCTACATTAGCATTTCCCATCAAAGAATGCGCGATCTGTATGACTAAATAAGTGACCTCCGTGCTATGCTCACCGAGAACTATCCGTACACACATTTTCGATTTTTGAGGAATTCGATTTTTCCACTTTGCCAAGAATATGTTCAGTGGCTGAGATAGTCTCTCATATATTTTGATTTTTTTGAAAAAAGTTTGTTTTTTTATTATTAAAATATTGATTATTGAATTTACCTCATGCACAAAATAGTCTCGCACACTTCAACTTCATGACCCGTATTCATCGCTGTATAATTTTTGCAAGAAAACGCTTTCTAAAAATGTAAATTTATATTCGAAAATTTTGAATATAATCACCAGCGATGGAGATCGCTCATAAAAGAAGACGGGAGTCCCTTGCACACTGAAAAGTTAATATGAATATGAGGTTGAAGTTTTCGATATTATATCAAATTCAGAGCGCATAAATTTTTAACTTGACTAATATGTAGATGACTCACTCGATAGGGTCATGTGGAAATTTTGCAACTACTGTATCTCCATGATCCTCAAACATGGAATTATCGTTGCGCTTGAAAATTTCTCCGAGTTTATGTTCAAGTGCTGAACATATTGTGGTACAAATAATATTCGGCAAATTCAAATTATGGATAGATTCAATCGTGTTTAAATCGATATCGTACAATTCGAACTTACTATTCATGTGTCCCACGTCTCGAAAGTCTACTTTTCCGTAATTCACAAAGAAAAGTGCAGGAAATAGTATAAGGTTGCGATAAAGAACACGAATCATGAACTGAAATATGCATTGAAATGATGTTCAACACCCATCATGGGATTTATTCACAATGAATTATGTAGACAAGATCTGCGAGAGTGAAGAGGTCAACAGAAAAATGATAAATTAGAGTAAGAGAAATCGAGCCTAATCTGACTTTATTGATCGTGCACCCTCTAACAAGTGAAATTGAGAGCGCGCTATGACGTGATTGAAAGGGGGAAAACGGAGCGGAAGTTATGAGTAGAGCAAACTTGTGAGAAACGCGTCGATTTAGTGATTGATAGCAAAACCAATGGCATTTGAACTTCAAAATATCATAAAATTATGGAAACTATGTTGTTGAAATCGAAGAAAAGCGTGACAATAAGCTCAAAAAGTGGAGCGGAAATGATGAGCAAATACGATTGTGCTCTGTGCAAGAACACTCTGATTGATTGATAACCCTGACTTTGGCACGGCAAATGACCAGGAAACCATGGGCAAGATTCTCATGTGGAGGAGCACAAGGAAATCGATAAACTAGTGATGTTTAGAACACTCTTAATTGAGGTAAGAACGATTTAGAGAGGACAGGAAGTTATAAATTCGTGAGCATTGAGAGAGAAAGAGACAAAAGAATAAGGTTTCACTTTTACTCGTGTCCTCTTTATATCTTCCGCCTGCTATCTTATCGATGTCTCTCTATTCTCCACACTCTCTCGTCAGTCAGAAAAAGGGAGAGAGAGGGGAGGAATATGCGTCTGCTCTTCCCTCGAAGTTATCACTTTCACGACCACTCCCCGAGTGTTTCACTGCGAAAAGTACTAACGGAAGACAGTATAGCCATGGTATTTACATTGTTTAGTGCAGCCGATCGCCAGATTCCTGTGGAAATTAAATTCTGGAAAAACAACTACAGATGAGTTCAAGAATTATAGCAGGTTGTGGAGCAAGTATTCAATGTTGTGTAATCCTCATCATTTTCTTGCTGAGTATGCTACATGCTGACATTTGTGCACCGACCGTTTAGCGTCCGTTTCGACAAATTCACTATGTGTAGTCAGAATTGATATTTTTTCGATTTTATGTTATTGGAAGTTGAAGGCATTGCATCTTCTTCCATCTCGATCATATAAGCCAGTGGTGAAGCGTATCTGTTCAACTGGTCCTGTAAGCCTAAACCCACCACAACCTCTGTGCTCATTCGTCGTATTTCAAATGTGCTTCGGCACTATGTGAACACATCTCAAATTGATTTGAGATTTAGCTGATTTCCATTGTTTTCTGAAACAACACAAATAATGTTAGTACAAAATAATACAAAAATACTGTCTCTTCGGTCAGTGAACAGACAGCTATAGTTAGAGAATCGACACCACTCTCTATTCATTCTGCACACTCTCTCGCCTTTCGGCCGGTCGAAAGAGTGTGGAAAATGAAAAGACGGATGCCCGTTATCGATCTCTACAGACAGCGTGCGTGATGTATACAGGGGAGAATAGGAGTCTGCTCTACACTCGCCCGTATCACCTTCAGAATCAATCCTCGAATGTTTCCCTGCGAAAAGCACTAATGGAGGGTAACAATATAATCATAATATGTACGCCGTTTAGTGTAGCCTCATTCATCTGGAAAATAAATTCTTGAAAAACAAATGTGGGTGAGTTCAAGAATTATAGCGGGCTGTGGAACAAGCGTTCAATGTTATGTATTCCTGATCATTTTCCTGCTGAGTATGTGTGTCGTTTAGCATCAATTTCGACTGTTCCAATATGTGTAGTTTGATTTGATTTTTTATCGGTTTTATGCTATTGCAAGATGAAGGCTCTGCATCATCTTTCTTCTCGATCATATACTGCAGTGGTGAAGCGTATCTCTTCAATCTATCTTACAGTGCTTCGAACGAAACTCACAACAGTAATTTACCTCTGTGCCCCCTAGTCGAATTGTATTTCACGTGTTTCGTAACAACGTGAAATGCAATCAAGTTAATTCAACTTTAGTCTCTTCTCTTTTTAGTGCCTCAAAACAATTATTGTTCACTCTCTCGTCGGCACAGCGTGTCAGACCAGACAATCTCGCGGCGGAGAACATTTTTCGCACTCTCGATGGCACTATAGCGAAGTGAATAGCCTAAGCAAATATATTCGGCGAAACATATTAAACATTGAGGATTGCGGAGCAAAATACAGCTAAATAACTAATATACTTTGTGAAACTCATTTTGAAACAGCTATTTAGAAACTCAACACATGCCAATTTTCAAATGAGAACTAGTCTGCGCGCAATATCGGTAGACCCCACTTCTGGGGTGTTTTCTGAATCATCATGAAGAGCTCTGCAATTGCAACAGACAGCATTTTGATTTTGGTTTTAGTATTCGAGTAATCATTAAAAATGTACATTTTGTTCCACATTTACAGCCGTTTTTGGAATACTAAAAACAATCGGCCTGTTTAATCTGTCAAAAAGATGCGAGAAAAGTTGCGTAAAAAGTTCGCGAACTTCTGATTCTCTCCTGTTCGTGTGCTCTCTCTTTTTCTCTAACCAGGTCGTTGAAAAGTTCACGAACTTTTCGACGAACTATGTTCGAAATTCGTGCTTTTCTTTTGTTTTACTTATTTTTAGGGATTATTTTTGCGTTTAGCTTATGAATACTTTAAAGGTCAACCTTCCCTTAGCTGGAATAGCTTCAGAATACAGCGTAGTGAAAGTAAACACGGTGGGAATATTTTTTTCGATTATGGGTCACCACTTTAACCACCCTGTAATGTCAAGCTATTCCATTAGAGGGAAGGTTGTCCTTATAAGCAGTCATAAGTTAAAAGCAAAAATAATTGATAAAAATAAGTAAAACAAAAGGAAAGTACGAATTTCGAACGAATTTATGCCGGTTTTTAACGAACTTTTCAAGGAGCTGCGTGAAAAGTTAGAGAAAGGCGAGAGAGCACGCGTTCTTGAGAGAGGGAAAAGGAAGCAGTGATTGTTTACTTCCTTTTCCCTCTCTCAAGAATGCGTGCTCTCTCGCCTTTCTCTAACTTTTCACACAGCTCCTTGAAAAGTTCGTTAAAAACCAGTCTAAATTTGTTCGAAATTCGTACTTTTCTTTTGTTTTACTTATTTTTATCAATTATTTTTGCTTTTAACTTATGACAGCTTATAAGGACAACCTTCCCTCTGATGGAATAGCTTGACATTACGGGGTGGTGAAAGTGGTGACCCATAATCGAAAAAATTACTCCAACCGTGTTTACTTTCACTACGCTGTATTCTGAAGCTATTCCAGCTAAGGGAAGGTTGACCTTCAAAGTATTCTTAAGCTAAACGCAAAAATAATCCCTAAAAATAAGTAAAACAAAAGAAAAGCACGAATTTCGAACATAGTTCGTCGAAAAGTTCGTGAACTTTTCAAGGACCTGGTTAGAGAAGAAGAGAGAGCACACGAACAGGAGAGAATCAGAAGTTCGCGAACTTTTTGCGCAACTTTTCTCGCAGATTTCTGACAGATTAAATAGGCCGAATATCAAAAATCTGTCTGTTGCAGTTGTAGATCTGATCATAACGATTCAGAAAACACCCCAGAAGTGGGGTCTGCCGATAATGTGCTCATACTAGTTCTCATTTGAAGCGGAAGATATAACAATACGAGAAATTGTCGTTTTATGAAGCCAGGGAGCGAGATAAAAATTCCAAACTTTAACAGTAGGCCCCTGCGTTATTGCAGCTAACACTTTCTTAGTCGCATTATTAAATTTTAATTTCTTAATTAAATTATGGTGCATTTGTCAACCACTTTCTCTATCACTTCACCGCTCAGCGAAGATGAATAAAGATAAATGGACCGCCGCGAGAACAAAGGAATTTGCCTGCTCTGACACGCTGTGGTCGGTCAGAGAAAAGGAGAGATTAAGGACGACCGCCGTTCATTTATCTGCTCCCACGTCGCTTTTCAAATGTTCTTCGTCACTGTGTGAAGTTCTGACAAATTGATTCAAAGTTAGTCGTTTTAGCTTTTTTTCAACAAATTATAAATTCTTACAATTTAGGTAGGAGTTGATACTATAGCTGCCGACAGGGTTTGTCATGCTTACTGTTTTCTTGGCAGGTAGTGGAAAATACTAAGTCATGGAAGGCCAGTCCAACGTACGATACCTTCACCATCTATAATTGATATGATGATGGGAAAGAGGATCTCCAAGGATTGTAACAACACAAACATGTTCAATGTTATGTAATCCTGATCTTCTTCCCAGGTGCTGCCGTTTACGAATCGTCTAGGATCAGTATTAATTGAGCAAAAAGTTAAAAATACATTTTTAGCGAACCTCTGTCGAAAACATTTTTTTTCATTTATATTACTCGTACATTCCAGCCGTGAAAATTTATATTAATCTTTATAAAATTTATATTTTAATAAAATTTATGTTAAAATTTATATTAAAATTAAAATTTATATTACTCGTACATTCCAGCTTGTCGACAACTCTTACGGGGCTGCGAACGAAAACTCCCCTTATCACATTTCAAATACGTCTCCTCGTTATCTGAAGTTATGTAACATCGATTTTAAATTAATGATTTCCAGTTTCTGTTTTACAATAAACCAATAATTGATTTCATTTAATAAAGGAGTGGGAACAATGATCTCATTGAGAACAATATCGTGCGAAATCGATACTCTCATGAGTATTTAATAACTTCGGCTCCTCTATTTCATATACCAATCAAGAGGATTGTAGATATGAAGTTGCTCCTGTGGGAAGGATTGTGAAGAATACACAATGTGAATCACTTCACAAAGGCAGAGCTATAATTAATTTTCGGAAAAAAGAGATGAAAATAATATCACAACAACATTCCACTACTTTCTGCAAGTTCAAAATTAATCGCATTAGTATGGCCGCAATTTCGAATTGTTCACATCATCAGTTTGATTGATTGCTATAGATATTACATCTTTGTACATACATTTCATTGTCTGCCATTGCATTATCGATTCTTCCCTTGGAATGGTATTTGTGTACCTCTGGTGAAGCGTATATGTACATATCTTCAATATTCCTGACAAAACTGCGAACAAAACCGCGAAGAGGATCAGCGAAAACGAGATTTTAAAGTATGAGATTGTTGATTATCGAAAAGCGATGATGTCATGGTGTAAGCAAAACAAATAATTGAGTTTGCGAGATATTTTGTGCCAAGCCGTAGTATAGATTGTGCAGGAAAAATATATGATTATTCGTTCTTTGTAGCGCTTTGTTCCCCTCCATGAACCTTCAACTCCACTTCATATGGGCCGTTGCCAGTAACTGAATAAAGTTTGACAAGATTATGCGAAAATTAATACAAGTATCGTCTTTCTGAGACTACTGAATTCATTCATTGCATGATTCAACGACTCTACTGATTGTAATTAACACGGGTATCACGAGTCAGTGGAGGTGGCCGGGAACAATTTGCAAAAAGTTTGTCGTATCTGGTCGTTGTTATAGTGGGAGAGTATCCTAGAGAAGACGTATTGAAATTTCTAGGTCTTTGGTCCTAGAGCCGGCTTTTAGGAATTTTCAGGTTTGTAATCTGTATTTCATCTCCCAGATGAGCTAGAGAAGTGCAGTTGTGCTCAAAATGATCGGAAAATTATTTTAAGAAACTTTTATGTTTTGACCAAAGTTTAAAGTTTGACCAAAGTTTTGACCAAAGTTTAGATCAAAAAGTTATGTTTGAAAAACCATTTTTGGAGTTAAAAAAATAAATCGTTCCGCTTTTGTGAGATACCATTTTCTAGAATTTTATTACACAATATGCAAGTATAAGTGCTCCTCTACATATTAAAAATATATAATCGAGATGAACTGAACTAGAGAGACCTTATACTTGCATATTCTCTTATACTTGCATATTCTGTAATAAAATTCTGGAAAATGGTATCTCACAAAAGCGGCACGATTTATTTTTTAACTCCAAAAATGATTTTTCGAACATAACTTTTTGATCTTTGATCTTTAAACTTGGTCAAAACATAAAAGTTTCTTAAAATAATTTTCCTATTGTTCTGAGCACCATCCCACTTCTCTAGCTCTTCTGGGAGATGAAATACAGTATAGCCTGATTCAAAACCGGGAAATTCCTAAAAGCCGGCTCTAGGACCAATGACCTAGGAATTTCAATATGTATTCTCTAGGATAATCTCCCACCATACTAAGATCCTGGATCAAAAAAACTTTTTGCAAATTGTTCCCGAGGGGGTGATTTTTCCACCACTGACTCGTGATACACGTGTTAAGAGATCCATTATGCTTACCTGCCATCTCGCATTGATTGTGGTTAACAGGAAGAGGCCTTTCGAGCAGGTTGGTCTTGAAGGTGCACGATTTCCCTTCTCGATACAAGACCCTGACAGCATGAGTGTTTTCTTTCACAAAATTAGCAATTTGTAAGACTATACATATAGCAAATGTTGATCATTGTTTAAATATTTGTATTGGGATCATTCACCTCAACAACACGTGCAAAGCCTTCGGTAGAGATGAAACTGTCCTTATAAGTAAGCTGTATGAACTGTGCGCCTTTGTTGAACATTGCCACAATAAAGTTTGGCCACGTAGTGTTAAATGGTGCAAAAAATCCATAGCGAGTTGAGATGTACTCGATCGTTATGTGCTTGATCAAGCAATGTTCAAAAGCAAATTCGAATATTTCTCATGGTCCTTATCGTCAAAAGAAACAACTTCAATCAAGTAATGTAGTTCATCTACTGGAAACATCGAAGCGAAATGTACAATCGAGTTCCTTGAAATTGTGAAAAATTGACATTTATGATAACAATTTTGAAAAAAATAACATCATTCGATGATCCAAATACATTCGTTGAATTCTTAGAATCCGCGCTCTTCTCATCTTATTTAACAATATGCCCATTCCCTTATAGAATGCTGGAGGTGCGAAAGTACACATTTTTTTTTTATTTTGACACATCCCATTGTACAACTAAGAACTGATCCAAGTTGTTTCAAGTCGCTGGTACCATATGGTACTGTGATTGTGATATACTTAAGAACCTGCAAATTTTCAAGCGATTGATGAAGGGAATGTAAGCCTACCCTTCCGTGTACGCGGATGCCGTTCAATACATTGCGATTCAACACCGCGTCCATCAGTTGGGTGAATCGAACGAAGTCATATTGTTTAATGCAGAATTTCAAATTAATATATTTCGTACCATTCTGGAATAATAAACACAATTCCACTACACTTTTAAAATTACACATCTCAAAATACCTCCATAAACATTCGATATTTTAAATGAAACTATGATAAATGCATACCTTCTCTATCTCCTCTATCTCCATACCATAAATATCCGGGCACCAGATTTGTCGACTATTCATGAATCATAGACTTCCAGGCTTTGGACACCTAGCATATCAAACGCTGTCACAATATTTGTTCTGAGAAATATGTTTGCTCACCAGTTTAATTTTCCCCATTGGCTCAGTGACCTCATCATCCAGGATCATCCATCTAAGTTCTCGTGTAGTTGACTGATATCGAGTGGATTTTCCTCTCTGACTGGATCGGTTCCTCCCGTTTCGTCATTTTCTTTCATTTTTTTCGCATTATTAGTGGCTGATCTTGTAATCCTTTTAGAAGCCATCTGAATAGCATGACATGCGAAATTCCAAGATGTCTATAAAGTGATAAAATGAAAAGAAATGTCGATTGTTGAAGAAATTAAAAAGAAAATGAATTAGGCAGTAGTTGAAACATGTGAACAATATATAACGGTGCAAGTCTCGACGTTTAGACCATTCCTCTGGAGAGAAATCGTCTAGACATTTCGGTCTAGACGAAAATGATGGAGATGGGAACCTCTCATTCTCTCCTCTCATATCTGCTGAGTCAGGTTCGATTCGTGTCGCGGTTCGACTCCCCTGCATTGCAAAGGTCTTGCTGATTTTGTATCTCGTTTATAATGAGTTGTCGGTTGTTTTGGTATTATTCAGGAATGAAAAATATGCTTGCGCACTTCCAAGAACCCGCGATGCGAAAGGAACCGATCGGTTCCGAAATGTGGAGAGAATGAGAGGGCACGGCTCGTTAGGACAATTAAGGTACAGACGTGAAAGACACGCGTCACATGGCTGTTACTCGCGCTCTTTATTTATTCGAACCACCTATTTATTGTATTTTTCAGTGAGAGAGTTGCTTAACGGATGCATCGCGTCGTTAAAGAGAGGGATAGGCCCTCATTTCGCAGGCGGAGTTCGCGCTCGTATAAATAGACTGGCGAGAGGGCGCGCTCTAACTGCGCCAGGTGAGAGTGAGGGCAGAGGGGCGCGATGCGTGCGTTCAAGGTCTGCCTTAACGAGCCGTGATGGTCTCGTCATTTTCGTCTAGGCCGATCCATCCAGACGATTTTTTTCCAGAGAAATGGTCTACATAGACGTTGACACTGTTCGCACCATCATTGAATCATCCAGAAATGGATATGTAGGAAAGATAATAATTTCATATCGTTTAAAATAGAAGAAGTCATAGTCAAATATTCGTAATGACGTATGTAAATTAGAAGGTGTGATAATAATCTCGATCAACAAAGCTCTACTTTTTGTAAATTATGGAAATTAAAAAAAAACGAAACAGGACACTGCAAAGAAGAAGATTTAAAAAAAATCTTTATCGATGCAAGAGAAATGGCAATGGCCTAATAGAAGAAGGCAGAAATAACAAGTTAGCATGCCGAAATAAGTGAGAGAGAGTAACGTAGACATGACCTTCTCTTTGGCGTGAGATGCAGCAAACAAGATTGAAAGCGAAAGGGTAGAGAGAAAACCTGCTAAATATGCTATACTAACTTGAAAGGAATGGGGATACTTGTCGATTGGACTGAAAGTGAGAAGAGCGAAGCGTTGGTTTGAAATGCCAAGTAATGATTGAAATAATTTTCAAACATTAAAATAATGGAAAAGAAAAAATCTGCTTACGAGTGATACAAATAAGGCGCGTGACTACGTTTGGCGGGAACATTTTAAAAATGCTAGAGACAGAGAGAAGGAATGTGAGATCATTGGAGAATCTAGATAGGTAGACAGATTTCCGAAATATGGCGGGAGTGGTGGGAGAGCGAAGACATAGAGGGGAATGGGAAGGAACCAGCAGCGGTTTCTCTTTAGAAGAGGAAGTTAGATTGCACGAAACGAAAATTAGGCAGAAAGTGTAATTTAATTTGCTACAGTAATAAACTGAGTTAAAAATGTACGAACTCGGTAATGAAAGTGCCCGCGACGGACCATTCCTGATGATGCATGCCCACATAAGATACATCACAATTCGACTTGGTTACGAGAGTATGTGCGATTCTTGCTGCAGGGATAAGACATAGATATCTACCTTCAATGTACCCTGGAAAATTATTTAAATAGAGCGAACCATTCTGTAAATAAGAAATTTGCACTCAGAAGATGAGCAAGACAAAAGTCTAGTATGACGCAATTGTCTCTGTCTCTCTCTTGTTAGTTGTTTCTCTTTCCACTGTCTCTGATTATGGCGAGAATGTAAGAGGAGAGCGAGTTCTGGAGCTATTGCCATCTACCAGTGTTCTCCAGGGAGCCAAGCATTTAAAGGTGGATTAACCATTGCAAGCTATGCTTTTAGAGTGCCGTAAGAACATGTTTACATGTTCACCTCACGCACAACGCTCAAGAGGTTTGCTAAACAGAAACCTGGTTAGACGGTGTTAGAGAGTGCGCGAGGGAATAACATGGGAGAGGGAGGGAAGCACATTTTCGTTCATCTCTTGGCAGAATTGTTAAAACAGATGAGCGTAAGCAAAGGATTCCGAGTGAGAATTGCTTCGCAAGAAAAGCTCTCTTCATGTTGCGTGCTCTCTCACCTACCAGGTCGGTGAGAGAGAATACAAACTGAAGATAGACGTGTCTCGCTCCGCCATCCCTAATGCGAAGTAATCCCACCCACAGAGACGACAGAGATTTCTCAGTGAAGAACCATCACGAGAAGTTGTTGGCACAACCTCAGTGGCAGTGGGTAGGGTGAGAGTTATTGCGTCATGCCGCCTTAGACATGTACCAGTCGGCATGGCGCAATAGTTCTAGTGCCACCTCAGTTCTCCCTCACGCTTGTTCGGGTCCACCTTTATTTTCTAGAGTAACTCGCATAAATTAAATGTTCGCGTTCTCTTATCCCTTTTATCGTTGTGAAGAAGAAATTCCGAATTCTTTTGCATATGTGAGGAAAATAGTTTGTCCCCGAGATCTCTTTTCCCACGCACTCTCTCACTATATCTTGGTGGAGTTGTAAGAGAGTGTGTAGAATGAAGAGGGCGTCGAATAGTTTCTCGATCTCTGACTGACACCCGCAGAGTGCGATACTATCTCACTTATATCTCTCATGGAATAATGAGCTCCCAACGCGTATTCTATGCCGTTGTTGTCTTTCCACCCTCCACAGTATACGAATAATTGTCACTCCTTTGCAAGTGTTTCTCAAAATGCGCTTATCAGGAGGCACTGCTTTGTGAAAGTTTCTTCGATAAAACCTGAAAAGTCGGAGTGTGGAAAACTTGATGCACACCCCTGTTTCCTTCAGGAAGATGAGGCTGCCGCTCGTGTTTGCCCTGGCCATGGCGGCGCTCTGTCAGGCGTTCTGCCCGCTGGAAAAGCATCAAGTGCGTTTAATAAATTGAGCTTATTCGAATTTTGTAGTCTATTTTCGGATAAGTTTCAGATGTGCAAAAAAGTTCAGCAGATCGACTGCTATTAAAAGCATCTGAAACCTACCCGATAAGACAGCAATAAAAGGGAAACGTGTTGTACAACGAATTTCTTTCAGATCTGCAATCCCGGAACGAAGCACGCGTGTGTTTGCGCAATCGCTGAAGCTGATAAGGTTTGTAAGGAGTGATTTAGTCAAGTTCCGATACAGATTTATTCTTTAGCATCACCGGGATCTCTTCTAGAGATTAAACAAACTCTCTCGAAGTGATTGATCAATCAAAGAGTGTTCAAAATGTTAATCTAAAAAATGTACAATTTTCCGAATTTCAATCTCTAGTCTGCTCGTACTACTTCATCCAGCTCCGAGTTCGAGATCCTATTTAGAATTGGTTCCCGTTCTTCTCTTCGGATAGATTGTGTGATCACGTCGCGGAAAACGATGATAACGGAGAATTCCCAGCCGTCTCCATCACGTTCGATGTGAGTCACAGTTGTTGTTGTTGTTATTGACGTTATTTATCGTATCACAATAACTTCACAAGTTGAACGCTACATCACGCTGAATGAGAACTATGGCGTAACTAAAGAATAATAATAGGTGTCTATTTTCAAGCTTTTTGTTAGAACAAAATACCATTTCAAGCTCGAAAAGGAGCACGACGATGACGAGAGCTGGCCTCAGAAGGAGATCGAAGAAGGCATCGTCAGCGCCTTGAGCATTCCCAAGGTGACGATGAAGTTAGAGTCTGGATCGCAGCTCTTTCTGGTTTGGGTTGACATATAGTGATCATGTTTGATTTGGGGGAGGGTTCATGTCGTCGGTAGGAAAAAAACATAAGGGGATCGCAGCTTTTCCAAGGTGAGAAAACGTCAACGAGGATGTTATAGATATCTCTGAAGGGTCGGAAATATAGTGTAGTGTTTTTCAAAGGATTCGGTCGACAAATCGAAACAACTTAGAATCCTAAATTAAAATGGAAAGAGTGAAGCATATCCAGCATACAAGTGATAAATGAAGATATTGCGCAATATTGGGGATAGTTGCACGAGAAGATGTGTACTCTCTCACCGGTCATGCACTTACTCCAGTTAGCGAATATGTCGACCCCGTTAGCCTTTCTTGTACGTTTGAAGGTTATCAAGACTTTAATTTCTAACATTAATTTAGAACACGCTGGTGATCCTTCGTGCTAACTGTATCTACGACGACGAGGATAGAGATGGAGAAGAGGAAGAGACAGAGGAGAGATTGGTCGTGCAGTTCGCAGTGCTCAAGAAGGTAAGAACGGTTCCTCAAAGACCGATTCCCTATAGGCCATGCAGACTCTAGTCAAATAAGTAGGTAGAATAAAGAGAGAGATGATAATATGGTGGTCAGCATTTATTTCTAGAAATCCGTCAATGGCACTCTGCCTCACGACGAAGGTGACTTTGTTGACGCCGAGGAGCTCGCCAGCAAACTGAAGGTATGCCACTCGGACCGAAATCAAGATGGAGGGAGGAGATAGTTGGCCGTCTTGGTGTTAACTGGGCATCAAAGTGTAGAACAGACCCCATTGCATGGAATGGAAGTATGCCTCTAAATCAGTATCCATCACTCGGAGTTCGTTATTCCCACCTATTTAATTTTCCACTAAATATCTGTTTTGTGAATACCCCGGCAGCTCTCGCTTCCCTCGGTCAACCCTTTCTCCCATGTTTTTGCACTAGTGCTTGACTATAATCATCCGACTTGATCTATCGGTCACCTAAACGACAAGAGAGTAATGAAGATAGTCAGACTGAATGAAGAAACGGTATCCTGAGCTGCAACAAGAGTGTTATGACGGATTCAGGACAAGCTGAAGTCGAAGGACAAATTGGGTGGACTCAAGATCGAGAAAGTCGAATTCGTATGTTTTCACAATTCGTCATTTTAGAAATCAAGAACTAGAGCTACTTACAAGACAAATCGGGTTCATGAAGATAACATAAAAAGTGCAGGTCGATCAGCTTATCGATATCGACCTCAACCCAAGCAATTGGCACTTCATCGTCCTAGCTGTTGGCGCTATCATTATCTTCGGATTCCTGTGAGTCATTCACAATTGTGTGATCGTAGCTTTGAGCATTATCATAATACTGCACTCGTTTATGTGGTTTTTCCAACAAGGCCGATGAAAGAGCAAGTAAAGTGTAAATTTCTTAATTTTTAATTTTTTCGACGCCTTTCCTCAATAATGTGAGGTAACGCATCGAACAAATTAAGTTTCAGGCTGGTTCTCGGCTGCTGCTGCTACAAGATATGCAAGAGACGCGAGTACGGCGACGAGCTCCAAAGACGACCCGTTTAAGCTCCTGGATACTGTATCCTATTGTTGGCTCAAGTCCTTCGCTTTGGGACTCCTTCCATTCATACCTTCTTCTAGAACCTATTCTCATTCTGTCAATTACCCGATCTTGACTACTGTATCTGTGTGTGTCCTACTGTATAGTATTTCACAATAGGTAGGATCCAAACAGTATCGTGATGTCTTGTTTGGCTTAATATTTTTGTTCAACATAAGAAGAACGGACGATTGCTTCTTCGTTGATATCGCTGTAATAAACCAATAACGAAGCATATTTCTCAATAAGTTTTGCTGTCCACAAATGAAAGCGACAAAAAAATGTTGAATTGACATTTCAAATCTGCTTGACCTTCATGTGAAGAGCTGTTGAGTTGATGTAAAAAATGATTGTGTATTGACTGGGTGTATTGAATGGTGTGCTTGACCGAGTGAGAATGATGAAGAAGACCTATGTCTGTATTTGCACGCTCCATTTATCGTCCTGGTTTGTGCAATTTTACGGTCTCTTCATTCCGCACACGCATGTTTAACACCTCAGTAAATGTATACGTTTATTACGATGTCATAATTTCAGTACTCATTTCAGCCTGGAGTGTGGATTCGTGAGTGATGAACAGAGTGTGCTCATGCACATTGTGTTCCGACACGGATCACTTGGGATTGGCGATATAATTACGGTATCGAAAGAGCTTCCGTAAGAATCAAACAACGTTCCGAAGGACCTGGCACAGCGATTTTTCGAAAACTTATGGAAAGTGGTTTTCGAGGGCGCTGATCATTGTGGTCAACTTCATTTTGCACCAACTCGACCGGTTAGGCCACGCTTCATGTAGGCTGCACATACATTTCTGTCCATATCTGTGTAACCGATTGAGCGATGGTCTTCAAATTTGGATAGTGGTTGAATGTGATACCTACGATTCTGTCGAAGCTAAATTAGCAAATGTATTTCTTTGTAAAATATAGAAAAATGAGAATCACGAGTCTATGTTAAAAACTTGTAAAATGAATTATATGGGAATATGCACATTGTCTAGAGGATCATTTTTCGTATGCATAGTATGGTATTATGTCTCAGAGTTTATCTGTTATACATAATTTTATAATCCACTTTTCGTCATTACGCCGTGTACTTTGCTCAAAACGTGAGGGATACGAATGAGTTTCACTGGCAACTATATCCTCCAGTAACCCTCCTCGAGATGTTTGGATCTGGCAGTATAGTTGGCAGTGAAACTCATTCTCATTTCTCACTCTTCGTGCAGAATGCGCGGCATAAATACGAAAAATGGCCTATAAAACGATTTATAACAGAAAAACGCAGAGACAAACTACCCTACTATGCATACGAAAAATGATCCTCGAGACAAGGCGCATCTTCCCATATAATTCATTTTACAAGTTTTTAACATAGACTCGAGATCCTAATTTTAATATATTTTACAAAGAAATAAATATGATAATTTAGCTTCGACAGAGTCGTAGGTATCACATTCAACCACTGTCCAAATTTGAAGGCCATCCCTCAATCGGTTGCGGAGATATGAACATCAATATAGATGCAACCTACATGCAGCTTCGGGTTTTAGTCATCCTGGAATTGGCGGATCCGGGAATTAGATAAACCTGCAAATCTAAAAAAACATGGAATTTGCGGAATCTTGAACAGTTTCAGTAGTTAGGAAATTATCAGACCAGACAGTTTCGATCATTACAATTAAGATGATAAGGATGCAAGTAATCGCCTGGTTTTCTTCATTGTGTGTGCTCTCTCGTTCACCAGACTCTGAAATCTGCTTTTCGGACTAAGACTGGGTTCTACCTTAGACCAAACTCTGGTGGCAAGAACAGCAAGATAGTGTGCAAGATGAGGACAGGGACCCTGCCGCAGGGTTTCCTTCGAATATGGATTTATCAAATAATTATTTTTATTGAACTCAATACCAAAGAAGAACTGGTATCTGATTGATTCGACAGTTCTTCATAAATGAATGCAGCATATCAGTGCGTTCGCCTAAGAATCGCACATTATTCGAGAAATCCGGCACAGCAAAAAGAGGCACTTTGAGATTTTTAGAGTTTCTGATAGCTACAGGCACCCTCTTTCGATTTCTGTATTTGTCATGTTTCAGAAGGACTAATTAGCATAATTAATTATATTTGAATTTATACACTTTTTAACTCCTTTAATTCGCAACAATGCTGATAAGTTTCCTAAAATTCTGAAAACATATCTGTAGACCTATTTTGATGCGCTCTATCCGTCTATGTTGTTTATTCATGGAAAAAATAAATAAGTTTAAATTTTCATCAATTTTTCGAAGATTTTTTTCTCGAAAACAAAGCGGAACACATAGCTGGATTTTACATATGTTTTCATCCTTGATGAGATCTACTTTCTAAAAATTTTGGACGCGATATAATGGTTGTAATGACAGTTTGTCATGTGACTGAAAACTTTCACCCCGGTTTACTCGTTGATCAGATTCGAATGTGTTTCAATGCCACATAATATATACGGCTGAGGATCCCATTTAATGATGGAGAGACTTTAACAAATAATGGTGAAACACATTCGAATTCGGCGAAAACTTCGGATGGGATGAAAGTTTTCAGTAACATGAAAGACTATCATTACAACCATTATATCGCGCCCAAAATATTTAGCAGTTAGATCTCATCAAGGATGAAAACATATATAAAATCCAGCTATGTGTTCGGCTTTGTTTTCGAGAAAAAAATCTTCAAAAAATTGAAGAAAATTTAAACTTCCGATTTTGCAAGAATAAGCAACATAGGCGGATAGAGCGCATCAAAAAAGGCCTAGTACCAAGTTTTCAGAATTTTAGAAAAATTATGTGCCCAGTGGCGAATTTTTAAGAATTTTCGGTGCATAACTTTGATCATGAGTAATTATGCAAATTATTGATTTGAATCCTTGACAAGTATATAAATCGAAAGAGGTGACCAACAGGTATCATAAACTGTTAAAATCCCAAACTACCTATTTTGCTGTACCTGTGGGTATGCGATTCTTACGCGAACGCCCTGATATTTGGAAAACGATATGGTTCGACAACGTCTCGCTTCGTATATAAAAAATATGCTACACAAATGGTTTATATTAGCAATATTTAGTGAAATGCAATGAGAACCGAAGTGCTAAGGGGGGAAACAAACAAAGACTCGGAGTTGATGCACATCACGAAGGGCCGCTGTCGCTGGATCGGAAACGGCCGGGTATTAGCCATCGAAACCTGAAACCTGGAATAGGCGGATCAGGAAATTAGATAAACTTGGAACTCTGCTAAACCATGAAGTTAACAGAATCTCGAAAAGTTTAAGTAGGCAGGCAATTGCCAGACCAGAGAGTAAAGAAAGATAATTACAAAAAAAAGGGTTTTTAAAAGGGTACGCGTGTGAGTAACCGCATTACTTTCTTCATTTTGCGTGCTCTCTCGCTCACCAGACCTTGAACTCGGACTCTTCGCATCTGGCATTGTTCTAGCTTAGACTAGACTCTGGTAACAAAAAACAGCGAGACAGTGTGCAAGATGAGATGCGTGCCTACTTCCAGAATTTTAACATTAATAATATTTTTATCCAAAAGAATGGGGAAGAACTGACACCTGATCGATTCGACAGATCTTCATAAAGGAATGAATCATATTCGGTTCATATTTCATCCAAAATCCTTAGTATTTACAAAATATGTTTCACAACTGGTTTATATTGGGGTGTCCGGAAAGTTCGTATAATGCTTCGGAAAAAAGTCAGTTCGCGATCAAATGCAGTGATTGCGCAATCTGTTTGTCAACAATGTATTGCATCATTCTGACGTTGAGTAGTGAGAGGATTTAATCAGTCTCCTAGTTGCTACATTGATTCTTGTGATGGACTCCCATCTCTACCTCCGAGCAGTTTTACTTCATTACTACCTCTTGGCCGATCTTGGCCTTGGCCAAGATCGGCCTTGGTCTTGGCCGATCCGTGAAGGAGGCCCACTCTGCCCTGGCCCAGTCGGAAGGAGCTGACCCCCCTCCATACCCTTCTGCTATAAGGTTCTCCCGCTTCAAGAAAGGGGAGTTTGGTCTCGATGATCAACCCCGCTCTGGACGCCCTCCCTCCCTCGATCAGCCTCTCGTTCTCCGCACACTGAAGCGCAAGCCCATGGCCAGTGTGCGTGAGTTGAAGAAGGATACTGGTACTCCCAGATCAACGGTGTCCGATATCCTCCATCGATCTGGGAAGAAGCCGAAACTCCCACAAGTGATTCCCATGACCTCTCCCCCGAACAGCTGAAAAATCGTGTTCAAGTCTGTCGGGAATTACTCCATCGTAGATCCAATCTTCGATGGGTCAATTCCATCATCGCTACAGATGAGAAGTGGATCACGTACGATAACCCTGTGAGGAGACTGCAATGGGTGGATGCAGATGAGAAGCCCACGCCCGTCCCGAAGAAGGAAGATCACGGAAAGAAACTCCTCTGCTTCTTCTTCTCAGTGCTCGGTCCCATCTACTGGGAGATCCTCGCCCCTGGCACCAGCATCAATGCCGACATCTTCTCTGAACAACTGGAAGATGTCGCGATCAGAGTCCCTCCCAGACTCCTGAACCAGGGCAAAATTTTTCTTCTGATGGATGATGCTCGCCCACATCGAGCGAATGACCCAGAAGAAAATGGACGAGCTGAAGATCGAGAGGATTCCCCATCCACCGTATTCCAAAGGAATCGAGACCTTGCCCAATTGCTGGAGGGAGGTAGTGAGAAAGAAGGGGCATACATTGGTCACTGAGAAATGTAAAGCATTGAATAAAAAATAAAAACAAAAAATTATACGAACTTTCCGGACACCCCAATACTAGCAATGTGGACTGAGAAGTGATGGGATAGCAGGAGCTGGCTTAAAAACAAAACTAACATTGAATGTATTTTGAAAGAGCATCAATTCCTACCTAATTGTAAGATGGCATCACCGTTTGTGTTATTATGAATGGCATCATCGATGGCACAATAATTTTAAATTCATCTGACAGAACTTCACATAGGAACGAAGCATATGTGAAATTTCATTTGGGAACTGTAAAGTGAGCGATTGTCGTGGTTTTCTATTGGAACCTTGCAAGAAATATTGAGAAAATGTGCTTCGTCAGTGGATAATAAGAGAGATATAAAAGAGGAAATCTGAGAGAACCGAGCCCGTTCAACGAATACGCCCGTACAACGAAAAACTAACCTACCCTTAAAATTTGCGCATTGAGGTACTTTTTCACGTAGATCATGAAAATCGACCTTAGGAAGCCGTATCTCTGACCCTTCATTCTCTGTGGCGAGCCGAAATCGGTGGTCGGTTTTAGAAATTTGCTTCCAAACTCCACACTCATATAGTGATTCTGAAAAAAAACTCGACGAGATAAGCATTATTCCTGTTGGAAGTGAATGGCTAGCTCATCTGTGAAAAAAGTGATGACCGTTTGAAATTTTAAAATTGTCACCCTGAAAAAGTTTTCTCCATATTACATTTTAGTTTCATTTCAATCAGATTCAACGTGCATTTTTACCCCTTGAGCCATATTTTCAGGAAAATCGAAATGGTGTATGAAATACTGCAAAATATGCTTCAACAGTGGTTAATAAGAGCGAACCCATCGGCGAAGCAATAGTGTGAAGAGCGGCGGTTGAAAAAATTAAAAAAAAGCGACATAATTCGCACGATCTTAGATAATTAGATAAGTGTAGAGAACAGCAGATGGTTAATCACTGTAACCGATCGTGCACACCCTGCAACTCGACTACCGTAATACAATGCAAGCAACTTGGAGCTCGGTGAGTCATTCGGCCGGACAGATTTTTTACCTGAGTAGACTCTCATGGTCCGCGCGAAAGAAGGCCGTGTGGTTATGCAAATACTTGATGATTCGTCGACGAAGGAGTGGCATTTTCGAATAGGATATTAGAAACTTTTGTTGAATTGTAGAACACGGTGTGATTGGCTCGTCGTTCAAATCATTTCAATAAGCAGCTGGTGAAGCATATTCATCTATAATTATTTCAAGGTTGCTTGCGAAACCCACTATTTCGATGTCGCCTAGTCAAATATCAAATATGTTTCGTCTCAGTGTGAAGTACTGTAAAATTTGTGAAATATTAATTCGCCGTGGCTTTTCTTGCGTTCACAACAAAACACTCATTGGCATCATCTTTAAAATGAGTGAAAACGGTTAAGGTCAGGCTATGTTCGCGTAATCGTGGAGCTTAACTAGCTCTACATCTCACACTCTATCATCGGAAAGAAAGAGCAAAGAATTATAAATGAATTGCTTCGTATGAGGTATCTTCACAATCAGGAAAGTTTTCATAATACTGGGAACATCAGAAGTATAATCACATTCGATGTCAATGTGATCATGCATGCCATGGTAGTTTTTGTGTGCATTACGCTGCTTGATAATCAATTCGTATCTGCGATTGAATGGTAGCGAAGTTTCCGAATTTGCATAACTAGGGCGTTCATTATGTATCATGACCATAGCTGTCCAGAGCTGGCGGCGCTTCTCCACCCCCGTCCACCCATGGCCCCCGGGTCATGGTAAAAAAATCGATGGTAGGTCATGGATAGGTAAGTACTGTACCAATCGATAGTACAGTACTTCCTGATACCGTATATAGCTACCGTAACCCCGATTATCACCATCTGATTTTTTTCAAAAATTGAAAATACCGTACCCTAATTAAAAAGTCAAAGTACCGTAACCAATCGATAGTACAGTACCACTAAATACCGTATCCCACTACCGTAACCCCGACTATCACGAAGTAACTTTATTTTTAAGATTTCCTGGTAACGTGCACACTCGGTCTGGTGTCGTGAACGATCGATTGTGCAGTACCCAACTGATTACCGTAACCCAGTTCCTCGGGTCAGATTCATTTCCTTGGGTCAAACAATTTTCTAAAAGATTTAAACATTTTTTTTAAAAATACCAAATCGAACATAAAATGATTATACAGTAACAAGATATACTGTACAATACTTTAAAATACTTTTACTATCGATTTTGAATTTTTCAGAAAAATGTTTGACCCAAGGAACTAGATCTGACCCAAGGAACTGGGTTACGGTAGTCAGTTGGGTACTGTACAATCGATCGTTCACGGCACCAGACCTATTGTGCAGGTTACCAGGACATCTTAAAAAATAAAGTTAGTTCGCGATAGTGGGGGTTACGGTAGTGGGATACGGTATTTGGTGGTACTGGACTATCGATTGGATACGGTACTTTGAATTTTTAATTAGGGTACGGTATTTTCAATTTTTGAAAAAAAGATCAGTTGGTGATAATCGGGGTTACGGTAGCTATATACGGTATCAGGAAGTATTGTACTATTGTTTGGTACAGTACTTAGTCTTGACCTACCCATGACCTACCATCGATTTTTGAACCATGACCCATGGGTGGACGGGGGTGGACACACCATTTGTCCACCCCCCGTGCTCCCATGAACCGGGGGTCATGGATTTTCTGTCCACCCCCTGCCGACGCCGTCGGCGTGGACAGCTATGATCATGATCGACCGGCCTGATTTTATATTCCACGAAGGACTCAGTTTGATTGCTTCTTTGTTCATGTCGCGCATAGAAACTAATAGTGAAACATATCAGATCAATAAGGTTTACAACGAAACACAACTTCGCAGATTTCGATTGTGTTTAGTATCCATGTGCAATTCTGTCAAATTGAAGTAAAATTAATATTTATCACATCGGTTATTGTAGTTTTATACAACGATTAGAAGCATCTTCGTACTGTATCGAGGCATTTCCATCTTACGTTTGTCCGGCTCTCTCGATTCTGCACACTCTCTCGCTGCTCTCATATTTCCATAGATCGTGCATTGCTGTTGCTCGCGAGATTAATTCCGATGCCCGAACTTTTCTTATTCTTACGCTCTCTTGTCGGCGGTACACTCCATTGACTACAACTATCAGTTGATGTTGTGATTTATTAGTTGTCATTTATTGAATTTGAATCTCACTTGTGTATAGCATTATTAACAGCGCTTGTACGATCCTTGAACGTGATTCAGTCTTTATTTCAAAATCTTGAATTCGTGGCACATTAAACCGTAGGTAAAATAGTGTGAGATGAGAGTCGAATCGAATTTCCATAGAATTAATAGGCTTGGTAATTAATCATATTATGAATACAGTGAAATACAGTGCACACATTGAATAATATTTCAAGATTAGTTAAATGTTCGGTAATGGAATGAAATTGCCAATACCTGTCCAGACTGCATCATTGGTACACTCAGTGATCCCCTTCCCTTCCTCCTCGTGGGAGGACCGAGTGAAATCGGAAGAAGGAGGCGGCACGGACCCGCGTGGCCTACCGCGCACACTGGAATAATACAACTGATTTTATTTTAAATACAATACAATAATAAATATAACATTTCTATGGAAGCCACTGTCATGGCTCCTAGATTCGAATAATGCTTGATCTTTGATCTTTCTCACCAGTCAGTGTCGGCTGTGGATGTGTGCGCGCGAGTACGATGGGAGTGTACATAATGTAACCGGCAGAGGTTCCTGAAATATAAATTCAATAAATAATGAACAGCAAGTATCGATTGGTTTTTGTTTATTTCGAAAACCCGTGCGTTAAAATGGAAGATAATTCACTCACCGATTCATAGGAGATTATCCGCCACGACCAAGGATGATATGCGTAGACAGCCCATCCTGTGCTCTCGGATGATGTCTTCGCGGGCTGGAAATAATACAGATCAATGTTTTCATGAACATCATATATCTAGGCACTATTATTGTGCGACCGATTGGATACTTCCTGAAAGTCTAATGATTCCACACAAACTTTCAACTCACCCGCCAGTTGAATGAGCACGGTCGAAAGACGGAGAAGTGAGAAACTCTCTTGAGAGTGAATTCATTCTCGACGTGCACTGTGGATGAAGGAGCAGAGGTGACGAAGATCGTTGAACCTGCAATAACATCATCAGAGGAGGAGAAAATTATGCGATTACTTTGTTTTTAATACTACTCATGCAACTGTCACTGATCGAAATTCGTTCTTTCTGAACAGGGTATATCCCTGAAGCATAACCAAATCAATATCTATGGTAGTGCTCACATGTTAGAAAGGGTCGGACATTCGGAAGAAGGTAAGAATCGTTCTAGGCGGAATTCAAATACATTACTCACCCGCCTCAACCACATGCTGCAGCACGGCCTCTAGCGGTGTCTTGGCGGGAGCTAGAGAAGATGCGAGTGAAGTGATCGACGAGGTAGAAGACATCGCTGTTGAACCTAGAATTAATTTCATTTTCGAATATAAATTAGCTGTCATATCGATATATGAAATGAATGGTTACCTGGACATGGCGGAGGAGGGGAAACGTTAACCACGGCAGGCGTGGATGCGGGGGGAAGGAGGGAGAGAGAACGCTGGAATGATCGCATTACGGCTATGTACCGTTTGGGGGGACAAATCGATTTCTGTCCCGTTTGGGAGGACAAATCAGAATCACAGTGGACGTATCAGAATTACAGTGGCCGATTTGTACTTGAGCTATCGAACCACTATAATATTGACATAAGCTCACACTTAACAAGAGTCACTTTCCCTTTCGAATTAATGAAGTCCAACATATTCTCCGAGCTCTGTAACCCCAACTGTTTGATAATTCTAGGGAATCAGTCTTTCATTATGTTTACTGTGTGCTTGTATCCGCTGTGGTCGATTACGAACGAAAATAAAGAAGAGGGTAAAATAAAGAGAAGGAGAACTACATGTGCAGTTACGGGGGAGCCTTTTGCGACGGAGTTTTTTAAGCCGCTCAAAGCATTAAACGAAATCGCTGAAAAACTGTGGGACTTGACAGTTAGATATGAGCAGAGACTCAAGGCCTGTGCCAGAGCTAAATGAGCTCCCATAAAAATTTGCCAGTATGTTACTATTGCCCATATTGTTGGTAAACTTTACCATAACCTGATCGCCCAGTTCCCAAGCCAAAGGTGGGAATCATTCGAACATATCAGTTCTTGTAATTTTGGAACATCATGCAGTAGGTACAATACTCTACAGAGCTAACACACTCAG
This sequence comes from Pristionchus mayeri, assembly GCA_036245805.1. NCBI lineage: Eukaryota > Metazoa > Nematoda > Chromadorea > Rhabditida > Neodiplogasteridae > Pristionchus > Pristionchus mayeri. The sequence continues at coordinate 36,366,914 of BTRK01000003.1, forward strand.
ATATGGGGAAAAAGCTTGGATGGTCCAGAATTACAGTGGACGTATCAGAAATACAATTGACGTATCAGAATTACAGTGGACGTATTAGAATTACAGTGGACGTATCAGAATTACAGTGAACGTATCAGAATTACAGTGGACATCCGTCCACAAACACCTTGATTGTCCCCCCAAAAGGCACAGAGCCCGCATTACTATCGTAAGTGAGTCAGAGCAAAACGGAAGATCGCTCATCTGTGCGATTACCGACATAGTGATGTGAGACTTTTGCCGGAACACGTAATTCCTCAACACTATATATTATAAAACAATACCTCGATCTGATTCGTATTTGGGTTCAGCAACACTAGACTCGCTCCTGAGGCAACAACCAGCTTTTGCTTGAAAAGATAATAATTTCTTATGGAATAAGCATTGCTGCATTCATTTCAAGGGTGATAGTAAGGAAATTATAAATTGTGAATGAGTTTCAGCGAGTACATAAAAGTAGCGAAGTGCAAGTAGCGGTGATACTGGCCACATTGTTGTGAATTCATGAAAAAAAAATTGCAGTAATCACACCCACCAGCGACCGTAATCGATCGGATCAGCTCGTAGAAGTCAATGGGCAGCGGCGTCGGATGGTCGAGGTCCCAGAATTTCTCTGGAAACAGTTGTGGTGTAGCATTGGGAAACGTCGCCTAATCAAAAATGCTAAAAGCAAAAAAAATGCAAAATGCTACAAAATACGTTTCAGAACCCTCCTCACCATTGTTCGGGCGGAAGGCAAGAATGCGAACGTCTGCGCCTTTTGAGACGGAGACGAAGCTGAAATAAATTTGTGTATTTTTCTTGATATTTTTGTGAATATGCTTGAGAATTTGAGATGCGTTTCATATTTCCCTTATCAAATAAATCATTTCGAAGCAATGATGTGTGTTCCGCTTCAACTGAACAAAAAAAAATCATTATTTATCTCTCTCTCCCCACCCCTCTAAAAATTCCTCAATTGTTAGCTTCTGTGGTATTTTAGTAGTCTGTTGTTTTAACACAGATATTCTGAGAGAACGCAGGTGCATGGGAACAACAAATTCACTGATTTAATCTTATCGACACAATATCAGTTGATGTATCCCTGGTCGTAGACTTTTATATTCAAGTGGTGAAGCCGTAAAATCGAAACTACCTAAAAGCCGGCTCTCGACATTTCAAAAATTCAAAAAATCATAACATACTTCACAGTTGAGCTAGAAAGTCGTTCAAAAAAGCAAAATTACCGCCTCGATGAGTTCTACAAATCATCTGTTCAGGACGTTTTTGAAAATTCAATTTGAAATATAGATAAGTTGTAAAAAGCGAATTGTCGGTTCCAAAAAGTTGTTACCCTGAAAATTTTTTTCACGATTACCCAATTTTTTATTTCAAAATCAGATTGTGCGTGCAATTCTACACCATGGATACTGATTTCAGATCATTTAAACTTTTTCCCGGGAGATTTCAGCGCTGGAAACACCGAAAACCTGCTGTTTTTCGAAAATTCAAAAAGTTCAATGATTTGCCATTTTCATACTGATGGGTGAGAAGCTGTTCTATTGGTTGTAAGTGACATAACAGGGTCTGATAAAGTAGTTGTGAGTGAATTAAGCGATATGTTTGATGAAAAAAATCATCGCATTTTTTCAGTCATTCTCGGAGGATGCTCAGAAAATCCTGATTTTTTCTGAGTAAAATATTTTCTCTGGAAATGACATCAATCTTCTTAAATTGTGAAAATAGTCTATCCTAAGCAAATTGGTGCCCATTGGAGAGCTGATAAATCCTGAATATGAAAATGGCAAATCATTGAACTTTTTGAATTTTCGAAAAACAGCAGGTTTTCGGTGTTTCCAGCGCTGAAATCTCCCGGGAAAAAGTTTAAATGATCTGAAATCAATATCCATGGTGTAGAATTGCACGCACAATCTGATTTTGAAATAAAAAAATTGGGTAATCGTGAAAAAAATTTTCAGGGTAACAACTTTTTGGAACCGACAATTCGCTTTTTACAACTTATCTATATTTCAAATTGAATTTTCAAAAACGTCCTGAACAGATGATTTGTAGAACTCATCGAGGCGGTAATTTTGCTATTTTGAACGACTTTCTAGCTCAACTGTGAAGTATGCTATGATTTTTTGAATTTTTGAAATGTCGAGAGCCGGCTTTTAGGTAGTTTCGATTTTACGGCTTCACCACTTGAATATAAAAGTCTATGACCAGGGATACATCAACTGATATTGTGTCGATAAGATTAAATCAGTTTGAATTTGTTGTTCCCATGTGCAGTGGAACTCATACATTCTGTCAGAATATGCGTGTTAAACAAATAACCAATTAGGAATGGCAGCAATAGCATCCACAGGCAGTCCGAGTCTCGCCAGTCTCTCCCTCGGGCGAGCACGCACTCGCTCGGTGGAATTGAGCAGGAAGACCCTGATAAGAGCCAAATGTCATTTCTTGATTTTCTACAGTGTTTCTGTTTAGAAAAAGAGCTTACTTATTATATTTTTAAATTATGCGGCTTGTGGATGACATTTTCAGTAAAGAGAAAATTAGTAGGTAAGAGAAGAACAAATTCACTGACTCTCCGTCCTCATTTCCAATACAAACCGTGCTCGTGGCAGTGTCTCCAAAGAAGGATTCGTCCTCTGATGAGGAGGAGTCAGCGCTGCCTAAACCTAGAGACCGCAAGCTCCGCCCACTGAGGTGATAGAGAACCCCTCAAAACATGGATCGATGGACTACGCCTCGAATTCTGAACCAAATTGAATGATCTAAACTGATTTCGGTAGCTATTTGGTTGCTTAACAAATGGCCTCTGGAGCAGCTTGTTCGGACAACTCTAATTAGGTCAGCATACGCTAATTAAGTACGTGGATAGGGGTTTAACAGTGTTCTAGTGTACTTGCACAGCTGCTCCACTCGCAGTTTGTAATATAACCCTATTCATTAAGATTGAGCAGAAAAAAATACAAATAAATATTATATTTCAAGCGTAGTTCATTGTTAAAAATTATAATAAAAAATTAGAAAAAAACTGCAAGACCATTACACCCGCTGAGTTTCGAACCTTCGACAATCGGGCACAAGAGTAAGCGCTCTGCCACTACACCAAGAGATCAGTTGCTACCGCCTGTTAACGAGTACTACAACATTTTGCTGTTGGCCGCATTCTCCTCCTATCCCGATTTCATGCAGTACGAGCGTTAGGTTTTCAGAAAATAATTCGCTTCAAAGTTGAGATATCGCCAAAATTCAAAAAGCATGATCTTATTCATGCCCATAGGGACACACTAGGCACAAAAAGAGAGTCATGTGACTATTTTGGCAGAACGCTTGCGGTCTCTACCTAAACCAAATCAAATTGTTTTTTTATTTTGTTGTTCATTCTGATGTTTTGCAATTCAAAAAAAAAATTTGGAATGGAACCACTATTTTACTTATTTGACTCATCCGAGAGTAAGTCGACGATGAGTTGTTCCTGCTTGAATCTATTGTCGAGGCGATTGGCGCGGCGCTTTCGAGACATCTCCTTCCTGAAAATAAGGGGGAGTATTGAAATCTGAAATGCCCTATCTATTGTTGTTTGCATTCGCAAGTTTTCTTTAGATTCAAAAAAGTTGATCAAGAATGCCAACAAATTACTCACGAAGGAGGCGACACGGTGCAGACAGCAATAACTGCAGCGTTGCCGATGCCAGCGGCGCTCTCGACGGACGGCTCGCCGCCGTCGAGGAAGACCACCGCCACCTCAATATTGCATTGTTTACATATTTCAACAGTACTCGCACTTAAGTAAATGTATTAGTTTATTATGATGTCATAATTTCAGTACTCATTTCTGCTGGGAGTGTGAATTCGTGAGTGATGAACAGAGTGTGCTCATGCACATTGTTTTCCGGCACGGAGCACTTGGATTTGGCGATATAATCACGGTATCGAGAGAGCTTCCGATCAATATATTAATATGAACTTTTAGCGTCAGTGACGTCATGTTTCTCACATCCTTCCAACGTGGATATATCTTGTTATTTAAATGTTTAACCAAAGGAACGAAGAGGAACTCGTGATCTGCACCTGATCGATTCGACTGACCTTCATAATGGAATGAAGCATATTCGGTTCTTATTTCAGTTTTATTCCAACTCACGCGTCTCACTTAAGAATCGAATACCCAAATCGCATAGAAAAAGTCGAAAATGAGCAAAAGTCATTTTTAGATAGTTCATAGGGTCCCATGGGGCACAAGGGCAGGGCAAGGGGGTTCATAGGGCACAAGATAGCGTCGAGCTTTTTGGCATATCTCTTAGTTCTGACCTTATTTAGGTCATCAAAGTTTTTACTGTCCCAAAATTGCCAACTTTGGAGGCTCACAGCTCTTTTCAAAAACGATGTTATGACAAACTGAAACCAAGGATTTGTTCCTAGACTCCATAAGAGTCTCCCTCGGCGGATATATGTAGAGGTTATTATTTTGCAAGCACTTTCGCTCACCAAACTTTGGAATCGGACAATTCGACTCTGACATTGTCCAAAGTTAGACTTGACTCTGGTGACAATAACAGCGAGATGGAGGCAGTACTTCCCTCCAATGTGGATGTATCAAATTATTAATAGTTTTAATCAAAGGAATGAGAACTCACGATCGGCATCTGATCTATTCGAGAGATCTTCATAAAGGGATGAAGCATATTCGGAAAATTATTTCGCCCAAAGAACTTCTTTGCTTCGCTTAAGTGGTTTACAATAAAATAAAATACAATGGTCGAGTACTGTGTTTGTGAAAAAATAACACTAACACTCGATATCGATGTGAGCTACCACTCCACAGGAGTCGGCTGGGTTTTAGTGATAAAATAACCAGGAAATGGCGGGTCTGGGAATTAGGGAAATCTATCACAACACGGAATTTTCGTAATCAAAAGCCTTTTTCGGTAGATATACAATAATAAGAGTAGTCAGGGGTGATAACTACAATAAAAAAAGAGGGACTTGGTGCAAGTAATCGCACGATTGTCTTCATTTTGCGTAATCTCTCTCTTTCGCTCACCAGAATCGGGACTCGGACTCTCGGACGAAGGGGGACTGGTTTCTAACCTATACTAAGCTCTGGTGGTGAGAACAGCGAGATAGTGTACAAGATGAGGGGAGTGTCTCCCTCCAAATTGGAGTTAAAAAATTGTTAATATGTATATTTTAGACCAAGAGTAAGAAGCAGAACTGGAACCTGACTGACTTGACAGATCTTCATATTGGGATGAATCGTATTTGGAATATTATTTAGTTCAAAACCTTAATGCTGCGAATATAAAAATACGTTTCACAACTGGTTTACAATCACAAAATTTAGTGAAATGCAATAAGTGAGTAATGTGCGAGGAAATAGAGCTAACACTCAATGTCGATGCGCAGCACGCAGATCTGCTGCCGCTGGATCGGAGACGGCCAGGCAGTTTCACTAGGTAAGACATCATCATATCAGGCATTAACAATGTCTTTACAATAGGGGAACGTGTGCGAGTAACCGTATGACTTTCTTCATTTTGCGTGTTGTCTCGCTAACGAGACTCTGGACTCGGACTTTCTGAATCTGTTTTTTTTACTTGACTACAGTTTAGTGATAAGAAAAACGAGATATATCAAATTATTAATATTTGTATAAACCAAGTACGAGAAAGAACTGAAGTCAATGGGTGAGGAGCCTGTTGTGGGAGAAAAAAAACTAAGACCCGAAGTGCGCAGATACGGGGCCGCTGATCTGAGGTGGCCGGGGCCGACATCAGACACCTGGACAAGGCGGATCCGGGATTTAGGTAAATCTGCTAGACCTCGAAATTATCAGAATGTCGAGCAAGTAGAAAACGATCAGAGTAGGCAATAAATGGCAAACAGAACATTAAATGAGGGCATGAGTTTAAGTAATCGCCCTTCCTTCATTGTACGTGTTCTCTCTCTCACGATACTCTGAACTCGGACTCTTCGACTCTGATTTTGTTCTAACTTAGACCAGACTCTGGTGAGAAGAACAGCGCGATAGTGTTGAAGATGAGGGGAGTGCTTCCCTTCCTTCCCACTAATAAAGGTAAAGGTAAAAGGTGCAGCCACGTCAAGCGATTTTACAGTCGTAAACGACTACGCTAGGTGGTGTAGTGCGGTGAGGCCGACTACTGCTAGGACTACGTAAAGGTCGAACTCGGGACCCTTGTATGACGAGCGGCGCCTCACACCACTGCGTCACCCACGCCACTCGACGGGCAGCGAAGATGGATGGTCGAGATCCAACGGACGTGGTGTGATTTTAGTAAACATCGCATACTCAAAAAAGCTACATGCGACATTTCACAACTCTCCTCGGAATTTTTAGATCGGAATGCAAGTATGCGCACGTCGGCGCCTTTCGAGACAGAGACGAAGATACTTGAATGGGTGTTGTATTGATGATAATATATTGAAGATGCTGGTTCAATATTTGAGATACGTTTCACATTGTCCTTGTCACATTCCTCTTTCCAATATCACATTCCTCTTAGCCTAAGCCTAATGCTAGAGCTCGAAGTTGGACTCCATAAATAAAAATTCAAAATAATCAGATATCAGTTTGTTTACGCAAATTGTTTTAATGATTTAATGAAAATGTGCGCTTGTTAAGTAGAAAACTTCTACCTAGCGGTTGTCTGCCTCTATTGATTCTACACACTCTCTCGCTGCTCTAACATTTCCATAGATCGTGCATTGTTGTTCCTCGCGAGATTAATTCCGAGATCCGAACTTATCTCATTCGTACTCTTATCGGTGGTGCACTCCATCGACTACTATCAGGATGTTGTGATTTATTAGTTGCCATTTCTTAAATTTAAATCTCTCTTGTTAATAGCATTATTATCAGCGATCCTTGAGATCCTAAGATCATTGAACATGATGCAGCCTTTATTTCAATTTCGTGATTTTGTGACACATTAAACCGTAGGTCAAATTGTGTGAGATGAGAGTCGAATCAAATTTCCATTGAATCAATAGGCTTTGCAATTGAGCATATGATGTTTACAGAGAAATAAGGCACACATTGAATAATATTTCAATAAAAAGGTAATGGCGAAAGATTCTGAGGTCGGGAGGATTTTCTAAATATATAAAGTAATTCGTCGATCAACTTCCGGTATTCCAGAACAACAGATGGTTAACGGTATCAAGAGAGCAGTCCTGCGTCTTGCCCGAACTCTCGTCGAGACCCTCGCCACAAGAGAACACCATCGTCTGAAAATTGCTGATTGTATTTTCTGGGTTCTGTATCGACAAATATATGCATAAGCAAAAATAAAAGCCATTGAATCTAGGAGTTACCATCGCAAGTTTGCACTATGTGTTCGGTAGAAGATCGTTTATAAATTTACCTGTCCACTCTGCATCATGGGTACACTGAGCGATCCCCTTCCCTTCCAAAAAATTGCATAATATAGCTGACGGTTGATCATAGTCTCAATTGTCAAGCAACTACTCCTGCGAACAACATTCTCCAGCTCCTACTGAAAGAGCATCTTGTCAGTTCTAAACTAATGGCTCACGTCCTGCAACTCGACTACAATAACACAACACAAGCAACTTGGAGTTCGGTGGGTATCTTACTTTTTATCTGAAAAACCTCATGATACGGGCGTGTGTTTGAGCAACTGTTTGATTCGTAGGCACAGTACCGCCATTTTCTTCTTGGCCATGTTCTTTCTGTATTCCGTTAGTTCTGGTTGATTTTGTATTGAATTGGACGAAGCATCCTTATTGGTTCTTCGTTCAATTCGCTCTTATAACCCACTGATGAAGCATATTTATATATAACACGTGTATCACGAGCCAGTGGAGGAGTGCGGGAACATTTTGAAAAAAAGTTGTGCCTGCTTTTGTCCATATTAGAGTGGTACAATGCTCTAGGCGTAAGATTTTGAAAAATTTGGGTCATTGGTTCCAGAACCGGCATTTAGGAATTTTCCGGTCTTGCTTCCGGCTATGCTGAATCTTAGCTCCCAGGCGAGCTGGAGAGATGGCGCTGGGCACAAAATGTGCGGAAAATTATTTCCAAAAACTTTACTGTTTGGTACAAAGCGATCTGACAAAAAATGAAAACGGGATGTGCTAAAAACCAATTTTGGCCACAAAATAAAAATAGTTTACCTATCAAGGAGTAGAGTGATACAGATTTTTAATGCAGATGAAAGACGAAGTCTAAGTGTACAATATAAAAATGTAAAAACCAAATTCGATCTGCATTTAACTTGCAACTATGAAGAAAAAGTCAAAAAAATTTTTGTGAACTCTGATTTTTCTTCTTTAAACGCCCAAATATGGTTGTGGGTGAAAAGCATGAGTTGAAAATCGTCTTTTGGAGCATGGTTCTACTCATATTTTTCAATTAAATTTTTTATTAAAATTTTTTGCAAATTTTCGAAATATCTTGGCACGTCGTGCTCATCTTTGAAGAACTGTGCCCCAAAAGACGATTTTCAACTTTTTTTTTTAAATTTTTTTAACCAACAACCATATTTGAGCGTTTAAAGAACAAAAATCAGAGTTCACGAAAATGCATTTTTTCAACTTTTTCTTCATAGTGGCATGTTTGTGTAAAAAATGCCAAGTTGAAGGCAGAACGAATTTGGTTTTAATATTTTTATATTGTACACTTACACTTCTTGTTTCATAATCCGCATTAAAAATCTGTATCACTCTACTCCTTGATAGGGAAAATATTTTTATTTTGTTTCCAAAATTGGTTTTTCGTACGGCCCGTTTTGATTTTTCATCAGATCGCTTTGCACTAAACAGTAAAGTTTTGGGAAATAATTTTCAGAACATTTTGAGCCCAGTGCCATCTCTCCAGCTCACCTGGGAGCTAAGATTCAGCATAGCCGGAAGCAAAACCGGAAAATTCCTAAATGCCGGCTCTGGAACAAATGACCCATATTTTTCGAAATCTTACGTCTTTAGTATTTTAACACTATAATAAGAGTCGAATCTGGTACAATTTTTTTGAAAATGTTCCCGAGGGTGTGATTTTCCATCCACTGGCTCGTGATACACGTGATAATTATTTATAGGTTGCATAGTCAACTATCACCTATGCTTCGCCTCGTCCTGAATATATTTAAAAATATGTGAACAATTAATGCGCGCTCAGTTGTCATTGAATTCACGGCAAAACACTCAATGGCATAATCTGTATAAGGCGTGTAAACAGTTTACGTCAGGCTATGCTCGCGTAACCGTGGAACTTAACTCGTTCTACATCTCGCATCTCTCATTTTTCAGAAAGATCAAAAAGAAAAGAAGTGGGTCGAATGAGATGGTGTTACAGTCAGGAAAGGATCCTAGTATTCGGAAAAGTCAGAGGTCTCCTGATGACAATGTGATCATGCTTCTCATGGCTGTGGAACCTGTGCATGAGTCGCTGCTTGATAATCAATTCGCATCTGTGATAGAAGATAGTTTCCGAATTAACTAGGACATGTTAAAACTGTATCATGATCGCTAGTTTGGCTTGATTTTAGATTCATCAGATTACCTACAGCCATTGTTTCTTCGTTGATGTCGCGCATAAAAACTAATAGTGAAGCATATCAGTTCACTAAGATTTATAGAGGGGCCACAATTTCACAGATTTGAAATGCGTTTCGTATGTATGTGAAATTCTGTCAAATTGAAGTATCATTAATATGTATCACATTGGTTGCTATAGTTACAACAATAAAACGATTAGAAGAATCTTCGTAAGGTCTTTCCATATATCGTGCATTGTTGTTGCGAGATTAATTACAAGCCTCTCTTCTCTTTCCGGACACTTTCTCATCGGCGCACTTTATCGAATACAACTATCAGCTGATGATGTGATTGTATGAGCTTGAATTTATTGAAAACATACTGATAAGCTTAGTATTGTACAATCCTTGAAAATGATGTAGTCTTTATTTTAATTTCGTGATTTGGTGACACATTAAACCGTAGGTCAAATTGTGTGAGATGAGAGTCGAATCGAATTTTCATAGAATCAATAGACTTGATAATTGAGCATATTATGTATACAGTAAAGTAAAGCACACATTGAATACTATTTCAGGAATAAAACAGGATAATGGCGAAATATTATGAGATCGGTATGATTTTCAAAATTTATAAAGTCATTCGCCGATCAGCTGCCAGTCTTCCAGAACAGCAGATGGTTTACGGTATCAAGAGATCCGTCCTGCGTCTTGCCCGAACTCTCGTCGAGACCCTCGCCACAGGAGAGCACCATCGTCTGTGAAATGGTTATGGTACCATACATTCTGGGGTCTTGATTGTGCACGGTTATATTAGGGTATGATATATATTTAGTTACATATGGGAGTAAGGGAATCATTACATACTAGTAGAGGTGTTCGGTAGATGTTCGGTACTGGAATGAAATTAACAGTACCTGTCCAGACTGCATCATGGGCACACTGAGTGATCCCCTTCCCTTCCTCCTCGCGGGAGGACCGAGTGGAATCGGAAGAAGGAGGCGGCAGGGACCCGCGTGACCTACTGCGCACACTGTAAATACAATAATTCAAGATTATATAACAAAACAACAAGAATATGTTCTACACAAGTCTGTGGAACCAAAATTCGGGAAGTGATCATTGATCTGAAAGTGATCATTGATCTCTCTCACCAGTTAGTGTAGGCTGCGGATGAGTGCGGGCGAGTACGAATGGAGTGTGCATAATGTAACCGGCAGAGGTTCCTGAAATATAAATTCAGTAAATAATCAACAGAATCAATTTTATAAAGTATCGATTGATTTTTATGCACAGCGTTCTTGGTCGAGAGAGAAGGAATCTGAATCGAACTGCAAACAAGAAACTTGAAATCCCACTGAAATATAATGTGTCCTGCCTCGAATATCCCTCTCAATGCACGAACGTGACCCGGCGGATTTGTGCTTCACTCCTAATATGAGACGCAAATGTGCTCAGCGTGATCAAATTGGGTGTAATTGTTTTAGGTTTCAGAGTGTTTTCAAATATCGAACCGCTTTCAAACAACCTATTCCCGCGTTTTGCAGTATGAGCTTTCCCGGTAAAATTCAAAACTTTAATCTCTTTGTCTACCCTTATCTGGAGAGAACAATGGGGGCCAGAACGCTGTGTATTGTTACGAAAAGATTCTAACACGAAGAAAGTGAAGACAATTCGCTCACCTATCCAGAGCAGGTTATCCGCTACGACTAAGGATGAGATGCGCAGACATCCCATCTTATGCTCTCGGATGATGTCTTCGCGGGCTGGAAAGATAAGAAATAAATGAATACATGAACGATATGACCTTTTGTCGATATCATTCTGCAACTCAATGTCATTAAAATAAACCTTTCGTCTTACCCGCCAGTTGAATCAGCACAGTCGAAGAGATGGAGAAGTGTGATACTCTCTCCAGAGTGAATGCATCCACGACGTGTACTGTGGAGGAACGAGCGGAGGCGACGAAAATGGTAGAACCTGCGAAGACGTGGAAATTAAATGTATATGAAACCTCCGATCTGGCATTTCAATAGATTTAATCGTAATGCTAAATATTTTTTTTTCGAAATCGAATGAAGCGGAAATTAACTGTTGTTAATAATTTTTCAAACAGCGTAATGTGGTCATGAAACATAACCAAGCAGGGCAGCTGTGAACAATGCATTACAGCTTGAGGAAAATATAAATTCCTCGAAAACTCTGCATGTGAGTAATTATTTTTTTGAAAATTAATTATCTCACCAGCCACTACAATGTGCTGGAGAACGGCTTCGGGCGGTGTCTTGGCTGGAGCGAGAGAAGAGGCGAGCGACGTGATTGACGAAGTGGAAGACGTCGCCGTCGAACCTGGAATAAATTTCCGGATCGAAAAATAAGTTAGATGATCGATCTGAAAAGGACGTGAATGATTACCTGGACACGGAGGCGGTGGAGAGACATGCACTACAGCAGGCGTGGATGCGGAGGGAAGAAGGGAGAGTGAGCGCTGGAATAATTGTGCTAATGTGGTCTTGTGAGAAGTTGCATCGGCACATTGTCTACAATTTTGGGTTTACCTCGATCTGATTCGTATTTGGATTGAGCAACACAAGACTCGCGCCTGAGGCAACGACCAGTTTCTTGCCTGAAATCAACAAAGCTGATTTGGTGTATGCATCATTGCATTCCATCGTTCAACAGAACAGTGAAACGTTAATGATCAGGGGATTTCCAAATTCTTTGATTCAAGCTGTTGTAATTCTGCTCGAGGTCATTATCAATAAGCAAAACTCACCCGCTACCGTAATCGATCGGATCGGCTCGTAGAAGTCGACGGGCAGCGGCGTCGGATGGTCGAGGTCCCAGCCGTTCTCTGGAAACGGTCATGGTGTGGGGTTAGAAAACGTCGCCACGTCACAAATGTGACATGCGACGTTTCCCAACCGTTCTCACCATTGTTCGGTCGGAACGCTAGGATGCGCACATCAGCTCCTTTCGATACAGAGACGAAGACACTGAAATGGAAGTTACAGGCGCAAAAACTTTTCGTTTTAATTTTAAAATGTGTTTCATATTGGTATAAAACTATGTTAAAGAGGACATTATCGGTGGAAATTAAAAACTAAAATTCACATGCAGAGGACTCATAGAACATGATGCTGATAGAGCAATTTTGAAGGATTCCATTTCTTCTCCACAATCACTTAACTCACCAATTGGAAATGGCAGCAATTGCATCCACTGGCAGTCCGAGTCTCGCCAGTCTCTCCCTCGGTCGAGTGCGCACTCGCTCGGTTGAATTGAGCACGAAAACCCTGAGAAGAGCCGAAACTACTTGAATTTATATAGTGTTTCTGTTGAACAGAAGAGCGCCCCCTAGGAAACTTTGTAATTATGATGTGATAGAGTCGATTATTACATTTTCCAGTAAAATGCACTTGGTAGGAAAATTTCACTTACTCTCCATCCTCATTTCCAATCCAAACCGTGCTCGTGGCAGTCCCTCCGAAGAAGGATTCGTCTTCAGATGAGGAGGAGTCGGCACTGCCTGAAATAATCAGTCCTTATTTCGCCATCAATGATATTAGGTAGGAATAAAAGTTTTGCACGATTTCGACCATGAAGTTTGAAATTTCTTAAAAGGCTTCACTTCAATCGGGCCGGTCTAACCAGGTAGCATATTTTTTATGGACTATTTGTAAAATATATCCGCTACTTCGAATCAAATTCTGCTCTGAGGGTTTGCGAAAAAAACAGGTCTCGTTAAATGTGAAATGTTTGAGTTGCATGGACATTTGTTTATCACGCTCCTATTCTGATAGAAAAAATCTTTGTATAATATCACATGGTGGAGTGAAAAGCCCGTTGGCAGTTCTCTCTAAAGCTATGTAGGATCATGTGGTTGCTTCAATTTAGCAAGGTTTACAGACCATTAAATTCCAACATTCGCGAGGTAACGTTGCTCAATGGATCGCTGTTATTGCATCGACAATCAATTATGCTGGCTTGATCTTAAGTGCTTTTACATAAACTACCTTGACGCTTTATAACATAAAGAATTACTGGAGCATACCCTTTTCCACACCTAGAAAATTTATATTTTCTGAAATTTTTGAATCATGGTCATCACATCCAAAATATTGAAATTCGGTGTACATAGTTCGAGTCGATCTCCTCAAAAGGAAGCTATCCCTCCTCCCCCCCCCCCCCCGACTCGGCCAAGCCAATAAGTGATAGAGTAAGAGTTGCTTGTTCAGTTAACCATATAAAGTCTAAGCTTCCTTTTATGCTGGAAACATGACATTCATGGAAACATCAATTTCAACATCCTAATAGAAGCTTTTCTAATAGAAGCATTGTATGTCCACACGAAAATAATTGTGAGCTTACCATGGAAGGCACTTGAAGTTTAAATGTATTTGAGATCGATAGACTTTCGTCTACGGGTATGCAGTGAAGGCAACTAATTCAGACCAAGCCCCTTTTGACCCGAGATCAAAACTGACAGTTTCTGGAATGCCATTTGTGGTGGTCCCTATTTTCATACTATTGTATGATGCCCGTTGATCACACTTTCCACATATACCTTGATATTTGCATTATCATCGATGTCCATAGGGAACAGACCCCACAATTATGTAGTTCAGTTCTCAAATGTAGTAACTTTGACTTTAAAATGTCGTCACAATATCATATGGTATGGGTAATACTAATGTGTGGTAGAAAGAGCATCCACGCCCTCAAGGAATACATGAAACAATATTAAATATTTTTGAAAATAAAGGTCATAGTATGCTGGAAACGAAAATTTGAAAATCGTGCAAAACTTTTGTTCCAACCTGATAATTATGTGATGTTGATTTATGGTTACTTTTGAGCTTGAAAATTATTTGATAGCGATGGATATCGCATGCTGCTTTCTGTAGTATATCTGACCCCTCACTCACCCGATGGCAAATCGACGATGAGTTGTTCCTGCTTGAAGCGAGTATCGAGGCGATTTGCACGGCGCTTTCGAGACATCGCCTTCCTGTAAAAAAATTGCTATTTTCCAAATTTCGTCGCCTACGTCATGGTAAGGATCGATGATACTAGCTCAATCAACTAGCATCTTTAACAATTTGATTGATTGCTAATTCACACTAATAAATAAGAGCAAGATACGTACGATGGTGGCGACACAGTGCATACTGCAGTCACTGCAGCGTTACCGATGCCAGCGGCGCTCTCGATGGAGGGCTCGCCGCCGTCGAGGGAGACCACCGCCACCTCAATATTGTGTTGTTTACATATTTCAACAGTATCGCACTACTAAGACCGTATTTCGATGCTTCATTGGCGTGAAACAACATAATCTATGCATTGGGGCAAAGAAAGAACAATTTGTATGGAATTCTCAAGAGATACGATGAAAGAAGAAACAAATACGCGAACCTGTCCCTGGAATCTGTCCGTCGTGCAAGCCCACACGAAGGGCGTCGAGTCTGAACGTTTGCCGGGAACAACTGAAGCAGCGCAGAACTGAAATATGAAAACATGTATTTGTTCAACGGATGATGTCGACATTATTAAATTGTCTATGAATTTTGCAATGATATAAACTCAGCGAAACTCAATATTTAGATAATGTTTTCCGACACAAAATCTAATTAGTATTGCAACTCACATGTAGCCCAGGTCGTGTCTGGTGGGCGACAATGCTCTTGAGCAGGCATTGTGAGGAATCAGAGCGGGAGTTTGCTAAAATGATTTTTAAACGTCTTATGATAATTGTTATGCAAATTTTATAGAAACGATTGTCATACCCAAAGCATTTTTAGCCTCTCTGAACGAGCTCTCCCACACCGCGCGTTTCTCGGCAGAGTTGAACTCGACTGGTACTGTCTCCGCTCCGGAACTGCAGGGTTGTGTGATCAGTAAACGACGTTACCCAAACGTCGTCACGTCAGAAATTTAACAGTTGGTTTTATTATTTTATCGTTTTGTGTCTGTTTGGTAAACGTCGTATGTCTATTTTTTCGACATGAATTTACTATTAGTATTCGTCGCCCACCTTGTCATCACCGTCATCACCACCGTGGTGAGGTCGGGGTTTGTGAGCAATTGGTCGTTGAGAGTACGTAGTCTTTCGGAATTGGAAGTTTCCAGGTCGGAGAGCATCTCGGAGAGTTTCTAAAATGATCAGGATTAGAATTTTCCCAACGCTTCATTGCTTCTCCTGCTTTTGAAATTTTTGATGACAAACTCAAATGAGTTTCTGATTTTGCTTATGTTTGCTTAAAGGAGGAGTAAAGGCAAACGCGCGCCCGGTTGAAATATGTTTCAATTAGAGGAGCACACTCTTCAAGTCGTGTGCTCTCTCGCTCGTTGCCTGAGCTTTTCCTGATTTGGCTCCCCGCCAACTACCGATATCTCTGTTCGTAATGGAGATATCAATGTGAAAATTTCGGAGCTTATTATCGTTGGGGAGATCTAGGCCGTGCATATGAATGCTTCACAAATTGAATTTTCGCTTTGCACCTCCTTTAAGTCAATGGAGCGCAATTCAGCGATTGAAGGGAAATCGGCAATACAGTATCGTACGTGATGGAAATTTAGGAACGTATACCGTGCAATTTCCAAAAATATCACATTTCGTGGATTATGGTGAATTTAAATTTTTACGACTTTTGCTTTTTTGCATTCTTTTTCTAATATGCGTTTTCATAAAACGGATGGGTTTTAACACGGACACATGGCTAGAAATGCATTAAAAGCTCGTGAAAATTATGCAATTTTGACGAAATAGCCATAGCCGGGTTTTAGCACAATTTCGTCAATATTTCATGTTTTTTCACGAGCTTTTATTGCATTTCTAGCCATATTTCCGTGTAAAAACCCATCCGTTTTATGAAAACGCATTCAAAAAAAAAGAATGCGAAAAAGCAACAGTCGTAAAAATGAAAATTCACCATAATCCACGAAACACGATATTTTTGGAAATTACACGGTATACGTTCCTAAATTCCCATCACGTACGATACATGCTAATCGCCATATGCGTCCGCGGCGGCCCGCCGCGGACCGCGGATGCCCGCGGATCGATTTTGCGGGAAAATGAGTAAAGTTTATGCAATGAATTGTTCATTTTTGGATTCCTCATGCGATTTCGCATCGGAATCACTATAATATATTAATTTTAACAAAGGCAATTTTTTGAGGGGGTTCGATTCGGAGTGACCACCTCTACAGTACTCCCGAAAATGATCCCTCCATTTTGGGGTTTTTATGACTTTCTTTAGGGTATTGGAGAGTTTGCAAACTTGGATCGCGTTCGAAAACTGACCCGAAAAATTCTAGACACAAAAAACGGTGGGAATATGTTCGGGAGTACGGTAGCCCTGATCACTTTGAATTGACCTCCCTCAAAAAATGTTCCATTATGAAATAGTGATTCCGATGCGAAATCGCATGAGGAATTCAAAAATGAACAATTCATTGCATGAACTTTACTCATTTTCCCGCAAAATCGATCCGCGGGCATCAGCGGTCCGCGGCGGGCCGCCGCGGCCGCATATTGGCAAGGCGATTAGCATGTACTGTATAGAAAAATATTTAAAAAGCGACTAACATCTCGATTTGCACTCCGCAGCAAATTCGCCAGCTCGCTCATCTTCTGGAGCACCTGAACAATACAATCAAATGTTGAGATCAACCAGTTTTTGCGTGTCTCAATTCCTCCACTCTCTCTAGCGTTCTCTGAATGTAGCGATGCAAGCGGTAGACATAGATGGTGCATGCTTATGACTGCGCTGATACGCTCAAATTACTGTTCTTGAAAATTTTTACCTTCACATCCTCTCGCACCTCCTCGATGGCGGTCTCAGTTTCGTGCAGGATGGAAAGCGTGTCTGCAAAGGAGGCGGCATTTTCTATACATAATACTAAATGACACCTTGTATGTTCAATACAGTCTACAATAAATGTCTCACGCGTCTACTGCTTTCGCTGATGTTCTCGAATTTATTTTGAAGATAAAAAAGCACTGAAATCGAAAACACACAGTGTTCATTCATTTATGGCATCAGCGTGAAGCACGTCATTGGCAAAAACCAACCAAACCTTTTGCAATTTCGACATCATCAAGAGCGATTTTAATGAGGAATTGGAAGCGATTCGCGTCCAGATACTCGGATTGGCCACTGAAAATAAAAATAATTGTTATTAATATTTTCCGAATTGGTTTAAAATTCGTAGCCGGTTTGAAGTTTTTTTTTTTCATTTTGAAAAGTTTATGATATACTATAAAGGTATCTATGCATCGAAGTACATGTATTTAAATTTAGTCGTTTCTTGTTTTTTTTAATATTTCAAACAAATACGCACTGTCAGTCAATTCGTATCTACCGCGCTATCACTAAATTAACAATGACGACAGTAATCTTCTTCTAGTTTACTCACACGAGAATCTTGCCCGCCCTCCCCAGTGTCCGCCTCTTCACGCTAGTTAGAACGAGCAGGTCGGTGAAGGTGAAAATGCATCTGAAATGATCATTGCTCTTTCTTGGATCCGTGCTTTCTCTCAAGACTACAACCTCACTCCAGCTAATTCAGTAAAATAACGATTAACCTCTGCTTGGGTCCATCCGTCGACTGTACAGTCACGAAATCGTATCGAACGAACGATCGACCCACGGAGACGAGCTGTATAAGATCAAAGATAAATAAATGGTGGAAATTTTTTATAGAAAAGAACTAAAAGTAATCGACTATTCCCTTATTTTATATTAGCTCATACTGCAAATGAAACGCATTTTAAAGAAGGAGTAACACGAAAAATTAGTTCAATTATCCACTATGTGTATGTAATAGAAGCCGGTAACCCGTAAATGAATCATTTGATCCGAAGTTTCACAGACAGCTCTGAGGCTATTTACATACGCGCAAACTTCATTGACATCGCAAGGATGTGGCTAGTTCGTTAATGTTTCACTTGCTCTATATAATTTTCGCCTCGTTTTTTGGGTAATTTGGCTACAGTTTCCTATTGCGAGCGCAATATCTTCGTGGTGGGACTCCCTAGCATCCATTCGTGTTATCCCTTCTTTAAAAGTTTGATTCATAATTTTCCAAAAAAGTTCCTATCAAAGATCACCCCACTCACATCATCCAGTCCATCCACAATCGCTTCTATCTCCATCAATCTCTGTTCCGCCTGTTCATTGGCCTGTCGATGATGGTTGATTGACGTGGCCAGATGGTGCACATGCTTCTGCGCCCTGAAACTCGACTACCGTAACCTAGCCGTTCTGTGCATAGTTCGGCGTGACATCTTTCATACCTGAGAAGCCGCTCGTGATCCGCGTGATAGACGGGCGTGTGCTTGAGCAGCTGCTTGATGATCAGCTCGTATCTGCAAGGTACGGTATCGAGTTCGGTGGGACAGATTATTGTAGTTCGTTGGGTCAGATTTATGACTCACCTCGGCACCCTCTGGATTGGTGAGATGAGCATCGAATCGAGATCGAGCTTGTTGCGGTGGTCGCGACAGCAGCGCTGTAAATCGTCGACTATCAAATCGCACTGGGCACACCATGTGCACAAACGTCGCCTTCGCTCTGCATCCTGCGCACCACCTGTTTCACCACTTACGTTGTAGTACTTCTCGAACGACGGCTTCGTTCTCGCCTGAGTGATGGCAGCTTTCGCGTGCTGGAAGTTGTCGACGAACCCGATGTACGTCTCGATCATCGACTGCTTCGAGAACTGCAACATGTGACGTTTAGTAAAAATCGCCAAGCACACAACACTCCTACACCAAGGATACCGTACATGCGCTAGCAGCACGTCGCCGATGATCGTGTCCTTGTGCCAGCTCTCGATGCGCGCCGAGAGATTCGCGAGCAGCACCTGGAATCAGGGCGACCAATAAAAATTGCTCACAGTGTCAACATTTCGACATACGACGTTTCCAAACCTGATGGTGTGCGAGGACCTCCGGGATACGGTAGAAGATCTTGTCGACCAGTCCGGCCTCGATGAGCGTCGCTTCGAGCGGTTGTCGGAGTGGGCGCATGTACTTCTACAATATGGTAAGATACGGTAATATGCCGTAACTTAAGTCGATATTTGTAAATCTCCACGATTTATTCCAGCTTCTGCTTGCCCACTTGAGAAAGTTCTGACCTGAAGTCCCTTTCTCGGAATCACCCACCCTCTAATTTTCCCATCGCTATTTTCAGTTCGCGAGAATTCTTGGCATTATCATGAGAAAGATATAGCAAATATCGAGGAGAGATGCATTGTGATTGAATTGCACCTCCCGTTTTCTCGGTTTCAGCGCTATTTCACGAGTTTCTACGTCATTCTAGTGAGAAATGCTTCGAAACGCAAAACAATAATATGCCTGGATATCTCGATATCGCCATCTCTCCAATTTACTGCTGCCTGGTCTTTTTGTGCAATCTCGCTGCATTGCTCACGATCTATATTACTCAAACCAAAGCAGGCATGGAGTGAA
This sequence comes from Pristionchus mayeri, assembly GCA_036245805.1. Taxonomy (NCBI): domain Eukaryota; kingdom Metazoa; phylum Nematoda; class Chromadorea; order Rhabditida; family Neodiplogasteridae; genus Pristionchus; species Pristionchus mayeri. The sequence goes on from BTRK01000003.1 coordinate 36,386,933, forward strand.
TGGGATGCTTCTTCCATTTCACCAAGTTGAGCCCTTGCGATTGTTGACGACGTTGTCAGCTTGTTCGGCGCTAAGTAGGATGAGAACTATGACGTCATTGTTCTCATCCGACCTAGTGCCACCGTGTTTTTGCCATTTCCATAGAGATAGTTTGAGAAAGTATCGTATCTCATGCTGATATCATAGTTGATAATATCGCCTCCCACCAGTTTCTCACGCGCTCCCTGAACAGTTTCAAGTGTTGGGAAGAGACTTCGCGAGAACTGACTCTCTTCATTTTGCGTACTCTCTCCTATTTCAGAGATGTGAGAGAGCATGCAATGTGAAGAAGATAGTGCAATGCTTCCCTGTTAAGGAAGCTTCTCGCTCGGTCCTCTCCCTTTCTATCTAGCTTCTCAAACATCTCCTGCAGCGTCATTCTCTACAGGGTGCGTAAAAAGTATGGTGACAAAATCAATTGCTTCATGCTCGTCGCATGCGTTTCCAATATATCTCAATTTGCTGGAGTATGTTCCTTAGATATTTAGCTATGTATCGCGTAAATATCATAGAAATATTCCAACTCCATTTTTTGCATTAATTTATCAAAAAAAATGTTGCATAAAAAATAGCCATTTTACCATACTCAATGTAACCTGCTCTTGGATGCCCCTATAGAGCAGCGATATAGATGGAACTTCCAACCCAATATTTCTGATAAACGCAATAATACATAAGTCTAAATATGTGAACCATTCCATTCGGAAGCTCAGGTCGGCCTCGGAAAATATTTTTAAATGGCTTTTCCAGTTACGACCCACGAAATTTTTTTCCTGTTCTTAGAAGTGGCATTCATTAATCTCGGTAGATATAATAATTATGATATATTGTGGATGATACTGAACCACTAAGGAGAGTAATTATGCATTCAAATTCCCTTTTGATTGGGAACCTGGATCTGCAGATTGTTCAAATCTATCCCAAGTGGCCATTTCAGCGAAATTTTCCCAAACCTGATTATGATATTATGAGCAGGGGTTCATTCAATTTGATGCCATCATAATTCATAATTTGACCGCATATCATATTATGCAAGTTTATGGCAAGTTCTACGCATGTTTAATATGAAAACTGAATATGTCACTTTTCAAATTTTTGAGTCATTATCAAAGTGTGATGTAATTAAATTAATATTTCTCCGTTATCCAAAATGAGAGGTATCGCTAAGCAAGAGTACTCTAATTTCGAATGGCTTCTCTCTATAACCAAGTGCTAATAGTGGGGTAATCCTTATCCATTATTTTGGAATTATCATTTCACCGAAAAATGAGCAACGGGCCAAGGTCTCAAATTTTTCGAACTGAAATTCGCGCAGGCCTAAGAGGGAGAGCTCCATGGTGGGAATCTATGGTGAATATCTTGGAGCTATTATGCTAGGGGACATTGAGGCCCAACCTGGATTCTGGATTCCAACTTCTGGATTCATAGCGATTGCAATAGCGATTGCGAGTTCGCGAGATATTATACACAATTTTTGTCACCATACTTTTTACGCACCCTGTAGTTGCCCGCACGTTCTCTGCACAAACTCGTTTGAGCTGCTGGCCCTTTTCGGGTTCCAGGTAGGATAACTTCAGTCTTGCTTGCACCTGCGGCCCGACACAATTTCAGATCTGTTCCCACTACTCTCTAATCACTATTTTCACTTTCAATTCGAAGAATATGTTTAGGTGTTGTATCTGGAAAAAAATCGAAAATTCGTGATTTTTTTCTGATCTATGTGATATTTGGGGGGAATAGAGTGGGCGTGAAATATCGCCCGCCTAGCTGGTGTAGGTCTCATTTCTACGATATCCCTGGCATTTTCCTCCTCTGCTGACAGCCCATGGACCCGATAAATAATACTTCCTGGTATTACTCGTGCTCATGAGAGAAAGTGCAGTAAACCCTCTAGTTTTCAGTGGTGACTCAGAAAGTGAATCCACAACTATTCTATCTCTTGCAACAGCTGGCTAATACCTTTGCATGAATTGTCTTACCTATTCCTTCCACTTTACTGTGTTATGGTGCGTATCTCTTTCAACCTCCTTCCTCCTTCTTGTTCCCACCTTTTCCTGGCTAGCCCCATAAATACTTCCTGGTACTTTGCGATATTCGATTCTGGCCTGTCTTGCACACAAAAGTGAGGAGCGTTGTTATCGGAGACTGACTTTCTCATGCCTCATAAATTGAGATGCGCTATTTTTAGGCATTATGTGTTCGAATTTTTGTATATTTTATCATTCTTCCTTCATCAAACTACACATCTTCCGGTTTGTCCCAGTAATCACTTCCTGGTGCGATTTGTGCCGCGTTTTAGTTAACTATGCATAATTGCCCACCACTTTTGTTGTCTTTTCCGGGAAAGAATTCTCGGAAAACTCAACAAAATTCGAAGCAGAGAGATTCAGGTCATATTGAGATCAAACTAGCGGGCTCGAGCAGATGGAAAGGGCACAGCGATTTCTAGCTATTTGATGTCAACCCGATCTGAATTCGCCTCTAAGAACGCTGCCTCAGCCAATAGGGCCCGCAGGTGAAATTGTAGGTCCCAGGTGTAATTTTAGGTTAAATTCTAGGTTGTGAGGATGGAGATTCGGAGTTGTTTCGCTCTCTTTGCAAATTTGAGTTGCACTAGGTCACTGTCCATCGCTGTTCTATAGCTCTCGGACCCTTCACTAGTTTTTTCACAGAATTTTTCAACACAAAGTAATCCCGAATAGTAATCCTTCTTCGAAAATACTGTAGAATTATATTTTTTTTCGGACGGTCATGGATATTCATAGGAGGGTGAATGACCAATCGCTCTGTTTTCGTTTTCTCGACAACTTCGGAATAGTGCTGTTTTCCATGCGGACCCGTACTAAGACTTGTCCAGGTTCTGGTAAACAAATTGGGCTCGCTGAGTGTATTTTCTTCCAAACAAACTGACTAACCCGATTTGAAAAAGGTTTTGAAAGTGCGCGCGCCAGTCGTTTTCCTCGAGAATTTGATGAGAAAAGTGCTCGCCGACCCACTCGGATAGCCTCCCCCTCTGCTTCCGGGGACCCTTGCATTCGTGAGTATCCCGCACATCGCGAGACTCGCGAGCTGACCGGCGAGAGAGCGTGCAATATGGAGAGAGTGGGGTACGCCTCTAGTATCTCTCCCCACTATAAGCGCGAGAGGCTCATCTGGTCGTGAGACCTCACTCTGCCTCTCTCTCGCCCCCACCCCGTCGTGCCCTTATTTCCGGGCTAGACTGGAGAATGAGATCTGTCATTCTCGTTTCTAGACTTAGAAATTCGGGTCGTCTATTCATTTTTTCGCTCCCTCTCGACCGGTCGCGAGTGTTACCAACGACAATTTTAGAACAATGTGTCCCACATGTTTTCAAGGAAACAACAAATTATTCATTAACTACTTCCCGACTTTACGACAACAATTTTCGCACATTTTGTACATAAATCACCTGTAAAAGCGCGCTAATTGTCTCTATTTTTCTCGGATGAATGGCTGTCAATCAACGCGACAGGCTTTGCATTAAGTATTTACCGATACCTGTCAGGAAAGAGATCGTTTGGACATAGGAGAGTGGATGTATTTAGGGCTCTTCCTCGACATTAGTGTGATCACGTTGTGTCAAGCTAATTAGCCTGGTGTCGACCTTTCTTCTGCAGGCAAATGTTCTACAGTTTACGCCACTCGCTTTCCAGAAGAATCTACGCACTTTTCAGCGTGATTTTCCCCGCCAAATCCCGTCTGGGATCTTTCTTTCTCTGATCTTGGTAAAATTGTGTAATGTGATTGCGCTACTGCTCGGAGAAAGTTTAATTGACGTTGTCTTTTAGTTTCCATGATCCTTTTAGCGAAAGACCAGATCTATGTAACAACTTCAATGGAGTTTTCTTTCATCCGGTATTATTTTCAAATGATGCCAGTGGAAAGAAAAACAGATCAAATTGAGTGGGATAAATGCCTGTTTGCACCCCCTGCTCTGGTGCTAAATCGGCGTTTACTCGAGAGATTTTCGGCCGTATGTTCTCCCCTTCTCAATACCATTGCTATTCTCGGAGCGCCCATTCGTGACTTCGTGGCTTGTCCACTTCATCGCTTATGTTTTTAGTGCGCCCAGCACTCTTAGAATGAGCTATTGCAAAACCGGCTCGGGTCGTATTAGTTCGCGATCTTTCGCGACTTTCCATTAGAAATATCTACGCCAACTCGAAATTCGTACAATAGGAGTAATGTGTTTTCGCAGGCTGCCAATAGTACGTGAGATTCAGAGCCCGAGTGAGCTATGGTAAAAACGGCCCGGAACACTCGTTGGCGATCTTTCGCAACCTTTAAAAATTACCAGCCATTGCGCTATATCGGAAATCACAAGAGTAATCAGGTTTTCGGCGCCGGTCTCAATAGTACGTGAGACTCGACGAGAGTCCGAGCAATTTCAATTTGTCCACTTTGCTAGAATCGCTTGAATACATGCTTTGCACGATGTTGTTTCGAGAAACCTCCCCCGCTCTGGGAATCCTGGAGAGAGTAAACTGAATAGTAGAGATGGACAAATAGAGCGCTTACCATGCAAGGAAGGGAACTTGTTTACTTTGCAGAACAATTTAAAGCAGTTGTGAATTTAACGAACGATATCAGTTCAGAATAAGGCCAATGCTGTCTTCGTTATATTCTCTCTCTCTAGGTATTGTCTCTCGGACTCCAAAGACTATCGTTGCATTTGTTGTTTTACATTAGAACAATTTAACTAAATTAATTCTAGTTATCCAAACGCAAAGACCCAATTTCATTCTCAATTTTATGTTCCTTTCCCGTGCCGGCCAGTAAAGAAGTGTCGCCGGCTCGTTCTCTGTTTCGCGCCGGAGCCTTTTATGAAGCCCCGAGACTCTCGCGTTTTATTCGATACAACGTTCTTTCGCCGCCAATTAGTCCAATTTGGTGCTAATTAGTGCGCAATGTCTAGTCATGATCTCAAAACTGTGGCGTATCAACTAGGCTTTCGAGTCTGTTCAATCTCGATTACTGAATTTCTTTTCGCGCTCAATTCTGGGAAAATTCGCCTTTATGCGATCTATTTCACGATCTAGGATTCGCTGGGAAACATCAGATATTGTCTTCCATTATAAGAAGTATCACTGACTTGCACGAGATACTCGAGTCCCTCGACGAAACTCTGTTCCGTGTCGAATAGCTCCCTCGCCGCCATGCTCCGCACGCTCGAATGACGACGGAGACTCGCTCTAGAATTAGTATGTTGTAAAATTTCACTTCTCACTTCATTTGATCATAAATTAAATATTGTAGCAAGACCCAGCGAGCAAAGTTCTTAGACGCGCTCTTCCCCGTGCAAAATTTCCGAGAATTCTCAATTAGCGCACGCTTGAGAAAAAATGCAGAGCAGCAAGTGGACGTGGGAGTTCAAACACAATAAATATTTTTTTTAACCCTTAAACGAGCTGAACGTATTGTAAAATTATCCGCATCGCAGCGAAGAAATGGGTGTGAAACGTGCCTCGCCCTTCTCGAATCTCACATTTGTTATTAGTTCAATTCCGGAACGAACCATTTTCAAGTAGACGAGATTTAGTCATGCGAATGAATAGCGCGGGTTCGAACTTAGTCACTGAATCGAGCATATGGAATAATTCAGAGATCTATGAATCACTACACGCAATATATCAAATCGCCATTCACAACGCCGCTTTAAACTTCAGGTAAATCAATTCACTCCGCATATGATACGTTCTTCATTACCACCATCAAATGAAACACAGGCCTCTTCATAGCATTTTTTTTCACACCAATCTCTCTCTCGCCAAAGATCAAATTGTCTTGTTCGCATAATACTAGCAATTTCGGCGAACCACTTCGGTGAGAGCGTGTAAATGAAAACAAGATGTGTCTCCATGTACGAACTCTTTAAAGGAGGAGTGAAGGCAAACGCGCGCCCGGTTGAAATATGTTTCAATTAGAGGAGAAGTCTCTTCGAGTCGCGTGCTCTCTCGCTCGTTGCCTGAGCTTTCCCTGATTTGGCTCCCAGCCAACTACCGATAGCTTTGTTCGGAAAGGAGATATCAATGTGAAAATTTCGGAGCTTCTTATCGTTGGGGAGATCTTGGGCATGCATGTGAAAGCTTCAGAAAATGAATAATGACTTTACTCCTCCTTTAACCTCGACTTTTAGAATACCGCAAAGGATAGGGAACGTAGCGGGCACTTCACTAGTGGGAGATGAGTTCACAGACTTTTAGAAATTATTATTGACCGAAAGTGCCCAAGCTATGATTGCTCCATTGATGGGATTGAACGGAAGTACCAGTCGTGAAGCGCAACTCATTTCATTCATCTCTTTCTCAGCTCTTGATCGCATCAATACGGCGGTTTTTGTATTTTCAAGCACGGTGAGGTCAAAAAGTTCATGAGGTAAGGAGATAATGAAAGATTTATCTATTTAGGTACATCGCCTATGTTAGCTCGAGTGTTTAGTGTTTCTTAGGTGCTCCAGCATTGGGGACACAAAGAGTGACGTCCAGTGATGGTCCCACCTGGATCGCTTCTTCCACAGCATCACGTCTGCTTCCAAGAGCGGAGTGTCCGTTCTGGCCACTTCATCAGTCTCGTCCTCGTAGGCGTATGGGCTCCTAAATGAAGTGAATCTTCTAAGAATCTTCAAAGGAAATCTTTCAATAATATCCCGATAATAAGAAAACTTTAACACCTGCTTAGGCCCCCTCTTGTATTACGTGACGCACACATACACTATATGTGTGATTCCAAAGAACGAAAATAAAAATTAACTGGATCAAAACTTCTGCGTTCGGGGGGAATCGAACCCCCGTCGAATGCTTGGAAGGCATCCATGCTGACCATTACACCACGAACGCTGATGGGTGGAAAGCAATTAGGTTGACCCAAAGTCATCACATCTATTTTGAGAAAAGCGACATTTTTCGAGTCGTTTCAAGTCCCATCAATCTCGCCTATAAAGCGGAAGAAGAGACTGAATCATTTCAGAGAAGAGATCCAGGACCAAGCGAGCGTATCTATGGCTACATTGGGACCTCTTTATTGCGCGTCACAAATGAATTGGGCGCCATCCCCCTCTATTGCATTGAACAGGTCTTCTTTCTGACTTCCTGATTCGTCTGTTGTTTTGTGTGCCCGTATTGTATCGACATGATTGGGCAGATGATTGAAATTCCGTGACCTGATACTGATCTCATTTGGCGTATCTATGGCTACTTTCGCCCTTTACGCGTCATAAATGAATTGAGCGTCCCAAACACCCACTCAATGAACGGTCTGACTTCTTGGCTTATGGGCAGTGTTTGTACGTTTTATTACTAGAGCTACATGATGTTTCGTAGATTGAGTAGGGTTCCCGAAATGCGGGCCAGTAGTCATAGAGTTGTTACACGAGACGTCACTTCCTCTGGAATGGGCACAGAAATACCGTGACCTGGTACGATTCTCACTCTTCGCTGTGAATTCACAATTCGGTGAGAGACCTTTCCGCGCCGCCGACTAATATTGGACGCTTTCCGTTGACACTTTCTCTCGCGTTGTCCGGTAGACGAGAGAGCGTAGAGAATGAAGAGAGTGGGACCATTTGCTGTCCCATATGAGCGACATGCGATCTGTATTCCGCGTAAAAGCCCTCCTCTCTCTCTCTCTCTCGAGCCACCACCACTTATACTTGACTATTCCGCTATTTATGGAGAGCCGTCTGGTTCTCTACCGCATTGAAAATTCACGCACAATAGGCCGTGTTTTCATGACCTGCGCTGTTCTCGAAATCAACGCACTAAGTGATACTTCAATTCAGAACGACCTAGTTTTCCGCATATCCCCGAACCAGTACTCTGGTACCAACGCGGAACCAGATTATATCACAAATGTCGAAACTATTAATTTATTTGCTTTTTTCATTCATATATGCAAACATCAATTTTTTTTCGGACAAATCCCTTGGATAAACTAAACACGTAACGTATTTCATCGGCCCAAGTAGTTAGTTAAAATCGATTTGTAGACTAGAGGCCTCTATGGCGATGCATTCAAACTGGCGCCTTTGCCATCCATCAACAAGATATCGTCATGTCACATCTGTAAGATCCTTGTTTTTTTCTTCTGTAGCAGTTGAGGCTCTAGCACCGAAAGAGGGGTACTAGTCCGGACCAGTTTTATATGATAACATTTTGTACCTTCTAATATAGTGAAGTACAGAGTTGAAATTTCTTCATATCTCAAGTTATTCTGGGCCTTTCTCGCCATTTCATGTTCAATAGCGCCGACGATGTCCTGACTCCCCATTCTGACGCATCCTTTGTGTTGTGTATCGTTCTTATTTTTGAAATTTTCCCCATTTCAATCTCACATATCTCGTGTTATTCTATAAAATTTAGCGTGATTGGCGCTTATTTCAATCTCATTATTCTTTCCGATTCCCATGTGATAATGGATTTCACCCCATTCAGTCCTCATGTATTGTAATTTCGAATTTCACATTTTTCGTGAAATTAAATTCTCTCAAGCTCACATATTTAGTACTTTTCTAGTTCATTCTCGTGATTTTGAGCATTTGATCATTTCTCCTTTCCCATGTGGCAATTGAGAGTAGAGCAGAAGGCGTGCCGATCTCATCATTCTTGCCCATCATAAATCTCCACTGGTCCCATTCAATCAATTTGCAATAGTGATGGAACTGAGGAATGGCTTCAATATGCTTTCAAAGCCACAAGAGAATTCGAAGAATGTCGAGCTCTCTGTCTTCTCACTTTTAGCCCGGTTCCTACCTGTTTTGATGGCTAGACAAATTCAAGCATTTTTAGTATATCTTTACTCATCAAGTCCCCTTACAGTTTTACTATCACGTTTTCACACTAGTTCTGGTCATCCAGAGCGAGAGAGCACGCGAAATTGAGAGACTCCAGCCATTTTCATCTCCTTGTAGTTGAGAGCAACCAGACAGTCGGTTATTGCCCGAGCCTCCCTTTTTTCTCTCTCTCTCATCTCTGACTCTCTCCAATCCACACGCTCTCTCGCTCCCTCTGACCAGTGCGAGGTTCGGAGTTTGATCTCTCGCTTCCCCTCTGCTGTCAGCTACCTTCCTTCTGCGACCATACCGCTTTCATCGTTCTGCACACACGGTCAACATCGTTTTTCTTTCGCTGAGAGGAATTTGGTCATTCAAATTTGCACCGGTCCTGCTGCGGTCTCTAACAACCAACAATAGGCCTAAATGGTGTTGCATAGCTGGCAGAGATTGTGATATTTTAGGGGAATTCTACAGTCATGAATTCCTCACATTTTCCACAATAGCGCTTTATCTATCAGGCAAGACCCCAAGATTTCCTATCCTATTCTTAGACTCTTAACCTTTCCACCACTCAAATCTCCCTAAGATTCCACAATCGCCACCAGCTGAGTAGCACGCGCTAGAAGGCGCTTATCCGCCTGTCAACCAGTTATCACACAATTGTAGCACCAAATCTGAGTCTAAAAATGTCGCATAGCTGGCAGAGATTGTGCGATTTTAGGGAAATAGAGGATACTTAAGACGATTTCGCCTTCCCAGTTCTCAAGTGTATCCGTTCTGTTAACCTTAGCCTATTCTTAGACTCTTAACCTCTAATTCTACACCAAGTCAAACTAAGATTCCATAATCTCAGTAACCCTATTTACCAACATATGCCCCAAATGATCTTAACCTATTCTTAGACTCTTTACCTTTTCCTCCACCCTCAATTCCCCCCCCCCCCACCCGAGATTCCATAATCGCTGCCAGCTGAGTGGCACGTGCTAGAAGGCGCGTATCCGCCTGTCACCCAGAACCCGAGCAATAGTATGTCTCTCCTCTCTCCGTAAACCTCTACTCACGATGGGCGTCGTACTGACGATATCCACCCGTCATGGGCGGGTTGCGTGAATCCGGCCCAGGACTAATACATCCACCCGATGATTTGGAAGATTTCCCTCGCACTCCTATACTTCGAAGCAGTCTATAATATATCACATTTATATTTCTAAGTCGCTTTTAACGCTCTCGTTTTACCCACTCTATCGCAGGTGAGAAAAGATGAGAGAGAATGCAATATGGAGAGAGGCAGACGATTACTCCATCACCCATTTCCTCTTTATTGTAATGACCTGCCCTTATTGCCTGCTATGATCATTTGCCACCTATTGAAACTGCTCAAGGTGCTGTTACTTCCCTATTTTTCCGGATTGTCTGATATCGCTAATTACTCACGAACATACAATATTTATTGTAATGATCTTCTTACACTTTCGTACTTCCTTTTTGAATAATTGCCTACCTACTGAAACTGTTCGAGGATCTCTTATTTCCGTGTTTTTTGCCGATTTTACGATTTTCCTAATTCCCGGATCGGCCAATTCCAGGTTCTCCATGACTAAAACCCGGCCGCCTCCGATCCAGCGGCAGCGGCCCTGTGAACTGCGCATCGACATTGAGTGTGAGGGTTGTTTTAAGAAACCTACTCTTGTGCCATCGCTTCTCAGTTCAGACAGTGGTGAAACATATTTTTTTAATGAATAAGTTTACGAGCGAAACAAACAGTTTGCATTCCAAATGTGCTTCACTTTTTTTCTGAAGACGTGTCGAAGCGAGACATTACAATGGTTGCGTCTGGCAGTGGTCAAAATCATAAAAATCCACGAAAGTGAAGGGAATACTCTTGTCCTCACACAATACCTCTTTAATTGTGTTATGATAAGGTCACGCGAGACTGGAGCTCCTATTGGTGGTTAATAGTGTTGTTCTCTCTCTCTCTTTTTTTGCGCCCGATCTCATCGGTCACCAGGAGCTAGAGTTGGCAATACAATGCTCTCATCGGATTGCGAAATAAGAGTAGGGGTGTGAAAACGAGCTCGTAACCTCCTCTCGTATTGCTGTAATTTGTTGTAATTAGCTACTGAGGATGAATCATATCTTCGATTGAGTTAGAGAGACATCTACCGATTGTCATTATATCATGATAAGTTGCCTTCCGCATGATTCTCTAGAATTGCCTCGATAAACAAAGAAGAAGAAATCTCAGCAGAACCATTTTCGCGTTAAATCACTTTGCGAGTATGCTTCACAGTTTGCTCAAATATTCCACGCTGACCGAATACAGTGCTCGTGGGTAGCTTTTTTGTTAAAAAAATACTCAATAAAATTCCCAAAATGGTAAAATGCACACAGTGCTTGCTCCTGCGAATGCAAATTGAAGAGATTATCAAACAATTACAAATTTAACATCTTTACGCGCTAGCTCTTGCAGAATCGACAGAGAGACTGTTGGAGTGTGCATAATTGAGAGAGTTTAATAATCGATTTTCCAGCCTGCCCCTCGTCATCCTGCTCGATTGACCTACCCGAGGCGTCCGAGCACTCGCCCATCGACCCCAACTCGCTCTCGCCCATGGTGCGCGCGACGTTTGCTAATCAATGAACCAGTTCAATTTTTCATTGCGTGCATCGCTTTCTGTTTTTTCCAAACAATTATAGATTCAATGAAATTTTGCTTTGCTTGCGCATCATTCTGTGCTTTATCAATTCGCATTTCAGTACCCGATGCTCCATAGCGCGACCACGAACGGAATCTGCTCGGAAGACAACTCACCAGGCCGGTGCGGTAGCGCGGCCAGCGGCGACGCCGCTTCCACCGCCGGAAGCGGCCGATGCAGCCACTCCGGGAGCGGATGCGGAGACCGCGACCGCGACGCTTCCGGACGCGGACGAGGCGTCCGCGCTGACGCGCGGCGGCGGCGATCGCTCTGGGCTGCCGCCCAGGCGCTTCAGCAGCTGCGAAAAGCGCGAGAGCGACGCGGCGGACGACGCGGTAGGGCTGCAAGATAATTAATTAATTAAATTATTTATTAAATTAGTAATTTATACTTGTAGCACTTTTTGATTCTTGCTGCTGCAAAATGATCATATGCAAAAATTTGCTTGATCATCATGGAGGGAATATGTTTCATGAATCACATAATAAGTTAGGTATATTCAAAGCATAGCCGTCCAGAAATGGTGGCGAGGGGGTGCTGCGCACCGTCTCACATGTGAGGCGGTGCGCACGCCGCCGGCGTGGACACCTATGATTCAAATGCTCAGCATGAGGTTTGTTTCGATGAGAAAAACACATAATGTGAAAGTTTGGCAGTTTAGATTGTGGCATGGCACTTATCGAGAGCACTATTCAGGTTCGTTCACACCGTTGTCGATGCTCCGCGACGCCGCCTTCTCCTTCTCCGGCGGCTCGGGCAACCAGGTCCCTGCAGTAAATAATGGTGAGACTCTAAGGGATTCCTTGTCTATTTTTGCATTCCCGTCGAATATCGCCAGTACACTGATCGATGTTATGATCCCACAGTATTCATATATTTCGTAATCATTTTAAAATATCTAAATATCTGTAATCCCATCTGAAATCAAACATTCGCCCATGCGATTCCTCTGTTGCACTCCATTCCTATAATTTCACCGATCTTAATCACACCATAATCATACCGTACTCACATAAGTACAGTACCCTTGCACTACCCTACCGTATCCAGACCAGTACCGTAATCCTCTCACCTGCAGCTTCCATTGCTCATCATCTCACTGCTCCCGACTGGCGGCCGGGTCGAGTGCAGCTCATCGCAAACCGCTCGGCGTCTCAAGACAGAAGGGATCGGGGAAGGAGAGAGAGGTACGGTAATACCACAGTAATCCTACCGTAACCCTGTCATCATCGTTCAAAAACACAGCGTTCTGCCCCCCATATTGAATTTTCCCGCAAAACCCCGAACTGCAAACTGCGGGAATAGGCTGTTTGAAAGCGTTTCGATATATAGTAACACTCTGAAACACAAATGCAATTCGCCAATTTGATCAATCTGAGCACATTGGCTTCTCAAAGGTGATGTGAAACACACACCCGCCTAATCGGTTTCGTGCCTCAAGTGGGAGATTCGTGTAGGGTGATTTTATGTTTCAGTAGGATTTCAAGTTCCCTGGTTGCAGTTCGATCCAGCTCCCTTTTTTGTCGAGCTAGAATGCTGTGAAAATTGTCTAAGTGCTAACGGGACAAACGCTCTTTCTTCGGTTATACAACGCAGGATGCGCTCCACTTGGTGAGGCTCCGCACTCGTCAATTTACGCACTCTCTCGTTGTGCGTACTAAGAGAAAAAGAATGCGCGAACGAGGAGTACATGGCCGCGATGCTTAACAAAAGTGGCGCGCATTCTGGAAAACCAGAATTGTAGCTTTGACTTTGATTATTGTGATTGATTTTTTTTTCAAAAAAGAAACGATTGTGATTTCAGGGAGGAGTGCAAAAAGATGGCTCTGGCCTGCTACGCAGTCGTCTGCTGTGTCGGCGCCTATGCACTCTTCTCCTACGTCGCCTTCTTCATGAATGGATGAAAATCGAGAAAATCGCGACACTCTGCACTTGACACTTTGAATGGGTAAAAAGTGACAGAGTGTTTCCCTTCTTCCAAACTCCTTGTCCCTATCAATGAAAAGCCCCTTATACAAAAAAAAACTGTTTTCGCTGACATCACTTTTTCTAACTGTAAAATTCAAGATCTATCATAATTGTATGAATACGTTCGGGTGGTAACTTTTGTTTGAATTTTTGCGTTCACGACGTACTCATTTCGTCTAAACTATAAACATAATCTGCGCTAATATAGCAAATTGTATAGCCTCGATAAATGTCAAAATCGATCAAGTTTCAATATTCTAGCATGCGAAGGAAGATGCGAATTGAAATCTTGCTCGACAGAATCAAATTGATGCATCTGTGAAACTCAAAACAAATGAGAACCAAAAATACTTAACGACGTGTTATTGTGCGCATCATCTTTCAAATTTTCAAATTTTCGCCTTCGCTATTAGTACTCGTCGCCCTCACACACCTGGGACTCTTTGCTCCCTCGTTTCTCCGCTCGGCGAACGGACTCTGCAGATTGAGGTGAATGTAGCTCTCGGGAGCCGACGTTTTACGCATCAGCGGCTTCCGGTTACGGTAGGAGTCCTCGGTGGTGCTCTCCGTCCTGTGGTGTGCGTGCGAGGATTAATAAACGTCGCCCTATCGATTTTTCAACATCTGTAGAATTTGGAAATGGCGCCTACTGTATGTTGGGCAGGAACTGCATAACTCCGCGCGGATGGCTGCCGAGCCGTGTCGAGATGCCCGACATCCGACCTGAAGTGCACCGTGTGGTGTGAGGCATTAGGAAACCTAGCCTGTCGCATTTTTGACAGAAGTGAAGCGATTAGGAGACGTCGGCCTCACCTTCAGTTGAGTCAGCGTTCGTCGATGCGTCGTCCGAGAAGCAGCCAGCGGTATCTGGCTGCGCTTGCGGCGGATTCTTGAGCACCCTCTGAAAGAGATCAAATACTAAAGATAAAACTACAGAGATCAAACTACGAAGAGATCAACCTGGAGACTTTTGATCGAAAGAGCAGCATCGCGCAGTTCCTCAATGCCCGCATAGACTTCAGCCTCGAGCAGCTCTTCTTCCTCCTCAGAGGATGAGGACGACGATTGGAGGTGTCGTGAGGCCTGGGAAACGTCGCCTTGTCATTTTTTTGATTGTGCATAAGATAGTGTGCGCATTGGTAAACGTCGCGTTTCATAAAATTTTGAATTGGGATAATTTTGATAGTGAATAAATCAAAACATGTTGCCTTCACAAATTCAACTAAATGATGAAGTGAAGTGCCAGCTAGAACACGTCGCTCACCCGTGAAGCCTCCTGGGCAAGTCGGGGAAGTGAGTTGAGTAGTTGACGAATCGTGTCGATGTCGAACTGAAACGTAGTATGGTGTGGTGTGTGTGTTTTTTTTGGTAAATGTCGCCTGTCGTATTTTCAACGGCGGCACTCGATTACTAGGCCTCACCTCCTGGCCGCCTATTTCTACGGAAGGCTCGCTGTTGGTCTTGCGCAGCCGCGTCGTCTCAGAGAAGACGTTGCGGCCCGCACTCCGCTCGCTTAAATAATTAAATATTTTCTGTTTCATTTTCGTCATATACTCGACAAAACTGTTTATTCCAATCATTCACTTCTCATATTCAATAAGTGAAACACATCCAATTCGTCTACGATGTTTGCGAAAAATATTGATAAATAAGTTGTTGATCAACCTGTAGTGCACCTACCGTGTTCCCGAGCGGCGCGTCGAGGTCTTTCGATGGCGTGGGGGCGGCGGCAACATGCCGCTCCCGTAGAGATTGCAGGCGGATCTCCTTCTGAATAAGGACGACGTTTACTACCCACTCACCATATCGAAAATTCGACAGTCGACGTTTCATAATGATCACACCACACCTTGGATGGTGCCGGAGGCTTCTGGTCGAAGGCGATACTGTAGCTGATCGCTTGGGGATTCTGAAAACGTCACTGACTCTTTTCGCCCTATGCACTCCCTCTCCATTGCAAACTGGTAGGAGAGAGAGGACGTATGGATTGATGAGGGTAGATAATTAATATTGAGGAAAGACATTATATTATCATTATTTTCGAACAGTCTTACTTAAAATTAAGGGTTGAGTTACTGTATTTTAGTTTTTTCTACCTAAATACTCAAACTCACTATCTACGAACTACAGACCTCCCCTTAAACTATCCCTGAAACGCAAGAGGTAAACGTGTTGTGCGGGTGAATGCATTACTTCTTATTTCAGTGCTTTAAATGTTCCAGAAAAGGACAGACTCTACAGAATTGAAATAGTATTCACATTTTAGAATGACATTCTGATGTCATAACATGATTTTTGATAAAGGAATCATGAGGGAACGATGATTATCAATTGCCCATAACATAACAGTAGACTGGCGACTTTTCCCAATCATTACACCATGCTAGATCACGCTTTTACTGTTCTGATCATAGCACGATCATATCGAGTAGGCTTTGGAAAGGCTAGAGAGTGTGCAAAATCGAGAGAGCGCGCTCTGCTCAAGTGATTGATTTCAGTGCTCGGGGCCAGCTTCTTTGCACTATGTCGGAAGGTGATTCTGATTGATGACCGGGAAATGGAGGACAGGGAGGGAGGGGAGAGTAACTAACAGGAAGATAATCAATCGAAAAGTTCGAAACCAGGATATTTGCCGCTCCATTTGTTATCCCGTGGAAATGCGTTTCAAGAACAGTCCAAAAGTAGATAGGCCTGGCATAGTTAGTTCCGGATAGAAAGTCAGTAAAAATAAAAATAATCACATATACAACCACAACAAAGCTCAAAGACAAGGTATTATTGAAAATCAGAGATCAAAGATCATATGACTTGCCTGGACACGGAGTAGGGTCGATCGGAGTCGGTCGAGGAAGAATCGTCATCGTCCGCATCGTGCGGATGCAACACCACACGAGACATTTTCAAATCCCGGCTGTCTGGATTTCCCGGTTCTGGCCCTTCCTATATTTCCCGGCTCTGGAGATAACGCGCAATATTTAAATCACAGTACAACGCGAGTTGTATGAAAAGTACGAGATATCAACGAGCAATATCCGGATAAGAGAACTTCCGGTTCCACGTCCGGTTCCAAACTACTACTCTGCGGTCGATACAGCTGACTGGGTTATGAGAAGGTTCTAGGGGCGAGGAGCGCTATTGACCGACCGACCAAAAGTTAGGAGTCGACATTTTTTGCAGAGGATTCGAAATTATGAATTCGAACTCTGAAAGTGTTGGATAATCTATCGCACATCACATGCGGTGCTTGGACAAGGAAGAATGTGCGAGATCAAGGAAAGGGAATCAGATAATTCGATCGCTGGCTGGCACGTAGGCCTAATCTCTTCC
Source organism: Pristionchus mayeri (assembly GCA_036245805.1). NCBI lineage: Eukaryota > Metazoa > Nematoda > Chromadorea > Rhabditida > Neodiplogasteridae > Pristionchus > Pristionchus mayeri. The sequence goes on from BTRK01000003.1 coordinate 36,403,754, forward strand.
AGTCAACAATACCTCTATCAGGCCTGGTAGAGCGAGAGAGTGAGCGAAATAGAGAGAGACAGAGAAAGAGGAAAAAGATCTTTGCTCGACTAATCTAATCAACAATCTCGCGAATCAGCAGAAGAAGAAGCAGTGCAATAGCAAGATACGAACGGCGCACCTGGAAGACAGGCGAGAGACGCGAGATCAGAGAGACGCAGACACTCAGACAGCGCGAGAGAGTGTGCAAATTGGAGAGAGTGGAGAGAGCGCCAGACGATCAGATGGAGCGAGATAGCACGCTAACATGAGAGCAGCTAAAGTGACCACTCTGCTTTACATCGAGACTCCTAGACTGGGTCTCTGGATCAGACTCTCTCACTTTCGCGTAGTCTCTCGCCAGCTCTGACCACCCAGAGGGGCAGAGACGCAGAGAGCGCAGCAGCAGTTGCTATACCTTTTAGTGCGGTGATGAGCCACTCGCAGGTGCGTGTCTGGCCTCTCTGGCGCTCTCGCCACTCTCTCAGTTTAGAGTGATCTCTAGTCGGTTAGAGAAGGTAAGAGAGTGTAGTAATTGAAGAGAGTGGAGTGGGAGAGAGAGATATATCACAGGCGGGCTTTGCGACAGACGAAGGAAGGGAAAGCATGGGAAGTAAAAAGAGAACATCTGACTAGTCCCCCGGAATCACTAGTGGAGAGACTCTTACACTCGTTATCGCAATTCGAGAGGGATGCAGGACGGAAATAATAGAGTTCGCGGGGTATTACTACTGTGCAGGCATGATCAAAACATATTTTCAGAAACTGGTTCAAATGATAATCGACTTTTTTGAGCACTTGTAAATTCCAGGATTGTGTTCTTATTTAATAAGTGGCTGGTAGATATTGTGTACGATGAACATGGGTATGACAAAGAGGATTTCCCAAAGAGAGAAACATAGAAAATCATCAACAGTATTCTAAGACTTGTGCAAGCTCTAATGGTAATGCTGGCATCAAAACTGTGATAATCGAAAGAATTGATGACATTTGGCGTTTCCCTGGGCGAGTTCTGAGCTGTATTCTCAATTGCCTCTGCTCATTCTGTTTTGCAGAAAGTTTTTGTCTAGTTGTAATATGACACCTTCGAGATGCGCCCGGAGAGCTACAAACTAGAGCCAGAAATCTGAACCACGGTATATTCATGGCACACACTTTTTTCGGCTGACTTCGCAATACAACAATAGTTACCCATTCCCAAAGAGTAACATATTTTGTTAAAATTATACATGGGACGACTATGGGTAGTATTGATCGAATAATCATGTTCGAATTTTAGCACATTCGTGAAACTCAATTTTAGCTCAGCCTTGTTATTGTTGTGATTTTTCATCAACAAACCTCCTTCCGTTTGCATGTCGAATTGCACCTGAGCGTTGGTCAACTACTCAATTTACGTGCGATCTAGAGCCAGAAATGTGAACCACGGCCTAATTCATTACAAGCACTCTTGTGTATAGCTGTGCATGTGTATAGCTGTGGCAGGTCAGGGTCTCAGTGAGGGTACCGTACCTCATTTTTTTACGAATAACATATTCTTGTTAGATGAAAGCGTCACAGGAGGCGGTAATTTTGAAATGCGCCCAGAGAGCTGCAAACTTTATCTTGAAATACAAGCTACCGTCCGTGCAATCTGCACACTTCACAGACCGGACGAGCGACGAGAGAGTCTGGTCAATGAAGAGACGGTGGCCCGAATTGCGAACTACTTCTAACTACTAGTCAGAAATGAGAATCACGATTTCTCCTTTTCACTCTCTCACCCACCTGACTGCACATGAAGCCATAATTTTCATTTATCGCCGAGACAGCCATTTTTTCAATGATAAAAGGAGAAGAACAAGAAGGACTATTGCACTATTCGCGCTCGGATGTTAAGAAAATCATGAAACTCAACATCAACACTCTGATGTATTCGCTCCGATTTCGCATCAACAAATCCTTTCTTCACCCCTTCCATTTGCATGTCAAATTGCACATGAACATTGGACAAATTTATGTGCGATCTCTTTAGAGCCTGAAATTGAACCACGACCTATTCATTACAGCCACTCTGTCACCTGAATGAGCATAACTGTTTCGGTGAGGGTACCGTACCTTCTCTCCTTAGGCTAAAGCATAGCAGGAGATGACAACTTCGAAATAGGGCCGGAAAGCTACAAACTAGAGCCAGAAATACGGGTCAGTGCACCTTTATTCTACAAAATTTATATACCGGACGATGAAAGAGCATGGAAAATTATGATACAGTGACCGGAATTGGGAACTCTGCCACAATCTAGAGCCAGATATTGCATGTGGATTACGATCTCTCAGTTTCATACACTCTCTCGCTTGATTGTACACGACATCATAAGTTTCCCATTTCTCGCTCAAACTGTTATTTTTTTCTAAGAAATAAGGACGAAGAGGAGAAACTATTCGACTATTCAAGATCGAATTTTGACAAATACGTGAAACTCATCTTCACCACATTGTTGTTTTCGATGTAATTTTGTATCTACGAATCTCTTTCTTCATGACGCAATTTATATGTCGTATTGCACGTGAGCTGTGATGGATAAATATGCAATTTGCCAGCGAACTCCTCTCTACAGACTAGAGCCGGAATTGTGAACCACGATCCCTTAGTGGTACGCATTCTCTCATCTGAATGTGCACAACAACGGTAGGTCAGGGTCTCGGTGAGGGTACCGTACTCTCCCTAGGCGAAAGCGTAGCAGGAGATGATAATTTAGAAATACGCCCGGTGAGCTGCAAACTAGCGCCAGAAATGTGATCACCGTCCCTCATTCTATACACGTTCTTGGCCGGACGATCGACGAGAAAGTATGGACAATGAAGATACGGTGAACTTCGAACTCGACTAGAAACTATACAACCAGAAATGTCATGATCTCGCAATATTTCTCGCGATTCTTCTCATGGCATGAAAAGTTAGTCATGTATCGCCCAAACGTATATTTTCTCGACTTTTTTGCCGTTTTATTTTTTCCCGTTATTTCACAAGATGAGGAAGAGACACTGCTCGACAATTCATACTCGAATTTTAACAAATTCGTGAAACTCACCTTCACCACTCTGTTGTTTTAGATGCGATTTGGCATCAACAAATTAACTTCTTTATCCCTGCACCTGCATGCCAATTTGGACGTGATCAATGCACAAATATCCAATTTACGTGCGAACCCGTCCTCATTTGTCTGTCATTCCCGCTTATAAATGTAAAAAAATCCTACCTATAAATCTTTTTTAAAAAACCGCTCGGCCTCCTCCTCACACCAAGTCGTCGACATGGCCCAGTCCGTTCCGCCCGGCGACATCGCCACGCAGCCTGGCACAAATATCGTCTTCAACGCGCCCTACGACGACAAGCACACCAACCACATCAAGGTACCTACGTGCCCCCCCCATCCCACTCATCCCTATCGTACCCTTCCCCTCCTCCCCCGTTGTAGGGTTCCATCCTACCGTATCACCTGAGCTTCTCCTCCCACTCCAACTGATTGTACCGCCGTTGGAGTGCTCGACCCCAATGAGAACGCCCTCATCGCCGTCTCCTGAGACGCATTCGTCTACGGACAGGAGGTACGGTACCCTTTCCCGAACACCTACCTACCGTAGTTCCCTACCGTAGTATTCAAAAATACCGTACCTCTACCGAACTCAACAATTTTCCTTCAGGACACCAACAACAACCGTACCACGATCCACTTGACCGATACGCCCGACGGCGCCGCCAAGCAGTTCCGCCGCGAGTGATTCCAGGGAGACGGCATGGTCCGCAGAAATAACCTCCCGATCGACCAAGCCCCTAAGTGCCCTGAGTCCCCTAAGAAGTAAAGCGCAGGCTTGTTCCCTCCTCCCCAATCGATAAATAATAGATAAGGTGTAGATTGCGTCTGTTTGTGTGCTCTCTTGCTCGGGAATCTTGCGTATCGGGGCAAGGATCTTGTGTATTTTCGGGAAATTCCCTGCAATGAGACGGTGATATTCTGCACGTAGTCCTCTCGTCCTTCCTTCTTGATTTGCAGTTGTATCGTACTTTTTTCCTGGATTTTCTAGAAGTCTCAACAACTTTCAGGCGAAATTATGGAGTGAGGGGGCTTCTGCTGCAGAGGAAGCATTCCAGTTAGATTCAAGATCTCTTTCATATTGGTTCTTTAGCCGAATGTTCAAGTTGTTCTCACATTTACTGAACTTTTTAAAAGAATTTTTGACGACCTTCACTCCGTATGAGAATGCAGTCATGGTTCCTGCTCCGCGAAGTAAGCCTTCCTGCTTGATCCTTGATCTCTTTCCTCCTCATTCTGAATTCTCGAGTAGATTCTACGCTCTTCCAGAAAGAGGTTTCCGCAATCCGCACTACTTCCTATCGTCTTTCATCCTTTTTGCTTTCTTCTCGTTTCATTTTTTTCTCTATTTTTGCAATGCCATTCTCGTTTTGGTTTATAGTGATTGAAAGGATTGATAGATTTTGGATTTATAGTGATCTCTTCACAACCTTCACCCTCAAGGTTGTTTTTTGGCGTTCGTCGATGTCATTATTCTACTCATTTTCGCAGAACTTTGATCATTATTACTTTCATTTTCAGGTCATTCGCTCTCTAATTATTGTCTGCTCCGTTCAGTCTGGCAACCAATTTCACGAGCTTAGTGTTCCTTCCCAGCGATCTTTGTTCTTTCCCTTTTCTGCCCGAGTCCTCCTTTATCAGACCGTTTCATCTTGATTTTCTATAGATTGAATTCTCTCTCTCTCTGCACTCTCTGGTTGAGAGATTGTTCGTTTTCTGAAGAACTACGAACGCATTAGGCAACAACGCAAGTCGACAACGATATGATATGTCTAGATCTTTCCGAAGCGGGGCCAGGCTTTCTTTAGCTCCTTTCTCTCTCTCTCGATTCCTCATAGTCTGTGATGCTGACTATCGCGCAAGGGAGTGCGCACAAACTAGAAGAAGGAACTAGTATAACGAGAATTCGTCTCAGTTTTTCCGCGCGCGCGAACGAGTGAAAAAGCCCCTCCTATGTCGGTGAAAAATGAATGCCTTCTACGATAGCGAAGTTTTTCTCCGACTGTTCTCTGAACTTTAGCGGGACTTTCAATCATAAGTGAGGAAACACGTAGCTCGTTCGATCGTATTCACCAGATCGAAACGCACCCATGTCATACAATTCCCTCGCTCCGTCAGTATATGCGCTATTAGAACGCATAATTATAGCCGAGCGAACGATATTAAGAATATTGATATGCTCCGGGGACATTTCTATTAGCGTGGATTTGTTCCCCGCTGACTACATCTAAACTCTGGGAATCAGAGTTCGCGAAATAATGCCATGGTCTCTCCACGCTATCTACTTTCACGTAGCTCAACCAATTGAGCGGGAGATTGTGAGCTAGCGCTACTGTATTTCATGTCTCTTCTTTGCCCTTTTACAGCAGACGCTCTCCACACTTTTCAAAAAAGGGCTCCTTGCGATTCATTATTTCAGAGAAACAATGAAGCTTAGTTACACTACTGTCGCTAATTTCTCTGTTTTCTATCATCATTCACCTGTCGTTGTCTTCTCTCCCTACACCCGAAGGTGGTTGCTCAATCTTGTCGAGCACGCCTTGCATTCCCAGTGTCGTCTGGGCACTAGGTCGGTTGAGAACCCACCGGATGAGAACCAAAAAGTGCCCAACGTTCACAGAAGGTTCCCAGAGTGTCAAAAATGATTATGTGAATGTCCTACAGAAGGGTAATTTTTATCCTGTGGTTTCTCATCCAACGGTTCTCATAGTGCCGTCGTCTGTGCCTCTATACATGCTCACAAAGTGAAATCAGATTACTGCTCGCGGGGGCGGTTGACTGGGTGCAGCGTGATCGAGAATATTAGTTTCCCCCATGCATGTTATTCCCAGCAGGTGCTATTCCCAGCGCCTACGTCAATATCAGCCAGCATATCAGCTTTTGACTCTCTTAATTTAGCATGCTCTCTCGCTTTATCTAACTTGCAATAGAGCACGCCCAATGCGAACAGAGGTATCACGATCTCTTCTAGGCCATGCGTCTGGAAGAACATAGTATAATACTCATCGCTTACCAAGATCTAGGCGTGCGTTCGTACAAGTGATGCCAAATGGGCGCGCGCTCTCCTCGTTTCACATGCTCTCTCACCGTCACACATAGCGAGAGAGCGTGTGAAACGAGGAGAGCTCGCCCCGATTTGACATCACTTTCCTCGACATTTGCATCATTTACATTACTCTATCATGTCTAACCGCCAACTTATCAAAGCACCACCATCTCTTCTAGGGCACGAGAAAGGTTCTGGAAGATTGCAGCATAATAATAGCGCCTTACGTAGCATTTCGCACGCCTTCTAATCGAGAATTACTCACTCGCCGATACTCTATCAGTCGTCTGGTCAATAGTTCCACTGAAGATTAAGAGGCTGAATAGCTGCTTGATCTCCTATTTTCATTTTTCATTTACCCCTAAAGAATTGCGAGAAAATGTTGGCTGCAAGTCTGCATGTCTAATTGCGTGTACTCTTTAATTCAACCAATTTGTGAAACAGTGCGTGCAGTCATTGCTCAATTGTTATCAAAAGCATCCCCTGCCAGACGCGTGCACTCTAGACTCCAAACACCCATCCCCGTCTCCCCCTCCCTCCTCTTCCCATCTGGGGACATTTCCCCGTCTTGAATCTCTCAAACTTCATTAGTTCAATTGGTTGCGATGTTTACAAGAGATAGAGAGGCGAGGAGAGGAGAGGAGGGACCTGAGATTGCTTGAAGGGGAAAGCAGGGAAAGAAGGGAACGATTTGGCTGATTACTCTCGAAAAAGCCTTCGCTTCCCGCTGAAAGTGTTGGCCTCATGCTAGAGATGGCTTGGCAAGGAATTACTCATCATTTTCTCTCACCGAACATATTGTAGAGATATTGCAGAATGAATAGAGTCTAGCCATCACTTACTTATTAAAGGATGGAGGGGGTTGGCCACTTTAGAACTGGCCATTTTAGAACTCTTTTTTTTATTTATTTTTTATTTTCATTGATGAAGTTGGGAACCTTTATTTCTCACCCTCTGTAGAGGTCTAAAACGACCAGTTCTAAAACGATACACCCCAGGCTATAGATCACTGCCCTGCACTAACGCGCCTTTAAACACTAATGTCTTATATTCTCGCCATCTCTGTTTTGCATCTGTCGCGCGCGTGTGAAATCCAATCGGGTTGTTACTAACTTAGATCTTATTCTACTCCGCACTTTCCTCATTCTCTCTTGCTCAGAATAGCTAAAAAGTGTCGCGCATGCTCCTTCCTCGATTGCAAGAAGTTGAACAGATTCCTGTCTCCAAATCAGGAGTTACGAAAAAGCATTTTTGCATTAAATTTCCCTTTTTCGAGAATCGCGGAGAACACTGGACTAGGCCCACTTTTCGTCAGACCAATCACCCTGCATGACTAGTGACGAAATTAATTCCCCGTCCACAATGATTAGGTCTATTGGTGAAGCGGTTGAGAACTAGTCTGGGCCACTTTTCTTCAGACCAATCTGCATGAACTAGCTACAAATAATACTTCCCCGTCCACAATGCGCGGTCACATTGGTTGGGCGGGGCGGATTTGTTGCATTGAGAAACAAAAACAGATGAAAAGCTGGATGACTTATCAAAGCGTTCATTATTGTGTGGCTAACGCGCCAAACACCAGAATGCAGTTGTAGCATTTATAATATTTCGCGTATTCTCACGTCTGATCTCTGAATGAATTGTAGCAGATTATTGTGTATTGAAGACTAAATTATGCTTGTGATCTACTACTTATACAGTATCAGTAGAAAACAGGGTAGTAACCTTATCATTTGAGTTTAGTTTTGAGTATAATATGAGTTAATTAGCAAGATTTCCGAGTATCCGAGACAGTTATGAGTATAGTTCTCGTATTGGAAAATTTCTGCTCCGTTTTCGGATATGTTTCAAACGCTCTATATAACTGATTTACTTTTGCTGATGTAACGCGCCTGAAACTGAACATTCCTCAAAAATTTTCCAATAATAGAGCCCTAGTTATGTGTTTATAGCCGTCCTGCTCTCCATCACATGATTTCTTGTGTTTGTATTAGTAGAGATAAAATGTGATTAATATCACGTTCCGAAAATATATTTCGTGTATATTCCTCGGAAATCTGTTGCCGTTCATTGTCTTGTACTCTAATCCACTGATTATTGAGAACTACATCAGAAATCCACAATCGGCCTGTTTAATCTGTCAGAAATGTGCGAGAAAAGTTGCGCAAAAAGTTCACGAACTTCTGAGGTGCGTAAAAACTGTTTCTCTCAAAAAACCGCGCTCTCTCGCTCTTTCTCTAACCACCTCGCTGAAAAGTTCACGAACTTTTCAACGAGCTCGATGAAAAGTTCGTGAACTTTTCAGCAAGGTGGTTAGAGAAAGAGCGAGAGAGCGTGCGATCGGAGAGAGGGAAAAGGAAGCTGAGGTTGTTTACTTCCTTTTCCCTCTCTCCGATCGCACGCTCTCTCTTCTTTCTCTGACTTTTCTCGCAGATTTTCATCCACCTTTTTTATCGAGCTCGTTGAAAAGTTCGTGAACTTTTCAGCGAGGTGGTTAGAGAAACAGCGAGAGAGCGCGGTTTTTTGAGAGAAACAGTCTTTACGCACCTCAGAAGTTCGCGAACTTTTTGCGCAACTTTTCTCGCACATTTCTGACAGATTAAACAGGCCGAATGTGCGTTTCCTCTGCCGGTGATAAGGACATACTGAACACTGGGCCCCGCGATTGGCGAGCAGAAATTCTCTGAGCTCTCTTACAACGCGACCGTAGAAATCATGAGAAAAAATGAAGAATCGGCGCCCGAAGTTTGAACGTTATTCGTGTAGTCGCCCCAGCACAACTCAGGAGGAGGTGCCCATATTGGAATCAGACCTGTTTTTTTTCCTTGGGTGCCTCCCCTACGCTACAGTGACTTTCCAAGTTAGACCCAAGCCAGTACAAGTTGGATTCAGGGCATAGGGGGAGGCACGCAAGGGCTGATTCCAACTTGGACGCCTCCACCAAATTCCCTCTCTGTGTTTATATTAGTAATAATAATCTGCTTCTTCGCACGTCTCTCATTTCCTCCCTCATTTCCCTCCCCGCCTGACTCAGGTCTTCTTTTATGATACATCAGGCGCGCACTTTCATCCTTTCGTGTCTGCACTCTCTTCAGTATCTATGCTCCCTCACCGAAGAGAGAGAGAGCGAGAGAGCTTTCGATATGGAGAGAGCGCAGACAATGGCTCACTTCTCATCTTGGCAAGTGCATCCAAGCTCTCACTCTGCCTTATTAGTAGCCTCATCGTTCACTCCTCTCGCCTTGAGTCCGCGGATTTTTTTATATTATTTTTGACTCCACAACAGAACAAAACTGATTATTCGAATCCGCTTCGAACTTGAGATGTTGGTGAAACTCAAATGATTCTTGTTCAATCAGGCAATTTTTGAATCTTACTTTCTTACTCTGCATTATTAGCACTTGCGTCGTTCACTCCTGACTCTCCTTGATGCATTGGAGTTATTTTTTTTTGAAACATCAACCGGCACTTAACGGACAAAGCGAATGTCTTCCGAATGTGAAATTTACGTGGAACTAAACTCATTCTAGTTACATTCTATTGTGAAACAGGCAATTGTTAACCGTATGATACATCAGGCGCGCACTTTCTTCTTTTCTTGTCTGCAGTCTCTCTGTTCTCCATGAGCTCTCATCGGAAGTCTCTTCATTCCATGCTCTATCGGATGCAACTCTCCTCATTATCCTTGCACTTTCGACGGTTATAGAGAGCGAGAGCGTGCGTCATGGAGAGAGTACAGCAATAGCTCACTCATCAAGCAATGCATCCAAGCTCACTCACATGGCTTATTAGTTATTTTCTGAAGAGGATGACCTCGCAAAACTAATAACTCGAATCTGCAACGAGTATGAAATAATCGCGAAATTTGATTTTGGTTCAATTTTCTTGTGAAAACACTTTCTTTCTTATTATGCTTTAATAGGCTAACATACACTGTTGCTTTGGCAAAGGTCTCATCACTATTTTTTCGACTACAACCTCTCTCCGTTCTCCATGCTCCCTTCGCCGGTGAGAGGGAGTGAAAGGGCTTTCGATATGGAGAGATCGCAGACAATAATAGCTCACTTCTCATCTTTGCAAGTGCATCCAAGCTCACAAGGCCTTATTAGTAGCCTCCTAGTTCACTCCTCTCCTTTAGGCCTTGGAATTATATTATTGTTTTTTTGCGATATTTCCCCGGATCCAAACTGACAATTCGAATCTGGTTCGAATTTGAGATAGTGGTGAAACTTAAATGATTCCTGTTCAAGTTACTTGTGAAACAGTCCATTTTTTAACCTAATTCTCATGATACATCAGGCGCGCAAAAATCCTTTCGTGCCTGAACTCTCCTCGTTATCCGTGCTTTCTCGTCGGTGAGAGGGAGCGAGAGATCGTTCGATATAGAGAGAGTTCAGACAATAGCTCACTTCTCATCCTGACAAGTGCATCCAAGCTCTCACTCTGCCTTATTAGTAGCTACATCGTTCACACCCCGTTTTGAGGCCTTTTAATTAATTTATTCTTGTATATTTTTTGACGCAGTGACCTTCTCGAAACTGACTATGCGAATCTGATTCGAATTTGAGAGATTGGTGAAACTGAAATTATTTCGGTTCAAATATTTAATGAAATAGCCAATTTTGAGCATTTGTTTCATACAATGCCAGTTAGCACTTGCGTTGATAACATCATCTTCGCAAGTAAATAAACGCTCACTCTGCCTTATTAGTATAATCATCGTTCACTCCTCTCGCCTTGAGGACACACGATTATTTGATTTTATTTTGCCTAATGCACTGGATCATAAAACACACTATCTGACAGAATCGAAATAGACTTGGCACAGGCCGAAAATTCGAATTAATTCTGACTTCAGCAATAGGTCGGCTTCAACGAGGGAAACTTCCGAGCATCGCCAGATTTTCGATCCGCATCCGCGCGGTCGCGGGCGCGGATTTTGAAACAAAATACAGTAATCCTCGAAAATTTTTATATTAATCCCAAACGCTGCGGCAGTAGGGGCGCTGTATTCCTTGACAAATTCTAAGACTTTTTTACTTCGGTGAATTTTTCGATCAGATTTCATCGAAAGCAGAAAATCGATAATTTCACTTTTACTTCTGACATTATATTTTTTGTGGAAAATTTTCCTCTTGAGGGGAGAAATTTTATTCGTGCTATCGCTTGCGCATGCACTAACAAACATTCCACATAAAAATCATAATTTATAAAAAATACACTATCGACGAATTTTGGCAAAATGTGCCCATAACTTGAATTATGGTGCACAGATTACTGTAGCCGATTTTCCTGAACTTTGCTTATTTGCGTTAAATTGCATAAATTCAAGCACTAGAGCATCAAATGTGCAATGCGAGAATCAATGAGTGGGCGAAACGTGGTTATTTTGTTTAAATAACGATATTCAGAAAAAGCGGCCACAGTAATATGCACACCATAATTCAAATTATGGGCACATTTTTCCAAAATTCGTCGATAGTGTATTTTTTATAAATTATGATTTTAATGTGGAATGTTTGTTAGTGCATGCGCAAGCGATAGCACGAATAAAATTTCTCCCCTCAAGAGGAAAATTTTCCACAAAAATATAATGTCAGAAGTAAAAGTGAAATTATCGATTTTCTGCTTTCGATGAAATCTGATCGAAAAATTCACCGAAGTAAAAAAGTCTTAGAATTTGTCAAGGAATACAGCGCCCCTACTGCTGCAGTGTTTGGGATTAATATAAACATTTTCGAGGATTACTGTATTTTGTTTCAAAATCCGCGCCCGCGACCGCGCGGATGCGGATCGAAAATCTGGCGATGCTCGGAAGTTTCCCTCGTTGAGGCCGACCTATTGCTGAAGTCAGAATTAATTCGAATTTTCGGCCTGTGCCAAGTCGCTGAAGAAATATGTTGATTTTCTCAGATAGTGTGTTATAACTGATTATTCGAATCTGATTCGAATTTGAGTTTTTTTTTAGACTCAAATGATTCCGGTTAAAGCTTCTTGTGAAATAATGCAATTTTGAACCTTTCTTTTATTAAATTGTTGCATGCTCGTTACCACTACCGTGATAAACCAAAAAATGAGTACTACTATGTGTTTTTTCTGAAAAAATATTTTATGTTTTTTTCACGGCTAGTATCCGATATAATATTGGCGTTTGTAAATTTGTTTCGTGTTTGAGAAACGCGTGAAACGCATCTGATTTCCATTCTGTTTAGTTCTGAAAAAAATGATAATCCAATGAATGTTCAACAATTCAGATTTACTGTCCCGAAACATACTAACCTACATTATTGACTCTAGTTCTATCTCACTATTGCCGCGCTTAGCTTATAATTAATAACACGAGCGTGTTCCGTTTAATTAATTCAGAGAAACAGTTACGCTCAGCAATTCCGCGATCACTAGATTCTCTACCTCTGTTTTCTCAGTTGCCTTCACCTTTACCCTTTGTCGATCTACGCCACAGCAACAACGGTGTTTACCTTAGTAATCGTAAAGGCGCCGAATATTGTGATAAAGCGAATGTATTTCATGCTCAAAATACCCCTAATCGTCGCTCTGTTTTCCTCCGTTTCGAAAATGTTTTCAACCACGAATACTAGACAAATCTCGCTGCCGCTTCAGGGAAAATAGTCTCATCTCCAGCTTAGCGACTGAATTGGATTCCGCCCTACCTGATAACTAGAATACGAAATCCGAGCCGTAGTTCGCTTGGGTTTGAAGAGACTTTGGTATCGGTTCTATAAGTCTACTGATCACTATCCCTGGAAGCATCTAGTAGCCGGTCTCGGCGCACTGCCCCACCTAGCGTCTCTCGATGCCGCAGAACTGTTATATCTGTGCTGCATGACTTTCTTCCGAACTGAACGCAGAAGAGATATCGAATACTCTATCAGTCCTACTTATTCATTTTGCTAATATTTTGTTTACAACGAGCCTGCAAGAATTACTGACTTTACAATTTTGTTTCGAATTTGACAATCACTCGAAGCTCAACTGAAACCGATCCAGTCTTCTTTTGAATCAGTTGTTCTCTCTAATCTCAGAAAAGTTCGAATAGCACATCGGCAACTCTACTTCCTACTCTAAAATGCGACGGCGTACCCCTCTCATCTACTCGCCCTTGTGCATGGCTAGGAATCCATTAAAACCTTTGTCGCCCTCACTACCAAAGAGAGAGCACGAACACGTACGAGTGTCGTTTCTTGAGCAATGGTCTTCCTCTCTCCAAACCGCATACTCTCTCATCGGGCAGAGAGACGAGAGAGCATGCAATTCGAGGAGAGCCAGATCACTACTCCGCTTCTTGCGAAGTCGTCCCTGGTGCAGTAGCGCAATTGTGCTGCTACTTTTTCTTCTTCTTTCTTCCCCTGCATGGAACGCACCCCAATTAATTTGCGCGCGCTCTCTACATTCCGCGTGCTCTCTCGCACAGTAGACTTCACGAGGCGATACTGTCTCTTTATTCTGCACACTCTCTCGCAACTCAACATGCGGCCGAGCGTTGAAGATACTTTGTGAAGAGATGTGAGCGAAACTAGAGCGTTTTCTGCTATTATTTTCATCCATTCGGCGCGCGTTCCCGCACTGACTTGCTAGTAAACCGAGACACGCAACTTATCAGTCTACGCATTATCCCGCAACTCACCCAACTCTAGAGTAAGCGTATGTGAGCAATACTGTATATTAGGCGACAGAGGTGAAGCGACTCCGAAAATATGCGCGAAACTAGACAATTATCGCGCGCTTTCGCGTCGCTATTTCAGGTCTCGTGTGAGAGATAAGCAAATATGTGCGTCATCTCCGCGTAGTTGCGAGTTTCCCCGCTGTGCTCCCACATTTTTCATTAATTTTACCCGATGTTGCACGAGTTTGAACTGAATTTTTAAGTTATAACATAGTTCTGATCAACTTGTACCAGATTTGAGTCTTGTTCAGAAATTGCACGATTCCAAAAGCCATTTGGTGCCCAAATTATCGAGTTTGCAGTGAATTCCGAGCGAATCGCAAAACTTTCCTAGAGCGCCTACTTTGAAAGCAGGCAAAGGCAGTAATTTGCATCCCTGAGGAGCGGAGAGAGAATGGTTCTCTTAATTCCGCATGCTATCTCACATTGTCTGCTGGGGCGAGAGAGAACGCTAGATCGAGAGGGAGACGTGCCCAGGTTCGAGCAGCTAAAAGCCTGAACGCTAACTGGACCAATTTTCGAGCGAGAGCAACAGATGCCTCTCGAGATCTCGACAAATCTTCACACCTCGCCTCTTTGCGCCTTCAATTGTACGAATTTATCGGCCAATTTGTAAAATTTTCGCTTTTGTTCAGCAGAATGCATGCAGAGTAACAATGTTTTTGCGGTCGGGACAATTTTTCCTCCCTCTTCATATTGCGGCTTCGATTATACGGCTTCCATACTCCGTTTCCCACCTGAATCAACTCCCGAAATGCAATCAGGAAGCGCCGATTTTGCAGGAGAAATCGCGAATTTAACTTGGCGTCCGATGATAAGCTCTGGCAGATCAGAGAGATAAGAAACTATGGAGAATGGAGAGACTAAAACTCGAGACTTCAAACTAGAATTGGTCAGAGAAGGGAGAGATAGTCTGTGAAGGGAGGAGAGTGCAGAGAGACATCCGACATGAATTCGTTGCTTATCTGCCTCTCTCTCTCTCTTTCGCGCCTCCCCTAGCTGCTAATCTTTTGCCTCTCCTCTCACTTCCATACCGGAAGCTGCGGCTTCCGAGGATTCTGAGGATTTGACGATGCGAATCTCTCTCTGGGAGATCGAATCTTCAACACTTCATATCGCGATTGTAGTATTAGGTCCTTTTTACACACTTTTTCGCTGTTTCTAATACCTGTCTCTTCTTAGTTTCTGTTCATTTCACTAACTGCTTTTTCTCCCATCGCATAACATCCATATGATATCATAGGCAGTGATAATGTTGAAAGTGAGAGTGTGCCTTTTGTGAATTTGACGATGTGAATCTCTCTCTGGGATAATTCTATGCGGGCTCAAATCTCTCATCATATGTTGGCCTGGCACTCAGTTTTGTGAACCATATTGTCGTGAATGAATTGTGTCATCACAGAGATTCTCCTTATTTTCACTACTTACATCAATGGTATTCCTGGAAGTGAGATGCTGTAGCATCTGAGGGTTAGCGAATCTCGCTCGTGAATGATTTCAACTCCAGATATCGAAATCGTAGGACTAGGTCCTTTTCTCACTCCTTCTGATTGCCTAATGGGTCAAATGCTCTTCATATGCCTTGAAATCATGACTGCTCTCCTTCATATCTCCCACTCTCTATCAATCATCGAAAGCCATGTATCCTCCTGCTCGCACGTTAGAGGTTGTAGCTTCCGAGGATTCCGAGGATTTTGTGAAGCAGGATGCGGGTTCAAAACTTCATATTGATAGCTTACTGTTTCTGATAGTTCCTCGACAGTGCATGTACATGCGAGATAGCGACAACGTTTTACTCCACATGAAATGAAGAGAAATTGGTTTCGTTTCTCGAACTGTAGTAGAAGTGACGCGACCTCATCGAAGATCCAACCAGTTTTGAAAGCAATCTGGCGTGACGAGCGTCATTCTCAATATTCACA
The DNA here is from genome assembly GCA_036245805.1 of Pristionchus mayeri. Classification (NCBI taxonomy): domain Eukaryota; kingdom Metazoa; phylum Nematoda; class Chromadorea; order Rhabditida; family Neodiplogasteridae; genus Pristionchus; species Pristionchus mayeri. The sequence continues at coordinate 36,419,498 of BTRK01000003.1, forward strand.
CCCTCGCACTGAATCTTGATATCAAAACACGCGTTATAGCCAGTTTTCGAAAACCAATTCCACGCTCCCTTCATTTTACCCAGTTTTTCTCACGCTGTCAGACAAAACAGTTAAGCAAATACTCGAATGTATTGTTCGTTTACCCTTGGCAACAGTTAGTCATCTCGATAATTCGCGTTTCCCTTGAAAACAAGGCATGAGGGCCTTACTCATAAGTGGACGATCTTCATGAACCTGCTCTCGAGTTTGCTCATCTATCTTTCACAATTCGGTCTGTAGAAAGTGTGAAGACTAAACAGGCGATAACCCGAGTTTCGAGCTCAAGTTGTCGTTAGAATCCGGACCAAATCCGACACTGGACTATACGCCCTCGAATCATTGTCATCCTCTCTTGCAGTGAGGCCAACGGCCATACCTCTCTACATTTTAGCGTCTGGCTCATAATTTAGCGCGATTTGCGCTTCTAATGCTGACAAAGTTCCACGCATGTTTTTCTCTGAACAATCTCTGCCTAGCGGGTAGAGAAAATCCTATGGGATACAATTATCTGTCTTTTCATTCTGCTTATTTGCTTGCACGCGGAATTGATCGCGCGCACAGGGTGGTATGGTTGTTGAAAGACTCACTCGTGTTCATTTTTTTGAAATTGTAGAATGTTTTTGTATTAGAATCACCTTCTTTATCGCTGAAAGAAAATACGTGCGCAGAATATTGAAAGTTGTTCAAATGCTCATTACATCGCGATAACAGTTACTCATCTCGCTAATTCGCGATTCCCTCCAAAACAAGTCCTTAGTGCCTTATTCATCAGTGAAAGAACTTGAAAGATCAAGCTATCGAGGTTTCCCCTCTATTTCCGTGATTCTCAGTATTCAGTATAACACCCTCGCGTCGACTCCAGATATCATTACGCTAGAGCTAGAGAATTCCCTCTCTTCTATAATTCGAGAAATGATATTCTGCTACCTTTATCTTATAGACCCACGCTGCTAGGTAGAGAGAGAGATAGTAGTAGTAAGGTCGTATTCGGAAGCCCATGATACGTGTTTTGATGGCGCAGATTCTCGATGCGACGACTATTTTTCGATTCAAGCGGTGCTGTCTAAGATCTTGGATATTTTCTAGCGTAATTGTCCCAGGTATCTATCGTTATCTTTTCTTGTGTAGTTCCCTTTTTGTTTGCCAATTGCCTTAGTTATCTCATCTTCACGGCGTGGTACCTTTTCAAATGTTTTTCGCAAGTTTGCTACATTTATGGGTCATCAACAAGTAAACTTCTGAAAACGGCTGGTAGATTGCCAACTCTTTGAGCTTTCTTACCTCTGGCCCTCCCTCTGTGAAACGAAAAATCTTCTGTCCGACTTCTTCAATCCTCGACCAATGACCACTAACTCTACCCCGCTCTGTCGTCGATTAAAAAGAAAGGGAGCAGATGATTCGGCCGATTTCCCGTCATTGCACATGCTAAAAGCCATCAACAGTTAGCTGTGCGTGACGTCACACACCGTTCTCATCAGAGACTCAGTAATCGTTGCTCTCCCTCCCTCTCCCTCTAACTCTTTCTCTCACTGGTAAGGCTGAGCTAGAGAGCATGCGGAAATGAGAGAGTCCAGAGGCCTCATTACGTAATCGTTGTTGACATACCGGGAGGAGATCAGAGGATTCTCTGATTCTCTTCAACTTCTATGCTCTTTTGCATTACTGTCGAGATAGATAGATAGAGAGAGTGGAGAAAGAAGAGAGAAAGTAGAAAGGAAATGCGAGAGATTTGAGAAGCTAACGAGCCCCTACTAATTGGTCACGTCCTCCTCTCGCCCCCTTCTTTCCACTACTCATATTCTGAGACTCTTCATTTGCCGTGTTCTCTAGAGCAAGCAAAATAGAGCAGGATAATGAGAGACGATCATTAGTCCGCTCCCCTACGCAAGCGCGCATTCGGCCGTACCACTCAATCGAGGTTGTTGGCCTTCAAGAGTCGGAAGAACGTATCTAAATCTGTGTAGGTCACACTATCTTCACTAGTCTGAGAGATAGTTAACTAATTTCGAAATTTTCCATCTTCCTTTTGCTAAACTGGGATCTGAGAGATTGCGTAAATATGTCGTATTTCGATCGAAATTCTCATTCACAGGTAGTGCCTGGAACTGGTCTCCTTGTCACCACTAGAGTTCAAAATTCGAGAAATCGTATCTTCATTCAACACGCTCTCTCGACCCATCGTGTGAGACTGTGTGGAGAATTATGGGAGCGTGGTATCACTTCTCGAACACTTGTCGCCACCCACACACACACACCTTCTTGCGCATCTGTTATGTTCCCATGCGTCGCCATCAATGCCTGCATGCCTTTCCGCCTCCCTCGCAATATTGCGCTTATTATCGGTCTTCCTAGTCATTGCGGCCAATATCTTCTCTCTTATCCTGAGCTTGATATTTGTTCTCGTTTTGATTCCTTCACTTGCATACACTCTGAGACTATGTGCAGGGAGGATCTTCGAAAGCTATTTCCTTGTTCATTCTTCGAACTATTGCATCGGTCCGAGAGCGCGGAAGGAATCAATTTCTTGCAATGTCTAGCTCTAACTATGCATTTAAATAAGGAATCTAGATCTTTATGAAAAGCTTTAGAACTCCCTTGCATTGAAAATATCATAATAATCTCTCCCACTAACTCTGCTCGTAAACTTTTCCGATAGTGTAACTCTGTTCTTACCAATTTCTATTGTAGAATAAACATCAGTTCACAGTCATCGTCATTCTGGAATTGTAGTTCCAAAAAGCTTTTTAATGCTCAATTTCCAGCAGATGTCAGTGCAGATCGAGAAGGATTTCTCGCTGTGCGGCCTGAGCATTCGACCAGCTGTAACTGCGCTCACGATCATACAAATTGTCGCTTCGTTTCTACTTGGGTGAGTTGATTGTTGATCTTAGTTGGACATGTGGATTACCTTACTGTTAACAGACAGAATATGGTGTTGGTCTTTGGTCGGATATGACCACTTCACTTCCGCATGGACGTGATAATGTTTAATCTGTGATCTTTTAACGGGATTTAATGGACAACTGCATTTGCTTTATGATCATAATATCCAACATCACCGAAACATCGATTAGAGCTAACATTCTAAGCACTTTATTCACAGAATGTTTAAGTCTCTGCTCTATGATCTGTGCTTTGAATGCTAACTTGGCCTAATCCAATCTGCTAATGCATTGGTAATCTATGGTCGTTAACAACTCGAGATTCGCGATTACGTGCCATCCAAGCAGAAATTTGCATACTAATGCCTATCTCCGAGATTCTGAAGGATATATAAATATGCACTAAAATGCGGGGTGGCCATGAACATGTTGCATCATGGAAACAAAAACGGCTTGTTGATTAATACGAAACAATAAATTAGCAGGCCCCGAACAGTGAGTCTGATTGTTAAGATCGTTGGGTGCCAATTCGTTATGTTTGTTTGAAAGTTTGCGGAAAGACGATTGAAATAATCTATTCTTAGCTGCGATCTATCAACTGTGAAGCCGAGATCTTCAATGTGTTTCCACCTGAAACATTGTTGTTTTAGAAAAAAAAGATATTTTCAAAATACAATTGTTAGTATTTCTTTCCACTTAAACATGGAAACATTAGCATTTATTTTTTTCAGAAATAAGTAAATCAAATATTCCAGTATCGCCTACCGGCTCTTCCTTACCGACCTCGGGGCGATCATCTCCATCGTCATGGGCATCCACATCTTCTGCGGCCTCCTCGCCACCGTATTCCTGCTCTTCGTCACTCTCGGTGAGCGGTTATCTTGGTTCTTTGATCGTTTGCACGCCGGGCAGAACTTTTATCTTTGATATTATTATTCTGGTAAAGCACATTTCGTACGCAGATTTCGTGACCTGAACAATCAGTGCCGGTAAAATCTTTGCTTATCAGTCTGTGCTAAACCTCAAAAATTTGCAGGTCGCAAGCTGGGCACCATGTACGAGGTCATCCTGCACGCGCACCTACTAGGAATTGTGAGTGTGGTCTTTGATGTTTGGTTAATTTTTTTGGAAATTCTCAAAAATGATGTTAATGACGGAAATTATAACTTGAGCATCACGTTAATTTAATAAAGTTCCAGCGATATACCAATCTGGATCGATTATTTGGAATTTCAGTGGTATTTGAAACTTCTGGCCTAAATATACATTTAAAATTATTGTCATTCGTGCTAATGCGTTTCACATTTCACATTTTATTATGGTTATCGCTCAAGTTTTTGATTGTGAGTATTTCCATCGTCAAAAAATACTATTTCTTTCTACTCACAACTTGTCCGAGTAGCTCATTAGGCTAGCTGAAAGTTTTCTTGCGGAAAGAAATTGACTAAATTATCTAAAAAAGATCTACAAATCGACATTCGCAGCTGCTCATGGGTCTCACCTCGCTCTTCTGCGTCATGTATCTACCACTCTCTTTCCTGCAGGTAAATACGTTCTAAATTCGTGGAAAAAATATCTTAATTTAGATTTATTTCAAAAAAATTAATTGAGTGAGAGAATGCATTGAGCACGAAGATAATGTAGTATTTTATTTCAAAAACACTAATATATACGGGTTTGTAGTCCGTTGTTCGATCTTTGATCATCTAATTTCTCAGCAAACACACTCTCTCGGCGAGGGACTGCACTGGGCTACTCTCTCATTGGGAGCAGGTGGCATGTTCGCGCTGCAGTTTGTTCAGGTTTGGTAGTTGATCTTTGTAGTTTGATCGTTGATCTTTGTAGTTTGATTTCTAATAGTGTAGTGTGTTCCCTTGCAGAAGAACGCAAATGAACAGATGCTGACCCACATCGAGCACTCGTTCATCTGAAACGACGTTTCGTAGTTTGATCTTTGAACTTTCATCTATGATCTCTCTTCCGACCAATCCTGGTGCATCCAAACGAACACAATCGATCTCTTGTATTGTCTTCATTTTCAATTGCAGTTTGTGTCTAATTGTTGCGGGTATTTCCAGTGAAGCGAATAAATTGATGAACAGGGCGATGTGCATATGGTTAATGAGTGGGGGGCTCTCGAGGGAACGATACTAGAAGAAGGGAGTAATCAAAGAAGGATGGAGAAATATTTTAATTTCACAGAAGATCTGACGATAGTGCGTGAAAAGCGGAAGGATACATTCACATTCTCAACATTGTAAGGACAAAAATTGCGTGTTAAAATTAAAGTGAAGAAATCAGAATTTCACAGAAATGGGTGAACAGCGGAAAAAAGTGAAGGGCTCCTGAGTCACTACTAATGAAGAAACAGGTCGAATAATCAACAAAAGTTTTTTGCGTTCGGGGGGAATCGAACCCCCGTCGAATGCTTGGAAGGCATCCATGCTGACCATTACACCACGAACGCGGTTGGAAGGAGGATATCTAAAGAGAATCGTATCGGCACTACATTTTAAAACGTGAGAGAAAGTGTGTGAATGGTGGGATTACCCGATCACTCTTTGTTTACTCACTTAATTTTGAAACGATTTTTTGAACGATTTAATTTTGAAAAAAATTGAAACGAAGTCATCCATGCTAGTCTCATTGAGTACTACATGTGGGCATATTTTAGTCGATTTAAAGAAGGAGTAACACGAAAAATAGATTGTACATGTGGAATAGTGGTTGTTGTAGAGGTCAGAAATCCGATGAGAAATCACTTTATCCGAAGTGACACAGATGACTCTATCTCGAGATATGAGAATGAGAAGATCGGGCCTCAGCGCAGGCGAAAGGCGCGTACTTGAAATGAATAAGAAAAACAGCAACAACGAATCGCACCCAGCTGGATTCGAACCTACGTAGCTTGCGCTTGAAGCCCAGCAGTTACCCAAAGCGCTATTATCACGATTGGTTCGGGCTGAGGGGAAACATTTTATCTACCTAACACGCTCATCAGAATGAATTACCTTCTCATATCTTATTCGTGTTACACCTTCTTTAAATTTTTTGCACTTTGCCATTATGTTAACTGTGTCGAAAAGTTTCTCATATAACACACGTTCAACTAAAAAAATCACCAATATCAAATCCATTTTTCATTTTCTATGCTAATTGACACTGTTCAAAACAGATAACAACAACAATGTTGTTGTTCCGAGTGCGTCCAATGTTTACTCCGAAATCGCTCGAGTGAACTGTTTACGTGCGAAATTGTAAACACTATTGTTTACAACTCCTTTGTTCGAAATTGGGAATCGGACGAGGCCGTCCGATTGGCACTTTTTGATTTCACCGCAGCTCAAAACAAGATTGGCAAAAGGAAGTAATGTGAGGGGAATCGAACCACCAACGATCTAAAAGAAAACTGAGCATCTTCCCTGTTGAGCTACAGTGCCTCACAGTGTATAACTTCAGGAGGCGGCAACAAGTTGGCCGTAATTATGTCAAATTGTTGAAATACTGTTGAATTTCGTTGAAAAAGAGATTCTTCGAAAACACGTTAATTCGGACTAGAATAATCACTTTGACAATCACCGACTCTCATAAAGTATTTCATTAGATATTTCGAGTTGCGCATTTTTGCTTTCGATCCCCATCTATGTTCACTGCTAGGCGAGTGTGATTCATTGTATAAAATTCAGGAGGACGCAACACGTTGCCCGTAACAATTATGTCAAATTATTGTTCGAAAACACGTTAATTCGGACTAGAATAATCACTTTGACAACCCCCTATCTGTGCGGCACTGTAGCTCAACAGGGAAGATGTTCAGTTTTCATTTAGACCGTTGGTGGTTCGATTCCCCTCACATTACCTCATGTTGCCAATCTTGTATTGGGCGGTGGTGAAAACAAAAAGTGCCAATCGGACGGCCTCGTCCGATTGCCACTTTCGAACAAAGGACCACGAGTGGTAAACAACAGTGTTTACAATTTAGCACGTAAACAGTTCACTCGAACGATTTCGGAGTGAACATTGGAAAAACAACATTGTTGTTGTTATTATTTGTTTTGCCCAAAGTGTGAATTAGCGTAGAAAATGAAAAAAATGGATTTGATATTGGTGAATTTTTTAGTTGAACATGTGTTATATGAGTGAAAATTCGCTTATTGGGGGATGGGGATTTTAGATCCAAAAATGAACTTTCTTCATAAGGCAAACGTCTTGCGTGTCATGGCACACCTCTGTTTCACAAATGGCTTTAAAGTAGATATATTTTCCATAGTGTGATTGTTTCAACGATCAATGTATAAAAATAAAATACATTATTTGAATGGCACCTCAATGTTGCATCGTCAGTATGTGCACCCGGTGATCCTCCTCCTAGGATTATCTCTCCTTTCTAATTACTGCAGATAAATCTAAATTGCAGCCGCTCCTCCCCCTCCTACTCTGCATATATTATATATATTGTATATATATTATCTACGCTCGGCGGCGCAACGAACGACGGCAGCCTTCCCCTGTAGGATCAGCTGCCTCCAGTCTGCCTGCTGCTCCCCCAATTTATAAAATGAAGTCTTGTGAATTGAGATCTATCGGTTAAACATCGGTCCTGCAGGATTCCTACTTGCCAATGACATGTTTCACAGCGCTATAATATGTTCTTCTCAGGCTGGTGGATCAGTAGTCTCCTCGTTTCAGTCGCATACAACATTCTAATATAGAACCTTGCGGGCATTGACAATTACTAATTCACCATCGATTACAGTCTATTACAGTAACCCGCGCATTCGCGTGCTCAAGAAGTAGCCCAGCACGATGTACTGTGGGAGAGCGCACGTCTGCACGGCGGGGATACGGTAGAGATACGGTAGTGGCGGGAATACGGTATAGTGCGTATCGAGTGTTGACTGTCTCCGCGTGCATGATTTAGTATACCCGAAGATCGATCAATGTTTATGTCGATATGTTTGAGTATAAAAAAGGTGAGGAGGGGACACGGTAGACAAGGGTGCTATTTTGTAAGCTTCGATTCATTTATTCGGATTCAATCACCGATGTTGGAATCCAACGGCTATTGGTCTCACTAATACGCTTGAGTCATTGCAAAGAAACTTTTTGGTTAGATGCCACCACTAATTACTTTGACATAATTAATTTTCTCGGGATAACAACTTTAGAGCGCAAAAGGATCATTACATACCTGCTATTTCTTGCTTATGGCTAGACGATTGGAATAATGTATTTCAATGTGTTGCCATCTGTAACATTTCTGTTTTAGGAGTAAATCGTAATTTTCAAAATAAGATTTTTTATTATCGCCTACCACCTAAACTTGGAAGCATTAACATTTCTTTTTTTCCAGAAATAATGTTGCTTCAATTCAAAGATTACAGTATCGCCTACCGACGGGCGATCATCTCCATCGTCATGGGCATCCACATCTTCTGCGGGCTCCTAGCCACCGTATTCCTCCTCTTCGTCACTCTCGGTCGGCGGTGATATTTGATATCTCTGTGACCTAATCTTTATTGTTGACATTTTGTCTGCAACTTTTTATGTAAATCAATCTGTCATACCTTTCCCTGCATAGTATTTTAACCGCAGCTTGAACACAAACATATTGCAGGTCGCAAGCTGGGGACCATGTACGAGGTCATCATGCACGCGCACCTGCTAGGCATTGTGAGTTTGTATTTGGTCTTTAGACTGATTAAGTTTTTTTTAAATAAAATTTTAGCATTGTAAAACAACAACCTCTAGTTGATTAACAAATTAAATGCAAGTTGGAAAGTTTGGAATAATCACCTTTAATCAAGAATTATTAACTCATATTACATTTGAAACATAACAATTCGTGCCCAAAAATACACTTTAAAATATAAATACGGTAGGTGCAAATGCGTTTCATAGCTCACATTTCTTTTTCGGAGTCGTTCATGATTTCGATGTTCGGCTCATCTCTACATGAAAAACATTAACTGAAATTATTCAAGCAAACATTCAAAAATGAAAAATAAAATCACAAATAAATATTCACAGCTGCTCATGGGTCTCACTTCTCTCTTCTGCGTCATGTATCTCCCACTCTCGTTCCTGCAGGTAAATTCCTTATCGATTAGGGGTACTAATTCGGAAATGTCACCCACTTGATTTCCCATGCTCTCCCAAAAGGTGAGTGTGGAGAGAATTTTTTTGGAACGCAAAGCCAAAGATGTGTAGATTGAATATTCATCCTTATTTCGTAGCTTTATCCCCGATCTCTGATCTCCCTTCTCAGCAAACGCACTCCTTGTGAGAAGGACTGTACTGGGCTACTCTCTCCTCATTGGGAGCAGGCGGAATGTTCGCTCTGCAGTTTGTGCAGGTTTGATGATTATAGTTTGATCTCTGATCTTTGTAGTTTGATTTATAATGGTGTAGTTTGATCTCTTACAGAAGAACGCAAACGAGCAGATGCTGACACACATCGAACACTCGTTCATCTGAAGCGGCGTTTCGTAGTTTGATCTTTGATCTCTGATCTCTTCCGACCAATCCTGGTGCATCCAAGCGAACACAATCGATCTCTTGTCTTGTCTCTTCATTTTTAATTGCAGTTTGTGTCTAATTGTTGCGGGTATTACTACTGAAGCGAATAAATTGGTTAACAGGGCGAAGTGTAATTGGCTAATGAGAGTGAAATAGGAATGAGAGTAGACGGAAGGAGTAATAATTTGCCTGTTTTTCAATTGCATTTACCATCTAACTGGTGAGAGAACATGTGAAATGGAAGGAATGTGATAGTACCACTCGCTTGACATGAAGGAAAGGACCTGTTGGCACTTTACCGTGAAAACTAATTTTATATAATTTGTATGTATATTCCAGGCATAATACCTAAAAAAATTAGATTTCATTAATCACCGAATAATGAGCAGAACAATTCTGCGTTCGGGGGGAATCGAACCCCCGTCGAATGCTTGGAAGGCATCCATGCTGACCATTACACCACGAACGCGGTGGCGCAGTGGTCATATCAAGAGGCTCTTATCGGCTCTGCATTTCCAAAAGTGACAATGAGTATTAGAAGCGTGAGATAAAGTGCGATAAATCAACCACTGTCCACTCATTTTATTTCCTAACTTTAGAGCGAAATTCTACACAATAACACATATGCAGTAAAAAATGTACAAAGAATGGTCTTTCTCCTTGTAGATGAAGCAGTCCTTCACACTTTTTAGTAGATAAATGTGTAAATGATGATTAATTATATTTACAATTCAATGTAATTCATTAATGAGTACGAAGAGCAGGTACACTAGAGTATTATTTTTAAATGTTGAGGAATGCGAAGAATGAAGACACGAAGAAACACGAAAACATTAAAATGAAGACACTGTGTCGTTATTACGTTATCCATCTTACCATTTTTGAAACTCGACTGTAACACAGATGCACCTGTTACCAAATAGTGTAACATGCTGTGTTAATGGTTCGAATTCTCCCTGTCTGGCATGGCTTTTTCTTGACTGATAACTTTCTATCGCGTGAGTGAAAATTTAATACCAAGACAAAGTAGGATCCACCTTCCGTGGGAAGGTGGCGCATCCTGGCTTTGCAAGCAAAGACAACAGCTGAGTGAATTTTGGCAAAATATCAATTCAATAAAAGGAGTGAGATCCTATTACACAAAACAATCAGTTCAATAAAAGTCCCGGGATCAACAGCCAAAATTCTCTCACTATTTTTTTTCAAATTTCACTAAGAAATCTGAACATTTTCTTTATTTCAATTCTTTTTATAACATTGTAATTGAGATTGTCAAACATAGTGAGATAATTTTGGCTGTTGGCAATTAAAAGATACTGTTAATATTTATGAGATTCGAGCGAAACAGCGCGGGATGGCTCAGCCTACTATGGTGAGATATTTATCTGTATTGCTTACTGTTACCAAGCAATTGTGTAACTCGTGTTATTGTTGTGCACAGTTAGTATAGTGTGGGTCTAACAAAGGATTTTTTTGGCATTACGGGATTTACTTAATAAACGTGTTTTAAACGAACATAGTATTTGACGAACATAGTATACGAACATAGTATTGCCATTCCTATTTCGTAGCCAAACAATTGTTAGCGTGGAAGCGTATCACAAGATCTAGGCCTGTCAACTTCGGGTTGCATTGCTGTTTCAACCCTGTATGCGATAGCGTTCAATCAATCGTCGAGGATCTTTTTTGTCCAATAAAACACACTATCTGAGAAAATCAACATATTTCTTCAGCGACTTGGCACTGGCCGAAAACTCGGATTCATTCTAACTTCGCCAATATGTAGTACACGACGACGGAAACATAAGAGCGTCGATAGAATTTCGATCCGCGTCCGCGCGCGCGGCAGCGCGGATCTTGTAACAAACTACAGTAATCATCAAACATTTTTCTATCGATTCCAATCACTGCGGCGGTAGGGGGAATGGGTCGGCGGGCAAATTCTAAGACTTTTTTACTCCGGGGAATTTTTCGATCAGATTCCATCTAACGCCAGAAATCGATAATTCCACTTTTCCTTCCGACATTTTTGTACGTCCCCGAAAATTTTTCAAGAAACATACAATTTTTTATTTGTGTTTCCGCATCTATTTGTATCGATGCACACTTGATTACAACGGTGCAATTGAAATCCGCCCCGAAGTTAGGTAACCAGGTCAAAAGATGCCTCGAAAGTGGATTGTGGTGCAAAGAATACTGTAACCGCTTTTTCATAATTTCGTTATTTTAATATGTGATGATTATTTTCTTTCACGTGTTTCGTCAGCGAAGTCTATACATCGTTAAGAAGGCGTTTTTAATTAATTTTGATGAAATTAAGCATATTTGGAAAAAGCGGTTACAGTATTCTTTACACCATAATCCCGTTTCGAGGCATCTTTTGACCTGGTTACCTAACTTCGGGGCGGATTTCAATTGCGCCGTTGTAATCAAGTGTGCATCGATATAAATAGATCCGGAAACACAAATAAAAAATTGCATGTTTCTTGAAAAATTTTCTGGGACGTACAAAAACATCGGAAGGAAAAGTGGAATTATCGATTTCTGGCGTTAGATGGAATCTGATCGAAAAATTCCCCGGAGTAAAAAAGTCTTAGAATTTGCCCGCCGACCCATTCCCCCTACCGCCGCAGTGATTGGAATCGATAGAAAAATGTTTGATGATTACGGTAGATTGTTACAAGATCCGCGCTGCAGCGCGCGCGGACGCGGATCGAAATTCTATCGACGCTCGTATGTTTCCCTCGTCGAGTACTACATATTGGCGAAGTTAGAATGAATCCGAGTTTTCGGCCAGTGCCAAGTCTATTTAGGTTCTCTCGGATAGTGTGTTATAAAATATTCCACAATTGCCAAATATCCAACGGTAGTGCTTAGCCTGCTGCATCTAGGAATTGTGACACTTCATTTTTCGATTTAGTTCTCTCTAAAAGGGAAAACTTTCCAAAACAAACTCAAACATTGTCAACTTGGCCACTTCTTCACTGCCATTCCATAATTATCGGAAATTTGAATGATGATTAATTTGGGAAGTAGACACAGTTACTCGCAATAAATGGAATACATTTATTGCAATTATCTTACCACAATAACACTACGATCATTCTCAATTATTATTTCATGGTACGGCGAGCTGATCAATTATCGATTATCGATTAATTTTTCTCCGGATGCCTCATCTATCGATCGACTGTGCTGCGTGCGGAAGTGGAAAGAAGGTGGACGTATCGATCGTCCTCTCGCCGCGTCAGAAGATATCCAATGGTAGAAACGATACACAAGGATACTGTAGGCTATCCAGTGGTACGATAGTTGAATATATGTCCATGCTCACCGGGTTACTGTAGTTACACTCGATTATCGATTTTCCCGTAAGGAATAGCCAAGTTGCGCCGTCAAGAGAGCGCGCCGCCTGCTGATGGAGACGCCGATGAGGGGGAGCGAGAAGAGACGAGACATGCCGTCGCCCATTCTGAGCGAGGGAGAGAAGGAGAGAAGTGAGTAGTGCGGGCATTGGTCGAAAAGTAGGTCCAAAATGACATAAAGTGACCGGTTTGTTTGAATTCGCGCCAATGCAATAGAAGTAAACGTGCCCATTTTTCAGTAATTTTTGATAAAATTGTAAAAAAAGCATATATTTTCGAGGATTTCATACTAATATTTTTAAAACGTGCCCACTTTTCAGAATTTTTGTGACCTTCTCTTGTGATAAAATGTAATGTGAAATACTTCACGTAGTTTCGCGTGAAAAAATGTCAAATTATCATGCCCAAATGCCGTCAACGTTGATGGATTCTGGATTATTTTTGGTTTCTTACATATCTTTCCATGCTCTTTCGAATGAGCTATCTGTCTATACCGAAATTCAAAATCTGAAAAATCGATTTTGGTAGATCAGAAATCGATATTTCGGGTCGCGCTTTCGGTTGCAAAGTGTTTTGCCCCCAGGAGTTACATGCCCCAAGTTTAAGCTCCGAGCGACCATTTTCACCGAGTTGTGCCATCCTACCTTTAATCTTACGGAGAACGTGTTTTAATGGACAAATGCATTTTCTTTGTGATCATAATATCCTACATAATCGAAGCATCGACGAGAACATTCTTAGCACTTTATTCGCAAAATGTCTTAAGATTTGCTTTGTGGTCGTTGACAACTGGGGATTCACAAATACTTGCCATTCGAGAAAAAACCCTTTATTACTTGTCTCCGAGACTCTGAAGTGTATAGAAATACGCACGAAAGTGCAGGGTTGGTTATAAAATGAGTTGTACCGTGATTAAAAAAACATTGTGACGCCTACAATAGGCGATAGTATTGTACCAGGTCTTCGAATAGTAAAGTTTAGGGCATGGATTATTGTGACCAATTATTTCAGTTGTTTAAAGTTAAAACCAAAAAAATGCGAACGATATTGGCGTCAAAAAAATGCGAACGATATTGGTGTCATGGTCTGACTGTGATAAATTACCTCTGCAGAACATCAATTTCTTGCCACCTGAAACATATCAACTGAAGAGAGACTTTTTCAGTCAGTGGACAGATGCTTGGCATTAGGTCAAAAATCCAATTTAGCCAAAAAGTGCACACATGTAATACTCGGTGAGTGTAGCACAGTGGTGGCATATTTAGTGATATAGGTCAAGCGCTGAGAAATTCACCGAACTTTCTCTGAAGGATTACGGTATTCATTTTTTTCTATTTAGCTCTCCATTGGAACGGCGCATATATAGAAAGACGCGCAGTAGCCTGCTCATTGTCTGACCCAAGTTTCATCTCAAACGGATTCAAATTCATCGCCGGTAAAAAAATCAAATTTTGAATTTAAAATTTAGCTCTTCAGATGATAGGACATTAACCTTTTTTATTTCAAATTTGAATTGGGCAAGTTGGTACCTATTTACTGAAAAATTATTTAAAAAAAATTAAAATACCATCTTTCCGGTTACACAGTTCCTACATATCACTCCTTTCACGAGAGAATCGAGCTGATACTGGGAATGAAGCGAAAATCGTAAAATGAGATCTAGCCGGTTTTGGGCATTCTGGGGCATGCCTAACACTCCCCACAGTCTCGTTGTGCGCACTTCATTTTGGATCTCCTTACACCGGTTCGGATCTCGGCTGCTTCCTATTCGAGCGCTGTTTTCTCTGTTCTCGTGAAAGATATACGAAAATTTCACTCTGTGTGACCCCCGTTCATTTTTCGAGCTCTATCGATCTATTTCTTTCATTTTGTCTAAATTTAAATTTTAGCCATGTTGCATTGTAGGTCAATTTTCTAAAAAGTGTAGGCAAACGCGCTGCTATAATTTTTGCAGCTTATACAGTACGCCCAGAGCTATCGAATGAGTGGTCTACGCCCAAAATACATGAAGGTCTGTATGAGTTAGGTCTCTTTAACTTCTAGGGATCATTTGAAATTATTTTTCAACAGGATTTTTCATTTCATTTCATCCCACACCGCTCCAATCAGCGCGCGCCGTCGAGATTGAGTGTTATAATGCACAAAATCCTGTTGAAAAAACAATTTCAAATGATCCCTAGAAGTTAAAGAGACCTAACTCATACAGACCTTCATGTATTTTGGACGTAGACCACTCATTCGATAGCTCTGGGCGTACTGTATAAGCTGCGAAAATTATAGCAGCGCGTTTGCATACACTTTTTAGAAAATTGACCTACAATGCAACATGGCTAAAATTTAAATTTAGACAAAATGAAAGAAATAGATCGATAGAGCTCGAAAAATGAGCGGGGGTCACACAGTGAAATTTTCGTATATCTTTCACGAGAACAGAGAAAACAGCGCTCGAATAGGAAGCAGCCGAGATCCGACCCGGTGTAAGGAGATCCAAAATGAAGTGCGCACAATGAGACTGTGGGGAGTGTTAGGCATGCCCCAGAATGCCCAAAACCGGCTAGATCTCATTTTACGATTTTCCATTCATTCCCAAGAATGGCGATTCGATTCTTTCGTGATAGGCGTGATATTTCGAGAATTTTCGAACCCTTCAATCTTGCAATCAGTACTTACAGTATGGTAAAGCTAAATTAAAATATCATCAACAGAACATATCGAATGCCCAATTGATTTTTGTTGAATATCTACAATGAAGAGGGACAGAGATGCCGCGTTTTTGAACATGTTGGAACTTTTGGAGGTGAAATTGCGTAACTCGGTTAATTTTGGACAAGCGTCGCCCTTTCTCGATACTTTGACATGATAGCTGATACAATCACTGTTACGCAATTGATTAAAGAAGCTCTTGAATCGAAATACTGTTGAGAGATTGGCACTACCCTAATAATTTGCATAATTTCAGTACTCCAAAGTTTGACCATTGGGCAACTCTTTGTGATGCTGAGCCACGGAGACGTGTCCGATTTTAACGAAAACTTGGTTCTAGGGCCTACTCGACATGCTGAATCCAGCTATGGTGCTCGTTTACGAAATTTTTAAATTTTATTTTTCCTTTGTTGTGATTTTCTTTCTCGAAAACGAGGCCGAACACCTCTCTACATTTTTGATATGTTGTGTATCATGCCACAATCTATCGGATAAAAAAATTTGACACCTGCGATCGGGCCGAATTAAGGGTTACAGCCTAAAAACTGCTAAATTCTATTAGAGAGAATCCCATCATTTCGACCCATTCACCTCACTCGAGCGGTCACGAATGAAGTTTGAAATTATGCAGCCTCTTTGTTCATTCTTATACGATTCGAAAGAATCAACGAGAGCATTCATTCTTGGCTCAGTGGATAACGCTCTTGCTCTACTTTTTGAAAGTACCAAGTTCAAATTCTCCTTTGGCCTATCCATTTTGCATCATGTACAGTTCTTCTGCCTAAAATAGTCTTTCAAAATCTTGCATTATTATTTCACTCAAAGCACAAATGGCAAACACACACACTTTCCAATGAACTTTATGTTACCTCGTTCTCACAAGAAAGTTATGTAGGTTTATATAACTTTCTCGTGAGTTTATGTCAGATTAAACCGAAGGCTGCTAATAATGTATTGAATCAGAATTGCTTACTGATATTGTAAATGCATTATTCTTTGAAGTTTACATAAAGCAAAATGGATAGGCCAAAGGAGAATTTGAACTTGGTACTTTCAAAAAGTAGAGCAAGAGCGTTATCCACTCAGCCAAGAATGAGTGCTCTCGTTGAGTTTTTCGAATCGTATAAGAATGCACAAAGGGGCTGCATATTATAAAACTTCATTCGTGACCGCTCGAGCGAGGTGAATGGGTCGAAATGATGGGTTTCTCTCTAAAAGAATTTAGCAGTTTTTAGGCTGTAACCCTTAAGTCGGCCCGATCTCAGGTGTCAATTTTTTGTACGATAAATTATGACATGATACACAACATATCAAAAATTTAGAGAGGTGTTCGGCCTCGTTTTCGAGAAAGAAAATCTCAAAAATATTTGGAAAAATTCAAATTTTAAAATTGCATAAACGAGCACCATAGCTGGATTCAGCATGTCGAGTAGGCCCTAGAACCAAGTTTTCGTTAAAATCGGAAACGTCTCCGTGGCTCAGCATCACAAAGAGTTGCCCAATGGTCAAACTTTGGAGTACTGTAATTATGCAAATGTGAAATCTTCGGTCGTGAGATTAATATGATTTGATGTAGTACCCTAAGGCTATCAGAATCTGAAGTTATCTCAAAGTTCGATTTGTTGCTGTACTGGCGGGGGTGCGAGTCTTAGGCGAACGCACTGTTATAGACATATATTGGGAAGTTATGCATTGTTCGATATTAATTAGCGAGTAATTTTTAAAAAGTCATTTTTTCGTCCTAGAGCTCTACATAATTTGATGTTACGCGAAACCTAGGTCGAAATTCGAAAATCCGCTACTATAATCCAATGCCATGTATGTCTTTAATTCAAATCATGTCAATTCAATTCAATGTATGTCAAATCATGTATGTCTTTAATTAGTCAGATTGACCGTACGAGACTAGTTAGAATTTTAAGGTCGAAAATAGCGATTTTCGAAATCAAATTGGTTATGTTTCGGCATAACTATTTGATTTTAGAGTTTTTGAATGTCGTTAATATTGAAACAAGTGATTGTGTTTCATCAAGGAAATTTGACTCTTTACATCCCTCGCATAACCGTTCGGGGGACTCTTTACATCCCTCGCATAACCGTTAAGAGAGCGAACAAAGAAAGACCTCGTCCGGCACGAAAATGAACCTTTTCGTCCATCCTGACAGGCTGTGCTCTACAGTAAATTCTCTCTTAGCAGTTTCATGGGGGTTATATCCGATGCTAGTGAGAACAGGGAGAGAGTCAAAGCAACTCATTCAGCTGTACATGTAGAAGAAGAGCGAATGTGGCACTCGCCGAGGCATCATGAGGAACAGGTGAGTGGAGACTGAACGAGAGCGTTTGCGAGATGAAAAGTCAACGTATAATTCAATTTTAGAATTTAGAAATTAATTGTATTCATCAAATGTATGGGGTCAAAATTTAGGATGCATGGGAACATGCTGAGTTTTTTTTGCTCACCGATATTGAGGCAACATCATTCCTCACAACAATTCTGCTTCCTATGAGCAATACCTTAAATGTGAGAGCGACAAGCGCGAATTAGTTGTGTGTGATGGTTTTTTATTGGCAAAAATATCGATGGTAAATAAATTCTGCTGCAACTCAATTTCATGACCATTCTCATGAAGCAACAACACTTGTAGTTTGGAAATTATTGGGAGTTTTGCAGGCGGTTGTTGTTTTATACTTTAATCAACTCCCAAAATATTGACCAGTGGTGTATGTAGGCTACACAGTTTCTCTAAATTTTTGCGACTTTCGAAAAATCCATTGAATCGAAATTATCGTTGTGTTTAATAATAACGTCTATTCAGATCGAGTTCCCGATTGATCGCTGTTGATGATCGATAAGGATCTGAAAATGAGCGAGTAATGTAGGTGAAGAGCTGGTGAAGGTATTTGAGCTTGTAAGTTGAGAGGAAGAAAGAAAGATATAAATATAACGTACTTATGAAAGGGTTAATTATGCATTTGAAGAAATAATAGTAGTGAGAAAATGGAGTCTCCAGGTGGTTTCGTGGTGCGCATTATTATTATTATCTGCACGTTCCAATTGTGTTCATACTTTCATAACATATGTGGTACAAAATATGTTTTAAAATATTAGATCGGGTAAGGTAAGGTTATTTCCTAATCAATTTGTAATTAATCTTTCATTGAGTGTTAATATATAGTGTTAATATATAATGTGATTTAATAGATAATTCGGTAACTGGCGAGAATAAAAGTGATCTGCCTTTCGAACTCTCAATACCATCGATTTCACTAGTGTCGATATAATGCGCGGGAAAGCGGTTGCTAAAATTCCATGCAGCAGGCTCGGCTGCATCGGTCGTGCGACTATCTTCGTTTTATTTTTCTCAATCACGACCGTGCAAGTGAAGGAATAGAGTAGACGCGAGTACGATAAATTGACAGCTCGCTTAAAAACAAAGAACAATGTGCACTTTAAATTTTCGAATAGATTAGGTTTTGTTTTGAGGATGATGCGGACCTCCCATTGATTGGATGCTGTTGAATTTTAAGCTATTCAATTCGTGAAACTCGAAAAAGTTCGGTCTTTCAATGACTAGAAAATGAATGTGAAATTAGAAGTTGATTGTGAATAGTCTGCCAGCAGTAGAGCATGCAAATTATATAATATTGATTTGGCGAACTACTTATTTGCGCTCTTCTAGATGTCGATTTGTCAGAGCGATTGTAGTGATTGCGCTTGGAGGTTCAAGGAGGTGAGGGAGTGGAGAGACCAGGGAGGCTTGGTGACGATAGAGACCAGATTCCATAGAGACCAGAAATGCTTTAGCCGAGGGGTGCAGTAGTGATCTCATTATTTTTTTTTAATCTTTGTATGGAACTGACTCTATTTGTTGGAGTCAGAATGGATCATTGATTTCTTAAAGTTGTTTTGTATTTTTGTCGGTTTTACCGGCAACGTTCTACAAATTGCAGAACCAAAGTTATAGGGTATTTATAATAATTCTGTAGCACAATATGGATGTGAGAGAGAACATCGATCGAAATTGCGAGGAGCTGTAAATGGATGGTTGAATTATTAAGGTCACGTTGACAAGATTTATATAAGAATTATTTACAATATCACGCCATCACAGAAACCACTCACTCCTCTCCTTAGCTGGTGCAGCAACTGCGGGCGCAGCCGCGAGGGCTGCAAATTAGATGTGAGGTGGTACTTGATATGTATTTCCAAGTGATTTCCGCATTGATTATATGAGAATATGGACGAGAGAATATTGCTGTAAGGAGAAAGTGTAATCGGCATTTTTCTGTTTCCGTGTTGCTACCTATCGCACTGTGTTTCATATTTTCAGTAGGTCATACTCTCCGACTGCAACAATAATCGTATATTGAACTGTGTGATCGAAGGTAACATAATTATTATCGAAAAACTCCTCGAAGTAAAAAAGTCTTAGAATTAGGTCGCCGACCACTTCCCCCTACCGCAGTAATGGTTGAAAACAAGCACAACAGTTTGCAAAAGATATGCACCGGCGGGGATCGAACCCTGGTCGGCGATTGCATATATTATCATTAGTCCGGCTGCCCCCGCATTCGGCGGGGCCCCGTCCTACCAAAGGGCAAAAATTTATAGCATAGATCCGACCCACGGAATTATAGTTGATCCAAAGCTAATTATTGATTGATATAAGGTAATGGGTCGATGCCTTTCTAACTATATCAGTTCCTCCTCTCCCAATTTCGCAATCGGGACGGAAGCACAGAAGCACACAACGCTTTATATATAGGTTAGGCCTTTCGATGCAATGCTCCATTTTCTTCGTATGATTGCGGTGGCTCTGCTGCTCCCGTTTTTCTTATTATCTGCTGATTCCTCGCTAACCTTTGGTTGGCCAGTAATATTAAGACCAAATATCCGATAGAAGTTCTGGCGTATTTTGTGATGAGCAGAAGGGATGTTCTGAGTTTTATTTGATTTCAGAACATTATCGAATTATGTATTTTTATTGTACCATCTTGTATTGTTTTACATTTCGGAGTGGGTTGGGCAGCCATACAAATGATAAGTTCAATGCAAATCTCCATTTTCCCCCAATTGCAATCTCTCTCTCCCTATCTTTCGTCTTCTATTTGCTTCCCGCCCATTCCTTCATATCCTTCATCTAATTCTTCCTTTCTCTCACATGGAATGAGTGCAGTGTCATCTACTACCTAGGAAATTGAGTTATAATTTCATAGGAATTATGATTTTGATTTTTTCCCACAATGCAACTTGAAATTGTTGAAGTCTCTATGAGACCAAACTTGTAACAATTGTGAAACGCAATATCGAATAGTGTGAAAATTATGATTAGCCTGTTAAATTTCTTATTAAATGCATGCACGATACCTCGAACAAAAAGTGAGAAGAATCAGTGCACTCATCTCAAACTTCTCTTCTCTACTCGGATGCTGCATCCAAGGTAACATGGATTGATGACTGCAAGATTTAACGCGCGCTTGGGAAAAGGCAGGTTTTTTTTATTACCCTCTATGGCTTTGCATCAGTTTGAGAATCAACTTATATGGGATGATGAGCATGATATGAAACATCTTTGATATTAGCCGCTCCGATTAATCGTGAAAGTGTAAAAAATATTCGTAATATTTGTGGCAAAGTTAGGCGAACTTTGCACAGCGTGATCTAGCTTCATAACAAAAAAAGTGAACTATCCTCGTCGAGTAGTGCACGTATTCATTTTTCTAGCGATTTCGATTTTTCGCACGGTTGCCACGGGTTTTTACATAAATGTTTACTCACTTAGATAGTCCCTGTTAGAAATGAAGACATTTTTTACAGTTGCAATACTGATGTTTCAAGTATTCCATATATTTCGCGGAATCTTCTTTTCTCAATCGTCCACCGTTGTTTTCCGTTGAAAAATAAAGTATATATTTCTTCGTGTTGCACAACGGTATCAAGGAGAGAGGGCGTACAGAAGTGAGAACGTCACAGAAGTGAGTAAGTAACACTGAACATGGAACTTACTGCTAGGAAAACTTTTTTTTTGTACGGCGAACAAGCTCACCCTTCAGTTCGTTCAGACTGGCATGTGAATGTGCGAAGAGCCATCCATTGTCGGGATTTCGATTTGATATAGAAAGGGAATGTTCCTCTCCACGACTCCCATATTTATCAACTTCATTGCTCCAATGTTTGATTTTACTTTAATTGGGGTTTTTTGATACTTCATCGTCTGAACTAACGTTCCTCATAACATATTCTGCTTATATGTCGTGCCTGCAACGAGTAAATGACAGGCACGAATTGGGTTTTTGGGGTAATACGATAGGATGTATGCAAGATGTAAGACATATGTGGGCTATTTTACTATTTTTTATATCTTGAATTTGATCGTTCGGTTACCGATGTTTTGATGCCGGCTGGATTTTGAAGTGTATGTATAACCGCGACATTGCTAGATAATTTGATTGTCGATATGAGACCTTTCTACTCGCATAAAATATTTATGAACTAATTTTCCATTACAAACGTTTTCTCCTCTCCTCTCACCACCCTTCAAATGTTGCAGCAACTACGGTCGCAACCGAGAGGGCTGTAGATAGGGGGTAAGAAGGTATATTTGCTTTTCTATTGGTGATATGCTCGTTGATTATGAGATAACGCAGGCGGCAGAAAATGATCGATCAGGACGCCACATAATGTTGTAAGGGAAAAGTTAAATCGGCATATTTATGTTTCATGATTGCTTCATATCGCACAATATGTAATACGTTTGTAATTATTTTAAATATATTACAGTAGATAACGCATAGTTTTGGCGAGCTGCTACGATGGGATTAAAAGATACGGTAGAAAAAAAAACAATTCAGGATGTGTTGCAAGGCAAACGGAAGTTTGGGCGTTACTGCCGTTTTGCATGTAGCTAATTGTTTAGAGGTCGGTCTCCGGAACAAAATAAAATACAATTTCGCCGAAACCCACTTCTATCTTGCAGTCATCGCATGTGGAATGAAATATCAGGTTGATGCAAAAGTTTCTCCTTTTTTTAGAAATTTACATTTTTGCTTCCCCTGACCTCCAAGGTAGATCAATTCTCTTACGGTCTTGTGCAATAAAAGGGTACATGGATACTCTTTATAACGAGCCGTATCCCAGTTCTCGATAATTAGCAGCATCGATACAGCAATCCGTCAAATTTCGCAAAATTGATTTTCAAACTATTTTTTTATAATGTTATTACAAAATGGGGAAAAGAGATAGGGGTTAATCATACATACCAGTTTAAAGTATGATAACTGGGGATGCTCATGATTGTAATTCAATATCAGTGTGTCGCCATGCCAAGTTGAGATGAGCGCCTAATTAGATAATTCCGCGAGATAAATTTATGCAGAATTACATTTCATAGCCCCGAATGTTTAGCCGCTGGCTCAGTAAAAAATATTGTTGTGGACAATGAAGTGCTCGCCAGTCTTAATATTACCCTTACACTGGAGAGAGGTACTCGTGCATAGCTGCTTGAAACAACAAAATTTCGAAATTTGAACAGGGATATCATCAATTTTGATAATTCTCAGCTTTCAAGGTGTATTGCAGGTTTGATATTTTCTAATATTCTTGAAGAGCAACTTGAGTAGTATCACTCTTCAGATGGGCAAAATCAATTATTAGCGTGCGTTCAAATGGTAGGGTTCAACAAAGTACACAAAACATTGCAAAATTTTGACATTTTGACATTTTAACTATTTATTCCCGTACTAAGCTTTCCAGGGTTGAATTGATACAGCGAGTGTAATCTACCAATGCGTCCACAACTACGGTTAAATGGAAATTACAGTCAGGCAAATATGGCTGGAGAAAGTTAAAAACATAAAATAGGGAGAAACTTTTGCATCAACTTAATATATGGCAGATAAATATTACTCAACGCCGATGAAATATTATATGTAGTTTTTGCGCGATGGCTGTATTTGTTTAGGATATGTGCAATACTCGTTTTAAAAAAGTTGCTTAAAGGGGTGCTCCGGGGAATGTTCAGTCACCGATGGTGACATTGTGGATATTGTAGAGGCCACTAACCCGATCAGAAATCACTTTGTCCGAAGTTCCACAAATGACTCTGAGGCTATTTACATGCGCGCAAAGTTCATGGATAGCGCAGCAGCAACTTTCATCGTATCCGATAGGGTATAATGGGATAAGAGGAAGTAGTAGATCTTTACTGCAAGTTTCCAATCTGATCGTTGAGTCTGCCTGCATACTGTTGAAAATCATGCTACGGAGAAAATATACTATACAATACGTGGCATTTTTATACTTCAAGAGTAGTACATATTCAATTGTGGTCATATCACGATTGCTTTTCAATAACATTTGTGTATTTGAAGATGATGTCATCTACCTCTCCACTCTTGTACGAGTGTGAGAATTTAACGGAATGAGTGCAGTACTTGGGGCAGTTCAGTTTCAAGAATCTGATAAACCACCTCGAATGGGGAACGCATCGCGTAACGCAATTATTTTTTTGTCGAGGAGTAAGGATACAGGAAATCGTTCATGTCTCTCTGAGAGGAAATTGATAATAATGCTGAAACACGATATCCAATGTCAGCTATATTTATAATTCAGTCGTCATGATATCTAGAACAGCGAGTGATAAGAAGCAATGCACCCATCGCAATCTGCTCATCTCTTATCTTATCAACTACTTCAAATAATAACAAAACGAAGCGATGACTGCAAGATGAGCTTATTTTAGTTTTTTTTTTTATCTCCACACCAATCCAGAATTATCCACATGCCCAAGTTAGCTGGATTTAGACGTGTTGATGAAACAGCGAAATTTTATGAAGGTGATTAATTTGCGCCATCTTCGAACTGTTACTGTTATATTTTACTCGCCTGATATTAGAAGGTGTACTGACAGAAGTCATACAGTAACATCGTATCTTTGTGGCTGATAATAGCCTGGAGGTACGGAATTTAGTTTTGCGTGAGCTGGCAATATCACAGTAGGTGCACATTTTATTCCCAGTATTTTACATTGTCGTTCGTAACTTTTGGAGTTTAGTGCAACGCGTGAGATGATGTAGCTGACATATCCCATAAATTAAGCGGCGTTAAGAAGTATGAAGATGTGGAAGCTGGGTCTAAAATATTACTCCAACGTGGCGTTGATTTACAACGGATTTATGTTTCTGTCACACAAAAGGTTTCTAAAATTGCTGGAGCTTGTTTGAGATAGAATTTGTGATAATTGTGAAACACAATATCAAATGTGAGTGAAATTTCTGATCCAGGTTGTGCATCGAACAACGAGTGAGAAGAAGATGCTCTCCCGTCTCAATTTTCTTATATTTTCTTTTCTCGGCTGCTGCCGACAAGGAAAACACACATAGGAAAGTACGCCACGATAAGTATCCAAAGGCGCATCTAATTTAAACGGCGGAACTGTGGGCCCGGTATCATCATTAAATAGATATATTGGAGAGAGTTATGATGGATACAACATAAAATGGATGAGAAAACAAGTAAACATTTACCAGGCTGTTTCGCGATGCGCATTGTTCTTATTACCTGCGTTTTTCTATATTCCCCAATTTGATCTGGAATTCGATAACAACGATAACAACGATGACTGTTTTACTTGTCCGTGATCTCAGTATAACTACAGTTCTTGTTTTGTTCGTTGGAGCGACACTGACAGTTATTCTCGGAGGAGACGACACGAGGAAGTGCGGAGACCAAGTAAGCTGGAAAACTTTAGATGAGACTCATGTCTGTGTTAGTTTATGATATGGGTACAGTAGAGATCCATTGCCTTTCACTTCTTAGGTGAAACGGTGTATATTCATTGAAAATGTCAGTGATGGTATTACTGTATCCCAATACGCAATCACGAATCCAAAATTATTTGACATAATTTATTCAAATTCTAGTTCATCATCGACGCTTCGTTCAACCGATGACCTTATGAGCTCATGTTGCAACCACAAATCATCAGGTAGAACCAGTGGCCAAGCCATTTCTGAATTATGAACAAATAGATAATACTATGAAAACCCATTCTTTATCATCTCGACGATGATATCAAAATTCTGAGGAGGCAGTTTGGAAGAGCGTCATTTGAAGTACCTTAGACTAAAATGTTTGCCGGATAGTACAACTTTTCCCTACCGCCGCTGTCCCCCCTCAAATGGTCGATTCTGTAGCGATTCGCCTCATGAGATGATTAATCAAGTGTAAAGAAATAAGAAGTGAATAATGTCCAAACATGAAAAAAAGAAAGAAACTTTCCGAACAACCCGATACTGTGCGATGAGTAGACTATTGCGTGAAAGTCAATCTCTGCGCGTTTAGCATTTTGTGAGAGAAAATGCTGCTAAATGGAGTGTAGCTTGTTTTTCGAAAGCAAACGTGTAATTGACTCATTTATGTTTAATTTTCCATTTTATTTTGTCCGATTAATATAATTGTTGGTAAATCTCGAGGTATTTCATAATTCAACTAGCTGTATTCATGCTGCGACGAGGGCTCATAGTCGATAGGCCATTAATTTCCGATATCTTGGTTGTATTGTATCGAAACAATATTTAAATATAATTCATTTCGCGAGGGATAGCCAATGAACGAATTATTAACAAACAGTACACTATTATCCCTCTTCTCACGCATCGTGTTATGTCAGACGCTCTTCGAGGACGAATCGCTGCATAAGGTGATTCTCTAATCTCCCGATTACAAGAATGTGATTTTAATTTATTATGCGAAGAAAGCATACTTCCTCTCCTCGATTCAGCATTCAAATTTGTGGCGCTGATATGTAAATTAATTGAACACAATTTTTTGAATCGCATCCCTAACATTATCGTTCGTCTTGGTAATTCGGCAACCTATGAGCCACGCCTGAAACCTGCAATCCACGCCTGAAACCTGCATGCTTGAAATATGTGTTTGGGTTGTGTTTTCAGCAACTGAAATGTTAATCAAGTAAAGGAATCTGATAATAATCTATCAGTTTCTCCATCGTTTTCCCAAATCTCCTTTTGAGAGTTGGAATTATTTTTTGAAATTTTTCTTATCACACGTTCAAATTCCAAGATCTCAATATCATTTTTTTTCTCATGAAAGAGCTCATTTATTAATTTCAATGAGCTATTTTATAATGGAACTGTACTCGTTTTGCCATTTAATATTCACTTTAATCACGGAGTGCGAATTCAAATTCACTAGATCTCTTCCTTGTATTAATGAATAATACGTGAAACACGTCTCCATGGTACCTCCGTATACTATTAATTCCAATTTTGGGAATTTCTGTGACATCAATACCTATAACAGACTATCTGAGAGAATCAACATATTTCTTCAGCGACTTGGCACTGGCCGATAATTATAATGCCTACTGACGTCGCCAATTGGTCGGCCTCCACGAGGGAAATCGACGAGCATCGCCAGATTTGCGATCCGCATCCGCGCGGTCGCGGGAGAATATCGAACAATTAACTACGGTAGCTTCGAAATTTTTATATCGACTCCAATCACAGCGGCGGTAGGGGGCGCTGCATTCCTTGACAAAATCTAAGACTTTTTTACTTCGGAGAGTTTTTCGATCAGATTCCATCTAAGGCCGGAAATCGATAATTCTACTTTTGTTTCGTACATGAAAGCAGTTCCCCAGAAATTTTTCAAGAACTCCCCTAAATATTATTGGTGATCTAGCTTCTGCTTGAATCGATACCTACTCCCGTAGAACAGCGCGATTCAACTAGACGCGTAAGTTGGTCAAAATGAATTATGGTGTAATTTTTGGGTTACTGTAGGTGAGTGGACAAGTTGGACGACTTTTCCCAATTGGTGTAGGATAGCTTCAAATTGATTTTCAGACCATTTAACACCTGTTGGGAAATGTCGCCCTAACTTCGCACTCGCATACCGTAACCCAAAAAATACACCATAATTCATTCAAAATTCATTTTGACCAACTTACGCGTCTTGTTGAATCGCGCTGTTCTACGGGAGAATGTATCGAGTCAAGCAGAAGCTAGATCACCAATAATATTTAGGGGAGTTCTTGAAAAATTTCTGGGGAACTGCTTTCATGTACGAACTAAAAGTGAAATTATCGATTTCAGGCGTTAGATGGAATCTGATCGAAAAACTATCCGGAGTAAAAAAGTCTTAGAATTTGTCAAGGGATGCAGCGCCCCTACCGCCGCAGTCAGTCATAGGAGTCGCTTTTAAAATTTCGAAGCTACCGTAGTTAATTTTTCAAATTCCGCGCCCCGCCCGCGCGGATGCGGATCGACATTCTGCCGATGCTCGTCGGTTTCCCTCGTGGAGGCCGACCTACTGGTGAAGTTAGCAGGAATTCGAATTTTCGGTCAGTGCCAAGTCTATTCCGATTATCTCAGATAGTGTGTTCTATATATATATATATATATATATATATCTATATATATATATCTATATATATATATATATATATATATAAAGCGCTGTGTTATATATAAAGCGCTGTGTGCGTGTTCCGTCTGTTCGGATTGCGAAATCGGGAGGGGAGGGATGGATGACCTTAGAAGGGAATCGGTCCACTACCGTATACCAATCAATAATTAGCATTGGGTCAACTACCGTATACTAATCGATAATTAGCCATGGGTCACCTCTTATTCCGCGGGACAGATTTATGATTTTGACCTCTGATCTTTGAATTACAGTATACCAATCAATAATTAGCATTGGGCCAACTGCCGTATACCAATCGATAATTAGCCATGGGTCACCTCTTATTCCGCGGGTCAGATTTATGATTTTGACCTCTGATCTTTGAATTACAGTATACCAATCAATAATTAGCATTGGGCCAACTACCGTATACCAATCGATAATTAGCCATGGGTCACCTCTTATTCCGTGGGTCAGATTTATGATTTTGACCTTTGATCTTTGAATTAACGTATGCCAATCAATAATTAGCATTGGGTCAACTACCGTATACCAATCGATAATTAGCCATGGGTCACCTATTATTCCGTGAGTCAGATTCATGATTTTGACCTCTGATCTCTGAATTACCGTATGCCAATCAATAATTAGCATTGGGTCAACTACCGTATACCAATCGATAATTAGCCATGGGTCACCTCTTATTCCGTGGGTCAGATTCATGGTTTTGACCTCTGATCTCTGAATTACCGTATGCCAATCAATAATTAGCATTGGGTCAACTATCGTATACCAATCGATGATTAACCATGTGTCAAAGCTTCTAGAATGTTCCAGAAAGTTCGAAAATGCTCCAAAGCTTCTAGAATGTTCCAGAAAGTTCGAAAATGCTCCAAAGCTTCTAGAATGTTCCAGAAAGTTCGAAAAAGTTTCAAAGCTTCTAGAATGTTCCTGAAAGTTCGAAAATGCTCCAACGCTTCTAGAATGTCCAAGAACATTCGAAAATGAGAGGAAGAGAGGGAGAGAAGGAGAGAGAGGGAGAGAAGGAGAGAGGGAGAAAGAGGAAGAGAGGGAGACATGGAGAGAGGAGAGAAAGAGAGAAGGAGAGAGAGGGAGAGAGGGAGAGAGAGGGAGAGAAGGAGAGAAGGAGATTGGGAGAAAGAGGAAGAGAGGAAGAGAGGGAGAGAGGAAGAGATGAAGAGAGGGAGAAAGAGGAAGAGAGGGAGAGCGGGAGAGAGGAAGAGAGGGAGAGAGGAACAGAGGGAGAGATGAAGAGAGGGGGAGAGGAAGAGAGGAAGAGGGGGAGAGAGAAAGAGAGTGAGAGAGAGGAAGAGAGGGAGAGAGAGGAAGAGAGGGAGAGAGGGAGAGAGGGAGAGAGAGGGAGAGATGGAGAGAAGGAGATTGGGAGAAAGAGAAAGAGAGGAAGAGAGGAAGAGAGGAAGAGAGGAAGAGAGGGAGAGAGGAAGAGAGGGGGAGAGAGAAAGAGAGTGAGAGAGAGGAAGATAAGGAGATAGAGGAAGAGAGGGAGAGAGAGGAAGAGAGGGAGAGAGGTAGAGAGGAAGAGAGGAAGAGAGGGAGAGAGATGAAGAGAAGGAGAGCGGGAGAAAGGAAGAGAGGGAGAAAGGAAGGGAGGGAGAGAGAGAAAGAGAGTGAGAGAGAGGAAGATAAGGAGATAGAGGAAGAGAGGGAGAGAGAGGAAGAGAGGGAGAGAGGTAGAGAGGAAGAGAGGAAGAGAGGGAGAGAGATGAAGAGAAGGAGAGCGGGAGAAAGGAAGAGAGGGAGAGAGGAAGGGAGGGAGAGAAGAAGAGAGGGAGAGAGGGAGAGAGGGAGAGAGAGGGAGAGATGGAGAGAAGGAGATTGGGAGAAAGAGGAAGAGAGGAAGAGAGGAAGAGAGGGAGAGAGGAAGAGAGGGGGAGAGAGAAAGAGAGTGAGAGAGAGGAAGATAAGGAGATAGAGGAAGAGAGGGAGAGAGAGGAAGAGAGGGAGAGAGGTAGAGAGGAAGAGAGGAAGAGAGGGAGAGAGATGAAGAGAAGGAGAGCGGGAGAAAGGAAGAGAGGGAGAAAGGAAGGGAGGGAGAGAAGAAGAGAGGGAGAGAGGAAAAGAGGGAGAGAGGGGGAGAGAAGGAGAGGGGGAGAGGAGAGAGAGGGAGAGAGGAGGATAGGAGAGAGAGGGAGAGAGGGAGAGAGAGGAAGAGAAGGAGAGCGGGAGAGAGGAAGAGAGGAAGAGAGGAAGAGAGGGAGAGAGGAAGAGAGGGAGAGAGGAAGAGAGGGGGAGAGGAAGAGAGGAAGAGGGAAAGAGAGAAAGAGAGTGAGAGAGAGGAAGAGAGGGAGATAGAGGAAGAGAGGGAGAGAGAGGAAGAGAGGGAGAGAAGGAGAGAAATAGAGAAGGAGATTGGGAGAAAGAGGAAGAGAGTGAGAGAGAGGGAGCGAGGGAGAGAGGGAGAGAGGGAGAGAGGGAGAGAGGAAGAGAGGAAGAGAGGGAGAGAGAGAGGAAGAGAAGGAGAGCGGGAGAGAGGAAGAGAGGGAAAGAGGAAGAGAGGGAGAGAAGAAGAGAGGGAGAGAGGAAGAGAGGGAGAGAGGGAGAGAGAGGAAGAGAAGGAGAGCGGGAGATAGGAAGAGATGGAGAGAGGAAGAGAGGGAGAGAAGAAGAGAGGGAGAGAGGAAGAGAGGGAGAGAGGAAGAGAGGGAGATAGAGGGAGAGAAGGAGAGGGGGAGAGGGAGAGAGAGAGAGAGAGAGAGAGAGGAGGATAGGGAGAGAGAGGGAGAGAGGGAGAGAGGGAGAGAGAGGAAGAGAGGGAGAGAAGGAGACCGGGAGAGAGGAGAGAAAGAGATAAGGAGAGAGAGGGAGAGAAGGAGAGAGAGGGAGAGAAGGACAGAAGGAGATTGGGAGAAAGAGGAAGAGAGGGAGAGAGGGAGAGAGGAAGAGAGGAAGAGAGGGAGAGAGAGGAAGAGAGGGAGAGCGGGAGAGAGGAAGAGAGGGAGAGAGGAAGAGAGGGAGAGAGGAAGAGAGGGAGAGAGGAAGAGAGGAAGAGAGGAAGAGAGGAAGAGAGGGGGAGAGGAAGAGAGGAAGAGGGGGAGAGAGAAAGAGAGTGAGAGAGAGGAAGAGAGAGAGAGAGAGGAAGAGAGGGAGAGAAGGAGAGAAATAGAGAAGGAGATTGGGAGAAAGAGGAAGAGAGGGAGAGAGAGCAAGAGAGGGAGAGAAGGAGAGATGGAGAGAGGAGGAGAGGGAGAGAGGGAGAGAGGAAGAGAGGAAGAGAGGGAGAGAGATGAAGAGAACGAGAGCGGGAGAGAGGAAGATAGGGAGAGAGGAAGGGAGGAAGAGAGGGGGAGAGGAAGAGAGGAAGAGGGGGAGAGAGAAAGAGAGTGAGAGAGAGGGAGAGAGGAAGAGAGGGAGAGAGAGGGAGAGAGGGAGAGAGGAAGAGAGGGAGAGAGAGGAAGAGAAGGAGAGCGGGAGAGAGGAAGAGAGGGAGAGAAGAAGAGAGGGAGAGAAGAAGAGAGGGAGAGAAGAAGAGAGGGAGAGAAGAAGAGAGGGAGAGAGGAAGAGAGGGAGAGAGAGGAGAGAAGGAGAGGGGGAGAGGGAGAGAGAGGGAGAGAGGAGGATAGGGAGAGAGATGGAGAGAGGGGAAGAGAAGGAGAGAGATAAAGAGAGGGAGAGAATGAGAGAAAGAGAAGGAGAGAGAGCGAGAGAAGGAGAGATGGAGAAAGAGGAAGAGAGGGAGAGAGGGAGAGAGGGAGAGAGGAAGAGATGGAGAGAGAGGAAGAGAGGGAGAGAGGGAGAGAGGGAGAGAGGGAGAGAGGGAGAGAGGGAGAGAGGGAAAGAGGGAGAGAGGGGAAGAGATGGAGAGAGAGGAAGAGAGGGAGAGAAGGAGAGAAAGAGAGAAGAAGAGAGAGAGGGAGAGAAGGAGAGAGCGTGAAAGAGGAAGAGATGGAGAGAGGGAGAGAGGGAGGAAGAGAGGGAGAGAGGAAGAGGGGGAGAGAGAGGAAGAGAGGGAGAGAGGAGGAGAAGGAGAGAGAGGGAGAGAGGGAGAGAGGAAGAGACGGAGAGAGAGGAATAGAGGGAGAGAGGAAGAGAAGGTGAGAAAGAGAGAGGGAGGGATGGAGATAGGGAAAGGTGGAGAGGGAGGAAAGGAGAGAAGGAGAGAGGGAGAGAGGAGAGGAGAGGGAGAGGGAGGGAGGGAGAGAGAGGGTGAGGGAGAGGGATAAGTTAGAGGGTGAGAGATAGGGAGAAGGAGAGGTGAGAGGGTGAGGGAGTTGAGAGGGTTCAAATGTTCAGGGAGTTTGAGAGAAAGATTTTGCATCCGAAAAAAATAAAACGAAGGCTAAGAACACATCCCGGAACACGCCAGTCGATTGCGCGCGCCGTGGCGCGCGCGATCGGCTGGTACTATATATAGCATATATGACATATATGACTAAGGTTGTTATTGAAAAGGCCAAATATTATAATAATTTCAAATTAGCAGATCGTGTGTGTTGATTATCAGCAAGAAGCTGGCAATACATGTTAAGGGCTGATTAATGAATTTGCACTGGTTAATAAGCACAATTCAGGATGTCCCTGAGAGCATCGAGTGTGCACGAATTAGATGATTCAGTTAACTTTCTGTTGATTTCAAATTTAGCCACATCTTTGTTACACGGAATCTACAAGAATTTACTATAACTAATTCCCTAATAATCTTCCCGTTGAAAGAGTGCTTAGCCGATGGCTCAATTGCCGGAAACCTGGTGTTGGCCAGTGAACTGTCTTTCATTTATTTTCAAAATACAAAAACATGCTATTCTGCAGCTGTTCCTTATCAAATTTCGAGATTCGAGAACTGCAGATCGAATGGTCACGAGGCCGATGATAGACCAGTCGAAGAAGTGGGGTGAGCACGCCTTGAATGGTTAAACTTTGGATTCAAATAAGTTATAGGAAGGCATCATTTGCGATGCAACAGTTTAAAACAAATCAAAAAATAAAACGTTGTTTTTAAATTTTAAATACGCTCATTTGGAATGATTAAAATAACATCACATATTCGATTTTTATTTGAAAAATTGAGAGAATTATTAAAGCATTAATACTGATGTTTCAACGATTGCATATATTTCTTGGAAACTTCGTGCTTCAATTTTTCTTAACGACAGATTCGAAAAAAAAATTCTTTCTTTCTTCTCGTTCTGTGTGCGCGACAGTGCGAGAACAGAAATAGTAGTGAGGGGAAATGCGATAGGTGTAAAGAAATGGAGTGAGAGAGAGTAATTGGGTAAGAAAAGCCTTGAACTCATTGGAATTGGCAATGCCAGTAAAAGGTTCCAACGAGAAGATATTAACAATGAGGGATAGTAATAAGATATCATGTTGAGCGAGCTTTCTCAAGAGTAAGAATATTGATATATGATATGCATAGTTAAAAATTGCTGTGTACGAACACCTCAACGACGCATCGGATTGTGACGGATTTATCGAATAATAAGCACTCATTGCCGCTCGAAATCACCACGCCCGAATAAAAAGAGGTCGTTATTTTTCCATTCGAGTTGGACTAAAGTAGGGAATAGGATTTCGCGACCATAACATCATTGATAATGAGATTTGAGATATTTTGATGTCGACTGTTCAATATGTATTTGAGGAATGGCAAGCAATGTAGTTTAACTAGTTGTTTTATAACAATTGTTCTAAGGTTTAACCTGTTCCATATAATTTATGGAGTCTTCATGGTGAGGGTGAACGATAATAGTTGTCCAATGTTGGGTCATTTATATGAT
This sequence comes from Pristionchus mayeri, assembly GCA_036245805.1. Taxonomy (NCBI): domain Eukaryota; kingdom Metazoa; phylum Nematoda; class Chromadorea; order Rhabditida; family Neodiplogasteridae; genus Pristionchus; species Pristionchus mayeri. The sequence goes on from BTRK01000003.1 coordinate 36,453,192, forward strand.
CAATTGTGCAGCAACAGACTTACAAGAGCTGCTAGACTGCCAGTAATTCATTCGTTGGCCCTTGTAATCTCGAACGCAAAATAACTGAGAACGACCTCTTGTAATTCACACGCGGTGATTTCGCGCCGCAATGAGTGCTTATGATGCGATAGATCCTTCGTACTCCAATGTATCGCAGAGAGTTTCCCCAACTATTTTTAACTAAGAATACCCTATATCAATATCCTTACACTTGAGAAAGCACGCGCATAGTACACGATATCTTCTTACTATCCCTCATTTTTCATGTTTATTCCCTTCTCATTGGAACTTTTACTGACAATGGCAATTCCAATGGATCCAATGCTTTTGTTCTGCAAAATATGAAGTTAAAGCGGGCCTATCAGCAAAACTAGCCAGGACAAACTGACAAGGCCGTATCGAGACAATCATAAAACTCATTACCGAAATTCCGATTTTGAAATCTCTATTCTGAATTGAATTATGGTTCCATCAATGCATTCAAAGTTGACCCTGGCGCACAGGCAACCAGTGAGAGAGCACGCGAGTTGAAGAGAGCTCGCTCCCTATGTGAAACACATTTCAACCAAGCGCGTTTTTGCTGATACTCCTGCTTTAATATTAAGCCTTCGAATTTGCACAACGCAGAACCGTCATTAAATTAGGGAACGTGCGCATTTCACGACTACTGCAAAAAAGGTCTAGCGGAAACGGCGACAGCAAAGTTGAAGGCATGTTTAATTATTAATATGTCCCCGAAAGTGGACAGCTAATTGTTAAAGAAATAGAGCTGCAATCATTCTAATTAGGATATAACACGTGTATCACGAGAGAGTGGAGGAAAAATAGACTCCTCGGGAACAATTTCCAAAAGTTTACCCAGTATACTCCATATAATTATGGTAGAACATCATAGCACGATAAACTGAAATTTCATGGCCTTTGGTCTCAGAGCCGTCATTTAGGAAAATTCCGGTTTTGAATCCGGCAATTATGTATTTCAGCTCTAAGATGAGATACCGAGGTGGCATTGGTCTCATTTTGTGCGGAAAAATATTTCCAGAAACTTACGTTTTATGCTAAGCGATTCGATAACTGTTTGAAGTTGTGTTCGAAAAACCAATGTTTAGACTATAATAAAATCTATAATTATTTTCGGAGATACCGTTTCCCGGAATTTTATTGCAGAATATGAAAGGTAGAGTACATATTCATAAAATAAAAATAAAATTTGAGAAATTTAAAAATGTGTATTTTTGAAATTTTGTCCCGAATGTCGGAAGGTGTGATAGCATAAATATAAATTAGACATGTACTGAACAGCAAAATAGGAAATCGGTATATCTAATACATAATACGTTGTATGAAGGATAGATACGCAATATGGCACTGTGAAACTGAAAGTTTCACTGATTCTTCTTTCTTTTTCCAACTCGATTTTTGCAAGTTTGGATGATATAAACTAAACACGTCTGAATCTAAACCGGCAAAGTAAAAGTTAAACTAGACACCAGTGAAAGCTATACAATTTCGAAATTAAGGTTCTCAGATTGCGAAAGCTCAAGTTGTATTCACTCGAAAACGCATGATCGATGGTGTCAAAATTGATATAAATTCGATTTTGATGTAATTATTGTGAATATTGCTTAGCATTGAGCTTTGAAAATCTTGATTTGTATATTTATGCCAAAATACACCGAAATGTTTGCAATTTTAAAGGAGGAGCAAAGTCAAAATTCAATGTTTGAAGCTTTCATATGCACGGCCTAGATCTCCCCAACGATAACAAGCTCCAAAATTTTCACATTGATATCTCCATTCCGAACAGAGCTCTCGGTAGTTGGCGGGGAGCCAAATCAGGGAAAGCTCAGGCAACGAGCGAGAGAGCACGCGATTTGAAGAGAGTTCTCCACTAATTGAAACATATTTCAACCGGGCGTGCGTTTGCCTTTACTCCTCCTTTAATGGTTACTGAAAATTTTGAAATTTTCAAATATCATTTTTTTAGATTTTAAAAATAATGTATTATATTTCGTTTTGACAATAGTTTCTGATCATTCTAAACGAGTTTCGATTTTCGAAGCTCAATGCTAAGCAATATTCACAATAATTTCATCACAACCGAAATTAAATAAATTTTGACACTGCCGATCATGCGTATTCGAGTGAATACAACTTGAGCTTTCGCAATCTGAGAACCTTCATTTCGAAATTTTCTCACTTACACGGGTGTCTAGTTTAACTTTTACTTTGAGTAAGCCGGCTTAGATTCAGACATTTTATATCATCCAAACTTGGCAAAAATCGAGTTGGAAAAGATCGATTTTTCAGAATCAGTGAAACTTTCAGTTTCACAGTGCCATATTGCGTATCTATCCTTCGTATAACGTATTATGTATTAGATATACCGATTTCATATTTTGCTGTTCAGTACTTGTCCAATTTATATTTATGCTATCACACCCAAAATTTCAAAAATACACATTCTTAAATTTCTCAATTTTTATTTTTATTTTATGGGTATGAACTCTAATTTTGATATTCTGCAATACAATTCCGGGAAACGGTATCTCCCAAAATAATTATAGATTTTATTATAGCCTAAACTTTGGTTTTTTCGAACACAACTTTTCAAATTGTTATCCAATCGCTTAGCATAAAACATAAAAGTTTCTGGAAATATTTTTCCACGCATTGTGAGCCCGGTGCCATCTTTCTAGCTCATCTGGGAGCTGAAATACATAATAGCTGGATTCAAAACCGGAATATTCCTAAATGACGGCTCTGAGACCAAAGGCCGTGAAATTTCAGTTTATCGAGCATATGATGTTTTCCCATAAATATATGGAGTATACTGGACAAACGTTTGGAAATTGTTCCCGCACACCTCCACTTACTCGTGATACACGTGATAAACTTCCGTACATATTTAATTTTGATTTTAACGTCGGAGAGCGTGTTGCGATTTACTAGAGCTCTTCCTTTCATTCGTGTACATAGATTAAGTGAAACAAATATCGTCATGGTCCCTCAGTACACTAGTATTTCCAATTTCGGGAATTGCATGACATTCAATATGATTGAGGTTCTTGTTGCACAGATTAAATAGTATATCAATTTCAAATTTTCAGATCGATTTTGTTATCAACTAGAAACTGAATATGAGCAAGAATGCAGGCGAAGGCTGGTGGAGGAATTTGCACTGAAGAGTAGGCAGCATTTTGGATTTCCCTGAGAACATTGAGTGCGCATTAATTTGAAAATTCAGTTGACTTTCATCACGTTGTTTTCAAATTTATCTAAAGATTTATTACATGCCATCGAAAGTATACCTCACTTGTTCAATTGCCATACATCTGTTGATGACTAATGAAACTTCTGAGCGTTTATCGCCTGATAAGAATAAATTGATTGATTGATTGAAACTGCTTTTTGTGCATGTACATCGAATTTTTTTATAGTAGTAATACTGATGTTTCAACAGTTTATTGTATCTCTTGAAGTCTTCATGGACCAATGGTACGGCGGTATTGTATTCGCAAAAAACGCAAAATTTCAAACCATCAAGAAACTGACGATGAGCAAGAATGCAGGCGAATGGTTAGTGAAGACTGGTGAGTAGGCACAATTCTGTGTTTCCCTGAGAACATCGAATGTTCACGAATTAGATGATTCATTTAATCTTTCCTCCCGTTGTTTTCAAATTTAGCCACACTTTTGTTACATGGCATCTTCGAGATGATTCTAGAAAAAGCCCCGTTGAAAGTATGCTTCGATAGTGCAATTGACGGAAAACTGTGTTTAGCCAATGAAACTCGCCTCATCAAAAGCAACAAAAAAATCGTGCAATACTTATCTGTAGGAGTCCCTTATCAACTTCCGATATTCGGAAACGGCTGATCGAATGGTCACCAGTTCGACGATAAGGCAGTCAAAGAAGTGGGGTGAGCACGCCTTGAATGGTTAAACTCTGGATTCAAATAATTTATAGAAAGGCATCATTTGCGATGCAACAGTTTAAAACACATCAAAAAATAAAACATTGTTTTTAAATTTTAAATACGCTCATTTGGAATGATTAAAATAACATCACATTTTCGATTTTTATTTGAAAAATTGAGAGAATTTTCATGGGTTGAGGTTTGGATTCCAATAAATAGGAAGGCATAATTTGTGATGCAACAGATTTGAAAATAAGGATTTAGTATTTAAAAATACGCATATTTGGAATGTTTAAGATGACACCACATAGTCGAGTTTTAATTGAGAAACAGAGAGACAATTTTGGCAGCAGTAATACTGATGTTTCAAAAATTGCATGTATTTCTTATAAACTTCGTGTTTCAATTCTTCCATGGCCAAGCATCTAAAAAAATATATTTCGTATTTTTCTCTCTATGTTTGTATGCCAGCGAGATAACATAAAGAAAATAGATAATGAGGAGAAATCTGATAGGAGAGAAATGGGTGGGATAGAGGAATTGGTAAAGATATGTTGCCCCATAATTAGAATCTGATTTATTCTTAATTTGGCAGATGCAATTCGAATGTCAGCTGCAGATCAAATGATGACGAGGTCGACAACCGTGAAGTTAAAGCAGTTGCCGAGTGCTCCTTATAGGGTTATGATATGTTGGCGCTTCTGCACAATCCCGGACAAACTTAAACATGTGTGTACCGATTGCATTCTCTACTATTAAACTATTTGTTACATCTACATCATATATATTCCGGTGTAGATATTGTTTTCGTAAACTGCTAATGAATATCCATGATAAATCATTAGCGATTGTTTGTATTGTCCGGGACTGTGCAGAAGCGACTGTGCAGATGTTTTAGTTGAAGCAGTAATGTTGATGTTTCAACTAATTCACATATCTCGTGGAAACTCCGTGGATTTGATCTTCCGTGCATGGATGGGGAAAATATATAATTTCTTCCTTCTCGCATAATCATCAATATTTGTAATGGTTGAAAACATTTTTGAATATGTTTTAACCGAATTACTTGCGTTCGTCATCGCAATTCTGCCTTTCGCCTGTCCCATCCCTGAAACATGTGAGCCACAAGTACGAATTTGCGAATATTTGGCATTTTTGTGTTTCAAGATTGGTTCATATGACACTGTGTTTCGTGTTTCCTATCATCATGAAACACGAGGATCCATAACTTCATCAATAATCAAGTAGTGCTATTTATATTAGTCGGGTTGTCCTTATTTGCGGCAAAGTGATGAGTCGCATTTTGCACCACGCGGCTCACAGCAGGTAGCGACGGTATTGCTGATGTTTAGAGGACTCTGGCTCTTAATGAAATACCCGCCAGATATTTATATTTATTTATCTTTCTCCCCCCTAGTCTTTAAGAGATTCGAAGGACTGTAGGAGTAGGAACGACCTCTGTGACGATTGATAACTGATGTTATAGAAATTATGTTTAGTAAATCTCCGGTATTACTCAAGAATTGCTCTGCTCCCTGTAATAGCGAATTTGAAATAATGCTGAAACACAATACCTAATGCCAGTTAAATTACTGATCTAGGTTGTGCACGATGACTCGAGCATAGAGAGAGAAGAATCTGCACTGCCATAACCTTCTGTGCTCAAATGATGCAGACAAGGGCATCATGAGGTGATGACTGCACGACGGAATTCAAACAAGATCGGATTTTATTATGATTATTTATTATTATTATATTGTTAGCCTTACATGCCGACCTCCAAGCTGCATGATGATGGCAGCTGGATTTTGTTGTGCAAGTGAAACAGCGAAAATGTGCGCAGTAGAACATTTCATGGTTGGTCTGAGAAGAATCTGGTGGCACGATTTATTTAATCATTATTAAATATAATTTTCCTTCGCGGAAACTCTTGTGTTATCTCCTCCACCCTGCAGCCACACACCCTGCAGCAACTAAGGTCGAATTAGATAGGGCTACACATTGGATAAGATGAGGTATTGTAATGTAGCAATGCTTTCTACGATCTGTTCAGTGATTCCCCCAGAACACGGATTGTAATAAAATCGTATCATTGAGACAATGGAGTGGCTTGTTTATGTTTCAATATTTCTATATAATCTACTGAATTTCTTTTTTTCAATGGTTGGTTGTCATATTCCGGAAAATTAACAATAATTCATTGGTTAAGTAGGTGCTTACTCGTTGCACACACTACGCATATAATTTGTCTATTTTGTTTCAGTAATAATCTAGTGACTTTCCTTGGCCAAAATAATATGCCTCTCATGTGATGTTGTCAGAATCATTGTCAACGTTATCGTTGCCGGTTACCTTTGCCATATTCATGAAGATGAAGGTGGTATTGGAGAATATTTATGATCCAGTTGGATACGCACTTTGCCAATAGTTCAATCTCCATTCAAACTATCTCTCTGCACTGGCGAGTGGCCCTAACTCATTATTGATTTCCACCTGCAGACCTTCAGATTCTCTCTTTTATCGTTGTCGAATTTCGTGGCTCTCAGCGACTAGAACCTATTCGAGGATTCATCAGTACAGATTGTTAACAAGACTGTTCTGAAAGGAATTGTCTTCGAGACAATTCTAGGTGCCATGCAGTTGTCGGCAAGCGTGAATTGAGAGTGCTTTGAGAATTTAATTTGTTGAAACAGAAATGCAGTGACAAATTGTCTCTCCTGTAACTCAATTGCTTCATGAATTCAATGAAACGCCAACTCTCGTAGCTAGTTCGAACTGCTATTTTTTTCAGCTGACACTTGCCAATAGATAAATTTGCTTTCGTTTTGTTATCGATTATTATTTTCCCAATACGAACACTGTGTTATCATTTAAAGCGGTAGCGGTTTTTCTAGTTCATTAATTGGCAATTTAAGAGGAAGACGTGAGCAGTGCTTGGATGTGGTAGGGTACCGACGAGGAAGTAGAATAGTCAATAAAGAAAGAGAGGAGGAGGTTGTGAGTGGAGATAAGGCATCTTTCATTTTTACAAACACTGAAATATACATATTCTTGGAGAACAAAAGAGAGCTCGCAGAGGTGATGGAGAAATTGTTTTGAAACTACGCAGAAAATAGTAAATATTCCTCAGGTGATTTCGCGCTGCGTATTGCTCTTATTCTCGGAGACTTCACTATTTCCCAATTTGAGGTTGAGAAGTCTTTAAAAACTCTCTAATAAAATATCAGGTTGGTTCATAAGTCTTTTCCATTTTCCGCAATTAAATATTTTTGGATCTACGAGCCCTTACTTTCAACCGATTCTTATATTTCTCGATGCATTCAGTGAGTGCATCGATACTCTCTTTAGCGCACATAGGGTCAAGCCTATATTGTCAGTATTGATATCACAATGTAAAGTCAAATGCTCCAACATGTGAAAATAGAGTTACTTTTGATTCGACTTGTGCTCTACGAAAAGCTGACATTTGATTACTATCATGCCATCATTGTATAGCGTGGTATTCGTAGTTCTCAAAACACTATTGAACCCCGACACCCCGCGAAGGATGGGGTCAAACTGGCGCGACTTAAGGACAGTTCAGTTCTGCTTACCATGAAGATAGTGATTGTAATTCACTTTATATTCGAATCTACAGGTCTACACACCCCAATGCTGCATATTCACGAAGTTACATCTATATTGAGTTTACATTCTATTTTTGGTGCATGTAGCAATAGTCCTTGCAAAATCTACACAACTCCGTTATACAACATGGATATTTGGCTATGAAAATGCCCATTTTCGATGCAAATTTGTTTGCAGCATCAGTTGATGATTCGATATTTTAAGGTTAATCGCACAAACTAATCGCACAAACCTTTCATCTACCATATATTAAAAGGGCAAAATTCGGGAATGCCTCTTTCATGAGAGATTGGATATTTTCGAAAGTTCCAAATATACAATTTTTGACCATTTTTACCCGGATAAGATTTGTTTTAAAATTATTGTCGCATTGAAAGATGAATGGGGCCTAGGCTTAAATATTTTTATAATAGTGTCCCCCAATAGTGATTGAATGCAGCGCCCCTACATAGACGCCAAGATCTTTGATCATTGGATCAGGAGTTCAGATTGTTGGTGCAGCATTGCTCATGTTCGAATTTGCACGCCTGCATTTCGGAATTTCGCAAAGTAAGTGCATTTTCCTACATACTTTTAGAAAGAGCAACTGACGAGCTATCAATTCTTGTAAAATAACTGGTAATATTTCTCCACTGAATGCCAGCTAATCAAACAAAATGGAAAATTTAAAGCAAACAAAATTTGTAAACAAACGTCAATATTTCGGACAATCTAAAGTCATGATGCAATTCTAATACATGATAATGAAGTTCGGGCGTACCCTTACCTAATGCCTTGGACAATTCTCTTTTACTGGAACATTTTTAGGTGAAATCGAATTGTGCACCCAAAAAGGGAAAAGACTTATGAACCAACCCAATATCTATACCTATCACAGGCATCACGAGTCAGTGGAGGTGTGTGGGAACAATTTCCAACTTTTATTTTTGGTCAGACGGAGTCACACTGCGCTTTATATATAGCACACGTATCACGAGTCAGTGGATGAAAAATACCCCACTGGGAACAATTTCCTACTAAAGCCTACTAAAAATACTAAAAATACTAAAAAGCCTACTAAAAATAATAATTATTTATCACGGATGTACGTTTCAATGTGCTTACTTATAAATGCACAAACTTGGAAAAAATGGAGGTTGTGCAAATCGATTTTTCGAACATTGTCGATCTCTGAGTTTTTCAACAGAAATTGCATCGCCTATCCAAGAAACATCTCAAATCACTCATTGTGATTACTATAAATCAAATTAATACGCAATCGAGGGAAATTTCGTTCACAAATTTCTCACTTGTTATCCATTGGAGCGATACCTCGACTGTCGAGTCACCTCAAAACACAGTTTCACATTTTTGTTGATCACATATGGACTCCATCTTCCATATTCCGCAATAAAATTCCGGGGGAAGGAATCACAAAAAATCTATGAATTTATTTTTCCCCTCAATTGCGGTTTTTCTATCATAGCATTTCCGGTGTTTACTGTACAGCTTGAGTCAAAACAGAAAAGTTGTTCCTTATATTTTTCCGCGTTTTTTGAGCCCAAAGCCATCTCATTAGCTCATCTGGGAGCCGATTTATGGTATAGCCGGATTTGACACCGGAAAATTCCTAAATGACGGCTCTGAGACCTGAGACCCAGATTTTTCGGTAAATTGGTCCTAGTATATGCTTCCACCATAATATGATCGAAATCAAAAAATAAAAGTTGGAAATTGTTCCCAGTGGGGGTATTTTTCATCCACTGACTCGTGATACGTGTGCTATATATAAAGCGCAGTGTGACTCCGTCTGACCGGATTGCGAAATATGGGAGAGGAAGGAGTGATAATGTAAGAAAAGTCCACTACCGTATGCCAATCAATAATTAACATTGGGACAACTACCGTATACCAATCGATAATTTGCCATGAGTCACCTATTATTCCGTGGGTCAGACTAATGTCTTTGACCTTTGATCTTTGAATTACCGTATACCAATCAATAATTAGCATTGGGTCAACTACCGTATACCAATCGATAATTAGCCATGGGTCACCTCTTATTCCGTGGGTCAGATTTATGATATTGACCTTTGATCTTTGAATTACCGTATACCAATCAATAATTAGCATTGGGTCAACTACCGTATACCAATCGATAATTAGCCATGGGTCACCTCTTATTCCGTGGGTCAGATTTATGATTTTGACCTTTGATCTTTGAATTACTGTATACCAATCAATAATTAGCATTGGGTCAACTACCGTATACCAATCGATAATTAGCCATGGGTCACTTCTTATTCCGTGGGTCAGATTTATGATTTTGACCTTTGATCTTTGAATTACCGTATACCAATCAATAATTAGCATTGGGTCAACTACCGTATACCAATCGATAATTAGCCATGGGTCACCTCTTATTCCGTGGGTCAGATTTATGATATTGACCTTTGATCTTTGAATTACCGTATACCAATCAATAATTAGCATTGGGTCAACTACCGTATACCAATCGATAATTAGCCATGGGTCACCTCTTATTCCGTGGGTCAGATTTATGATTTTGACCTTTGATCTTTGAATTACCGTATACCAATCAATAATTAGCATTGGGTCAACTACCGTATACCAATCGATAATTAGCCATGGGTCACCTCTTATTCCGTGGGTCAGATTTATGATTTTGACCTTTGATCTTTGAATTACCGTATACCAATCAATAATTAGCATTGGGTCAACTACCGTATACCAATCGATAATTAGCCATGGGTCACCTCTTATTCCGTGGGTCAGATTTATGATTTTGACCTTTGATCTTTGAATTACCGTATACCAATCAATAATTAGCATTGGGTCAACTACCGTATACCAATCGATAATTAGCCATGGGTCACCTCTTATTCCGTGGGTCAGATTTATGATTTTGACCTTTGATCTTTGAATTACCGTATACCAATCAATAATTAGCATTGGGTCAACTACCGTATACCAATCGATAATTAGCCATGGGTCACCTCTTATTCCGTGGGTCAGATTGATTTTAATTTTTGACCTCCGCTAGGACGGGGCCCCCGCCGAAGGCGGTGGGCATCCGGACTAGTCATTCGATAAAGTAATAAATTTTGGAATAACCTTTGCTTTCATTATTCGCAAATATTGTATTTCTTTCCTAAGCGTTATACTAGATAACGAAAATTAATGAGAAATTCATTATACACTAATTTCTGTAATTTCACTCCATAATTATCCTCCTCGGAGTGCGACTGATAGCTGTTCTGAGGGACGAAGAGGCTGTGCTAACGTATTGTTGAACTACGACTACGGTAGGGAGACATGTCTTGGCTATTGCGTTTGAGGAGTATGATAGTGTTTTCACAATCCATTTGATGTGTTGGCTGTACTTCAGAATATGGTAGATAGTGGGTATGAGAGCGAGACAAAACCAGTCAAATGAGGTAGTAGCTTACAAGGGAAAGTAGCGTTATGGAAATGGCTTTTCGGAAGAAACCTAGCGCACTAGAGGTAAACATTATAAGAACTGTTATATATTTTTTTCAATATTACTAAAGAGTCATCTTGAGGTCCCTTCGTGAAAGCTATTATCGCGCTAAGTTTGCAACCATTTAGCCCCGGCGCGAAGCGCCGGGGCAATTTTGGCCGGGAAACGAGAGATTCCCACAGCCGGGAAGGTTCCTGAGAGGGTAGGGTATCGACATAAGTTCAAACTGAAATCCAAGTATCCAGCTTTTGGGGATCTTAGTTGGGAACCAATGAGATGCTAAATCCAAAATTTCAAGTCTCTATCACAACCGGAAGTTCCTCAGGCTGACTCAGCTTTTTGTGCCTTTTTTGGCGTCGAGGATTTCTGACTTTAGGTGGCGAGCATCGTAGGGAGACGTGCTATAGCTTATTCGATAGAGCGTACACGGTTGCCCGCCTAGAGACTTTTCAGAATTGTGAAAATCCTACTGGAAGGGTGCGAAAATCGCCTTCAAAGTTCGAAATGTTGACGAAGAGGCTGTGCTAACGTATTGTTGAACTACGACTACGGTAGGGAGACATGTCTTGGCTATTGCGTTTGAGGAGTATGATAGTGTTTTCACAATCCATTTGATGTGTTGGCTGTACTTCAGAATATGGTAGATAGTGGGTATGAGAGCGAGACAAAACCAGTCAAATGAGGTAGTAGCTTACAAGGGAAAGTAGCGTTATGGAAATGGCTTTTCGGAAGAAACCTAGCGCACTAGAGGTAAACATTATAAGAACTGTTATATATTTTTTTCAATATTACTAAAGAGTCATCTTGAGGTCCCTTCGTGAAAGCTATTATCGCGCTAAGTTTGCAACCATTTAGCCCCGGCGCGAAGCGCCGGGGCAATTTTGGCCGGGAAACGAGAGATTCCCACAGCCGGGAAGGTTCCTGAGAGGGTAGGGTATCGACATAAGTTCAAACTGAAATCCAAGTATCCAGCTTTTGGGGATCTTAGTTGGGAACCAATGAGATGCTAAATTCAAAATTTCAAGTCTCTATCACAACCGGAAGTTCCTCAGGCTGACTCAGCTTTTTGTGCCTTTTTTGGCGTCGAGGATTTCTGACTTTAGGTGGCGAGCATCGTAGGGAGACGTGCTATAGCTTATTCGATAGAGCGTACACGGTTGCCCGCCTAGAGACTTTTCAGAATTGTGAAAATCCTACTGGAAGGGTGCGAAAATCGCCTTCAAAGTTCGAAATGTTGACCCCTCTGGTGGTTCGGGAATATTTTCGGCTATCCAAGCTCTCAATGGAAAATCCAAGTTCCCACCGACCTACTGTAGACTAATGTTGACACGGCGAATCCAATGAGCCTAATTTCGAAAAGATTGGTCTCCATCTGTAGGTGCTGACGCCTTTCAAACATTTTCCCGCTCGAATTTATCCCTCTGTCTCCTCCTCCTCGCCTCTCTCTCAGGTCAGGTCAACGGCTGTAAACACGAGAATCGTCTCCATTTGTCAATACTCTGCCTACTATGAAATACAAAGTTCAAATTAATGTAAAACTTGTACCATTTTCGAAATCAGCATCGTACATTACCCATGGCTGCATGGTTTGCTGGGGTCGAACGGGCACTTTCTGTTTTGTACTATTGTACCCTCTGGGAGAGGAGAGGGCGGAGGAGGGAGTCGAAAGCTTCCGACCTGAGTTACTTTACATTTGCCCGGGGGATAATTCAATTATCTCGCGATACGATAAGACATAGAAAAGACCCCTAGCTTTGCAGATGCTTTCCCATCTCTACCCTTTCAATGCACTTAGTTGAAAACGCTAATAACACAAAGAAATAATTCGCTCCGCGCCAATAAAAGTCCCGAGATCCACCTTCCGTGGGAAGGTGGCGTCTCCTGGCTTTGCAAGCAAAGTCAACAGCTAAGTGAATTTTGGCGAAATTTCAATTCAATAAAAGGAGTGAGATCATAGTAATCACAACAATCAGTTCAATAAAAGTCCCGTGATCAACAGCCAAAAATTCACGCTCTATTTTTCAGACTTTTATTGAACTGATTGTTGTGATTACTATGATCTCACTCCTTTTATTGAATTGAAATTTCGCCAAAATTCACTTAGCTGTTGACTTTGCTTGCAAAGCCAGGAGACGCCACCTTCCCACGGAAGGTGGATTTTGGTTTGGTGATAGATTTTACTAGTTGAATTGGCGTTGCAGAGAGAGCTTAGTGATTGGAAGCAGCATCGATGATGATGTCAAACGTAGAACTAAAATACTTAACACTCAGAAGGTTTTTTGATCGTGTATTGATTCATGATTTATACAGGGTGCGGATTAAATATTGTCCCACTCATTTCTACTTATCTCGCGAACAAGTTAGAACCAAGATTCCAATTTGCACCTAAATATATCCCAGTGCATTGCATTTAACATATTAGTCTTAGGATTCGTACCTATGCCTAGCCGTATGGAATGAAGGCAAAAACAAATCATAAATTTTACTCGCTGCGCCGTTCACAATTGTAGATTTAAAAAGTTATCCCGAAGGTAACGAATATTGCAACTGCGATGAATATAAAGAGCAACTATTCCACTATATAGATATGACGAGTAATATGATGTAGGATCTCCGAATGGCTAGATACATGCATTTGATGACATGAACTCATGACTCATGACCATGCTCAACAGTGATGTTTCGAGATTTTTTATTTGAAATATTACTAACGCAATACAACCTTCCATATCTTTCAACCGGGCCGAGTTATCATATTTCCTTACATAAAATCGAATGGGAACGATGAATTAATGGCCGAAATAGGGTCTTCAAAATATTACTCATAGCGGTACTTTTCTGCATTATTCAACATATTCTGAACCAGAATATGTACACTCTACCGAATTGAATACATTTTCGCAATCAATATTGATGGAGTATCGCGCGAAACCTGCAATCATTACAATAGCTAACGAATTCGACAAATACGGTTTCTTAATCGTTAAAATATTTTTCGAGCGCCGTTCGAATTGCTATCCTTTACAAATATTTCACAAACAGTTCCGCAGTCTGAGAATATAATTGAACACATATTTGGGCTCGTGAATGGGTGTACTTCACAGCAAAGAAATAATGGAATCTGCATTTCATTTATCCTTGTAAAGCGACAAAAAGTATTTATCTGGTTCTTATGCCTAGAAAAGGCGTATTTTTCAAAAAAATATATTCTAGTTCGTATTCTTGAAAAGTTCGTATTCTTGAAAGATTTGAAGTATCTCGATCATATGTACATACTAACTACTTACATGCCTTAGCTACATATTTACAAAATTTGGGGATATGGCTCCTGCAAAGAGTGGAAATTATTAAGACTCTAAAGTGGGACAATATTTAATCCGCACCCTGTACATTGTTATGTTTGATTCAGGCCTACGAGCTGCGCTAATTGGTTTCATTTGAATTTTGTTTTTGCACACCAGAGTATACGTCTCCATTGTTCACTTCTCTGTGAGAACCACTTTGTGATAATTCTGAAACATACCATCAAACATACCGGAAATTTAAAATTTCAAGCTGCTCGGATCTTCTCTTCTCTTCTCCACTGTTGGTGACTAGAGCATCTCGAAGCGATGCTTTTTCAGCACATTTGATTACCCCAAAACGAGACTTTTAGAGAATCGACATTTTTTGGCTGTGCCGAATCTTGCTCGATTCTTAGGCAAACGTGCTTATATTTAGTCACACGAACACCGGTTGGGCATCCTTTATTATTATTTTGTTCCGTTAGAAGACAAGCAAATACTTAAGAGCTCGGTAAGACTCCAGGACAGGGCGGACATCGACTTCTCCGATTTTGATCAGAATTGTTTTTGGATATCCCCATGGGTCCTCATCACCAAATGGGGTACTATATGACTCATGGTCTTGAAACATAGAAATGCCGGGTTAGCAAATTTTGCGAATTCAAAATTCGGCAAAAATCAATGGCGAAATGTAGGTCCGAGGTTAGTGTGGTTTAATAACATACTACCCTAGGCAACAAAAACCCGTTAAATTTTGATGCTCGAATCCAATCGCAAACTGATTTTTCAATGTTGAAATATTAGTTTTTAATTATTTTAAATTTTAAAACAAAAAAGCGCTGCCCCTCATATAGCAAGTTTTGTAGAGCTTGAAATTCTGCATCGAATATAATTATTTCGAAAAAAATCTGCATAGCCATGTTTTGAGATAATCAGGCCTGATAATAAACTTTCGAAATAAATCTCACGGGTACCCTCGACTTTATACATATTTTGTAGAGCTCTTCGAACTGATCACTTTTCATGTTTATAGTTTTTCAAGTACTTCTTATTCTAGCGACTCATGACAACTCGAACATCTCATTTTCAAACATTTTTCAAAAATTGAGAAATGCTCTTTTCTAGCTGACATAAGTCGCTAGAATATGAAGTACGTTAGAAACGATAAAAATGAAAAGTGATCAGTTTGAAGAGCTCTACAAAATGAGTATAAAGTCGAGGGTACCCGTGAGTCGAGGGTATTTTTTTCGAAAGTTTATTTTCAGGCCTGATTATCTCAAAACATGGCAGAATTTCAAGTTCTACAAAACTCGCTATTCGCCGAGCAGCGCTTTTTTGTTTTAAATTTTATTAAAAACTAATTTTTCCAGAGGTGCGAGCTTGGATTACGGTAACGTGGTCTCGGCAGTGCAAGAAGCGGGGAGAATTTCAACATCGTTCAGACCGCCGGGCAGTAGGTTATCCCAAAAGACCAGGGATTTGTTGATTCGTAGGAGGGAACTAAAAATGGACGCGGTGGGGGTTCCTCGAGTGGAATGGTTACTTATCAACAGGGCGCTTAGGGAGTCGTTTAAAAACGACCGGGATAAATCCCTCCTTTCCTACGTAGACGAGGCCATTGCGCTTGGGAAAAGTTACAAAAGGGCAACTAGAAATTTAGCAATTGGGAGGGATAGAATTTCACGCATTAGGGACGGTAATGGGAACTTAGTCTTCACTCAAACGGGCATAGAGGAGGCATTCAAATCTTTCTACAATGCTCTCTATAGTGGGGATGGAGGGGTTGGATACCGCGAGGAGATAGCAAGGGATCCTTTCGTTCCCATCGTAGAAGCCGAAGTCGTTCAAATACTTCGGTATTTCAAATCAGGCAAAGCTCCGGGAAGGGATGGTATCACAGGTGAAATGCTCCGAGTGGGGGTAGATCAGTTAGTTCCCACTCTCACCAATCTCTTTAACAACATCATTTTGGGTTCTATTCCTCTGGGATTTGGGGATTCTCGCACAATTCTTCTACCAAAATCTGGGGATCCAACTCTTACAAAAAACTACAGACCTATTAGTCTGCTTACTGTTTTGCAGAAAGCGCTAACTGGGTTGCTCAACAAGAGGTATGGATCGGTACTGGATGGAAATAGAAGCTGGGAACAAATGGGATTCAGACGTGGTCATTCCACAGTTGACGCTATCCACACTCTAAAGTCTGTCATTGCTCACTGTGTCGACTATAGGCTACCGATCTATCTGCTTTTTGTAGACATTTCGAAGGCCTTTGACAGTGTATACACGGAAGCGGTGTTCAAGGCGATAGAGTTAGAAGGGATTCCCTCGGAAGTCGTTTCTTTCCTCGCAAGCCTTTCCCAGGAAAGTAGAAATGTGGTGGTGGTTAATGGCAAGGAGGTCAACATAAAGGTGGGAAGGGGTGTGCGACAAGGTGATTGTTTGTCACCTAGGCTATTCACTGCGGTTCTAGATATAGCACTCCGTCGGCTAAATTGGGCAAATAAGGGAGTAAGTATCAATGGTCGGTTTCTGTCCCATATTCTTTTTGCTGATGATGCCGTTCTCATTTCTCACGATGAACGACAGATTCAGACGATGGGAAGGGAATTAGAGAGTGTACTTGCTACAGTGGGATTGGGTCTCAATGGCGATAAAACTGTCGGAATGAGTTCCAAGCCTGATCCAAGGGATGTAAGAATAGGAGGAAAAGTAGTAAAATTGCAAGATAAGGTGGTCTACTTGGGAAGCGCAATCGCAGTCAGCGGAAATGATGACTGTGAAATCACCCGACGCATTCAAGCTGGTTTTGGTGCTTTCCACAAACACCGCACTTTTCTTATCAACAAGGGTATTCCAATGGCACATAAACGTCGGCTTTTCAACGGCTGCATACTTCCCGCTGTGGTTTACGGTTGTGAATGTTGGGCGCTGACCAAAGCACAAATGAATCGATTATCGGTGGCTCAAAGAAAAATGGAACGTTGGATGGTTGGCTGTACTGTGCTCGATCATGTCTCTAATGAGAGGTTGCGAGATTCAACTAGAGTTCAGGACTTCGTTCGCACTGCTCAGAAAAGGAAATGGTTTTGGTTGCATAAGATCGCGAATGATGATTGCCGGAAGTGGAGCCGATCTGTGATCGAATGGATTCCGCGGAGAAAGAGGAGCCGCGGCCGCCCAATCACGAGATGGAGCGACTCTTTCCGCAAAGCAACAGGCCCAAATTTTCTCAATCAAGCACGAAGCTCTAACTGGAACACCATGCACATCAGAGCTCTCGCCTGATCTCCCGAGAATCTAATGACCTCTAGATAAATGTGTTAAAATCAAATCAAAAAAAAGCGCCCATTGCAAATATTGCAGAATAGCGCCCATTGCAAATATTGCAGAATAGCGCCCATTGCAAATATTGCAGAATAGCGCTCATTGCAAATATTGCAGAATAGCGCCCATTGCAAATATTGCAGAATAGCGCCCATTGCAAATATTGCAGAATAGCGCCCATTGCAAATATTGCAGAATAGCGCCCATTGCAAATATTGCAGAATAGCGCCCATTGCAAATATTGCAGAATAGCGCCCATTGCAAATATTGCAGAATAGCGCCCATTGCAAATATTGCAGAATAGCGCCCATTGCAAATATTGCAGAATAGCGTCAAAAGTAACTTGGAAGATTTTCGATTGTTCGGAATTTTACAATTTTTTATACTTGGAAAACGATGTTTCCATGAATATATTGCATTAGAATTGTTGCAACCACAATTGTTTAGGCATTATTGATATATGAACTATTTATGGTTACCAGGCGATCTGCAGCAACGCAGTGCCTACTTTATCTTAGCTAGGTATCCGGCAGTCAATACTTGCCTACAATAAAGTCCCTTATTAGACATGGTACAACGCAAAATAGATTTTGAGTTTACCTTGTCGCGTTACAAAAATGTGAAATTTCCATTTTTGGAGTTTGTGATCTCATATTTCCCTACAGACACGTCAAATCGATAAACCAGTAGTAGTTTGTGAAACATGAGACCTAGGGGTATACATGCACAAAGCAGGACCAAGGGGTTCTTATTCCGGGGGGGCCGCATGTCCGGGGGGTTGCCATTATGGTCGATTTTTACCGATCGGGCCTCTTAAGAGAAACTTTTTGAGTGAGTGAACATCTTGTGAGGCGCAACAGGCCATCTGGTGACGAGGAAGGCTACTGTGCAATCGAAGTAGTTGGATGATTACGCCTTCAAGGATATAACCTGAATATCAAAATAAGGAATATGAAGCTATTATTTTTGAATTTTGAACATTCATTCCCCTTGCACTTGTTCTTCTTCGCTTTCTTCTCTCTGATGCGTATCGATTCGACGTGCATCATCTGGTGTTATGGGACTCGATGCTCTTCGAGGATGATTCACTGCGGATTGTGAGTCGAAACGTCCAAATTGCACGGATTTTGGGGTTTCCATCCATGAATATATTACAATAGAATTGTTGCAACCACAATTGTTTGGGCATTATTGATCTATGAACTATTTATGGTGGTCACCAGGAGATCTGCAGCAACACAGTGCCTAATTTATCTTAGCTAGGTATCCGGCAGTCAATACTAGTCTCTAATAAAGTCCAATAAAAACTATCAACCACTCGATTCAATGTCGATATCAAAACCCACTAATTTAGCACTCCCAATCATAGGCGACTAAGGTACGTTCCTCATATTTTCATGGCCAATCAAAAATCGAAAGACGTTTCCTTCGTCAACCCCTGATAGAAGAACTAAAAATATAACATGCGACTATCGTAATCATCTCAGTTACACTATTACAATAATCATATTCAATATGTGACCATTACAATGGTATAGATTACTAAAGCAATCGAATTGCAAGTTCTGGGTATTGGTTTTTATAGGAAAACACATGACCAGCTATGATCGTGTCAACTGTAATTCGAGTATTTTATATTTTTATGACACACCTGAAACCCCACCTTCATTGTTATAAATTGATTCTAATTTTGTAATTCTTTCTTTGCAGTACTAGAAAAGTTATTGTATTATGCGGCATGAAGCATTTAATCAATTGTATTATTTTGAGTCGCGAGCGATGTTGGGAGGTGGCTACCACTGGCCGAAGAAACATCACCAAATGGAGTACTTATTGTAGAACGAGACAATCGAAAATAATTGGTTTGGGCTCGATGAAGTTGTCGGAATTCAGAGTTTGTTTGGTCACTAATTCTACCTGATGAGTTGGTGTTGCAGCATGAGATCATAAGCTCATCGATTGATTGAAGCGTCGATGAAGAGACTTAACGTAGAACTAAAATATTGCTCAACACTGACAAATCATTTTGGATTCATGATTGTATACTGGTTTTGGATTGACTCTTTTTTTTACACAAAATGCAGCAGGCCCACGGGTCATGTTTATCGATTTCATAGGAAATTTGCTTTTGTACATCGGCGGGCTAACTCTCTTTGTTCAATTCTCCTTTAGAGCGAAGGTGCAGTAGTTCTGAAACACAACTTCAAATGCCTGTGAAACACTCTGACGCGCTCGAACGAGCAGCGAATGAGAAGCACCTGCGCTCAAATCTGAAATTGAATTTTCTTATCTTCTCGACTGCTCCAAACAAGCAAACAACGTATCGAAGACTCCAATATCAGGTGTACTATTATTTTAGTATTATTTTATCCCGTACAATGTCAAAGTATCCACATGAACATGGCAACTGAATTTAGACGTGTATGTGAAATAGCGAAATTTCAAGGAGATGATCAATTTGCGTCAGCTTTTATTTTTTTACTGACATTATAGGAACAGGCGTACTGACATAAGATGACATCATGTAGTACTATCGTGGCTGAATTGCAGAGAATACCCTGGTTGTACGGAATTTAGATATGCGTCAGCTTTTCTTTTCAATAGTTTTGTGTGAGCTGGCAATATCACAAGTGTGGTCCATATTATTCCCAGTATTTTACATGGACGTTCGTAAAAAATGTTTGGATATTAGTGTAACGGGTGAGATGATGTAGCAGAAATATCCCATAACTTAAGAGACGGTAAGAAGAATGAAGACTAGGAAGTTGGATCTAAAAGTAGTGCTCCAAGTGATTTTCATCGGATTTATGTTTTTGTCACTCAAAAGATTCGCTAATTGCTGGAGCTTTTTGAGATAGAATTTGTAATAATTGTGAAACACAACATCACATATGAATGAAATTTCTGATCTAGGTTGTGCATCGAATAACGAGTGAGAAGAAGCTACTCTCCCGTCTCCAATTTTCTTTTTTTTTTCTATTCTCGGCTGATGCAGACTAAGTTCAACGATATTTGCATGTTATTATCTTTCTCATGGTAATCTAGTAGTTGCACTAGTGTGGTCCTTCATTCGATTTGGTTGTGTTTGTTGTCAAGTAGGCGATGTGATGTTATGCGTGCAATCGGTTGATACTCGGAAAGACGTGACAACTGAATTTCAGCAACCTAGGAATACGGTAACGAGATATTAGGTTGTTGCAAAAGTCTTGTGGTTTTTTGTGTCAGTACTTTGAACGATCATAACTCGCGTGTCTCAAATCTCAATGGCCAACAAACGTGGCGTTGTTTAGGGATATGCTTGAACTTTGCTCACGTATATTTCAATCAAACCGATCATGCAACCAACGCAAGCAATTATGGTTCACGCAATTGCAAAAAAATCACAAAATTTAAATTTAAATTTTTTTATCTAGATATTTGAAGGGGAAATTCATGAAACAACTTCATAATGTTGGGTGAGAAGTACCATTGATGTTCTTTCAAAAAATAGGTTAGACATGTCATGTGAGTGGGTTTGAACCAAATTACATGATAGCAAAAATATGAGCAGACCCAGGCTGCATGTGACTTGTACCTGCTTTTCTAAATGGAAGACCAATCATACAGGCTCCGTCATGTGTGCGCTGTACGCACCCACGAAGAGGCTATATCCTCATAAGAAATATTAGCGCCTGCTTGTTTCCCCTTTCAGAAAATCTGAATTCCTCAATTTTCAGAAATATGCAAAATGAACACAGAAATGCAACATGCAGTGATTTTGCAGATAAACTCATTCCTCGAAATGATCTAACTTCCAGCAACCATAATAAAAAGTATGTATAGGGTAAAGGTGGGAGCTTCATTAAACCACCATGAATTGAGCATTCATGCTTCAGAGGAAACATAATATTGAAAAATGTTGCGTTTTCGATGGATAAATTTTCGTAGTTTTAACTGGATCCTGTTCTCGCCTCTCTGATTGGGCAATGATGATAGGGTGCGCATATGTAAGAGTATGCAAGGCCTCATTAGTAATCAATATCCCGAAGTTCATCTATCAATCCAACAGGAAGATGGAAGGCAAAATATTAAAATTCCACAGGACTTTTGCAACAACCTAATATTTCCAGACATAGGTGTCCACGCCGGCGGCGTGCGCACCGCCTCACATGTGAGGCGGTGCGCAAGGCATGTATAGGGGTCATGGAAAAATCGATTTGTAAGTCATGGTAGGTCAAGACTAAGTACCGTACCCAATCGATAGTACAGTACCAGTAGATACCGTATATCACTACCGTAACCCGCTATTATCGCGAACTGAGTTTATTTTCAAAAAATTAAAGTACCGTACCCAATCGACTCTACAGTACTCCCAGATACCGTATACCACTACCGTAACCCACGATTATCGCAAACTAACTTTATTTTTAAAAAGCCCCGGCACCGTGTCCATTCGATTATACAGTACTCAACTATCGTAACCCAGTTCCTTGGGTCAGATCCAGTTCCTTGAGTCAAACATTTTTCAAAAAAAATCAAACGTTTTTCTAAAAATCCAAAATCGGTCATAAAATGATTCTACAGTAATGAGATATATGTTACGATACTTTACAATAATTTAATGATCGATGTTGGATTTTTAGAAAAATGTTGGACACAAAGAACTGGATCTGACCCAAGGAACTGGGTTAAGGTAGTTACTTGGGTACTGTAGAATCGATTGGGCACGGTCCCAGGGCTTTTAAAAAATAAAGTTAGTTTGCGATAATCGTGGATTACGGTAGTGGTATACGGTATCTACTGGTACTGTACTATCGATTGGGTACGGTACTTAGTCGTGACCTACCATGACTTACAAATCGATTTTTCCATGACCCCCTATACATGCCTTGCGCACCGCCCCCCCCCCCTCGCCGCCTTTTCTGGACACCTATGTTTCCAGACCATCATCTCAGATCCCTTCGTGGAGCTGTCCAGCAGCTCCATCTCGGCTATTAGGATTAGTTGCGGTACATGCATTAATTGATTTGTGTGGTAATTACGGAATTACATCAAGTACTGGATTTAGCAGGATAATTTAGTTGTTGGTCGACAGTTTGGTTGTTGATATTACCTGATGAGTTGGAGTTGCAGAAAGTGATCATAAACTCAGCGATGGAAATAAAAGTCGATGAGGAATCCAAACGTAGATCTAGAAAAAAAAAATATTATTCAGCACAATCTGCAATTGTTGTACGCTCTGTGAGTTTGAGTATTTGTGAAGCACAATTCGGGGTGTGTATCGAACAACGAGAGATAAGAAGCTGTGCACCCGCCTCAATTTTATTTTATTTTCTCTTCTCAGCTTCTGCAGACAAGGTAAACACGTAGATGAAACTTCGCCACGCTAAGCATCCAAAGGCGTATCTAATTGAAACGACGGAGCTGTGGGCCCGGTATCATCATTACATAGATGGATAGTGAAGAGTATATTATGATGGATACAACGTTAAATGAATGAGAAAAAAATGGGGAACATTTACAAGACTGTTTTGTAGTTCAATTCATTTTGCTCCTTTTGAAAGTATGTTTCACGGTATGTTCAATTTCCGTAAAGGTGGTGGTGAGCAGTGATAGTGCATCTCCTACGTCTGCAAAACAATACAAGTCGTTCGCCACGCCAATGATGAATCCTCGAATTGCTTCTGGTCGAAGATAGTCACGAAATTTGATAGCGATAAAAGAGAGAAGAGGTAGGTCTGCAGGTGGAATTCAATAATGAGTTAGCACCACTCGCCAGTGCAGAAAGAGCATGAACGGTCGTTGAACTATCGGTAAACTACATTTCCAACTGTATCATAAATATTCTATCAGGTTGGTCGGAAAGTTTTTGTATATGGATTTGTTTTAACACTGCTCGTCCCTAATGCACTTTGGATTTCCACCTTTCTAGTGAATAACAAACAGTGAGGGGCCGTCATGGTAAGCAACTCCCCATTCCATATTTCGTGACTATCTTCGACCAGAAGCAATTCGAGGATTCATCATTGCATATCGTGAGCCATAGTATTTCACTTTCCAGAATATATAAAAATAGAAGCACCGTTTTAATTAATTGGAAACATTTGGAAGTGCTTTTTAACAAGACTATTTTGAAAGGAATTGTCTTCGTGACAAGTCGATGTGCCATGCATGTAACTAGTAGCCGGCAAACGTGAATTGAGAGTGTGTTGAGAAATTAATTTGCTGACACAGCAATTCAGAAAAAAATATCTTTCGTGCGGGTCATTTGGTTTTTACAAATTCTATGAAACACCAACGCTCGTAGCTAGTTAGAACTATCTATTTGTTCTGCTATAACACTTGAAAATAGAAAATTTTACTTTCGTTTCATTATCGAACATCTTTATTCAGATAGCTAGAGTAATGAAGCAACTCGTAGCTGAGATATGGATTTCTCAAACATAATTTCATCTCGAATCTTATTCATTAAATGTTTCCACTCGGCTGATTTTTTATGAAATTATCATATTGTAAATTCATCGTTCTTTCGTCTCCTCTCTACTCCGTGCTTATTCTACTTTTACCCTTCATCTTCTTTTTCCTTTCCCTCACCTATAATCCGAGCAGTTACTTCAGCGACCTATGTGAAGAATGATTGCAGATTTAACCGGAATTATGTCTGTAGACCAACATCCAGCATACAATTGTGTAACTCTCAGTGAGAGCAAAATTAGTAATAATGGCGAAACACAATATGGAATGTTGGTTAAATTTTTCATTCAGGGTTTCATGAGACCTCGAGGAATGAGGGCGAGGAAGCAGTGCACCCATCCCAGCTCGATTTATAGGTGTTCGCGAAACAGTGAAATTAGGTGGGGAAATAAATTTCACGATTAAAAAAAGTATTTGCATAATTTTCTTAATAACTATTGGGGTGTCCGGAAAGTTCGTATAATGCTTCGGAAAAAAGTCAGTTCGCGATCAAATGCAGTGTCAACAATGTATTGCATCATTCTGACGTTGAGTAGTGAGAGGATTTAATCAGTCTCCTAGTTGCTACATTGATTCTTGTGATGGACTCCCATCTCTACCTCCGAGCAGTTTTACTTCATTACTACCGTCTTGGCCGATCCGTGAAGGAGGCCCACTCTGCCCTGGCCCAGTCAGAAGGAGCTGACCCCCCTCCATACCCTTCTGCTATAAGTGGTTCTCCCGCTTCAAGAAAGGGGAGTTTGGTCTCGATGATCAACCCCGCTCTGGACGCCCTCCCTCCCTCGATCAGCCTCTCGTTCTCCGCACACTGAAGCGCAAGCCCATGGCCAGTGTGCGTGAGTTGACGAAGGATACTGATACTCCCAGATCAACGGTGTCCGATATCCTCCATCGATCTGGGAAGAAGCCGAAACTCCCACAAGTGATTCCCCATGACCTCTCCCCGAACAGCTGAAAAATCGTGTTCAAGTCTGTCGGGAATTACTCCATCGTAGATCCAATCTTCGATGGGTCAATTCCATCATCGCTACAGATGAGAAATGGATCACGTACGATAACCCTGTGAGGAGACTGCAATGGGTGGATGCAGATGAGAAGCCCGCCCGTCCCGAAGAAGGAAGAGCACGGAAAGAAGGAATTCCTCTGCTTCTTCTTCTCAGTGCTCGGTCCCATCTACTGGGAGATCCTCGCCCCTGGCACCAGCATCAATGCCGACCTCTTCTCTGAACAACTGGAAGATGTCGCGATCAGAGTCTCTCCCAGACTCCTGAACCAGGGCAAAATTCTTCTTCTGATGGACAATGCTCGCCCACATCGAGCGAAGATGACCCAGAAGAAAATGGACGAGCTGAAGATCGAGAGGATTCCCCATCCACCGTATTCCCCGGATCTCTCCCCATGCGACTACCACTGCTTCCGCTCTCTCTCTCTGACTTCTGCAAAGGAAAGAAGTTCAAGAATCGAAATGAAGTTGTGAGGGCTTTCGTGAACTGGGCGGTCTCGAAGAAACCCGCATTCTGGAAGAGAGGAATCGAGACCCTGCCCAATCGCTGGAAAGAGGTAGTGAGAAAGAAGGGGGCATACATTGGTCACTGAGAATTGTAAAGCATTGAATAAAAAATAAAAACAAACAATTATACGAACTTTCCGGACACCCCAATACATGCCATTCCAGACTTTCTTTCCCCTCTCCACCATGTGATTGCTGCAAAAACAACAATCGCAGCAAGGTATGATGCGAATTTGTGGTGAGGATGGGCTTGATATGTTTTCTCTGTCATCCGTCATCGAGCTTGGATTGCTAAAAATTCGTGCCAATGAGAAAGTGTGATGGAATTGTATGTTTCATGATTTCTAAATATCGCAGTATGGTTCCTAATTCTAGTGGGTAGATGTCATCCTTGAAAAAAATACACAATAATCATCTACTGACGACGACAACTTCCCTTACTCAAGTAGTTGCTTACTCGTTGCACGCACTGCACATATAATCTGTCTAATTTTTCCCGTTAATTGTTTATTCATTGATTTTTCAAAATGAATCTATCATGTGAAAATAGCACGATGTTTTTGACGGAAAGTGATAAAAGTACGCGAATAGGGTTTCCGAAGTAGAATTTCATGATGATTGCGTCTATCCACTTTATTTTTCAAGAATTAATTAAAACGGGTTCTCTGTAAGAATGGGAGAGGGGTGGCACAATGCTTCAAAATGATCGTATCGAGCTGTAACTTGGAGGAGGTAATGTATATGAGTAGGAAACACTTCCACATAAAAAGTAGGTCAATAGCTCAACTTTTTGACCTACCTAAAAAATCAAAGATACGGCCACATGTTATATACCATTCGAAAGAGCATCAAAAGTTATGCATACATTTCGCATTTCATCGAGTTTCATGCAAATTGACGTCCTCTGTGCATGAAAACGTCATTACTTTTAAGGTTTTTGATTTTTATCGATGCAAAGATGTAATTTCCTATTTCCAATTTTATGACCAGTAGATGCGCCGTGAATTTTTACATAAGAGACAAATTTTCAATGCAAGAAACTCGTTACTCCTAGTGGTCATATCATGCATTTTCTAACAAAAATCATATGCGTCTGACCGCGCGCTTTCCGGAGCGAGACGGGAAATGAGAGAAAGTTGGATGATGGTGGATTGTTTTAGATATGTTCCAGTGAATATTTAATAATTGACTGATTAGACAATTTTAAATAGTCACTGAAACATATTTTAAAGCTGTGCGATTCGAACCCACGTTACGATTTTTTTGTTAGAAAATGCATGATATTGGGGTGTCCGGAAAGTTCGTATAATGCTTCGGAAAAACATCTATTCGGAGACGAAAAATTTAAAAGTAAAAATTGAATTGGCCTCACCCTGCTTCACTCTCCCCTTTCTTTCAGTCGCGCGCTGCTCCGCTTTCACTGCAGAAGAGAAGTCTGAAATGATGTGCCTTCCAATAATATCACTTGTTTTAAACTCAATGAGGAGGTGCATCAACGGATCAATGATAGGCTCTCACCAATGCACCAGAGCGCGCACTCATGCAAACCTGGGCAGAAAGCTTAGTTATTATCAGTAGCCAAAAAGTAGGCCGAAAATGGCATAACATGCCCCGTGTTTGGAGTTCGGAATTTTGAAAATATAGAAAACGTGCCCATATTTCAGCAATTTTTTTTGACAAATTTGGGAAAAAACGTACTCAGGTTCAGAGATTTTTATTTGAGATCTGAGATCATGTCAAGTTGTCAAGATGCTTGAGACCTATACTTTCGACCACTGGTTATTATTTGTAGTAATGGATAACTACAAATCGCGAACACGCACTGAGAATTTCACCAACCTATTGCTACTGCTTGAAACACAATGCCGGTGGCTGCGTTTTTCGTCTCTCATCGTAAATATACTCGTCTCCCTCTAATCCTCATCCCTGTCGATGTCCACTTCCGTCTCCTGCCCATCATCTGTGTCCGAATCCACATCCGTCCTCACGTTTCTGAGTTTCACAGTACAATCAAATGCCGACCCAATACTCTCATTTCGGCACTTCTTGGATAATTGGCCCACCCTCCACCCTCCTCCACCTCACTCATTCCTAGGTATAATTGCCTGATTTTCGGTCACACAATACCTTTGTGATGGGAAGGAAGAGAGGAGGTGGGCCAAATATCAAAGAAGTGCCGTCGTTTCAATAGTTCAGACAAATTACCTCTGGTAGCTGTCGATGATGCCTCCGCCTCGATAGGTGACGTCATACCCAGGGTACTTGCAGGCGATACTATAACGAATGCGCCATTATAGGACTGAAAAGAGATGTACTCTCCGTTTATTTATATAAAACTGATCAGGCATATACCGTAGAAACGGATTAGATGATAGTTTTCATCGTGATAATCCCGTGAGGTAAAAAGGAAGACAGAATTTATAGTCTCAATGTCACACGAATCTTAGTCATGTAATGGCAAGTTATGGAGCGAATGTTCATGACCCCACGATGTGGATTTTTCTAGAGAGAAATTTAGAGCGAGATTGCTCTCTATGGTGGCAACGGTTAATGATCTCGTATTGTAACTTACATCTTGCGAGCGGTCGAATCCAGTTCTGTCTCGTACTTATGGTAGAGGAAGAGCACCTGAAGAGATACTGTAACAAAAGGAATGATATCGACGTAAGTACGGTATCGGAAAATGAGTATGCAAAGGACGTAAAGGCGTGCTGCTTGCGTAGTATAACTGATCCGATCGTCAGATTGTGTACAATGAAGAGATCATAACTCTTGCAGAGCGCCGCAACGACTAATTGCAAATTTTGTTAATTGATGGCTAATTGCTAATTGCGAATTGCGAATTTTGCGAATAATTGCGAATTTTGAACGCCGCCCCCATCAGTCAGCGCCTAATAATATACGTGTATTAATTTTAAAAAATTTTTTTATAGCTTTGAAAAAAACCGTCTATCAGAGCGAAGAGGATTGTAAGTATGGTATATGACAATAGTGAAACTCCACAGCAACTGGGATAGAAACGGCAAGTCTCGACGGGTTTTGCACATACATTACTCCCGCAATATTATTCAGGATACGAGAGATTAGAGAGACTATCAAGTGCGGAAAAGAATCATCTTCTTACGAAATCTATCTTCAGAACATGTGTTTTTTGTTTCCCATTGCAATTCCCTGATTGTCCGATTGCACTCCTACAATGCCAGTAATGCGGACTCTAGCAAATATTTTTCTCAGGAGTTTTAAAGATCCCATTCAACTGTCTGATCAGAGTTCCGCGAATCAACGCGATTATATTGTCATTCTGCAGCGCCTTTCCATCGGGGAGAACGTTAACAATAAAAAAATGGTCACGTTGCATTACATCGAGCAGAGAAAGGAGGCGATCAACTGAGATATCAATCGATTTTTCAGTTGACAATAGGTCAAACGAGTAATCGACAGCGTTACAACTCAGGACACCCCGATGATTTGCACTCAATCTACCTTGTAAAATTCCTTTGCGAGGGATGAATGTGATCGTGGCCATCTTCTGAAAATTTTCGACTGACTTATGCAATTTTCTCGGTCAAAATTCTGCAGATGGCATTGATTCGATTATTTTATTGGCAAGAGCAAAGAGATTATTGCATCGCCAAGAGAAGCTTGATCAGCGATCAGCAAATCAACTCAGTCATAAGGCCATGCTGCAGCACCACTTCACCATGGATGAGATGACAATACACTAAGAACGATTACCACTACCTCACAATTCAAGGACAACGGAAAGATAATAAATTGATTTTCTGGGCAGACAGTGCAAGAGAGCATGCGAATTGAAGAGTAAGAAAACTGCCCTCCATTATTCTAGTCACCTTCTTCCGGTGTTCTCGACCTTGCCACGCGCCGGCCCCTACTGCTCGTCCTTCATTACTTGCAATTAAAATATTAACAATTGTAAATTTAAATAAATCATTAAGTAAATCCTCGTTGAGAATAAATTTGTATTAAACAATCTGACATAAGGTAATTGCGTCGAAGGGGACTGCAAGTTTGATATCGCAGGGGGGGAACACCACACCACCAGGGAGAAAACGAATTTGTTATGCTAATCAGCAATCGCGGCTATGCATTTGATTTGTGGTTTTTTTTAATGAAGAACAATCGGGAATATCAATGATCTGCAATTCTACCCAGCAGTATAGAAAAGTTGCAGCACTGCTCCACCGGGAAGAAAACCAATTCCATGGTGGTAGCAATAGTCAAGCTTTCAAGACAAATAGAATAAGGGCATCAATAAATCATTTTTCAAGATAGCGTAAGTCAAAAAAGCAATGAACTATCGTAATTACCCAGCCGTTGCCTCTCCATATCGATTGCATACACTTAATCGGCCTGCAGTTTCCAGAACCGGCAGATACACAAGGTAAACCTATGCGGTTGTTCGTTCCAGCTAGCAATTATGTAGCCGAGAAGCAGAAACACTTCAGTATCTTGAGCGCGCCAGTTGATAGTACAAAATAATACTCACTTCGTTCCGGTATTCTCGATCTGGCCGCTCGCCGTCTGTCAACACCTGTAGAATGAATACAATGAATAATCAAATAGCTAAGTAATTAAACAATTATTGATTAAATGTCCCCAAAAATAATTGTATTCCTGTCAAGGACGAAGCACGAAATATTACTGCGAAGCGGATTGGAAGTACGATATGATAGCGGTGACTCGCGGCGAGAACCTGGACAGCAATAGCTGATCAAGCGAAATAAAAAAGAGGAGATGATCAATGCTAAAACTATTAGCAGGATATGGTAGTCCAGACGAGTCATGATTCTATTGCTCAGCTAATACACCGTGAGGTATTGCCTCGTTACGTTCAATGCACACAATAAATACTCATTGACACGATGACAAGATACGAATGATGCACGGCCTTTTGAATTATCGCCTCATCGAGTAACAATTGAGCAGAGTCGCAAAGAAAGTTCAGTTCCTAGATCTTTTCCACCGAAAATAAAAATCCCACATTAATCTGTCCCATGTCATAATGGATTGATTAGCAAGGAATTATCCTAATTAAGCATGCTACCTCGCCGGTCTGACATTTCATCAGAAAATCGTGGTTCATCAAGCAAAAAAAATAAGCACCAAATACCGTAACCAATAGATATTCTAGTACCCCACAAACTACTTTATCCAAGTAATATGAGCATCAATTTGTTACGGCATTTGGTGCTTATCTAACCATGATTTTTCACATAAATTTTCATTTTTAGACCATGAACCCCTGAACTTTTTAGAATACGTGGATATGGAGTGAAAATCAAGATCGCCTAGTTAGAGGATCTAATCAGAGTGATTTAGTGCAGCACTTACTAGTAACGATGAAAAACTCCCAAGATGCTAGCTCAAATATCCGACGAATGGTGATCCGATGGGCTTTTGTCGGTTGGGCGTATGTCACCCCCCCCCCCTAAAACTCCATACATTGCGTTATCGCTTTTACCATCGTGTTATCAAAAGATAGATTATTTATTTTGAAACATCAGAGTGGGATGGATCAGTTATCCGCGCATTAACTCAACCATATGACCATGCTGCAGCACAATTTCACCGGGGAGGAAGAACGCGAATCCCTCTGGGAACGATTGCAACGCTCTCTCTACTATTCAGGAAGAACCGCAGAAAAAAACAATTATATGTTCTGTGCGTCAGGGTAGACAAAAAAGAAAAGTCTCTCATTATAGGAACTGGGAGATGGCCATGTCACCTCCCCCCCCCCTTCATAGATCACTAATCAGGTTCTCTCCATAATACACACTCTCTCACCGGATAGACAGATCGATAGAGCGAGTGACATGGAGAGAGTTAGAGGATTAGATTATTACTCTCATACCCTTCTTCCCTTCTCCTGCTGGATTTCTCACAGATTTTTTCGCACTTGAACATAGTAGAAATCGCGCTTTCAAGTCAAATAGGATAGCACGGATCTCCTGTAAAAACGCAGGAAAATGATATTCGCAGGAAAAAGCACAATTTTTTTCGCAGATTTACTATGCATTTTTAGGTTCACGACCGGCATTTCTAGCTTTGTCCAACGTTTTGTTAATACTCGTCAGTTACTGTGGAAAAAAATCTCTCCAACCATAATTGTCCGCTCTTGATTCATGCACCCGTCCCTCACCTCTCCTTCAGCTGCTTCAGGCGCTGCAGCTGCATCCGAATCGAACTTTCTTCCCCCAACAGCTTGAGCAGTCGAATCAGTATCCGCTGACCATGAGAATCCTTCATCATCACCCATTTCCAAATGATCTATTAAAGGAGGTGCAAAGCGAAAAGCATTCATATGCACGGCCTAGATCTCCCCAACGATAATAAGCTCCGAAATTTTCACATTGATATCTCCATTACGAACAGAGATATCGGTAGTTGGCGGGGAGCCAAATCAGGGAAAGCTCAGGCAACGAGCGAGAGAGCACACGACTTGAAGAGTGTGCTCCTCTAATTGAAACATATTTCAACCGGGCGCGCGTTTGCCTTTACTCCTCCTTTAAGAAAACACGAAAGCGATAAAGCTGCGTAAATTTTTCTCAAAATCATCTAGAATAATGGGAGAATACTGCCTAGTTATTGTATATTACCAAAGTGTTGTCATTACTGTAACTAACCTCTTGCTCCCTGTCTCTGTTCTTTTCGACCGATCCGAATGGTACTACCCCGATTTATAAAATTAATTTTGGAAATTTCATTTTGTAAACGAATTTTTCGTAAAAATAAAATTTAGAAAAAAATATCTGGAAATTTTCCATTTGGAAAAAAACAATTATGGAAAAAATAAATTGGAAACAAATTTTTAGAAATGCCCATTTTGGAGATTTTTCCTCTGGTTACGGTATTTTTCGCTGCATCGAGAGAACCACGAAATAGAACGATTAAATTCAAACATTGATTTTGCATTATTTTGCATATTTTCTTTCATTAATTATTAGTATTGTTAATTACAATAATAATATAATAAAGGAAAATAATGCTATGCTTCTAATTTGTTGGTAAATGACGAAAATGCTAGATAGGTTACGGTAGTTGCTCCGCTCGGCTACAGTACTACCGGTCATGGAAAAATTTCCAAAATGGGCATTTCCAAAATGTGAAATTCTGAATTTTATTTAGGGACAGCAGAGTGCGGTCATTTGAGGTTTCAAGGGTACAGTATCCAGATATCTCGACATATGCACCCAAAGTTTGCGATTACAATCCTTTTTTGAACTTTTGAAATCTTTTTCAGTTGTTTTCAACACTTTATTTTTGACACAGATAATTTTTGACACAGAGAATTTTTTTCTTGGCCGAATGAATTCTCCCTATATAAATTATCTTCCCACATCATTTTGACCACTTTCGTATAATGCGATTCATAGCCAATTTAGGAGAGTATGTTTCCAGTGTGCACTCTTTCGATCGATAATTGCCTTGCTCCCCTTAATTGCCTTGCCTTGCTCCGACCTTAAATTTTGCAAGTGGTAGAACGCTATGACTCTATAGTACACATTTCGGCGTCGCGAGTGTATCGGACAAGCGGACCAATTTTAAATATCTTGATTTGAAGGCTCCAAACACGCGATTTTGGAAACGTTCATTTTACTTGGTCCCTATGTCATTCCACATTGTCAAATCATGATGGCGATACTTAACGTGCCTGTTAAAATTATATTAAAACATATTTTCATATATTTTAAATTCAAAAATGAAGAAAATTAAATAATGAAATATGCGAAGATAAAAAGTCAGTTGCTGATTAGGTCAAGGTTAAGGCGGAGGGGTACTGTACCTTAGCCTCAGCGCTAATTTTGTTAATTCGCATAATTAAGTTATTTCGCAAACATTATTTGTTGTCGAAATCGTATCGGCAGCTCATGAACCATCGGATTCTATGCGCATTTTATTTTAGAAGCATTTTGAAGAAACCCGCCTGCTCTCCCTAATTATATTTTCCATTTCTTGATTTTCCAAACAAATAATTTCCATAATTTTTATTCTAAATATTTTTTTCCAAAATTTGCATTTACGAAATGAAATTTACATTTCGGGGTAAAACCATCCGAATGATCGGAATCAAAAGAATCTGGAATTCATTGAAGAGTAAAAAGTGTCAACACTATTGGGTAACTTTAACTTTTGCATCAGTACTCTCAAGATCAATGAACGACCAGACGATCAGTTCACTGATGAACAACATGTGAGACAAGACTTCACCGAGTGGTACGACACTCTGTCATTCGATTCGTTTTATGTATGTAACCTAAAAAAATTAAGAGACCATCCACGAGAGACCGGAACAAGTCACGGACGGTCGAAATTCAAATAATTCTCAAACTTTTTTCCTGAAGTGGTACTCCCAAATGCTGATTGCCATGGCATAGGGTTGGCATTTTGAATCCTCGCGCGCCGCTCGATCGGTGAGAAATGAGAGTCGAATGAATCAGGAATGAATTGTTCCCTTTATTGCGAGGAGTCAATTGAATCTCTGCGAGGATTCAAGTGAATCCCGCAAAGATTCAATTGAATCTTTAGGCGATAAAAGATTTAGTTTTAGGAGCTGTTTATCGTCAAAGGTACATATCGACTCCTTTTTCGAAGGCGGTCTTTTTTATTTTTAATTATAATTTTGTCATTTTTTAATAATTTTGTTATGTTGCACAGGAGATACAACTGTTAAATCCCAATTTCACTCCAAAAGATTCGACAATGTAAGATCTTATCAAAAATTATTATTAATCAACCAAAAAAATTTTAAAAAAATAATAATTTAAATGATTTCATAAACTAATAATTCAACATTTTGTTTTAGTAATGCTCATTTTTCAATCGATAGTTTTTTATCTTCATAAGAAATTCATGAGAAGTCAGATTTTTCTTTTCTTTGAAGATCCATCGGTATTTAGTTTTTTGGGTCCGGCTCTCTTCGAAGAACTCTTTGTGGAATTGACTTTCGACGACGATTCACGAGAAAATTGCGTTTTGTTTCTCGAAGCTCGGGTGACGTCACTCTTAGATTGGATAAGCACTTGTTTCATTTTCTCACGAATCTCATTCTCTTCCTCTTCATCGAGCTCCCAATCAGAATCTTCAGTCCCAGCATAGTCTTACTCCGGAAAATTTGCGAAATCTAAGCCATCGCCATTTACAGAATCTCCTTCCGGCTTGTTTAATCTGTCAGAAATGTGCGAGAAAAGTTGCGTAAAAAGTTGCGTAAAAAGTTCGCGAACTTCTGATTCTCTCCTGTTCGTGTACTCTCTCTCTTTCTCTAACCAGGTCGTTGAAAAGTTCACGAACTTTTCGACGAACTATGTTCGAAAATCATACTTTTCTTTTGTTTTACTTATTTTTATAAACTATTTTTGCTTTTAACTTATGACTTCTTATAATGACAACCTTCCCTTAGCTGGAATAGCTTCAGAATACAGCGTAGTGAAAGTAAACAGGGTTGGAGTATTTTTTTCGAAAATGGGTCACCACTTTCCCCACCCTGTAATGTCAAGCTATTCCATCAGAGGGAAGGTTGTTCTTATAAGCAGTCATAAGTTGAAAGCAAAAATAATTGATAAAAATAAGTAAAACAAAAGAAAAGTACGAATTTCGAACATAGTTCGTCGAAAAGTTCGTGAACTTTTCAAGGAGCTGCGTGAAAAGTTAGAGAAAGGCGAGAGAGCACGCGTTCTTGAGAGAGGGAAAAGGAAGCAGTGATTGTTTACTTCCTTTTCCCTCTCTCAAGAATGCGTGCTCTCTCGCCTTTCTCTAACTTTTCACGCAGATCCTTGAAAAGTTCGTTAAAAACCGGCATTAATTCGTTCGAAATTCGTACTTTTCTTTTGTTTTACTTATTTTTATCAATTATTTTTGCTCTTAACTTATGACTGCGTATAAGAACAACCTTCCCTCTGATGGAATAGCTTAACATTACAGGGTGGGGAAAGTGGTGACCCATTTTCGAAAAAAATGCTCCAACCCTGTTTACTTTCACTACGCTGTATTCTGAAGCTATTCCAGCTAAGGGAAGGTTGTCATTATAAGAAATCATAAGTTAAAAGCAAAAATAGTTTATAAAAGTAAGTAAAACAAAAGAAAAGTATGATTTTCGAACACAGTTCGTCGAAAAGTTCGTGAACTTTTCATCGACCTGGTTAGAGAAAGAGAGAGAGCATGCGAAATGGAGAGAATCAGAAGTTCGCGAACTTTTTACGCAACTTTTTCTCGCACATTTCTGACAGATTAAACAGGCCGTTCCTCTTCTGATAATTCAGTTATATCCTCATTCGAGCAATTATCACTGTGAGAAGATTCATCAGACTCTAACTCTCCCATGGACCTTAGAGGCTTAACACGGACTTTCTTGACAGATAATTCCCTGAATAAATAATGAAAATTCGAATACTTAAAAAATATGGAAAAGTATGAACCTTCTTTTGTTAGTGGCGTTAGCTGAGTACAACATGTTTACTTCGGTCGATTCGGCTGATATATTTCAACGAATTTCAATGATAGAACTCGAGAAAATGCGATTGTAAAATGATTCGAAAAACTGCTCAAAAAGTGTCAAAACCCGAGATAATAAACTAATTTATGAACCGTCTTAAGCCATATTCCGATTTTTGAAAACTTCAACATGTATCTTCAACATGTACCATATTTTTTGCAGAATTTTAAAAATGCAGCCCGTTAGGTTTTTGTGCCCTCAAATTCAGCTCCCAAAGAAAGGAGCAAACCTGGATCCCAAGTCGAAATATAGATAAGTACCAGCCATCATGTTAGAAATGTAGAGCACGATGAGATGAACATTTCATATT
Source organism: Pristionchus mayeri (assembly GCA_036245805.1). Lineage (NCBI taxonomy): Eukaryota > Metazoa > Nematoda > Chromadorea > Rhabditida > Neodiplogasteridae > Pristionchus > Pristionchus mayeri. Next base: position 36,489,635 of record BTRK01000003.1, read on the forward strand.
TTGAAAGTGAGCGTTTATCTTTTCATTGAAGCGCTCTAGAACGCTTTGAAGTTTACGAGAAACGGACAAGAAGCCCCCGATAGCGCGCACTCTGACAGTCTGGCGCTCTCGCCGCCTGACCTCTCTCCCTGCCATCTATTTATCGCACGCTCGCGCACCTCGACCGTCGTTTTCTACAAACTTCTAGGTGCTGTAGCGCGCTTCAATGAAAAGATAAACGCTCACTTTCAACAGATGAAATGTTCAGCTCATCGTGCTCTACATTTCGAACATAATGGCTGGTACCTATATCTATTTCGACTTGGGATCCAGGTTTGCTCCTTTCTTTGGGACCTGACTTTAAGGGCACAACAACCTAACGGGCTGCATTTTTAAAAATCTGCAAAAAATATAGTAGACTAGATACATGTTGAAGTTTTCAAAATCGGAATATGGCTTAATACGGTTCATAAATTAATTTATTATCTCGGGCTTTGACACTTTTTGAGAAGTTTTTTGGATCTAGCATTTTTAAATCGCATTTTCTCGAGTTCTAACATTGAAATTCGTTTTCTACGAATGAAAATACGCCAGAAAAACTATCAGAATTGTATTTTTGAGATATCTCATTTTTCGACCCCAAAATCGATAGGTTACTGTAGCTTTTTCAAAATCGATATCTGACCATTCTCATGTGCCATGGCAATCAGCATTTGGGAGTACCACTTCAGGAAAAAAGTTTGAGAATTATTTGAATTTCGACCATCCGTGACATTTTCACATCTGTTACGTTCTCTGGTGGACGACCTCTTAAAACGAAAGATAAACCAGAAGTTGTTACATGAGTAATGTCGGACATGCGTACACAATATGAATTCTACCGTAGAAAACTTGCGAAGGATACCGTACCTTCGCCGGCGAACTTCTTCTTGAGGTACTCGTACACGGAATAATATGCGGCGGAGGCGGGAATCTGTGCAAATAAAAGCAGTTCCCGATTCGTAATTTTGAGAATAAGCAGATTTTTCTCATGATGACTTCAACCTGAAAGGCTAAAGTATACCTCTGAGCAGCGTCGCCGCAGTTCCTCTGTAGATCGAGGAGATTCCGCCCTGAAATCGGTGGTTTGAATTTCATAAAATTCGATGCTTCACTACGTTAAGTCTAAATGAATTTCGAACTAAATGTTTGAATGTATGTGGCATACCAAGCGGTTCTTCATCACTTTTTGAGCATCCGACAAACGAAAGAAGATAAATCGAGAAAAGCCCAATCTAATCATCTATAAAGAGAGTGCGCTAGACGAAGTCACCGTGAACATTTTCGCATTGGTTATTGTGGGCCGATGAGGATAGCATCATTAATAAATTAATTAATTAATGCATCAATCACCGCACAATTTACGATAATTTATGCCGCACTTGAAGCACAACAAAGCCACAACCCTTTTTTCTCAAACTTATTAATTCCCCTCCTTTAACATACTTGTTTGCAAGGCGTATTGACGACATACATTGGCCCGTCTCCCGTTGAAGCGTGCCTGCAGATTGCACCTTGGAAAACGAAAGCGCTCACATCGGTTTAGATGTGTTTTTCACTTGATTAAAAATATTTGATATTTGTTATAATATTTTTATCGATCAGGGTCGACTCTGTTTACAAAGTCCATGAATTACTAGTTTTTCCCCAGCGGAGCGGAGCGGAGCTGCAACTTGAATATATAATCGTTTTGATTCGCGGAATGTTGGTCAGACAAGCGCCGCAAGCACACAAAAAATCTTAGCGAAAATTCGCATTACTGGCAAATGGTAATGTTGGGGGAATTGCATTGGGCAAATACAAAAATATTAAATAATTTATTGGTCTCTATCCATACGCCGTATGGATAAAATAGCAGAGCGTTATTTGCTGCATTTTCACTGCTCTAGATCAGCACCAAGGGCAATATGATGGTTATTGAATTATTCTTTAGTCTTCTCGGTGAGGATGTGCTTCCCTCTCCTCATGAAGCGGGATTGGTGAATAAAACGGTGGTTGTAGGCGTGCTCACATTCGTGCAAAATACAAAAAAAGGAGTCAGATTACGTAGGAAATGTGTGCTAGCAAATTGGCTATTCTGCGTTATGGCTATGGTCGTGCCGAGTTTCGACTTCTAGAATATGGGTATGCAGACTCTTTTGTGCTGCAACATTTCCATTTAGTTTGGTTCTTAGCAATGTTCTTTATTTGCATTCTTTCTCGAAAGTCTGATAGGTGCGCTGAATGAAAAGAGTGATGTCTTGTCTAACCACTACGAGGGCGGAATACCTGAGGAAATATCACGTTTCTCTCATTGATCAATGCGTGTAGTATACCCGAAATTTCACAGAAAATATATTACACCGTAGCTTGCAGATTTTCGTTTCAAGATAACCCTATAATTGGAGAAACGGCGTTCGTGCAATGTTGTTGGGGAATGTTGTACATCATTTACACAATGAATCAAAGGAAATGTTATCAAGATAAACATGCGATTTTTACTATTTAATATAGTGTAATGTGAGCACTCAAAGGAATTGTGTTAGATTTGTAATATAGTATAAGGTAATTCTGTAGGCAATGACAGTGGATTCGGCGTCAACTTCCCCAATTCGACCAAAACCATGAAGTGAATATAACTGTTGATAATTATTCCCATTAGCGCACCTTCACCTTTAGTTTCTGCAACTAATTGTGTTTTTGACATGCATGAAATACCGCAAAAAATTATGCAAGCAACTACTCGAGAAAAGTTGAAGACTTTCTGAAGCGCCAAGTTGACCAGATATTGAAAAGTAGTGTAGTCGCATTTTGAATATTTTTTAAGGGATTTGTTTTAGAAAAACAGTGTAATATTAGGTTGAAAAGTGCCTAGTCTAAAAGGAAGGGAAGATGGGAGGCTTCCTAAGAAGTACGGGCGGGTGTTTCGGTCCTTAGGTCGTAGACACCCTACCCGCTTCACAATGGGTGGACCTCGTCAGTACGACGCCCATTGCGAGAGTCTCAGGAAGAGAGAAGAGATAAATTATACAAGCAACTACCCGAGAAAACTTAACTTTCTGAACAAGACTTTCTGAAGCGCCCAGTTGACCAGATATTGAAAAGTAGTGTAGTCGTAAAACGGCATTTTGAATATTTGTTTAAGGAATTTGTGTTTTAACTTCAATCGCCAAACTATATTGCTCTTCACCTTGATCAAAGGTCATGAACACTTGTTGAAACGGAAAAACGTCTACATAGATGTGGCAGGGAATTGTTGAACTGCTGTTTTTTCCGGTATTTTTTGTTGTTCTAGACGTTCGTTAGTTTACCGAATGAAAACAAAATTCAGTCAATTAATTTTTTTTATTTATTAGTGATAGCCACTGGCTGATAATCAAGAGATAGTGTTGTGAGGGGAGCGTATTCAGCCTTACTCTGCCTTTTTTCGTGCTCACTCGCTCTGTCGAACCTCCCAGATTGCAGTTGGGATTCACTGTATCAATATGTCAAAGAAGGACATTTTCACACAAAATCTAATATGTTTCTCAACACGATGATATTGGAGAATCACATTTGACTACATTTCCCGTTTCTCCGTGCTCGATTTTACCCCCTCTCCAGACCCCTTAAAGAAGGGGTAACACGAATGGATGCTAGGGAGTCCCACCACGAAGATATTGCGCTCGCAATGGGAAACGGTAGCCAAAATATGTAGAGCAAGTGAAACATAAACGAATTAGCCACATCCCTGCGCTGTCAATGAACTTTGCGCGTATGTAAATAGCCTCAGAGCTGTCTGTGAAACTTCGGATAAAGTGCTTCATTATCGGGCTGCCGGCTTCTATTACATACACATAGTGGCTAATTGAACTAATTTTTCGTGCTACTCCTTCTTTAAAAACGCTCATTCTGACCCCCCTGGAGAGGAGATTTCACCCCTCATTTCTCGTCGTTTGACCCCCCCCCCCAATGGACGAGTCATTCCGACCTAACAATGAGGGGGGTCGCCCTGACTCCAACTTGTGCTGCCTTGGAACCAACTTGCAAAGTCACTTTAGCATAGGGGGGAGGGGGGCACCCAAGGATAAAACAGGGCATATTTCAACTTGGGAATCGCCTCTTGAGGAGGGAGCGGAGAAAGACGGAGAGTCCCTCGTGCAATGCGAGAAAGGAGGAAGGTCCGAATCTGCGAGAGAGGGTATTATTACATTTAGGAAAAATAGTATATCTGTTTAAAATTCGCAACGTTTTAAGATCCTATGATTAAGCACAGCGCCCCTATCATTGTTATTGGCCGACAAAATATAGTTTCATATATTTTCACATGTGCTTTTCCGCTTCAGGCATCTATAAAAATCCACCTGAGAGTGGCGTGACATAAATAAAACCATTTTTATTAAAAATATCTTTTCGTGTGCTCGAAAAATGTGCTCGATGCGGATCAGAAGGCGACCCGTTGATCCGTTTTAACCACCCTGGTGTCGAGGAAGACAGAGAGTGCCTCGTCCCATGCGATAGAGGAGGAAGAATCTGCGAAATTCATTATTGTTTGTGAATAAGTAATATATATTTTTTTAAATGTTGAAACGTTTTAAGTTCCTAAGTTTTTTTTAAGTTTTAATAGTAATTGGCCGAAAAGATTAAAGTAATTTATTTTCACATTGTGCATTGCCGCTTCATGCATCCACCAATTCCATTGCAAAATCGCGCAATGCAATGAAGATAATGATGAGGCAGTTTCACAAGTCCAGTAAGTACTTTCGTGGAGTAATACTAATTCGTGCATCTTTGGAATTATTGCAAACACTGTTCAGACCCGTTAAAAATAACTTTTAACACAGCCAAGTCTGTTGGGACCATAGGTATTACTCTTCCGAAGTAATGTTTGCAAATTGCAATTTCTCATGAACTTTTTGATTCATTGATACTCTTTGCGCAGCAATAATTGCGCTGCTTCAACACCATTTAAGTATGATGTCTAGCTATTCTGCAAAAATAAATCAAAATTACAAGAACTGTAATAATAATGTGGAAGTACTATTTCAGGCCATAAGGATACAAACGTCAAACTTCAAAGATCAAAGATCACCCACTCACCGGGACTCTGCTGCTGGAAGTACTTCCGGATCCTCCAAAGAAAACAGCGAAGAGAAGAGTGACGCCCAAAAGGGGAGCTCCCATGCCCTGACTCAGGGCCCCTGAGCGAAGATCAAGTACAATTCCGAACGAGCAGTCTGGAAACGAACAACCATCAAGCATACAATTCATTTTATAAATCAACCACGGTCAACTATTGTTCTTGCTTGCTCAGCTTCTAGATAATAGGAATTTGAAACCGAAATATATCGTTTGCCTTTTTCTCAGTTTTCAAATGAAATCAATTTATGATTATCCAGATCCGTATGATGATGTGTGATGATACAAATCAACAGAAAAACAAAACCAAATGTTCAGAAAAGTATTAATAATAATAAAGTCCAAAGATCCAAAGATATCCTTGTAGATGGCGAACACTCCCTCTTTGGCCATCGTCTGCTTGCAGCAGCCGAGAGCGCCTGCAAACAAATCATTATTAATTTGATTTTTAAAAATCACTTTAAGGTAAATTGTAGCTTCACTCAGCCATTATTATCCAACGCGCACCGAGGTCTGCAATACGCTCTGCTTGGCTGGTGAAGAAACTAACAAACAAAACCCTCATGAACAACTTGTTCAATCAATTACCATGAGTCCCATAAATTCGTTTCATTACTTTCACATTATGCTGCTTCGTTCAAATATTTCACAACAAAAAGCAACCAAGCAGTCAAAATCAGAACTTCAAATAATCCCGTCATTCACCCGTGAAAAGAGGAGTTCGGCCGGGCGCAGGCTTAGGCATCGTCTGCAGACGAACCTTAAATGAAAGAGAGAGTCAGGAATACGGTAATTTCTGGATACTGTAGTCTCATATACCGTCCTTCACAGTGCTCCTTCTTTCTCAGCCTTTTGACTATATCTTACATTTCCTTTGCTAATTTGACCACTCCTTGGTTACCGTAACCCTACAATATCCTACCGTATCCCTCTCCTACCCCACCTTGACTGTATCTAATGGATGGCAGACTATCACCGTGCACATCCCTCCGACTCCTCCAGCCATGAAATAGAGGAGGATCTCAGACATCGGAGATGGAAGGAATGAGAGAAGGGAGGGGGCTGGAAAATGGAGAATTGAGAATCATTGACGTTGACGTGAGTGCACGAAATAAAAAGAGAGAGTGAAACATGAAATCGCGAGAAAGTAAAAGAGTAGGAATATCGCGGATGGAATGGTTGAGAGAAGGCTGGCAGTCTGGATGTGTGAAAAATAAGTGCATGCCAATATCAATCAATAGGAGAGATGGGGGATTTCAAAACATAGAAATACTTGAACATGTTGAACAAATATGCACAAATCGGCGAGCTATGAGAAGGTGACTCGAATAGAGATATCACCTAAGATATTGCTGATAAGCTGGCCGGAATCGATACATAGAGAGCGAACAAAACACGCAATATAGATGCAGCATTGGACATTTGAGCGAAATATGGGAAGAAACGGTAGAATAAATGATTGATGAACCTGCTTGAGCGTGAAAATATTGATACAGCGAAAGAGGATTGAGTGCAAATAAATTTAGGAGGGATGAACAGTAACTCACCGAGACCCTAGTAAATCATTGGGGATGTCGCTAAAAATAACCACAATGCACCATACTGCTCGTAATGCTGAACATGCAGACTAGGAATCCTAGGCTGGTTTGGGCTTCTCAATGACACATTATCTCACCGTCTCTTCCAACTCGTTGATCATTCGATTCGCCTTCGCCACCTCGTCCATCCCTCCGAAGACAGCCTGCAATACCGTAAGCACACATATCCCTTCCCATGAACTGTACACATTCTAGTGCCAAATACGGAATGTATCTCTACAAAACCAAGAAAGTATCGAGAAACGCCACAACGAATCGCCTATATAGCAATTGTGCAACATGAAACCATGCTGACAACATTTCAAAAACTTCATCCCGATATGAAGACAATTCTACTACGACAATTCCCGGCAGAGACTTCTTTTAGAATAGAAGCCGGTATTGCCGTTCGAAATACCCAGGTAAAGCCGGCTTCAAGACTGCCCGAAAAGCCGGCTCTTCCATTCCTCTCACCTCGTACTGCTCCTCTCCCTTTGCATTCACTCGAAATACCGCTCTCGTCATCGCGTTGATCAGTTCCCCATTCGCGTTCAGAGTCTGTAATAGTACTGCGAATGATCTTTTTTTGTGGAACGGTGAGAGGAAAAGAGAGAATCTCAGAATAGTTTAGTAAATCAGACTTTTCGGGTAATAGCCTATAACGTATTCAAGTCAAATCTTTCTAACTTGACCCTCTGCATTTTACAAATCTCAGAGGAACAGTATAGCTCGCAGTATCTCTACTAGGACTCCATCAGCGTAGGGTGGAGTTAGTCAAAACATAATTTTTTGAGTTTTTGATGGTGCAATCTCACAGACCACTAGCGACTAAGAGAGGGACAACCGCATTTTCTAAATGTGAGACACACCAAAGCGAAGAGTCTGGCATTTTTGCGCGTTTAGGTACATTTTTCTGGCCCTAGCCATAGAAAACGTAATCACTAGTGTTGTTATTTCGAGCGCTCGTTGCTCGCGAGCGGGTCGAATGATTCACTCGCGAGCGATTTTGCATAACCGCTCTCGAGCGAGGATCGCTCGCGAATAACTATGCAAAATCGCTCGCGAGCGATCTGTGAGAGGGAATGAGAGGGAGAAGGAATGAGAGGGAGAAGAGGAGGGATCGATTTGTTCAATTTTCGACCATTTTCGATTGAGTTTCGTCGAACCATCAAATTCCATTCACTGGATGCGCATGCGAGTACTCTCGTCGCGGTCGACTCGTGCCCATTGTTCTGAACGAATAATTAAGCAAAAAACGATAATAATGAGTCTACAAATCAATAATGTGCCTGGCACCTACCGTATTATCTCCAGCATCATCATCATAATGAGGATCCTGCACCGGAGCATTGTTCGCTGCCTCGAAGGCGCCTGAGAAGAGCTGATGTTCGTTTCAGAATGTGACTGGGAGGATTAGAGATATCAATGTCCTATTACTGTGTAAAAAGAGTGCGTAAAATCAGTTAAACTCCGTTGCGACTTCCGGAACAGGAGTTATCCGACTTCGGAGTATGAATTGTCCGAATTTTATTGCAAATTTTGAAATTAAAACTCCTTAGGTGCATGACAATAATGTAAATTGGGGCAATTGGAGGGGGATGAAATCTGCTAGGTCGCTCTGAAAATCGCGAAAATCGATTGTATGAAATTTTATATTTTCCCAATTTTCACGAAACTTTCGTCAGAAGCTTAATAATTGTTAAAAATGGGTAAAAATACAATATTTATAGCTTTTCTAATTATTATTAATATACTGGCGATAGTTCCGATAAATTTGACAAAAATATAATTTTTCAAAAATCGCATTTCGCGATTTTCAGATCGACCTAGCAAAATTCACCCCCCTCCAACTGCCCTTATATATTTTTTCATACATGTAATGAGTTGTTGTTTATCATTTTTTTAAGAAATTTCGGACAATTCAAATATCACAAAAATATAATTATTTTTTGAATGTTACATAAAACCGAATTTTTAAAAAATCGCATTTTGCGACTTTCAGACCGATCTACCAAATTTCACCCCCCTCCAAGTGCCCCTTTTTATATTTTTTTCATACACCTATGGGGTTAATCTTACCTATGGGGTTAATCTTTCTGGTTTTTCGACCTACGTGTTTTCAGTTTCAGTCCTACGATTTTGATGAAAACATAAAAGTTTCTTGAAATAATATTCCGCACATTTTGAGATCACTGCCATCTCTCTAGCTCTTCTGGGAGCTATTATACAGCATAAGCAACTTCAAACCCGGAAATTTCCTAAAAGCCGGCTCTGGGACCAATGTCCTATATTTTTCGAAATATTTTCTCAAGGATATTCACTTACCATATATAAGGACAAAAACTTGAACACTTTTTGCAAATTGTTCCCGGCTACATCCACTGACTCGTGATACACGTGTTAAAATATGTCATTCATTTAATTCAAATAGCTTCTGTAACTTCCGAAACGGACGAAGAACGGGTTAACTATGAACGGCGCCCAACCAAACGTTTCAGATTAAATCAAATGTATTCTCCGAATTCAAAAGCTACCCAATCATTTCATGTGTAAGCATTATGCTCAACCTTTAAGGCTCACAAATATGCACTCCATACCTAGCTGGAAGCCAACCACACATCATAATATTTGACCAAATGCTTCTGCCTGACACTTTTAGTGAAATATTTTTATTCGCGTTTCAACTATTCAATCGCAGTTTTCATTCATTTGTATGCTTCTAAATTTCATACTTCGACACTGTTAAAAGACACGGAATGTTTTAGCCTGATATCGATATGGTGAATGTAAACTCCAAAAATGTTCATTTTATGCCGCCAAAAGTATGGTATCGCAAAACCTCAATTTCGCTGCCTCTAGAAAGCATTTAACCATTTCCTCAAAAGTTCCTAAAAGAGGAATGGTTCCTCTCTATGATCAACTTGATTGACCGGAATTTGCTTATCTGGTCTTCGCTCACAACGATTTTTTCGCGAAAATCAGTTGCTCGCCAAGGTGACGTACAACTGATTTGCATTTGACAATGCTCCATCATTTCCAATCATTTGATTTGGACACGAGGCATGGGGATTGTAGGTATTTTACGCAGGAACAGTCAGGCATGAGCAGAGATAAGAACTCTTAAATGTTCGAAAGATGTTCGAGGTTACATGTGGGTCAATAATTTTGCCACCCTGTAATAGTAAGATAAGGGTATATTCGGGAATATTATGAGAGGCTATCTGAGCCAGTGAACATACTTGTATAGACCCTTGGCACTAGGCGACAAATCGGATTTCTTGAAAATGTGCGTACGAGTAGTACTCATCTAGTGTAGCTCAGGGCTCACTTCTGGAGTGATCTGGACCATGCGCTGCGGAATGAATAGCGCTAAATCCAGAAAGTCCAATTTTTCAAACTTTCTACAGGCTCAACGGCGCGTGTCTCAAAAAGTGCTCAAAATTCGAGAGATTATGCTTGCCAAGTACCAACATGAATGAATATATGGGTCGAGAATAATCGAAAATTCAATTTTTTTTCGAATTTATCAGACCTACTTTGAATTTTTCTCCGTTCAGATGATATGGTATGTTACGTTTTTATTCGTTTTTATTATAGTACACACTGACCACTATGTTACCATATACTCATTTATCATGCTTATTTACATTGTTTTTATGTATTTCACGCTCAATTGCACGCGCTAATGATTTGAAATCTCGTGAAAATACGATTTTTTTCGAAATTTTCGAAATGTTGAGAGTTTGAGGCTCTCCCAGATTGCTATTTGAAGTTCAACTACATTATATTTCGCTCAGAATTACTATATCTAACCGATATAATGATTTCCAGTTAATTTGGCAGCCATCTGGAGAAAATGCTTTTTCGAAAATTTTGATCCACCTCGAAACCAGTGAAAAAACTTTTTTCGCCAGATGGCTCCCAAAGCAACTGGAAATCATTATATGTATTAGATATAGTAATTCTGAGCGAAATATAATGCAGTTGAACTTCAAATAGCAATCTGGGAGAGCCTCAAACTCTCAAAATTTCGAAAATTTCGAAAAAAAATCGCATTTTCACGAGATTTCAAATCATTAGCTCGTGCAATTGAGCGTGAAATACATAAAAACAATGTAAATAAGCATGAGAAATGAGTATATGGTAAAATGAGGCATTTCGGCTGATCGGAAACCTGATTTTGGCTGAAAAAAACCGCTCTTTGTGAAATGAGAGAAATTCGAAATTTCCAAAAATGAAAATTTCGAAATGAAGACTTCAAATTGTCTGGCAATGATATCCAATTGTTTGATTCGATATAAAAATAAGATTCGGTGCGAAAAAGAGCCCATTCGGCATGATTTGGAGATAGTGTGATGGATTTGCTCAAAGAGCTAGTCGTAAGTGAGCCTTATTCTGGACGCCATAACTTCAGAGCGCATGGATAAAATTTCGTCAAATTCGGATCTTATACGTAGTTTCTCTCGCAGAATCCAAAAATGCAATTAGTTTTGGTAAACTGGTTGAAAAAATTTTCAGGGCGGCCAAAAATCGTCGAAAATCGACGTTTTCGACTCTTTATCGGCATCAAATCGCATTCAAAGTATGTTTTTCCTTATTTTAATCGAAAAGTAATCCTGAAAACCTATAATATCTTACTTTTCAAAAAATTGAAATTGCCGATTTTTTTTGGGCCTGGTCTGGCGTTTTTCGGAAAGTGCGCCAGAGCCCTTCATATTAGGCCAAATATCAGCACTCGGTATGGGGACTTCACCAGCGAGATATTGAGGGGGGTTGCAAAGAAGTCGTCCGGGAGTTGTTACGTTTTTTCGTGGAATGTCTCATAAACATAGTCAACATATAGATTTTCTGGTGTATTTTCACATGTAGAAACCGAATTTCCATGTTAAACTGCTGATAAATTAAAAGGAAAAAAATTAGATCTGAAAAAGAGATTTTTTTCATCCAAAATGGGACATAATCGGCCATAACTTACATAAGCTTGAGAGACTAGCGCATGAATAGCATTTTTAGAAGCTTCTACCCTTTCTAAGTCTACCATATTTTTTATAGAATTTTAAAAATGGAGCCCGTTAGGTTTTTGTGCCCTCAAAGTCAGCTCTCAAAGAAAGGTGCAAACCTGAATCTCTAGTTGAAATAGAGATGGTACCAGTCGTTATGCTAGAAATGTGGAGCACGATGAGCTGAACATTTCATATGCTGAAAGTGAGCGTTTATCTTTTCATTGAAGCGCGTTAGAGCGCCTAGAAGTTTGCAAAAACCAACGGTTGAGGTGCGCAAGTGAGCACTAAATAGAGAGGAGGGAGAGAGAGATCGCCAGACGGTTAGAGCGCGCGCTCTAGGGGGACTCTACTCCGTTTCTAGTCAACTTCTAGGCGCTCTAACACGCTTCAATGAAAAGATAAACGCTCACTTTCAACGGATGAAATGTTCAGCTCATAACGCTCCACATTTATAGCATAATGACTGGTACCTATCCCTATTTCCACTAGAGATGCAGGTTTGCACCTTTCTCTGGGAGCTGTTTTTGAGGACATAAAAAAACCTAACGGGCTCCATTTTTAAAATTCTACAAAAAATATGGTAGACTTAGAAAGGGTAGAAGCTTCTAAAAATGCTATTCATGCGCTAGTCTCTCAAGCTTATGTAAGTTATGGCCCATTATGTCCCATTTTGGAAGAAAAAAATCTCTTTTTCAGATCTAATTTTTTTCTTTTACTCTCTCAGCAGTTTAACATGGAAATTCGGTTTCTACATGTGAAAATACACCAGAAAATAGTTGACTGTTTATGGTTTCCACTTTTTCGACCCCAAAACCGGTTGGTTACGGTAACTTTTTCAAAAACGATAGCTGGCCTTTGCCATATGCCCTGCACGGTAACATTTTTGAAGGAGACTTAAGGAAAAAAGTTTGGGATTTTATCGAATTTTGAACATCCGAGACCCCTGACCATATGTTATGTTCTCTGGTGGACGGTCTCTTAATAACACACTATCCTAGGCAACAAAAACGAGTTATAATTTGGTCCTAGAATCCAATCGCAAACTGATTTTTCAAAGTTGAAATATTAGTTTTTAATTATTTTAAATTTTAAAACAAAAAAGCGCTTCACAGCGGATAGACAGCTTTGTAGAGCTTGAAATTCTGCATCGAATAAAAATATTTCGAAAAAAATCGGGATTGCCATGTTTTGAGATAATCAGACCTGAAGATAAACTTTCGAAAAAAAATTCTCACGACTACTCTCGACTTTATACTCAGCTCTTCAAACTGATCACTTTTCATATTTACCGTTTTTCAGGAACTTCTTATTCTAGCGACTTATGGCAGCTCGAAAAGTGCATTTTTCACAATTTTTCAAAATTCTTGAAAATGAGCTGTTTGAGCCGTCATAAGTCGCTAGAATAAAGAGTTAGTGAAAAATTTCAAACAGAAAAAGTGATCAGTTTGAAGAGCTCTACAAAATGAGTATAAAGTCGAGAGTAGTCGTGAGAATTTTTTTCGAAAGTTTATCTTCAGGTCTTATTATTTCAAAACATGGCTATTCCGATTTTTTTCGAAATATTTTTATTCGAAGCAGAACTTCAAGTTCTACAAAGATGTCTATTCGCCGGGTAGCGCTTTTTTGTTTTAAAATTTAAAATAATTAAAAACTAATATTTCAACTTTGAAAAATCAGTTTGCGATTGGATTCTAGGACCAAATTATAACGCGTTTTTGTTGCCTAGGATAGTGTGTTATTAAAACACACTAACCTCGGACCTACATATCGCCATTGAATTTTAACGAATTTTGAATTTGTAAACTTTGCTAACCCGGCATTTATATGTTTCAAGACCATGAGTCATATGGTACCCCATTTGATGATGAGGACCCATGGGGGTACCAGAAAAAAAATTCTAATCGAAATCGAAGAGGTCGATGTCCGGTCGTAACATAAGGACCCTCGATTCTTACCGAGCCGGTCTCTTAAAGGAGGAGTAAAGGCAAACGCGCGCCCGGTTGAAATATGTTTCAATTAGAGGAGCACATTCTTCAAGTCGTGTGCTCTCTCGCTCGTTGCCTGAGCTTTCCCTGATTTGGCTCCCCGCCAACTACCGATATCTCTGTTCGTAATGGAGATATCAATGTGAAAATTTCGGAGCTTATTATCGTTGGGGAGATCTAGGCCGTGCATATGAATGCTTCACAAATTGAATTTTCGCTTTGCACCTCCTTTAAAGGAGGATGAAAGCGAAAGCTGGAAATTTGAACGTATTTCATCCTACCACGAAATGCCCCGGCTGTCAATGTGCTAAAAACAGGCCATGCTAAAAACAGTGAAAGTAACACCAATTACCGGTCCCCGACGCGGCTCTTGGCTACGGAGCGTCTCTCTTTTTTTTCTTATTTTTTGCGTTTGCTCGCTTTGATTGTGTTGCGTTGTTGCTAAACGCATATCTGTACTCTAGTTCATCCTGTTATTTCAAAATCAATATTACTTCAATCGATCGATTGTGTGATCTCTTCCCATCCACCCCTTTCACGCGCGCATTCCTTTCAGTTGGATTCATGAGTTCTATCTTCTTCTTTGGGGCGATTATCTGTGATTCTACTCATTCCACGTCGATAATATTTAAATTGCTTCTGTTTCAACTAACTTTTGACCCGATTGCCACAATTTCTCCCTAAATGCGTCGTCTTAATTACTTCTTCTTTTTCGTCGTTGGCCCATCTATTATTTACATGTTTTACTTTCAACCTTGCTTAATTGCTCATTTTTTTCTTTATTTTCTACCGTTTAATTAATTGTTCATTGAAGCCAGGTCAGCGGTCATCACCGATGATAAAAAATGGGCATGGACGGTGCTGCCTTCGCTTCTCCCAGACCTGTCAGTTAGTTTGGCTGCTTCCCACTTTGCTGTATCGATTAATTTCATTCTTGTATTTTAGAACTACGTCAAACGTCGTCCGGCCAAGATCATGGCCCTTCCGATGGTGAAAGGCCATCGCGAAAAAGGTTCGTTTCTCTTTCTTCGGCCTATATTTAAATATTACTCGTGTTTTATTTGTGAATGATTACCTTTTCAATTCATTTATCGTAAAATAAGTTAAGGATATTCAAATAACAATTTAGATAGAAATATTAAAAATATACGAACATATTACGCTAGAAAATTAAGCAAAGCAATAAATATCAGTCCGTAGCAATGATAAACTTTTTTTATTACTACTCCTCATCAGTCATATATCCTAGGGCCTCGTCTGCCATCGAATTGAGGAGAGGGAGATGAGGAAGAGGAGGGGGGAGGAGGGCGTCGTCCTCGCCCTCGTCGTCGTTCTCGGGCGCCTCCTCCTCCAAGTTGCTGTCGACTCCATGAGGACGAAGAGGACGGGTGAGTGTCTCCCACAACTTCTTAATTAAAAATGGTTCGTAAATTGATTACCTCTCCTTGTTTACCTTTTGTTCGGCGAGAGCAATTTTTCTTTTCTTCTCCGTAGTCTCTGGGCTCTCGATCATCCTTCCTCGTACCTAGGGTAGGAGTGTAGGCGCGTTTTTTTATATCACAATCCGAACCAGGTACGTGAGATTCTTGACGTCAGTCCTCCAAGTGTGGGTAGCATCTTTCCTCACTTTCCTCCACACTTTGTTTTTATGGGACGGATTGGTGTAAGATTTTTTTCCCTCATGAAAGAAACATTTAGTGCAGGTTATTAGAATTGCTCTCCTACCACTGGTCTCGTTCCGTCAATCACACCCTGTTTGAGATGATTCCAGTGCAGTATAGTTAATCGAGTGCGCATTTCGTGTCCAGATCTATTTAATGGTTTCAATATTTACCTTAGAAGACTAAATACCTGACGTAAAAATAATCCTTCGGCGCGTATCTCCAAGCGAGAGCGTTTATGCTCTCACAAGGAGATGTCTGCAGAATCCATGAGACAGATGCGATATCCTCGATATTCTTGCTGGTGAATATCTATATGTATTTATTGCGAGAGAGTGATAATGGGAGGGGGTTAGATATGATAATACCTGTTCCTCTAGCCTATCTATGATCCTTTTAGTCTTGATATAATATTCTGGATTGTACGAGGACGTGTGGCCACACTCGTTGATGAGCTTGAACGAGGGATCCTAGAATAATTCACGAATACTTCGCCCATGCTGTTTTTTTCTAATATCACACTTGATCGAATCTGTGTTTGCCCTGAATGCAGAGGAGAATGGCCCTGAACTTCTCCTGTGCCAACTCCCCATTGCCTTGAGCACTTATCACGGCATCATAGCATCGGTTTATGATTGGTTTTACCCAAAATCTAACCGATTCCATATACTTGGCCTTGCATACCTAGAATGACACTGATTCTCTTCCATTGCCATATCTACCGAACTCACTGTGAGAAGAGTCATAGTGATATTTCTGAAGAAGTGCCAGGGATCATAGAAGTGTTTGATCCCTGGGTACTTCTCCTTCATCATCTTGGCCACAGCAGAGTGTCTATCCGTCACTACACTTGCAATTCCCTTCGATCCTCCAATCATAATTCAAGAATAATTCATCCACTGCAGGACTAACGTAGAACTTCTTCAAACGGTGGAATGAAGTGGTAGAGAGGGGAGTCACTCCACTCATCATGAGAAGAAGCCTCAGTTTCTTCAATGAATACTTATTGAAGCGTTAGCGTATAGGAAATACTGACCGTGCCTCCAACTGCCGATAGTATAGCTCCTGAGACGAAATCTACATTGATCTTAGGCAGTTTCTCCTTATTCGAGGCCTTAGATGTCTTCAAGACGGGGCTACTATGCCATGTGGCAGTGAAATCACATCTGTTGCACTCCCTCGTGCATGATGCCGCGAGTCCTACCATGTGGAAGGATAGATGACATTGTCCCTGTTCGCACTTGGGACACTCTAGGAGGAGGGAGGTCAATGACTCCTTCGACACTATCATGTAGTTCGATAGAGGGACACTTTCGATGCGGGGAGTGGCAGGGGTAGGAGGAGTCCATTCGGAGCTTTCGTTCATATCTCGAGCCTTCAAGTAGTTATCAAAAATACCTCATTTTTTTAATAATCTAATTTGAGTTAGTTTAGTGCGAGATGGAATGCAGTAATGATAATTAATGAATACCTGTTCAGGTCGGCAACAGCAGACGCAGCAGAGAAGAGGAGATCGAGTTAGGAGTGGAGAAGGACGGACGTAAGACGGAAGAGAGGATTGAAGAGGACGAGGGCGAGGAAAGACGAAGGAAGATGAAGAGGGGAAGGGCGAGAGAAGAGGGGAACAGGTAGGAGGGAGTACGATAGATGGTTGGGATACTGTAGATGGAGCAGTCGTCTCCTAAAGGCCTCTGTTTCCGTTGTATGAGATAGATAAATATATTTTCTCCCGTTTAATTGTGTATATTACTCACCACAAAGGAAGGGACAGCATCAGGTCGAAGTACGGTAGCAGTTGCCGAGTATGTGTAGTCAGAGGGGGAGAAGTGACTTGCACAGAGATAGGGACACTTGGATGCTTTCACCACTGCCATGAGAGATCTTCTTCCTTCTGGGGTTGAACGGACAGCGTTTATCCACGTTGTCCGTTTCTTCTCATTTTCCGTAAATGCGTGCATCTCTTTCTGGAATTTCCTCTGATGGCACACGACGCAAGCTCGTCGTTGCATCTGATAGGGAGGATTACATTAGCAGACGATATAGTATCGACGATAGTTTGCACATGAATATTACATTTCAATTAGCAATACTAGCTTGTGGGTATACAAATACTTTATCATTTAGTCCATGACATAGCTATTCTTCATCGAATAGCGCAGATGGCTTGAAGCCGGTGTAATGTCCATCGGCACTTGGCCATTTCTTCCGGACGGCATCGATGACACAAGCGGGGAGTCGAACTCTCTGTCCTCGTCCGAGTGGTCCGAGAAGAGAGGCCACTATCACTCGATAGCACCCGTGTCTTCTCGCCCTCAATAGTAAGTTTCATTCTTTCTATCCATGGTATCTATTTGATTGATATACAGTACGTGCTAATCGCCTTGACCATGTGCGTGCGCCGCGCTGCGCGGCGGCGTGCGGCTTACGCGGATTGATTTTGCGGGATGAATATTATTTTTCACGATTCGAACCTATTACTTTCGAATTCTCCGTAAAATTTCCCATCGAAAGGAGTATTCATTCATATTTTTAAAGATATATTTATATTTATAAATCAATATTTTGAATGCGGAATTTCTGCACCCTACCGTAATCTCACTTTACGATAGCGACAGTATCGCAAACTGGGATTACGGTAGGTTGCAGCATTACAGAATTCAAAATATTGATTTCTTTTTCTAAAAATATGAATGAATAGTCCTTCCGATGTGAAATTTTACGGAGAATTCGAAAATAATAGGTTCGAATCGTGAAAAGCAATATTCTTTACGCAAAATCAATCCGCGCAAGCCGCGCTCCGCCGCGCAGCGCCGCGCACGCACATGACCAAGGCGATTAGCACGTACTGTAGTGTATTCCGGATACAATAGCCTTTCAATAGAGTAAACGATTGTTGGAAAGGGGAACTCACTGATTCGCATCGATGGCCACATGTCCACTCGCATAGCCGTAGAGGGCAACTGCAGCTTCCGTACCCTCAAGTGAGTGATTGAGATGAAATTTATCAACAATATGAAGTATAGTAACTAACCGCTTCTGTGAGCAGGTACTCCTTGAAGTATTGATCCTGCGTAATGCAGGCTTTCCTACCGTGGTCCTTCAGCTTATCCAGCAATCCCTCCTTGAAGAGATTTCCTTTCTTGAGAAGAGGGTAGAGAAACAGCGATTTGCAGCAGTAATCGTGCTTTTCCTCGAGATCTCTAGGGGGACAACGAGTGCAGGAACACTCCACAGTCTTCTCGAGGTCAACCCCATCTGCGAAGATCTTCTGCTCCCTCTCCTTGGCTGCTTTGATTCTAGCCAGAATCTTGTCCGCTTGCTTGGGGTCGGGGAGAAAGGGATCGGGAAGTGATGTCATCTAGAGATCAATCAATCGATCAATTAGTGATACAATAATGTAACTTGTGTAATGAAAAAAAAACAATCAAGACAATGATAAAATCGTTTGAAAAGAGCTGTTTGTCCCATTCTTTGCGTACGTGCATCTTTCATCGATTGACTAGACACTTGTCTAAAGGGTCAGAATAGAGACTCAAACGAATGATCTACAATCATGATTGTTCACCGGATTGAATTTGTACGGAAAATCGAATTCTTCAATCTCTTTATTGTACTGTTTTGTTGTATTGCATTGTAAAAATGAAAATCTTTGATAAAAGAAATGGAAATGAGTGTCACAATATGCTAAATAGGTTTCCCTCATTGCATTAATGCAGAAACCACCGCGGCAAAATGTTAGTCCTCGGCGGGAATCGAACCTGTCCCTTTCCCACTCTCGTTGTCGCCGCTCTACAGATCGAACTAGAAAGAGGAGAAAGAGGTAGTGAGATAGTGTGCGCTGCGCAATCTTTTCGCAGCCATTTCCCTGAGCTATCAATTACAGTACCCGTGCGCGTATCTCCCTTGATCTTTGATCTCCGTTTTTCAAATTTTGGCTTTCTATTGTCGTTCAAGGAATAAATCCGGATATATCTTTAGTAGACGAAGTTCATTTTCCCTTTCCTCCTCCTTTAAAGGTCCACTCCGGGGAAAAAATTACCCCCTCTTTTTATTGTTTTAAACGTTGCTGCTCAGTGAGTCCATGAACAGCACGTTCGCCGTAGGATGCAGATAATTCGAAAGTGATTACTGTAGGTAGCTAGTATTGATTTTTCAGTGTCACACCAGCTCCGATATTTCGTAAACTAAAAAATTATCTACCGTCCCCCGGCGACTGTAATGATACAGTAATCCATCCTACAGTACTCATGCTACCGTACCTGTGGTTATCGAGACCTGGTTTTATTCAAATATTTATGTTGTTTTTTTGAATTGGTTCTTTGGTTGATTGATTATCACAGTAACTCAATATTATACCGTAACCCCAACTACACTACTCATGCTACCATACCTGTGGGTATCGAGAACTGATTTTATTTAAATATTAATTTTGTTCTTGGATTTTGTTCATTGATTGATAGATTATTACATTAACTCAAGATTATACCGTAACCTCAATTACATTACTCATGCTACCGTACCTGTGGTTATCGAGAACTGGTTTTATTTAAATATTAATTGTGTTATTGGATTTGGTTCTTTGGTTGATTGATTATTACAGTAACTCAAGATTATACCGTAACCCCAAATACGGTACTTATGCTACCGTACCCCGCGGTTATCATGAACTGATTAATTTTCAAAATGTATTTTTATTCGCTTTTATAGTTGACACGATATTATATCACGATCGTTGTCACCATCACCGGCGGCGGCCTATCAGGCAGCTTCGAAGGCATATATGAGAGACTTTTTTGAGGCAGTGAACATATGCTTGGCATTATGCCAAAAATCAAATTCCTCCAAAATGTGCCCACATGTAGTACTCGGTGAGTGTAGCACAGTGGTGGCATATTTAGTGATCTAGATGAAGCGCTGAGAAATGCGCCGAACTTTTCGGAAAAATTACGGTATCCCATTTTGTCCTCTTTCACTATCTATCGGAACGTGAAAAATCTAGAAAGAAACGCGCCTTGCCTGCAAATTATCCGAACCAAATTTAATCTCAAACGGATTAAAATCCATCGATTGCAAAAATTAAATTTTGATTTTGAATTTTGGCTCTTCCAGATGCTAATGTAGTAACCGTTTTTATTTCAAATTTTGGGTTGGATAAGTTCGTACCTATTTACTGAAAAATTATTTAAAAAAATAAAATACCATCTTGCGATAAATTTGCAAAAATTTGGAAAAACTGACCTACAGTACCCAAATCGAATCGGAGGAAAAATGCTTTAGAGGTATCCTACACGCAGTACTCGATGAGGGTACCCCACCAGCACCAACAAAATTGCGATTCCCGTCCGCGCGCGCCAGCGCGCTGATGTTAAATAACTACCGTAATCTCTCAAAATATTTAACATCAGCGCGCTGGCGCGCGCGAATGGGAATCGCAATTCTGTCGATGCTGATGGGGTACCCTCATCGAGTACTGCGTGTAGGATGCCTCTAAAACATTTTTCCTCCGATTCGATTTGGGTACTGTAGGTCATTTTTTCCACATTTTTGCAAATTTCTCGCAAGATGTTATTATATTTTTTTAAATATTTTTTTTCAGTAAATAGGTACCAACTTTAAAATAAGCCCAATTCAAATTTAAAATAAAAAGATTACTACCTTAGCATCTGAAAGATCTAAAATTCAAAGTCGATGGATTTTAATCCGTTTGAAAAGAAACTTGGTTCGGATAATTAGCAGGCAAGGCGCGATTCTTTCTAGATATTTCGCGCTTCGATCGATAGCGAAATATGACAAAATGGGATACCGTAATTTTTCCGAAAAGTTCGGCGCATTTCTCAGCGCTTCATCTAGATCACTAAATATGCCACCGCTGTGCTACACTCACCGAGTACTACATGTGGAGGAATACATTTTGGAGGAATTCGATTTTTGGTCTAATGCCAAGAATATGTTCACTGACTCAAAAAGTCTCTCATATATGCCTGCCAAGTTGCCTGATAGGCCGCCGCCGGTGATGGGTGACAACTATCGTGATATAATATCGTGTCAACTAGAAAAGCGAATACAAATACATTTTGAAAATTAATTAGTTCATGATAACCGCGGGGCACGGTAGCATAAGTACCGTATTTAGGGTTACGGTATCATCTTGAGTTACTGTAATAATCAATCAACCAAAGAACCAAATCCAATAACACAATTAATATTTAAATAAAACCAGTTCTCGATAACCACAGGTACGGTAGCATGAGTAATGTAATTGAGGTTACGGTATAATCTTGAGTTAATGTAATAATCTATCAATCAATGAACAAAATCAAAGAACAAAATATATATTTGAATAAAACATGTTTTCGATAACCACCGGTACGGTAGCATGAGTACTGTAATTGAAGTTACGGTATAATCTTGACTTACTGTAATAATCAATCAATCAATGAACAAAATCAAAGAACAAAATATATATTTGAATAAAACCAGTCCTCGATAATCACCGGTACGGAAGCATGAGTACTGTAATTGAGGTTACGGTATAATATGGAGTTACTGTAATAATCTATCAATCAATGAACAAAATCAAAGAACAAACTATATATTTGAACAAAACCAGTTTTCGATAACCACAGGTACGGTAGCATGAGTACTGTAATTGAGGTTACGGTAGAATCTTGACTTACTGTAATAATCAATCAATTAATGAACAAAATACAAATTTGAAGAAACTCAGTTATCGATAACTGTGGGGTACGGTAGCTACAAAATTATTGAAAACCCTGTTTGAAATTGCTAGCTTGCTGTTCATGGCTTTTGCCGCGAATTTAAAATTTTTCGTTCCCCGGACAGGAACTTTAACTACATTTGATTCTAAATATACGCGGAACATTTTTTCCTCCGCGTTCCGCGCATATTTAGAATCAAATATACTAAATCTCGCCACCACACCACGGACTACGCTTTCTGTTCTCACAGTAATAAAAAAAATGTGTCGCCATAAGTGGATTAGCTTCAATCTAGTGGTTTCTCTCTCTCTTTTTGATACACCGACCAATTGTACAATATGGGCAAAAACAAAGCAAAATAAATTATCATTTGTTTTATTAAAAATGGGCTCACGTCGCCACAGCTACAATCTATCCGCCTCGGCACTCGAAGAGAATCTACGAAGGAGAGATCTGCAAATACTAAATAAATGTAATAATTTTATGAAAAAACTCCGCGCTCATCCCCGTTTCAAAAGTCCAGTAAATAGTTCTTTTTCAGCAGCACAATTTAGTTATCCTTCGGTAGCACTGTATACACATCACAGACACGAAAAGTAGAGATTTTGCCGCTATCCACCACTTCAAATCCCCGTCCACTCGGCGTTTCATTCATACAATAACTGTCCTTGTTCTGAAGCACACACTAATCAGCAAGCTTTTCTCCGTACTAAACAAAGTTATTCCCCAAAAAAATGATTCCCAATGATTCGCCGATGCTCTATGCTGCTCGTTTGTTTAACAAAAAGCTAATATGGCAAATATTCTGAAACGATATTTTGCAACCATTTGAATATTCACGAAGGATAAGAGCCAAAACAATAAGCAACTGCTTACTCTTTATCAATTTTACTAATAAAACTCGTTGGTACAATAGCAATCAGAATGCATCAAAAACTTGCTACCGGAATAGGTAATAAATAAACAACGCGTATTCCTTTGTTTCGCAAGACTTAGTTAAGTGATCAAATATAAGGTGACACTCACTTAGTAAAATATATAAAACTATCGAAAGGGGGGGGGGGGCTTCGAGCTCTCAGATGAAGATTCTCAAGTTGGTGCAGTTTGAATTCGAGATTTGACAACGTCGGCGGGGATGCACACCGACCTGAGGGAGATTGGAATTTCAGAACTATTGGTGCCAGATATTTCTAAAGTAGAGGGCATTAATTATTACAGGTACGCTAGACAGGGGGGCATTTACATTTGTCTCATGTTTTTCTTCTGAAGTCTAGAGTTGGCATCCTACCGTAACCGTTCTCGCTACCGTACTCACCAGATGGCGATTCCAGCGAGTCCTCCAGCCATTAGAGTGGCGCCAGGAGAGAGCTTTGTCATGACTGCCTAAAAGCAATGAGCGAGTATCGCTCAAAACTAGTCGCATCATTGTAGAATAATTCATGCAGAAAAAATACCCTTATCTACTAGTTTATTTTTTCATTAATTTCAGATACACTAGTACTCAAATTGTTGAATCAAATTGTAATTTTTTGAACAGCAATGACCAATTACCAAACAGAACCCATCAGCTCATTAATGAAAGCAATGTGACAAGACTTCACCGAGTGGCTCGACATTCTAATTTTCACAAGTTTTACTATGGGCATGTGTTAGATAATTTCATATGGCAAACAAATAATCGTTGTAAAGCCGAACAAAAATAAATGGGAGTTGCGACCTCTTATTCCACCGTTGCCTACGCGTGATAGTTACCGTACCTTCGCCCGCGAACTTCTTCTTGAGATACTCGTACACTGAATAATATGTGGCCAAGGCGGGGATGTCTGTGAGTTAAATCAGTTCGCGATTCGTAATTTTGAGAATAAGCAGATATTTCTAATGATGACTACAACCTGAAAGGCTAAAGTATACCTCTGAGCAGAGTCGCCGCAGTTCCTCTGTAGATCGAGGAGATTCCGCCCTGAAATCGGTGGTTTGAATTTCATAAATTTCGATGCACCATTCCGTTAAGTCTAAATGAATTTCGAACTAAATGTCTGAATGTATGTGGCATACCAAGCGGTTCTTCATCACTTTTTGAGCATACGACAAACGAAAGAAGATAAATCGAGAAAAGCTCAATCTAATCATCTATAAAGAGAGTGCGCTAGACGAAGTCACCGTGAACATTTTCGCATTGGTTATTGTGGGCAGATGAGGACAGCATCATTAATTAATTAATTAATTAATGCATCAATCACAGCACAATTTACGATAATTTATGCCGCACTTGAAGCACAACAAAGTCACGACCTTTTTTTCTCAAACTCAATAAAAATCGAAAAGTCAAGTCCCTCCATTGGACAATAAATTAAAATAGAACATAAACTGTATCATTCCAAGAGGCTTATCAATTCCCCTACTTTAGCACACCTGTTTGCAAAGAGTATTGACGACATACATTGGCCCGTCTCCCGTCTCGTCGTCTCCCGTCGTGCCTGCGGATTGCACCTTGGAAAACGAAAGCGCCCACATCGCTTTAGATTTTCACATGATTAATAATATATGTTGTAATATTTTTATCAATCATGGTCGACTAAAAATTTACAAAGTCCATGAATTACTAGTTTTCCCAACGGAGCGGAGCTGCAACTTGAATATATATTCGTTTTTATTCGCGGAATGTTGGTCAGACATGCGCCGCAAGTACACAAAAAATCTTCGCGAAAATTCGCATTACTGGCAAATGGTAATGTTGGGGGAATTGCATTGGGCAAATACAAATATATTAAATAATTTATTGGTCTCTATCCATACGCCGATAATAGCAGAGCGTTATTCGCTGCATTTTCACTGCTCTAGATCAGCACCAAGGGCAATATGATGGTTATTGAATTATTCTTTAGTCTTCTCGGTGAGGATGTGCTTCCCTCTCCTCATGAAGCGGGATTGGTGAATAAAACGGTGGTTGTAGGCGTGCTCACATTCGTGCAAAATACAAAAAAAGGAGTCAGATTACGTAGGAAATGTGTGATAGCAAATTGGCTATTCTGCGTTATGGCTATGGTCGTGCCGAGTTTCGACTTCTAGAATATGAGTATGCAGACTCTTTTGTGCTGCAACATTTCCATTTAGTTAGGTTCAATCGCATATCATTGATGAGAGCTACACATTTTGAGCTCCCTAATACTTCTTTAACTGATACGAAAGTGGAATAAGAATGGCTTAGCAATGTTCTTAATTTGCGTGCTTTCTCGAAAGTCTGATAGGTGCGTTGAATGAAAAGAGTGATGTCTTGTCTAACCGCTACGAGGGTGAAATACCACGTTTCTCTCATTGATCAATGCGTGTAGCATCTGTTATGCACTACGGCCCATTAAAGAAGCGGGTACAGTATGAATTAGGTAATACGACTCTTATATCCGTTAATGTAGTAAAGGATCTTGGTGTCCTAATGTCTCCTGACCTCACCTTCAAAGCCCACATCCAGAGTATCGATTCTAAAGTGCGCTCCAAGATAAATGTTATCTTCAAATCATTCAGAAGTTACAAATCTATCTGAAAGCGTATAAGGCATTTATTTAATCATTGGCGATGTATGCTAGTCCCATTTGGAATGCAACTGCCATTGGCCTCACTATTATGCATGAGTCTCTACAAAGAAACTTCTCCCGTAGACTGTTTAGAAGATGCGAACTCGATGCCACCACTACATGTTATGATAGAATTAAATATCTCGGACTTGCTACTTTAGAGCGTAAAAGGATCATCACCGACCTGCTATTTCTTCACAACTGTGTTCATGGGTATTATAAATTAAACTATTCATATCTATTTCGTGTTTCACCGATCTCGCACAACCTACGATCATCACACCCCTTACGGTTATAGATTCCCTACCTAATTAAGACCACTCATTCAACTGTTGTAAGCAGGACTATTTATATTTGGAATAATCTCCCCTTTGATGTAGTATCCTCACTTCCACATTGGTTTCGTTCACTTGTTCTCTCTCTGACACAGAAAGACCTTCTCCCCTCACGTATACGTATATAATTCCACCTCTACTGCCTCGACCACTCTCCCATAGACAAGTCGCCAAGGAGCGATTTGCCTTCCATCAACATCTTCAAAGAATCTCTCGTCTCTAAAGTACATTTATCGATGGAATAAACTATGTGTATTTGTGTTTATTTGTATTTAGTATACCCGAAATTTCACAGAAAATATATTACACCATATCTTGCCGATTTTCGTTTCAAGATAACCCTATCGTTGGAGAAACGGCGTTCGTGCAATATCATTGGGGAATGTTGCACATCGTTTACACAATGCACCAAAGGAAATGTTATCAAGATAAACACGCGATTTTTACTATTTAATATAGTATAAGTGTAATGTGAGCAATCAAAGGAAATGTGTTAGATTTGTAATACAGTATAAGGCAATGACAGCGGATTCGTCGTCGACTTCCCCAATTCGACCAAAACCATGAAGTGAATATAACTATTGATAAGTATTCCCATTAGCGCACCTTCATCTTTAGTTTCTGCAACGAATTGTGTTTTTGACATGCGTGAAATACCGCAAAAAAATATTCAAGGAACTACTCGAGAAAAGTTGAAGACTTTCTGTAGCGCCCAGTTGACCAGATATTGCAAAGTAGTGTAGTCGTAAAAGGGCATTTTGAATATTTTTTAAGGAATTTTTGTTTTAACTGGAATCACCAAACTATATTGCTCATCACCTTGATCAAAGGTCATGAACACTTGTTGAAACGGAAAAAAACTTATACAGGGACAGGGAATTGTGGCAGGGAATTGTTGAACTGCTCTTTTTCCGGTATTTTTTGTTGTTCTAGTCGTTCGTTAGTTTACTGAATGAAAACAAAATTTAGTCAATTATTTTTTTTTATTATTAGTGATAGTGTTGATAGGGGAGCGTGTTCAGCCTTACTCTGCCTTTTTGTCGTGCTCACTCGCTCTGTCGAACCTGCCAGATTGCAGTTGGGATTCGCTGTATCAATATTTCAAAGAAGGACATTTTCACACAAAATCAAATATGTTTCACTCCGAACACATTGATATTGGTGAACCTCATTTGGCTACATTTCCCCTCTCTCCGAGCTCGATTTGACCCCCCTCTCAATCAATCAATCAATTTATCTTATCAGGCGGAAACGCTCAGAAGATGATAGGTCGGTAATCTTCATAGGTTGCACTCCACCAATGGCTGCCAATAGCTCGGGTTAGGTCGTCTCTCCATCTCGCGCGAGGCTTTCCGGGGGGACGAGTCCTATTGGGACGAGTCCTTTCGCTTCCTGATTTCATCGACGAGACTCGTCCGGGCAGCTTTGCAGGCAACGGTGTGGGCGACAGCATCTTGGGGGTTGGATTGCAGTTGATGGCGCACCGCTAGGAGCTTCCGCGTTCCAATCGAGATCCAAGAAGGGGATTAGCGCTTCCTCCAACAGTTTGTTGCCGCGGTCTCCGTAAAAGCCTTTACCGTAGTATAGGCGTCGGCGGCAGAACTGGGGCGGGAGAAGGGGCAGTGACGCGAGAAGGTTTGCGTTGACAGTAAAAGCGGTTCGATCGAAATCTAGCCGCTCCCTGGATCTTTTCTGCCTCGCCTTGCCAGGGAGGGAGAGGCACATCCGGACAAGGCGATGGTCGGAGTCAAACTCAAATCGACCAACTACTCCGCAATTGGCTACTCTCGCTGTGGCGGGCGCCGCAACGTAGTCAATTTGGTGGAATGAGGAGCCGTTGGGAGATAGCCATGTCCAGATTCGACCGTGCCGTCTCTTGGGGAACGTGTTCAGGATGCGCAGTCTGTTCCTCACGCAGAGCTCAGTGAAGCAGCGTCCGCGTGAGTTCGGTGTGGGAGAGGCGAAGTTACCGACAAATCTTTCATTGCCAGGTTCCCTCGCCACTCGACAGTTGAAATCACCGACCAGAACTGGCATATGACCTCTTGGGGCACTCTGCAAGGCGGTCTCAACCTGGTCTAGGAAGTCTTCATACGCATCGTCATCGTAGGAAAACGACGTGGGGGCATACGCGCAGACCAGGAAGAGCCGTAGATCGGGGAGGAGCAGAGTGGCCAGACGAGGGGAGAGCCCATTGAACACTGCTCCGCGCGCAAGGTGCGGTCGAAGCAAAAAAAGCCACGCCATGGGAAGAAGTGGGTCCGCCCGAGTGGTAGACTACAGTGCCTGAGGATGTAAGATTGAACGAGGCACAACCCACAATCCTGGCTTCCTGCACTGCAACCACGTCCCACTTGATCTTGTCGAGGGCGAGTTCCATCTCCGTCTGCTTCTCCCTTGGGCCGAGCGTCCTGGCGTTGATGGTGCCGATGTAGAAGTGGCGAACCATCGTGGCGGCGTACAACTCCCGCGTGCCAAAGCTTCTGGTAGAGGGAATCCGGGCGGGCGGAACCGGAGACGGAGAGACGAAATCGCACTCAACCGCTCGCCACACACTTGAGAACCCAGAAAAGGGAGCGGAGAAAGGCGGAGAGTCCCTCGTCCAATGTGAGAGAAGAAGAAGGACCGAATCTGCGAGAGAGGGTATTATTACATTTAGGAAAAAAACGTTTTAAGCTCCCTATCGGCCGGAAAAAATATAGTCTAATATATTTCCACATTGCGCGTTTCCGTTTCAGGCATCAATAAAAGTCCATTGTGACAATGGAGATGTGAAGCTGCATCGTTTTTTTTTAAATGAACAAAAAAATAAGGCACCATAAGAAGATCAGGTTCACTTTCATATGGTTTCTCTCTTTTGGACGCGCTGAATAATTTCGTTACATGAGTAAAATTGTTTGGATATCTTACATTCGCCCTTAAACATTATTATTGATGAAAATTTACTCACATCCCGATCGCTGCAATGTATGCGTCCTCGGAACACCAACAAGTAGAGATCTGCAAACACTAAATATATTGAATAATTTTAAGAAAAAACTCGTCCAGTCCAGTAAATACTACTGTCGTGGAGCAACACAATTTAGTTGTCCTTCGGTAGTATTGCATACACAGCACAGACTCGAAAAGTAGAAATTTTGCAACTATCGTCCACTTCAACTCCCCGGCCACTCGGCGTTGCATTCGTACATTATCTGTTCTTGTTAGGATGCGCACTAATTTGTGAGAAACTCTTTGACCTAAAACAATGATTATCCCAAAAAATGTTTCAAAATGATTCACTGATTTTACTGCCGAAAAGCTGTATGTGCGTTTGGGAGACGAACTAGCTACTGCAACATTCAAGTATGATTAAAGATGCACACTGCAACCATAATCTCGTCTTATCTCCTGCTCTCAGATGAAAATTCTCAAGTAGTAGAGCGACAGCTCCAGACCGAAGAAGCACGCGGCTCTTGCTGGGAACGCGCGTAGCATCACGGGAGTGAATCCCTACAATGGGTGAATACCCCAGCTTCCGATACATCTCCTTCCTCCTACCGTACCTTGAACAGACCCTTGGGGCCCTCCTCTCGCATGACTTCCTTGCGGACGTCTCTAATTCCTCCCGGATACTTGCCCTCGGGTGCAGTTTCAAGGCGAGATTTGAGAACGTCGGCGGGGATGCACACCGACCAGAGAGTTAGGCAATTTAAGGATAATTTATGTGCCATAGGTTGCTGTAGCAGACAGCATTGTGCAGTGACATTGCTCGCATGCATTAATTACAATTCAAGGTTAGAACAGACATCCTATCGTAACCTTTCTCACTACCGTATTCACCAGTTGGCGATGCCTGCCAGTCCTCCGGCCATGAGAATGGTGCCCGGAGAGAGCTTGCCCTGACTGCCGGTAAATCTAAATATCAAAATATATGTTGCTTCTCGCAAACAACAATCTTATCGACCAACACTAAAAAACAATGATGTATCATTCTAGCAAACCGAAATGCCTATTCATCGACACGAACAACGAAGTTGTTGAATCATAATATTTTTTTGAAGCGTAATCCAAGCCAGGATTGACCAACACCCATTTACTCACTAATGAACGTTATCTGTGACAAGACTTCACCTAGTGTCCCAACATCCGGACTTTCGCGATTTTTTTACATTGGATTCTTTCTCGAAAAATACGATCCAATAAAACGCCGAGAAGGTTGTAAATTCCAGCTATTTTTCACTGGAGGTTGAAAAGGATAATATGAAATTAATGAAACAAGAACTTCCGTATCCTACTCATGAAAGATACAGTATCTTCACCGTTGAACTGGAATCGTTAAAGAATTAGAAGTATTTATCATACAGCGAGAAAACAACAATGAAACAATGAACTTCATTCAACAAAGAAGCAAAATGAATACGTAAATTGTTGAATCGCAATAGATTTTGTTTGAGAAGGTAGATCAGCTCTGATTGAGCAACACCCATCCACTCACTAGTGAGGATCACGTGTGACACGACTTCACCGGCATATCGTCATTACTAAAAGTGAACATTCATTTTAAAAAGCTGACGACAGATAAAATAGAGCTGAAAATTGAAAAATGTCGTGCATGCGAATAACAAAATCTACGAAAAATGAATTCTACCGTATCCTACTCGTGATAGTTGCCGTACCTTCACCAGCGAACTTCTTCTTGAGATACTCGTAAACGGAATAATATGCGGCCGATGTCTGTAAATTAAATCAGTTCGTGATTCGTAATCTCGGGAAATATCAGTAATTTCTATTGAAAATCGAACCTGAGAGGTTACACTATACCTCTAAGCAGCGTGGCTGCAGTTCCTCTGTAGATCGATGCGATTCCACCCTGAAATGTCTGATTTTCACAATGTTGTGTTTTACTATAAATTATGTATTTCCAGTGTAGTATTAAGACATGAAGTATTAAAGGTAAATTGTTACCGAGGCAAGAGGCGAAGTATCGAGCAAAGGGAAGTTATGCGGAGAGTGTGCGCCACTAAGTCACAGGGACTCGCATTGATCTTGCATTGATTTTTAACAACCTCGGAGATCATGATCAACCGAAATCATTCATGTCGCATGAAAATCACAACATCACCATGACCTCCAAGAGTTTTCAAATTCGAGAAATAAATACGTATACATATTTCTTATTCTTACCATGAGGAACTAGGAGCTCCAACTTTCAGCAGCATCCTAGCCAAATTTATTTCAGAGTATATTGGGGACGAGAAAATATTTAGAGTTGGTCATTTTTATCAGAACCGGCTTTTAGGGAATTTCCGGTTCTGCTCCCGGTTCTGCCATAGTTTAGCTCCCAGGTGAGCTAGAGAGCAAGCAAAGAGCTCAAAATGCGCGGAAAATTATTATAAACATCTTTTATATTGACAACTAAGCGTAATCTCCCAATCTTCGCTACGAAAAAAATGAAAAATTGAAATTCGAAGAGAAAAATAAATCGTGCCGGCTCGGGGACCCCCCTCTTACGATTTATTTTTCTCTTCGAATTTCAGTTTTTCAATTTTTTCGTAGCGAAGATTGGGAGATTACGCTTAGTTGTCAACATAAAAGTTGTTTATAATAATTTTCCGCGCATTTGAGCTCTTTGCCAGCTCTCTAGCTCACCTGGGAGCTAAACTATGGTAGAGCCGGGAGCAGAACCGGAAATTCCCTAAAAGCCGGTTCTGATAAAAATGGCCAACGCCAAAAATTTTCTCGTCCCCAATATACTCTGAAATAAATTTGGCTAGGATGCTGTTGACAGTTGGGGCTCCTAGTTCCGTGGGTGGTTCGGTTTCATGCAATCTCTCAGAAGATGCGTGCTATATTAATGTACCTTCTTATGCAGCTTCTTTACGACGTCCATCGGCCTACGGATATAATGTGTGTTGATAATATACATTCAGAATCTGGCAACCCGCTATATCATCGCCTAGGGCAGGTATGAAAAGATAATTCTTAATTTGGCAATGGATACAGGAAGCAATTGGTATAATAAATCTGGGATGCACATAAAACTCTTGTGCAGCATTGATGCCCCAAGTGGTTTATTTTCAATCTCGAAGAAATAAGAATCCAATAGATCAGTTTTTAATAGCCAAAAAAATCGTCTCGAAATTTTGGTCATTTATAATGGTTCGAACCTCAATATATTCGACTACAATATGCCTGTAGGAGGCACTTGATTCTGATTCACTTGAGTGGGAAATTTGAATAGAGACTCTCATTATCAATAAAAATGTACGAGATGGGCTTTCCAATTTTCTCGTTCTCTCTCATTTCATTTTCGAGAGAGCGGTTCCCAATCAATTTCGCTGAAACATAACTTTCCGAAAAAAAATTTGGCATGTCATCATACCACCAACTGTCTTAAATTTAAAAAAAATATATATTCATTTCAAAGAGACTTTCAATCCTCTGGAATACCGTATACCTGTAGGAGGCATTTGATTCTTTCTCCTGGCACCATAATTGAAGTCATCAGAAGACCTGCGATCGCACTCGAATTCGTGTTCTTTAGAAAGGACATCTCATTGTCTGAAAGAGATCAAGAATCAGAATATTAGAGAAGCGTCAGTAATCAACTAAGAACTCGGAGAGTTTGAAGGAATTTAAAAGAATACTTTCGAAATAATCGACGATTGAACAGTACACGGCATATATGATACGTCTGCAACATGAATACGCCTTTACACCGATAAATTATACTTCATTGAGCAACTAAAGTTACAGTCCCCGAGTCAACAACCTACAAACTCTAAAGTTCAAAGATCGCCCACTCACCGGGATTCTTCTGCTGGATGTACTTCCCGATGGCGCATCCTCCGAAGAAAACAGCGAAGAGAGGAGTGACGCCCACCAAGGAGAGCAGCCATGCCCTGAGTGGAGATCAAAGAGCATTTATAAAGATTTGACATGCCCTGATAGCGAGGGGTCATCAATGATGAGATCAAAGAACATCGATAACGAAGCGACATTTTCAAGAGGGAATGGACACCAATGATGAGATTTATTTTATGCGCGAACAGCCGTTAAAGGAGGAGTAAATGCAAACGCGCGCCCGGTTGGAATATGTTTCACTTAGGGACGCACTCTCTTCAAGTCGCGTGCTATCTTGCCCCGTTCCCGGAGCTTTCCCTGATCTGGCTTCCAGCCAACTAGCTATAACTCTGTTCGGACTGAATCTATCAATGTGAAAATTTCGGAGCTTATTATCGTTGTGGAGATATATGCCCTGGTTATAAGAGCTTCAGAAATTGAATTTTGAGTTTACTCCTCCTTTATCTCATTGGTCATGCTCACTCTACTTCTTGATAATGGGAATATGAAACCGAAATCTATCAGTTTTCTTTTTTTCACATTTTTTTATGAAGTAGGTCGATTTCTGATTATCAAAGTCTGTATGAGGATGATGCGTGATGGATGCCGCAAATCAATAGAAAAATGAAGTCCAATTTGAAGAAAAGTAATAATTATAATTATTATAAAGTGCAAAAATACAAACAGACTTTGTAGAGGGCGAATCCCTGGCCATCGTCTGCTTACAACAGTCGAGAGCGCCTGTGAACTTATAAATATTGATAAAATATATATTATCGAGATAACTGCGGAAAACACTTTTGTTAGAGCTAATTTGAGGCTTCAACCAATCCTCAGAATGCTACGAGTATCGATACCACCAATGGTTCTGTACGCGACTGTGCGAAAAAAATTAACAAAAAAATGTCACCCGCGGAAAGTCCTCATAGTGTATGACAATGTGTTCAAAGCAGAAATACGCCATATATATTTAATATTTAAACCTTCGTCGCCAACAATCGGGTTAACCATCGTTCGTGGAAAAAAAATGATTGCTTGAGGTATGGGTGTTTCAGGATTACCATATTCCTAGTCAAACACCGATCAAGTAATTAAAGCCAATGCTCTTTTCTTCAAATAATCCCCATCACTCGCCAGTGAAAAGTGGTTTCTAGCCGGGCGCAGGCACAGGCATCGTCTGCAGGCGAACCTGAAGAGAAAGAGAAGATCAGGGATACGATAGTCTCCGATACCGTATGTTACCTCTATAATACTGGTATCTCATACTTTCCCTGCGTTCAGTCGAAACACATGACAGCGCTCCAGTAACTCACAGATTTCATTTGGCCATTACTCTAAATTACGCCTTCCCTATCATAATCCAACAATTTTCCTCCTCCGGCGCCTCCCGCCATGAAGTTGAGGAGGACGTCAGACATCGGAGATGAGAGGGATTAGAGATGGGAGAGTTTGCACCTATCGTGATGAGGAGAAGAGAGGGGTTAGAGATGGGAGAGTTTGCACCTATCGTGATGAGACATATTACTGATGGGCTGACGAAGGTTATACAAGGAGAGTGCGAAACAATAAATCACGAGCAAATAAAATTGTTTCAACATCGCAAATGGAAAGGTTGAGAGAAGGCTGGGAGTCTGGATGCAAATAAATACATGCGCGCCAACGCCGATGAATTGGAGAGAGGAAAACAATAGAAAATTCATTTCGCGGAGATTTATATCAAATAAGCGAAATTCGACGAGCTGGGAGCAATGTCATTGTATTCTCGATAATCTATTAGTTCGTGACGCTTCGATTGGAAAAAATTTGCTCGCTGTAGCTCAAAAATTGACCGAGATACGGTCATTTCAAGCGGTAGGTCACTATTGCTCGTAAACATGCAAATTTCGAGAAACGAAGTGTATAACTGTTTTCTTCGCCCTCCTTTGGCCAGTCTTACTAGTATGATCATAATTTTTTTTCTGTCGAATGGGTTCCTGCATTCTTACAAGAGATCCGTGATAGTCAAGTGCTGTACATTGCGTTAGGATGATAGTACGTGATAAAAACAGAAAGCGGAACATGAAATCGCCAGCAAATAAAAGAGATGGCATGGGAGCGAGTTAAAAGATGTGAGATATCGAAGAATCAATTGCTGAACCTGTTCGCGAGTTTCACATAAGGAGAGAACGAGTTATTTAAGAGAGAGAGAGAAGGAGGAACAACGACTCAACAAAATGTTGAAATTGTTTTGAAACGTAGCTGCGAGGTTACGTTAAATCAAGTATCAATTTATCGTAAGACACAAAATGCCTTATTCTGACGCGATGTACTTAAAGGAGTGCTCCGGGGAATGAATGCAATCGAGTCCCACCACGAAATTTCTGCGCTATCAGTGGGAAACTGTAGCGAATTTACCCCGAGAACGAGACGAAACATAAGTCGAGCGAGTGAAACATAAAAGAATTAGTAACCACCCTGCGCTATCAATGAACTTTGCGCGTATGTAAATAGCCTCAGAGGCCTCTGTGGAACTTCGGACAAAGTGATTTCTGATCGGGGCCTCTACAATATCCACACTGTCACTATGGGTGACTTAACATTCCCCGGAGCACCCCTTTAATGCTGAAATGTATGGGATCAATTGATGATGACAATGACTTATCAACATATTTTCGAAGGTGAAACAAATCAGACGTGAAACATGAGTGCGGCGACAAATGTATATTATCCCCCCGGCTCTCTCAGCCTGAACATAGGTTCAAAGAGTATTACAAGGCGAACAATTCCAGGCACAATTGTGAGCTTACATGAGGAAAAAGACTCACCTAAGATCTCTAGCAATCATCTGGTTCTCTCTAAACCGAGCACTCCCCCTTGTTTGGTAGAGCGAGAGAGCACATGAAATAAAACAAGTCTGAGGGCCACTCTCCCCTCCTCTAGAGGCTTTCAATATTTTCGAGCAACTAAAGAATGAACAACAAAATATTTGACCTAAGAAAGTCACATTCCCACTTCCAGTTCCCTTACCGTCTCCCTTTTAAACCTTCCTCCTTCATTCTCGACTTGGTTGCGTGTTGCCACATTTCGCTCTTCAGTCAGTGCCTGAAATTAAGATACTAAAATTTAAGAAAAAGATGGGAGAAACTTCATAAGGCAAGGGAGAAAACATTTGCTTAGTAAAAACGCTGAATTATCATTCAAACGAGAATGTATGTAAGATATGTCAGTGGAAAAACTCCAGAACACAGGGAGATAATACATTTTAAATATTCTGGCGTTGCCAATCCATCAATCAAAGATGATCGATTGGAATAGTGATATCGTATTAAAGAAACAACAAAACGCCAGGTAGAGAAATATCAAGACTCGTGCCAAGTACGATTGAATTTTGCAGGGTTTTGCACATCAATTACTTACTACTCTCGTAATAACATTTCGGCAAACGGAAATTTTCGTAAGACGATAATTAATTAAATAATTTAAGATTAACAGATGCCTTGTGCAGTTGCTGCACGCATCCCGTCATGAACACGAGGCACATCCTGAAGGGAAATAATTAACCCTTTTTCCTACGATTTATACGTCATGGCGACGTTCCCACACCGAGACTATCTTCAGGTACATCCACGTCTCGTAGAAAACAGTGATAAATTGTAGAAAACAGTGATAAACCAGAAGTAATTTATAATAATCGCTATTCGTCTCAAAACCATATTTTAGCCCTGCATCAGTTTCAAATTTTGTTATTCTTATAACAACCTTCCTCGTTTGATCGAGGAATATCTGAACACATCAGCATGAGCCTATAAAGCGAAAGTGCAACACAAATAAAAATGAGCATTTTCCAAAATGCACACTTGAAAAGACGAACTTCATGCAATCGACTTGCTCACATGTCACACGTGAAACATACGTCCAGTGATAGAGGATGACGCGGCAATTTATGAACTGCAAAGTGCATCGGTTGATGCATTAACCATTCATTCTAGCACATTCCAGCTCTTGAAGAAACAATTTATCCGTCATACAATATACTATCACCTTCAAACAACCAGTAAAAAAGAACAAAAGGTAAAATATTAAAAAGAACCTCCCGTCTTCAAGACCGGGCTCACAGAAAACACTAGGTCAGTGCCAGGAACGATAATGCATCAAATACATCCCATGTACGGATTACAAGTCTATGGATAGCTTCGCTTGCCTCTCTTCAATCTCCATTATCTCTCGCCGGGCAGACCAGTGAGATATCATGAAGAATGAAGAAAATATGGGTGAAAAATGGAAATTGGCTGGGAAAGAAAGCAATGGATAAATGAAGAAAGATTATCGTATACAGTAATAGTGAATCAAATATCTCACACAAACTACAAATTACAGATCAGAAAAAAAGACTCGGTAAGCTTGCTCAGATGAGCCTCCAATCACTACTGCGCATCATCGAACAGAGCATCCGAATTCAGGAGAATTGTAACCTGAAATAATAACAATAATGTGAAAAGTGTAACGTATTCGCCTCTTATTACGGTTTCGAAAAAATACAAATTGATCTTACGCTTCAGGCACTTCTATTGAATACCAGATCATTTCATCCCTAGTCAATTGGTGTCATTCATAGTAAAAAATAATCACAAAATGCACCACCATACCGGAATATAACGTAAAAGACTGATCTAGGTTTCTGCAGAATCCCTTATCTCACCGTGTGTTCGAACTCGTCGATCATTCTATTCGCCTTCGACACCTCGTCCATCCCTCCTAAGACAGCCTGCAAATATCGTAATCATAAATATCCTTGCCATTTTTTTGAAAATTTGAAAGGGATCTAAATCTACGAATCGGAAAAATATCGAGAAACGCAACAACGAATCACCTATACAAAGATTGTACAATATGCAACAACCATGATGACAAACTTTTAAAAAAACTTCCCCATATGAGCCCGTTCTCGTAAGAGTCGAACAAAACACTGAAGTGTCTGGCACACCAAATTTTCGAAAATTTGTTGAATGGGGTTTTCGAGGGTGCTGATCATCATGGTCAACTTCATTTTGCTCCATCTCGACCGGTTAAGCCAGGCTGCATGTAGGCTGCATCTAGACTTCTGTATGTATTTCGGAAACCGATTCATCAAACGATCGGCACTTTTCAGAGGTGATAGACATGCCCCCAACGAAGTTTTTGAAATAAAAATGTTTTATGTTATCACGTGACAATGGCATGAAATCGACGTTCTCGAATATAAGGCAGAACTTAAAACCACGAACAGCATGGTAAGATACGTGTTGTTCTGGGGATCATTTTTCGTATGCTATGTTGGATGTTTAAGCTAATCACTTTTTCGCTACATGTGATTTTTGACGACATTTTCGTGTCAGTCGAGGGAGTATTGTACTTTCGCATTGTTGGCCGATTATGTTTGAATTTCGATTGATATATTTATTACCAAGGGCGAGATGATCGAGACGAAATATATTAATCGAAGTTGAAACATAGTCGGCCAACAGTACAAGACTCCCTCGACTGACACGAAAATGTCGTCAAAAATCACATGTAGCAAAAAAGTGATTAGCTTAAACATCCAACATAGCATACGAAAAATGATCCCCAGAACAAGACGTATCTTACCATGCTGTTCGTGGTTTTAAGTTCTGCCTTATATTCGAGAACGTCGATTTCATGTCATTGTCACGTGATAACATATAAAACACAAAAATCAGAAAATCAACATATTTCTTCAATGACTTGGCACAGGCCAAAAATCAATTCCCTTCTAACTTCCGCAATAGTTAGTACTCGATGAGTGAAACCGACGAGCATCGCCAGATTTTCGATCCGCATCCGCGCGCGCGGCGGCGCGGATCTTGCAAAAAAATACAGTAGCCCTCGAAAATTTGTATATAGATCCAAATGACTGCGGCGGTAGGGGCGCTGCGTTCCTTGACAAATTCCAAGACATTTTTACTCTGGGGAAGTTTTCGATCAGATTCCATCTAACGCCGGAAATCGATAATTCTACTTTTACTTCGGACATGAATGCAATTCTCAAGAAATTTTTCAAGAACCCCCCTAAATATTATTGTTGATTTTGCTTCTGCTTGAGCCGATACATACTTCAGTACAAAGGCGCAATTTAAAATTTTCTATAAGGAAGTCAAAATGAATTATGAATGAATTGTGGAGTAATTTTTGGGTTACTGTAGGCGAGTGAAAAAGATGGACGACTTTCCTAATTTGTGGAACATAGGCTAAAATAAATTTTCAGAACATATTACACAAATTAGGAAAAGTCGTCCATCTTTTTCACTCGCCTACAGTAACCCAAAAATTACACCACAATTCATTCATAATTTATTTTGACTTCCTTATAGAAAATTTTAAATTGCGCCTTTGTACTGAAGTATGTATCGGCTCAAGCAGAAGCAAAATCAACAATAATATTTAGGGGGGTTCTTGAAAAATTTCTTGAGAATTGCATTCATGTCCGAAGTAAAAGTAGAATTATCGATTTCCGGCGTTAGATGGAATCTGATCGAAAATTTCCCCAGAGTAAAAAAAAAGTTCTACAATTTGTCAAGGAACGAAGCGCCCCTACCGCCGCAGTCATTTGGATCGATATAAAAATTTTCGAGGGTTACTGTAGTTTTTTGCAAGATCCGCGCCGCCGCGCGCGCGGATGCGGATCGAAAATCTGGCGATGCTCGTGGGTTTCCCTCATCGAGTACCAACTATTGTTGAAGTTAGAAGGGAATCGATTTTTGGCCTGTGCCAAGTATATTTCGATTCTGTCAGATAGTGTGTTATAAAATTGTTATTTCAAAAACTTCGTTGGGGGCATGTCTATCACCTCTGAAAATTGGAGACCGTTTGATGAATCGGTTTCCGAGATATATACAGAAGTCTAGATGCAGCCTACATGCAGCCTGACTTAACCGGTCGAGATGGAGCAAAATGAAGTTGATCATGATGATCAGCACCCTCGAAAACCGTTTCAACAAATTTTCGAAAATTTGATGTGCCAAGGTATGTCCGACTCTTACGCGAACGGGCTCATATGAAGGATACAACTAGAATTTCCGATAATTCTTTGACCTTCGAGTCAGCGTCGCAGCTCACAAATCCCAGCGGAAGCCGGCCTCAAGCAGTGACTAAATACCGGGTCATTCCTCTCACTCACCTCGTACTCCCTTTGCCTTCACTCGAAAGGACGCCCTCGTCATCGCATTGATCATTTCTCCGTTCGCGTTCAGAATCTGCAGATAAATCGGAATTTCGTTAATCTATAACTCTTACATACCCTCCTTCTCCCCCAATCACTTCAAAACACATGGTGAGACCTATAAATGAGGCGAAAAGGAGGAAGGGAGAAGAGGTAGACAAGTAACAGAAGAAGCGCATACAATACGATACGATGGCGCACCATTTCAGACCGGTCGAGTAGAGTGCAAAATTCGAGTAACTTTGCCCTCAATTGCCATTGTCTCACAGCACTCAAGATAGTGTGTAGAATGTTGGGACTATTGCCCGAATTTCGAACTCTACAGGTCGATGCAATTCTCTATTGTCAGGGGAACAATATTGCTTACAGCGTCTCTACGAACACACTATCTACGAAAGACAGAGTTAGCCAAGAGAATAAATTGTTTTTCAAGGCCCACTCTCGCAAAGCTAGTGACTACGTTACGGACGACCGCTTATTCTGAATGTGCTGAAACACAAACTCGAAAGGTCATGGCACGAAAATCTGAAAAAATGAGCGAACAATTACAAAAATTTACAGGTGAAGTGGGCTCAGTACTCTTTCACTGGTTTGAACTATTTTTAATTGTGCCATTTCGAACCCACTGTTCTCCCAACGATCATTCACCTCCAATCCTGTGATTACACTCGCAGCTGTCGACTGGGCGTCGGACTCGAGCTCATTGTTCTGAACAAATAATTTAGCAAAACATCGCCTCCAACCAATAATGATTCTCTCCAGACCGTATTCTCTCCTGAATCATCATCATCAGGATCCTGCACCGAAGCATCGTTCCTTGCCTCGATATCACTTACCTTATACCTTATTTTCAATATATTTTGTACATTTTGAGCAGGTGTAATCGTATTTAAGTGAACATCAGGTTGATTAACAGTGTGTCAATTTGATTTGACCCTGTGGCACACTTTCGCCTTTGTTTTGACAACGAAATCTCTACAACCGAAGGCCCTACAGTTAACAGATCTGAAATATAAAATATATGTGATAGTATAATTAAAATTAATTTGCTTCGGAACCATTCCTATACATTCCAAGTATCTAGTGGCGTGCAATTTACGAATTCCGAGTTTCTGCCACATCAATTCCAACGGCTTTAAGCCCGTTGGAATTGATGTGGCAGAAACTCGGAATTCGTAAATTGCACGCCACTAGATACTTGGAATGTATAGGAATGGTTCCGAAGCAAATTCATTTTAATTATACTATCACATATATTTTACATTTCGGATCTGTTAACTGTAGGACCTTCGGTTGTAGATATTTCGTTGTCAAAACAAAGGCGAAAGTGTGCCACAGGGTCAAATCAAATTGAAACACTGTTAATCAACCTGATGTTCACTTAAATACGATTACACCTGCTCAAAATGTACAAAATATATTGAAAATAAGGTAAAAACACCAATGACACTGTATGAGAGTGAGTTAGTTGTTTTGCTATTGAACGTTGTTGGTTTGAACGATCGGGAAATCTGCACTGCGGCATTTTGCGAGACCCAGGAAACATCATTGGGGATCGAATTTTTCGATGAAAAATTGGGCTTAGGGGTACTTTTTCATGGCGATTTGAATGCGCCTAATTTAAAAACTACAGCCCCCAAAAAATTTTTCAGGGCGGCAATTTTTATACGAATTTTTGATTTCAAACGGCCACAACTTTTTTCACAGATGAGCTAGCCCTTCACTTTCAACAGTAAAAATGCTTATCTCGTCGAGATCTTTCAGAATTACTATACATGTATGGGGTTTGGATGAGCCGTTCGAAAGATTCAAAAACCGACCACCCAGGTAGGGCAAAATGCACGAAATGAGGGGTCAGAGATACGGCTTCCTAAGGTCGATTTTCGAACTCTACGCGAAAAGTTACCCCTAGGGAGATCTTAAAATCACCACTTTATTTTTCACTGTACGGCCTATAGGTTGAATTGCTCAATTCTCTCAGATAGTCACTCATAAGCTATTTTTAACAAGTGATATCGAGGTAAGGAACGATGCTTCGGTGCAGGATCCTGATGATGATGATTCAGGAGAGAATACGGTCTGGAGAGAATCATTATTGGTTGGAGGCGATGTTTTGCTAAATTATTTGTTCAGAACAATGAGCTCGAGTCCGACGCCCAGTCGACAGCTGCGAGTGTAATCACAGGATTGGAGGTGAATGATCGTTGGGAGAACAGTGGGTTCGAAATGGCACAATTAAAAATAGTTCAAACCAGTGAAAGAGTACTGAGCCCACTTCACCTGTAAATTTTTGTAATTGTTCGCTCATTTTTTCAGATTTTCGTGCCATGATCTTTCGAGTTTGTGTTTCAGCACATTCAGAATAGGCGGTCGTCCGTAACGTAGTCACTAGCTTTGCGAGAGTGGGCCTTGAAAAACAATTTATTCTCTTGGCTAACTCTGTCTTTCGTAGATAGTGTGTTCGTAGAGACGCTGTAAGCAATATTGTTCCCCTGACAATAGAGAATTGCATCGACCTGTAGAGTTCGAAATTCGGGCAATAGTCCCAACATTCTACACACTATCTTGAGTGCTGTGAGACAATGGCTATTGAGGGCAAAGTTACTCGAATTTTGCACTCTACTCGACCGGTCTGAAATGGTGCGCCCTCGTATCGTATTGTATGCGCTTCTTCTGTTACTTGTCTACCTCTTCCCCTTCCTCCTTTTCGCCTCATTTATAGGTCTCACCATGTGTTTTGAAGTGATTGGGGGAGAAGGAGGGTATGTAAGAGTTATAGATTAACGAAATTCCGATTTATCTGCAGATTCTGAACGCGAACGGAGAAATGATCAATGCGATGACGAGGGCGTCCTTTCGAGTGAAGGCAAAGGGAGTACGAGGTGAGTGAGAGGAATGACCCGGTATTTAGTCACTGCTTGAGGCCGGCTTCCGCTGGGATTTGTGAGCTGCGACGCTGACTCGAAGGTCAAAGAATTATCGGAAATTCTAGTTGTATCCTTCATATGGGGAAGTTTTTTTAAAAGTTTGTCATCATGGTTGTTGCATATTGTACAATCTTTGTATAGGTGATTCGTTGTTGCGTTTCGTTCCATAAAATTATACGCCAATACGATGGACATCTACACTATTACATGATATCTAGCCACGTCGGGGCTTCAGATGATCATCAACTTATCGATGGACGGAATCCTACATGTTTAAATATTGTTGTTTTCAAGATTGTTGAAGACAGTATCACTTAATTCGTTGTGTTGTTGCTTTTGCAAAAAAAGAAGTGCCGAGTTAATTGTACACGTAACTGGTTTCGAAAGATAATTTCGCCTTGAAACTCTAATAAGGCAATGGTCTCTGGGCAAGGTAAAATTATCCAAAGTGACATATCTAGCATTCATCTAGGCCATGGGCACGTCCGAAATCGTTTTCAAAAAGTGCGCATATTGATCTTTGGTCGAGAAAATCGACTTTCTCTCATGCTCTGCAATCATAATCACATCGTATTAGCGGTGTATTACGAATGGTGAAGTGGTCTAAGGCGCTTGCGCGAGCTCACAAGGTTTGGTTCTAGTTCGATCCCTCTCCCGCTCATTATTGTTTTGCCTCATTTTGGAACACGTGGGCGATTTTTTTAGTGTCTTTGTGAACATTAGTGACATTATAACCAATACTAATTCATCAGTACCACACTGCAACAGAATGAAATACGAAGATTTGTGCAGTTGCATTAGTATTATTTCAAATGTCAGCGATGTTCACAAAGGCACCAAAACAATCTCCCACGTGCTCCAAAATGAGGCAGGGGGGATAATGAGCGGGAGAGGGATCGAACTAGCACAAAAACTGTGTAAGCTGGCGCAAGCGCCTTCTACCCCTTCACTATGCTACACCGCTCACCGCTCTCCTGATAAGATGAGGTGATTAGGATTGCAGAACATGAGAGAAAGTCGATTTTCTCTACCAAAGATCAATATCCGCAC
Source organism: Pristionchus mayeri (assembly GCA_036245805.1). Taxonomy (NCBI): domain Eukaryota; kingdom Metazoa; phylum Nematoda; class Chromadorea; order Rhabditida; family Neodiplogasteridae; genus Pristionchus; species Pristionchus mayeri. The sequence goes on from BTRK01000003.1 coordinate 36,533,599, forward strand.
TTTTTGAATCTGATTTCGGACGTGCCCATGCCTAGTAGGTATGACAAAAAGTGTCTGAACGAGTGTCTCAGACAATTCATTGTCCGAAATTTGAGATGCCAGAGTGTCTCGGATACTCGAGTGTCCCAAATTGAAACAGTGTTAACAAATTAAGAAAAATATCAGAAAAATGGGAAATAATCGTTATGTTAAGGAAATTTCGAAATGTTAAATAATCATTAATTCATTCACATTTAATTAAATACTTATCGATATTTTTTGCCATGAAAGTGAAAAGTTGAATTGAGTTAATTTCAATTAAGGGAGATAATCGTTCCAAATCTCACGTACAGACACTTTTTGCCATCCCTAATGCCTAGATATGTCACTTTGGATAATTTTACCTTGCCCAGAGACCATTCCCTTGTAAAGGGAATGTTCTGGTTTTGTGATGATCGGTTGAACGCCATGATACTCTCTCTTACAATTTATCGGACATTTAGGAACTTTCTATATTTTACAGGATAATGTATTGCTATAGCAAACGTATTTGAGAAAAATCCAGAGTGACGTTATTCAGAGTGACGAATGTAACAAGGTGCGCCTTGTGAATTCTCGTCACATCGAGTAACAATAAAGCGAGGCGCTGATAAGACTAAGTCTTTGGAGCTCTCGTCCCACAAATAAAAATACAGTAATCTGCCTCATCCCTCATACTAAAATAGCTTTCTAGCAAGATATTATACCAGTATGCATGGTTAATCAACGACCTGACCACCAGGAGAGCATCCTCAATTAAGATAGTCATTCATTGTAAAGTCGTTATATGAATTGCTGCGGCCACCTTTCAATAACCTTTTTCAAAACATTCCAAATCAAACTAACCGTGTCCTACCCACCTTCCTTTCATGCCCACCTCAATCCGGTTTTCTTGATTTGGCATCGCTCCGCCTCATCCTGATCATCCGTCAGCGTCAATCACTAAGAAAATATGAATGATAAAGAACGGTGGAACTGGAGGGAACTTGAGCAAGACTATAAAAAACTAATATCAGTGCATGAAAAGAGAGAAAATAATTATGTTTTGTATTTATATGTGTATTCTCCAGGAAAAAGGAAGACGATTATAGATAAAAGAACTGGAAGTATGATATAACAGTTCAGAATCCTTACAACGCCAGGGAGAATTATCTGAGAATGACGGAATTTCTTTGGGTTTGCCACAACAACTGCTCATATCATTGCCGCCATATTATTTAGGCTAAAATCGAACGTTGAAATAATGTATATGTAATTAAGTAAGTAATAAAAATGCATCTCCAAGAAACTGAGAGTCAATTTACCCATAATGCGGAATAGCCACTTCGCAAGGACGACTATCATACATTTTAGGGGTGTGGCTCCTTATTATTATTTAGAACAGTCTGCTATATATTACCATCTTCTCACCCTCCACTCCTGCTTCATGGGGAGAGGGAAGCCCGTGATTACCGGGAAGACTACAAAGTCATTCGCTGACCATATCATCATGGATCGGAATGATCAAGAACAATATATCTGGATAGACTTGAAGACAACTCAAGCATTACCACCAAATGAATAGAGCCAAACCAAATATTGATTATTATTAAAATCGAAATGCATGCTTTCAATATGTTCTTGTTGGGATACATACGAAAAATAGAGATATAAAATGAATACTGCGCTTATGACTGTTCCGTATCTTGAAAAAATTGCAATTTTCTAAAGAGTGCGACACAAGATTATAAATTCTCTACCAATCCACCCAGCTAAATAAAACATGATGCCGCGCCGCTTCACCAGAAAGAATGTGAATTCTTCTGGAACAAATACACGCTTTCCCAGGCAGAAGGACATGATAATGTATCGATTTTCAGGACGATGGGAGGTCAAACGTTTGCATTTTTTTGTTATTCATACTGTATTTCGCATCTTCTGATTTCGAGTTAACCACTATATCACGTGCATTTTCACGAGCTACACACGCCCACGTTTGACTGATCCCGATAATATTGCGCGATATTTAGTCACATCGGTGATTCAAGGGATCTTCAAACTTTTTCGGGAACTTACGGGTGTGATATCTGTGGAGTGTCTGCGCGAGAATAATATAATTCGCTCTATTACATACCAATATTCTAACGGTAACGCAATAAAATAGGCACAAATCTGAATTATCCATTATTATGCTTATCCATTATTGAATTATCCATTATTACGGTTTGTCTGGAATGCAACACTGCCCGATATTGCTAAAAATATCGAAAAATTGTTTCTAATAGAGTTTTTAATGGTGATCACTCCTGTCCAGTTCATTTTTTTATGATTTTCAAAAATAAATTATTAAAACATAACTTTTCGTAGACTAAAATATGTTCTGCGAAAGTAGTACATTAGGGTTGGCAAAATAAATCTTTCATTGAATCTCGAATCTTTCCTAATTGAATCTCCCGATCGAAAGATTCAATTGAATCGATTCGTTTGAATCGAGATTCATTTAAATCTTTGCTCAAAAAATCACTTTAAAAATCCGTATTTCGAAGGAAAAAATATTTTTTCGAGCGCATTCTTTCAGAACATTTTCAACAAATGATTTCGGATGTTAATATATTTTTAAAAATATTTTGCGCTTCGTTTTAAAAATTCTTGGTTATGTTTCAGCCGTTGGTAAAACTGACATTTCGAATGAATTGTGCGTCAAATGGGTTCTGTCAACTATGTTTCAGTATCAAAATATTATTTGTGTGAACTTGATTCCTTGGAAAGATTCATCCCTATCTGTATTTCACTTGATGATTTGCACGTAGAGATTCATTCTGCCAAACCTATAGTACATATCGGACCGGACTGCACAGCGTGTCAAAGGGGGATGAAAAGCTAATTTTCGTGGCGGAGGGTATCGATAGGCGGAGTCTTTCCATCCTTACCAAAATAAAATGAAACATATTATTTTTTCCACAGTCACCGAAAGAACCAACAAATCTTTTTCGCTGTCACCTGAAACTCATCCAGTTTTCTACGGAGAACAATGGATGAGAAACTCAAAACATTGTCACACTCAAAAGCTATTTCCTCCAAGCCCGAATATGGAAAACACCACATCTAGGACCTTTACAAAATAGCTAACTCGGATTTTTAAACAATCCCTTACCGTTTGAGAAAATTATGAAAAACGATAAATTGAAGCACTTTTTCAAATATTGTTCAAAAACCAAAACGATAATAAAAATTGTTAGTCATTTTGTAGAGCTACTTTTGCGGATTCAGAAAATTACCTATATGTGGGGTCTGTCATTATTGCGCTAGGAGGAGATAGCTTTTGGAATGCCGAAATAATAGCAACAATCTAAATCGAACATGCAGAAGCCGTAGCTAAATGAAACCACTCAAAAAATTAATGGTAGCTACTTGTAAGGTCCATTACCAATCGTGTATTTTTAGATTATTTTATTTTATTTTATTACTTGAATTATCGTGATAAGTTTCGGATGCTTAATTCCACAACACCGCGCAACGGCGGGCAATTTCGAGAAATGATACGCCGAGGAGAACAAAGGAGGTTCGGCTATTTGACACGCTGTGGACTGACGAGAAAAAATTTAATCTGAAATCGAAAATGAAAAAAAACATCTGAGTTTCGCATAGCATAAAAGACAGTGAATGTTCGTGTAAGTGAAATCAAACCAAGATCCAGCCTATTGACCCGTCCCTTGATCTACCCCAGTCTCTCATTGTCTTGACCCCTTCCCTTCTCCAGTGGAATAACAACCGACCGAGGAAGACAATGAGAGACTCGGGGTAGATCAAAGGACGGGTCAATAGGCTTGATCATGGTCTGATTTCACTTACACGAACATTCACTATCTTTTATGCCATGCGAAACTCAGATGTTTTTTTCTCATTTTCGACTTCAGATTAATTTTTTCTCGTCAGTCCGGTCCGATATGTACTACTTTCGCAGTACATATTTTAGTCTACGAAAAGTTATGTTTTAATAATTTATTTTTGAAAATCATAAAAAATGAACTGGACAGGAGTGATCACGATTAAAAACTGTACTGGAAACAATTTTTCGATATTTTTTAGCGATATCGGGCAAAGTTGTATTCAAGAAAAACCGAAAACGACGTGACGTCGTCTGGCCTCAACGAGGACTTTACGAGCATAATGAATATGCGCATCGTTTCCAGCACCATTGAAAACCCCAAAACACATAATTTCTGAAAATTTACATTTTTTCGCAATGACAACAATTGTCCGATTCTTACGCAAACGGGCTCTTGAAACTACAAACTGCACACTCTCTCGTATACTATTTTAAGTGAAATTTCCGTCATATTCGACGCCTTGACCAATGAAAAAAACATGATATTTCCTCACTGTTTCCGCTTTCGCAATCGTCAGAGAATAATTAGAGTGCATTCAGAATTAATATGAAACGATCATAACTCGATCAAGCCAAATGTGGTTTATATTTTTTTGCAAAATCCCTCGTCTTATCAATGATCCACTAATGAATCAAACTAAATGGAAATGCTGCATCACAAAAGAGCCTTCATCCCATCTCCTAGAACTCGCAACTCACCCCAACCGCAGCCATAATGCATAATACCCATTTCGTTAGGACGAGAAAAAACATTTTAAAAAACAATTTCAGGAGTAGTACGATTCCAAATTATTTGCACGAAAAGTAACTGGATGTCACGATCCTATCCGCTCCCGCTTCATGAGGAGAAAAAAGCACAATATGATTGCGAAGACCGACAAATTCATTCGCGGACCTTATTATTATCCACGGATCATACTGGAACGACTGGAGTGAGGTCAGCACACCGCGGATAGTATGAGCCCGTGAATCGAGTTGTTTATTATTGGAATACAACTGCGGGTCTACGGCTTATTATTGAGAACGGAAATTAAAGTGTGATATAACAGTGGAGAAACTCCTGAACGCCAGGGAGAGAAACACCAAGTCTCGCAGCGAAAATTATTGAATTTTGCCGGGTTTTTCACTTCAACTGTTCACATGATAATAAGTTATAATACAAGTAAATTTCCCTACATGCAATCAATATTCCGTGAACAAGATTCACCGTGGGTCTGCCAATTCTTCTGTGAAGAATTAGACGTGCTTCCATGACAAACATAACTAGAGCACAATCTAATCAATCAGTAAATTTGGCGTAGATCAAAAGAGCAATAAATCCTCGTGATTACACTGCAATTGTCTCTTCATAACCAGTGCCCACAATAAATTGGCATTGCAGTGCGCTTTTAGTATTGCAGTAAAAGTGCTTGTAAAATGATCTTGATTTTTATGAACTCATTCTACGATTAAAACGATGATGATTGGAAGTATGATATCGTACTGAATAAACCCCGCATCGCCAGGGAAAGAAGCACCAAGACTCGCGGCAAGAACCGGAACAGCAATAATCTTTCTAGCGAAATAAGAAAGAGCACATGATCAATGCGTAATATATTTTCTGGATGGGTTAGGCTATCGGCATTGCTCTACATACATACCGTGATGAGCAATTACCTCAATGAATTGCACAGACTCCAGATTCCTTGAAATAACACCATGTGAGGAGTGGAACAATGGAAGCCTGCCTTGTGAATTCACGTCTCATCGAGTAACAATAAAGCCGAGGCGCAAGGAAATGCTAGTTTCAGGAGGTTGGTTGTCACAAATAAAAATGCAATAATTTGACAGTCCTCATTCTCTAGAAATTCTCCTAATTATGCGAGCTCTCTCTCCGACATGATCGTGAGAGCGCAATTATGAAAGTCATTTCTTGGCAAGTCATCTCTACATTGTAAGAGAATTTTTCGTTGTACGAACTGTCATAGTCACCTTCCAGCTACGTTCCAAGCTTCCTGCTCTTGTCTTTACCTCATTCCGTTCATACCCACCGCATCCAGTTCTCGACCTGGCGGCGCTCCACCAAATACTACCCGCCCGTTAGTGTCTGTTTGTATAACGTTAAATGCATTTTTAAATATGTATTTATGCATTTCCTGATCGCACCACGACTGCTATGCTAATCAATCGATTATTCATGCAGAAGTAGGTCAAATGAGCAATCGACCATCGTAACAACTCAGAGCCCGTACGCAACCAAACTTGTAAAATCGCGAGCTGTGAGGAATGAAGCGATATAGATCCGCTTTGCGATTTCTCGTCTCTGCCAGTAAATATAGGTCTGTGGGTCGGGTAGGTTTCAGTGGCTGTGCAGCGTTCGGTGATTATGAAAAAATATTAAAAATAATATCATGAAATAATGTGCCTAGCACTGGTAATTGGCCTAGACATTGATATATCAGAGTTCTCCCGCGAACCCAGTCTCGAAGACGGGATGTATACCTCTACCTTTAATACGCTCTCCTTCCATTATCATTCTTTTAATCTCACTGACGGGATGGATGGTCCCAGTGACCAGCAAGTCAACTCAACCATAAGGACATGCTACAGCACCACATCACCATGGATGAAATTCAAATCACACTGGGAAGGATTGCCACGCTCTCATTATGTAGGACCAGCACCTAGATAATAAATGGATTTTGTTTGTAGACAGAGCGAGAGAGCACGCAAAATGAAGGGTATGAGAACTGTCCTTCATTCTTATACCCACATCCTTCCGGTGTTCTCGACTAGGGCCGCGATCCGCCATTTTCTACTTATCAGTCAGCGCCTGAAATGAAAATAAAACATAACCATAATATTATGCTCCACAAATCCACCCATCTACAAAGTCATGCTGCAGCACCGCTTCACCGGGTCCGTTAATTTATCTAATTTATTTAATTTATCTAGAGCACAATATGAAGACACTGCCAAATCCATTTTCAGGTTATAGGAATCTAGACTTCGATATGATATTTAATTTAATTTATTTATCATGCAGATGTCGAAATAAGTGACGAGAAAGAGAAGTAAGATGAAATAAGACTACATGAAATACGAAGCATCATCTAGGATGCAAAGATAATAATATGGTATATTACAGATTGCCATAGTTAACAGGAAAGTGAATACGCGTTCTAACGAGAAAGAGTTCACAATTCCTAGAAAGTATTACATGATTGGGGATGGAATTCCACTGTGATACAATACGATTAGAGATAAAATTGTGATATAGATTCGATGAGGAACGATGCTTACGAAGTTGAAAATTATTAGGTCTCCTTGGACGAGGAGGGGCAATACATAGAAATTGAGGGCAGCCAATATCTACGTCGTTGTGCACAACACGATAGATGAACGATAGGTCAATCAATGAGCGACGGTATTCTAGGGGTTCCAAGTTGAGAAATTGGAGCCTGTCAGGGTATGTACGATATGCTAAGCCACATTTGAGAAACACCGACCTAGTGAAATTACGAAGGACGGACTCAATGTTGAGGCAGAGTTCTCTAGTCTGAGGGGACCACAGTTCGGAACAATATTCGAGGATGGGGCGAACGTAAGTGACGAATAGTTTAGAGTAGAGTAAGGGATTACGAGTTACAAAAATGCGGAGGATAAAGGAACAACGAGAGCGAGCTTTTGTTATCTTATCGGAAATGTGGTCTTTAAAGTCAAGAGAGTTAGAATAGGTAACGCCCAGATCACGAAAATGTGAGACAACAGGAAGGAGTGAGCCATTCATATAGAATTTACACGGCGGGTGGCGTGAGCCAATAAGCATTGTTTCAGTCTTAGAGAGGGAGACAGTAAGGCCCCACTCAATCGACCAATTAAAGAGGAGATTTTTCAAAAGCGCTGATTGGAGAGAATACGGGTCTGAGTAAGTCCATAGCTTTACGTCATCGGCGTACATAACGCAGTGAACACCAGAAGGGAGAATGGAGGGTAGATCACTTGATATTGCTTCGTTATTTCCAGTGCGTCGCGATTTAAAGGTTCACCCAGTAATGATATCGGCTTCAGACAACAGCATTTAAGTGCAGTGTAGACACGTATCGTACGAATGCAATAATATAAACATTCAGCGTAATCCCTCCTACTGCGCCCCAGTTTCAAACACTGTAGATTACACGGCGCGAAATGGATTTGTTAGTGCGATACCGAAATGAATGTGCCTATAAAAAGACAAATATTTAATACTAGTTGAAGCTATTTCAGTCACACCCACTTCATGATACAATCTTCTGGTTCTCTCGAAGTCAAATCATTATATTGCCGGATGATCAACAGTCCATCAATATCATTTAGTAATCAATTAATCAATTAATAATTCTACAGTACCTAGCCTGCTTCTGTGTTCTCTCCCTCTTCGTATTGATTAATGCTTTGGATTCCTCTCCCTTGCTCTTCAGCTTACCCGTTTGGAAGACCCTGAGAAAGCGAGTACGGAATCACTTTATTGAACTATTGATCTATCAGATATTTCCTTCGCTCATCACACTAGACGTCATAATAAACGACAAAAAATCATGCAGATTTCTATTGACAGCGATTACGAACATCCAATGCTTCAAAAATATTTTTGAAATGCACTATCATGGTCGATGTGTTATTTGTGTTTTCAATGCGTACCGATGTCCTAGCAGTTTCCAGAAAACTCCAGTCCAATGCTCATGCTGAAGCACGATTACCCTGAGTTCACGGATTCACAGATTCAAATTCTTTTCAGCAAATCTCTCTTCAGAAAATAATTTTAATAAATTTCCCAATAAAATTCCCTAAACTTCCAAATATTGCGTGATGCGAACGCTAGTGAAGATTTTTTTTTAGTTATTTCACACCAGAATTTGCTCCACATATCAACGTTCCGCGAATCATTATACAGTCATGCTGCTTTTACAGCCGTGATTATACAACCTGCAGCACCGCTCCTCCGTGGAGGATGTCAATCATTCTTGACAGCAATAGTGACGATATATGTATATTTGGCATGCGGTATGCTGATAAATCGATTTTCCAGGCTGGATTAGGCTAAAATGAGCAATCGATCATGGAAACAAAACAAAAACTGTACGCCCCGATAATCTCACTACATTCAGAACCCCGCTTAATCGATCTTGAAAGCTCCAGCTGAGAGGAATGAAAAGATGATCGATACCCGCATAACGACTTCTCATTCCAACAAGATGATATTAGGTTGGAACATAAGTTCTGTCCGATTTCGTGAACGACGTTTGAGCTCGCGTAAAATGCACATCTCAAATCGCATCGAGCTAACTCAGTAGCGTAATTAAGTAGAAGACTTGAACATTCCCTACATATGTTCAGATCAAATAAGCGACTCAGGGTATTCGAGAAATTGGTGATTGTCAACAAACCAAGTTTCGAATTGTTTTTCAAAAGTGTTTGGATCACTATTTTGCAGAAGAGAAAAATCGTGGGGCAACTTCGCATATATTATTGAGAAGGCCATGTCTAGTACTTTCTAAACCTGGGTTGAACGGTGGGGTTTATCCATCCCTTCCCCGAATTACATGAGGAACAAATAGTAAGATGGAGTGATGGAGCTGTTCAATCGAATAGTATTCCTGCCCCGATAATCAAACTGATAGTTCTTAGAATATGGGCGATATAGTGTACTACTATTGCGTCATTCATACATTAGAAAAGTCTAGCTGAACTTCATCTTTTTCAAAATTGTGATTTTTCAAAAACATATTATACTTGAGAAACTTGCACAATTCCGTCTTTTGGTGTCCAGGCTAGGATTACTTCTCTACTAAAAGTACCTATCACCCAACTTACCCAAACCAAAATGTAATAGGGTAGGGTCAGCTTCAGCATCTAATCACAAAATAACGAGCTGATCAACTGTTTGTGAGACAGGAACTGGTGAAATATGTCGATTTTAATGTTGAATTTTAGGCACCTATTTTTAAATAAATTTTGGATTGTGACAGGAGGATCGCACAATTACCTAGCTAAAATAATGTGCTGAACAAGGCCGGATCTATACATTTTCAGTATGCTTTAGTTTCTAAGTCTAACTATTTGAATGCACGGTAGATAAATTCATCTGAGGCCATGTCCGGGACATCAGTATTGGCAAATTGGTGCATTTTTCAAGTTGGCCTTTTGCGCTAAAATTAATTTTAAGTTGCTGATGTAATACACGACTATGGTACTTTCCAAAAATATAATACGGTTGGCACTATCTCTCAGACCGATAGATTGGAACTCGGAGAAATTAATAGCCCAGTTACCTATGACGGTGACTTTTGCCTCGCACTGCGACCACATTCTCGAAGTTATAGAGCTGTACAAATGCGCGCTATACAGAGTGTTGAATCACTTATCGTGTGAGAACAACCATTTGAAAATCGGTCGAAAAGGAAGGATGTTGAATTTAAGAAAACCAAAATATCGAAATCGGACAGAACTTTTGTTCCAACCTGATAGCACCATGGAACGAATAAATTCTAGTAACAGTGCATCTGCTGTACAATAAAATCTCAATATAACATGCGTATGTCATCCTAGTATCAGTTACTGTGGATGACAAGACGGGGAGGTTATATTTCAATGCGGCTTCACAACGGGCACTCGCTGTAAAAATAAACCATGTCTAAGAAGAAGTGTTATGAGAAATTATCTGAGTGAATGAACATATTTGTGAAGAGGTTTGGCAAAGTTGGAAAAATGGAATTCCCCCTAAATGTGTATATGTGTAGTACTCAGTGAGCATAGCTCGTACATGGCATATTTAGTGCTCTAGTTGCCTTACTGAGAAGTAAACGACATGTTAGTCGTAAAACGCCAACTTTCAGAAAATTCGAAAAATCGATTTTTTTTGTAATTTTTGTTATTATTACTCTATCACCGGGGTGGTTTGGGAGCGTTTTTATTTTTGATTCTTGTAGTAGTAGCTGTCCACTATTTACTGGGAGCGGTGATTTTTAAAAAAAATCGAGTAATTACGGTAATTATTTAACGTCAGCGCTCTCGCGCGCGCGGATGCGGATGCGCATCGAAATTTTATTGATTCTGGTGGAGTTCTCACATCGAGTACTGCATTTAGGATAACTCTAGAACAGCTGCCCTCCAGTTTTGTTTTTGGGTTACGGTAGGCAGGTCCTTATTACAAACTGACTTTATTCGACTTTTTAGTGCTTCACCACGAATTTTGCAAAAACTCTATTTTTAATTTCCCTAAGTTTCTCCCAGTAAATAGTGGACAGCCACTGCTACAAGAATCAAAATTAAAAACGCTCCCAAACCACCCCGGTGATAGAGTAATACTAATAAAATTTTTTTTAAAAAATCGATTTTTCGAATTTTCTGAAAGAATTGCGAACCGATAAGGATGAAACTTGGTAAATATAATCATATGAATATTCCGAATTTTTTGAGATATGACTCGTTCCGATCGATTGTGAAATGACAAATTTCGAAAATTGACGTGTTACGACTAACATGTTGTTTACTTCTCAGTAAGGCAACTATAGCACTAAATATGCCATGCACGAGCTATGCTCACTGAGTACTACACATATACACATTTAGGGGAAATTCCATTTTTCCAACTTTGCCAAGCACTTGTTCACTCACTCAGATAGCCTCTTTTATATATTTCTAAAAAGAGATATCTGAGTAACATCAATGCTCCGGAATTCCACCCATCTACAAAGGCATGCTGCAGCGCCACTCCACCGGGGAAAATATCAATTTTTATTGAAAGCAATGATCGTTCTGCGTAATATTCAGCAGAAAGAGAATGCGATCAACTGACTATTCAATATATTATTATGATGCAGTAGGTCAAATGAGCAATAGACTATCGTTACAATTATGTATGCCCCAATGATTTTTTTTTCCGTTTTATTCCGTGCCCACACTCATTCGACCTTGCGATTCTCGCGCTGTGATTAATGAAATGATCGCATTCGTATTTCTCGTTTCAACAAGAAATGACAGAGCCTTGAGATACAGGAATTTTAGTACATTGGAACCGTCTACGGTCAAAAAAATATCGAAAAAAGTTTCAGCGAGGGCGATTACATGGCGAAAAATGGATATTCAGATAATGATGAATCGCAATATTTCGAAACAAAATATTCTCCACGAATTGACAACCCGAAATATTCTCTGCTTCCTCTTCGACTCTCATTGTCTAACAATTCGATTTTATCGGAAACAAATAAATTGTCGAAGAAGAAAGCCCCTCGCTCCTCGTCGACACTCACCTCCTCCGGTGTTTTCGATCTGACCAAGTGCCGCTATCTTCTGCTCGCCAGTAACTGACGGTAACTATACAATTAATAATCAAAACAGATTCGCAATTACATGATAACTTTTTTAAATGTTTGTATCTACAACAAAGAAGAAAAATTGAAGCGAGATGGAAAGGAAGTGTCAAATGACAGTGAAGAAACTTTACATCACTTGGGAGAGAAACATTAATAAATGTGGTGAGAATTCAAACATTTCGCCTGGATTTCCACACAAATTGATCATATTGGTATTATATTAACTGTAAACTAATTAAATATCAACATTTGATAATAACAAAAACTTGGCAGTAATCTCTCAATCCGCTCATAAGTATTACATCTTCTCTCCCTGTAATCTGATATTTTTTTCCTTTTGCAACAATCTCTCGTCCGAAAGATTCTGCGTGCCCTTTTGTCGGCTTGGTTGGCGAAATTAGATGTACCCTCATCAAAGCTCTAGATGAGGGATCGATTAATGATTTCTCACTATGAATATTCAAGACTTTTCACTAGTTGGTTAGACGAACGACGAGAACGCAGGCATAATGGAATGACATTGTTAAAGGGCAGTCATACCAAGGTCCCATTCGACGCGCCTCCTAGTGCGCACTTCCTAAGGGATCCGGTGTCGGGCAAGGTTCGCTGGAACGGGCGCGATCCGAGGGGCAGGAGCAGGGACCTCCTGCTTCGCTTTGATGAAAAGCCAATGATCGACGGAAGGGGCAAAGTAGTGAAAGGTATAAAAAATATCCTTATTTAGGCACACAAAGCATGTCGGAATGCATAGCGGGTAAAGTTCCAGGGACATGCATGACCAGCTAGGGTGTAAATAGGTTCGGGAAAGTGAAAATGCAAATGAAGTGGTATGCTGTTTTGGGGATATTCTAAACATCCGTAACTTCGCCATTCCAGACCCGTCCAAGCCGGCCGCCCTCTTGCTCCGCTATTCTTTTCGATGAGAAATTGGTCACTACAGAGAACGTCATAGAGATATTACAGATGTTTCGCTTTGTTTTTTTCGCTTTCTTTTCGTATATATGCATGAACGCCGCTCATTTGCCAAAAATACAATTAGTTCTTTAACAAACCAAGATACTAAATGCAATGTAATTAACCTCAATTTAAATATTTATCAATTGTTAAACTCACTTCTTGGCCTTGATTGACTTGGCAAAATTGACGGCGAGACCGCCATTGAATCAAGCGTGCCTGCAGAATGTCGAATAAAAAGAATATCGAGTGATTGTAATATCTATTAACACAAAATGTTTATTCACATTATTATAGACCTCATGGTTTTTGTAATCGTATTTTTTGGAAAGCCAAGTACGGAATATTGCATTCCTTGTATTTTTCGTGAGATAGGGTCGACTTGAAACTGCAAACGGCAAGCCCTGGTGCAAAATATGTTGTATGTTGTCAAATTTCTAGCATATTTCAAGCGCAGTCCAGTTAAAGAAACCAATTTTTTTTCTCAATTCTTCCGTTCTCATAGCGGTTAGAGACGATTTAAAGCGCTCGAAAAACGAATTTGAAACGCTCACCACTCGATCAATTCATGACATACTTTTTAAATTTGTTTTGCGAGATCTGACGTATCATCATTGTTCCGCGAATTAACCTAGCTAAATGGAAATACTGCAGTACAAAATATCCTACCAGCCCATCTCCGAGAACTCGCAACTCACCCCAACCAAAGCCATAATGCATAAAACAGACTATCTGAGAGAATCAACATATTTCTTCAGCGACTTGGCACTGGCCGATAATTATAATTCCTACTTACGTCGCCAATTGGTCGGCCTCCACGAGGGAAATCAACGAGCATCGCCAGATTTGCGATCCGCATCCGCGCGGTCGCGGGCGCGGATATCGACAAATTAACTACGGTAGCTTCGAAATTTTTATATCGACTCCAATCACTGCGGGGGTAGGGGCGCTGCATTCCTTGACAAATTCTAAGACTTTTTTACTTCGGAGAGTTTTTCGATCAGATTCCATCTAAGGCCGGAAATCGATAATTCCACTTTTGTTTCGTACATGAAAGCAGTTCCCCAGAAATTTTTCAAAAACTCCCCTAAATATTATTGGTGATCTAGCTTCTGCTTGAATCGACACCTACTCCCGTAGAACAGCGCGATTCAACTAGACGCGTAAGTTGGTCAAAATGAATTATGGTGTAATTTTTGGGTTACTGTAGGTGAGTGGACAAGTTGGACGACTTTTCCCAATTGGTGTAGGATAGCTTCAAATTGATTTTCAGACCATTTAACACCTGTTGGGAAATGTCGCCCTAACTTCGCACTCGCATACCGTAACCTAAAAATTACACCATAATTCATTCAAAATTCATGTTGACCAACTTACGCGTCTTGTTGAATCGCGCTGTTCTACGGGAGAATGTATCGAGTCAAGCAGAAGCTAGATCACCAATAATATTTAGGGGAGTTCTTGAAAAATTTCTGGGGAACTGCTTTCATGTACGAACTAAAAGTGGAATTATCGATTTCAGGCGTTAGATGGAATCTGATCGAAAAACTCTGCGGAGTAAAAAAGTCTTAGAATTTGTCAAGGGATGCAGCGCCCCTACCGCCGCAGTCATAGGAGTCGCTTTTAAAATTTCGAAGGACCTTATTATAATCCAATGATCGATGTGGAGTGACTGGATTGAGTTAAGCAGAGCGTGGCTAATATCATCCCATGAATCGAGACCAAACATTGTTGATTTTTGTTATAGAACTGCTTTAGGAAGGCCTGTTATAGTGAACGGAAAATAAAGTATGATATGAGGCGAATCGCGAGAGAATCGACCATTTGAGGGGGTTCAGCGGCGGTAGGATTCAAGTTTGTTATATCCCGCTATAATTTTAGTTGTAAGTACTTTGAATGGTGCTCTTCAAAACTACATCGTCAGAATTTCGATATCTGTCGTCATCTTCGAAATTCAGAAGGTCAAACATGATACTATCACTTTTCGACAATCAAATTACGCTCACTTAAATGATCATAAATCCGTTCAAAGTGAAGATAGAGGGCCGTTCTTTTTTTCCAATGAAAACTACCATCATGCGCTACAACTTTTATGTTGATGTCATCATGAAATTCTGACGATGCTGTTTTGAAGAGCATCATTCAAAGTACTTATAACCAAAATTATAGCGTTATAGGACAAACTTGAATCCTACCGCCGCCGCGTGGTCGATTCTCTCGCGATTCCTCTCAGTGGAGAAACTCCAGAACGCCAGGGAGATAAACACAAAGACTCGCATGATAAAATGATTGAATTTCGCCCGGGTTTTTCACTTCAACTGTACACATGATATTAATTATAATACAAGTGGCTTGACCTACATACAATCAATGTTTCGCGAACAAGATTGATTATGTAGCCATGCTGCAGCGCCGCTTCACCGTTGAGTCTGCCAGTTCTTCTGGGCAGCATTAAATGCATCCAAGACAAATAAAACGAGGGCACAATCTAATCAATCAACAAATTTTAAAGCTAGCATAGGTGAAGAGAGCAATAAATCCTCGTGATTACTCTGCAATTGTATCTTCATAACCAGTTCCTCAATCGGATTTGCAGTACTAGGAAGTTACAGATAACAAATTGCAGCCCAATCGTGAATTTTAGTTTCAGCCAGTAAGTAAAGAACAGAGGATGAGAGAGACTTCAGTTTTCGAAAGTTTCAGTTGATAAAATAACAGAGAATTTCTGAGAGAATTGAGGTACTCCATACAGGGTCCGTACAACGAAAAAATAAAAATTTGTCCCTAGGGGTACTTTTTCACGTAGATCACGAAGATGGACCTTAGGTAGCCGTGTCGTTGACCTCTGATTGCATGAAGCGCGCCTTAACGGTGAGGTCTTTTTTTTGTAAATCGCGAACGGCAGCTCTAAACCTCCTACATATATAGTTATTCTGAAAGATCTCGACGAGATAATCATTTCTCCTGTTGGACGTGAATTGCAATATCATCTGTGAAAATAGTTGTGGCCGTTTGAATTCAAAAATTTGTCTAAAACTTGTCGCCCTGAAAAATGTTACTTCACATCACAATCTAATTTTACTTTCATTCGATTCCGCATGCATTTTTACCCCTAGTGCCAAATTTATATGGAAATCGAAAGGGGTATAGTTGGAGATTTTTTCAAAAGAAAATTGCGAGGTCGAGACTTTTTGGCCTAAAAATCACGAGTTTTTCTGCCCACACACTTCCTTTCTGGTTTTGGTGGCAAAATAAGTGCAAATTCTCTCCAACTATACCCCTTTCGATTTCACTATAAATTCGGCCCTAGGGGTAAAAATGCATGCGGAATCGAATGAAAGTAAAATTAAATTGTAATGTGGAGTAAAATGTTTCAGGGCGACAAGTTTTAGACAAATTTTAGAATTCAAACGGCCACAACATTTTTGACATATGAGATAGCCATTCACATCCAACAGGACAAATGCTTATCTCGTCGAGATCTTTCAGAATAACTATATATGTAGGAGGTTTGGAGCAGCCGTTCGCGATTTACAAAAAAAAGACCTCACCGTTGAGGCGCGCTTCATCCAATCAGAGGTCAACGACACGGCTTCCTAAGGTCCATTTTCGTGATCTACGTGAAAAGTACCCCTAGAGACAAATTTTTATTTTTTCGTTGTACGGAGGTATCTCGGTTTTCTCAGACTTCCTCTGATAATACTCATCTCCTTTTCTCGATCTGTCCGCGCACCGGAACATCCTGCTCGTCCTTTAGCGTTTATCACTGCAATAAAAGATAAATGATCAAAGTCAGTGGAACTGGAGAGGGTTGAGTCATGTTCGGCTACTATTATCGAATGAATAGAGCCTAAACAACATTGTTGATTTTTGATATAGAAATCGCAACACTGATTAAATCTGATTAGTTCATAAAGCTTCAGTGAAGTGTATCGGCGGGGAGCATGTATAATTTCGGATGTTACGCTATGCCTTTCTAGTTGCATTTAGACGAAAAAAATATTACTCGCTGCATGAATTTTTAGCACCCGCAGCTCAATCATATCTAAAGGATAAGAATATGTATTTCTCAAAAAATGATCACGAAACTGTATCAACGGTCTGCAAATCCACGAAACTACAAAGGACTGTTGCAACGCTGCATCACCTGGAAGAACGTCAATTAATCTGGAGAACAGTAGACACGTCTTCAGGCCAAAATATAGTGTGTGAAATACGAAGAGACTATTCAATCGATTTTCAGGTCAGGGTAGGTCAAACTAGCAATGGTTTATTACCATTACTCTCGAATTCCTTCTGTCGACCCGGAGCCCACACTTAATCGACCGTACAGTACCCAAAAGCGAAAGATTTAAAAAAAGTATCCCCAGCACGATTTACTGTTTCAAACAGTAAGCATACAGTATCGGACAAAAGTATTGGGATTTTTTTCAAATGCTCATATCTTCCTTTAAAATCAAGCTAGAGACTTGTTCTTTTTTCCATTATGTAGGAGGATGAAAGTACTACATACTCAAGATATTAAAGGTACCCACCAGTCAAAAATCAACTGTGCTTCAATTTGCGCAGTTTTGTTCCCTCATTTCAATGCACTAATTCAAAAAAATTAAATAAATTTTATTAAAGCTAAAAATAAACAAAGCCGGGAAATAAAAATATTTGCTGTTCGTGTAGTCGAGGTATTGCAATTACGGTATTTGATACGAATTGATTGAAATTTTCATGGACTGGTCGCACTCGAACTCCTTCAACCATTTTCCGCTGTTTTCCTGTTTATTTTCAACGATTCTTGTTGTATTTTACATAAAACTGCTTTGTATTGTATCGCTAATCACTTTTGTTCGTATGTATGCGGTTAGTAAACCAGTTTAACGCAACTGCGCACGAATGAACTTAGAATATTTTGTGTTCTGTTGTCAATGTATATCGTGCAATTGCCTCTTAGTAGATGCCCTTCAAATGCGTTGTCTGCCCACGTAAAGTAGAGGTCGCGAAAACGGTACCGAAGAAGGAGGAGAAGAGGAAGGAGTGGCTGCTGCGATTGAATCTACTGGAGGAGGAGCACGATCAGCTGGAGAAGAGAGTAGCCGAGATGTACGCTGAAGGGAAGACGCCTAGGATGTGTCTCAATCACTTCAAGAGAGGAGGGCCTCTACCGGACGACGTGAGTATCTATTGATCTAGTGTTATCTATCGATTGTGCCTCTAATACTCGCACTGCGCCTCCGCAGTATTCAGTTGTTGTATTACTTTGTTGTTATGCTACCTATCAGTTGCGAGAAGACCAATCCACGGATGCCCCAACGCTTGAAAGGGAGGATAGGGAACAGGTATTGTACGCATTATTATATCATATAGGCCACAATCGTTTCTCTAGTATGCCCTGGGGAGGCAATGGAAACATAAGATATGCCCTGAGGAGGTAATTTGCACAAGCCCTGGGGAGGCGAAAATAAGCATTTGAATCAAAATAACAATACGAATGTTACAGAGTGGGACGATGGACGAAGATCCATCCGAGGGTAGCATAGATGGCATCGCAAATGCGATGTTTGACCTACCGTTTGATCCACCGACAGAACCTCCATCTCCGCATCGTGCGCAATCTGGGGTACGCAAATGATTCAGTTGAGACACATATCAGATGATATAAGTAGAAAAGTACTTTAGTCTTTACTGCACAAATAGCATACAAGACAATTTCAATGGTTCTGAGTTATAAAACAATGTGATTTAAATGTTTAAAAAATTGAATGATGTTAATACTATTCCTCTAATTATTGCCTATTGGGGATACTAGGGATGGCATCGCAAGAAAAGATTTTCCTTCTCCATAGTCTTCCACCCGTGCGGAGAGCACGCAGAATAAGTACATTTATTGCAATGCCATCCCTATCGCCTAGGTACTTTGGATCGTTTTGGACACAATGAAAATCGAAATTCAGTCATATGCACCATCTCAAGAAACGATGTGCACTGAGGCAACATCGGACAACGAAGTGGAAGAAAACGGGCCGACAATGCAAGATGGAAACACTTTCTACTTGGTGTCCAAGTCGTCCCTTCTCCCCCTCTTCAAACGTTGTCGTGAGTGTGGCGCCGCCGAGATCCGAGCCGGATCCTTCCGCTCGTGGTGTGTCGGATCCGCCCTCTGTCTGGAATGGTTTTGTAATGTGTGTGAGCGGATTGTGAAGTGGTCCTCCCAAGAACAGATCGAGGGATATTTCGAGGGTAACCTCAAACTATCTACGACCCTTCACACGACTGCAGTATCCGTTCCGGTTAGCATATGCCTATTGACGATTAGATCATAATAGATGGACTATGTCTAAAGTAATATGAACCCGATTGTGAAATTCAGAGATTTCTCGACATGGGGAAAGAATTCGGAGTCGCCCTTCCATGCTACAACACTCTCAAATCGCATCTGGCAGAGGTTGTGATACCAGCTGTAGATACGGTCCACGAGAGACACGAGAAGCTGGTCGAGGAGACGGTCAGGAATGTCAGCGGGGTCAGCGATTTCATGGTTTCAATCAAATTTGTTATTTAAACTTTGGCTTACCTCAAAAGCAAAAGAGTGCAATCCCCCGGCCGCATACCTCGGCCCGTTCCTGAAAAGTGCCCATGAGGGGATACGGTACTTACTAATATACCCCTCCCTCCCCTCATAACCTCATAGTGCTCCTGCCGGTGCTGCATTGAGATGAGCGAGCCTCTTCTCGACTCTGGAATATCAGACTGTAAACTTAGTTAATCACTTGGTGTCAGTATAAATTCAAAAATTCTTAATCGAGTTTGAACTGTTTAGAAAAAGAGGAATCGATGTGGCTGTCGATGGTCGGTACGGTACACGAGGGTTCACTTCACGGAATAACACCAACAGCATCATTGATCTTGCCACGAACCTAGTTGTAAAAGCAGTCAACATGCACAAGGACATGAAGGGAATAGGTAGTGTTAGTTGATATTAGTAGCAATGAGTTGATTACAAGTGGTAAACATTCTAGATGGGGTGAGTGGGCGGATGGAGAAAGAGGGAGTGAAGCGAGGGCTGAAGATATTATTGTCGAAAGTCTTTACGGTCAGCTATCACAATTCAGGACTAACTACTAAGCAGTAATGAACCATGACTAATGCTATGCCTTCCTAGATAAGAAGTGTTACTTCTGACAACGACGTTAAAATCGGCAAAATGTTAAGAACGGATCCACTCTTCTCCAAAATTAGACACTCTCTTGACTTCTGGCACCTAGTGAAAGGAATCAACAGCGACCTGAGAGAGGTAATTGTTTAGTAGTTAGAGAAGCAAAAGTTTAAAAAATGATAAGTATACAGCATAGGTGTCCACGCCAGCGGCGGGGGGGAGGGGGGGTACTACGCAGGCACCCACATGTGGGGCGCTGCGCAAGGCATGTATAGGTCATGGTGAAAATCGGTAGGCATGTCATGGAAGGTCAAGACTTAGTACCGTACCCAATCGATCATACTGTACCAATATATATCGTATACCGATACCGTAACCTCCGACTATCGTGAACTGACTATTTTTGAAAAAGTCCTGGTACCGTATGAAATGGATTCTACAATACTCAAGAAACTAACCCAGTTCCTTGGGTCAGATTCTGTTCCTTGGTTAAACATTTTTTTCTAAAAATTATACATAAATTTGAGTTACGATAGGATAATTCAAAATAATTTTAGTAATGAATTTGAATTTTTAGAAAAAAATGTTTGACCCAAGGAACTGGATCTGACCCAAGGAACTGGGTTACGGTAATTACTTGGGTACTGTAGAATCGATTACACACTGTACCAGGACTTTTTAAAAATACAGTCAGTTCGCGATAATCGGCGGTTACGGTAGTGGTATACGGTATCTACTGGTACTGTACGATCGATTGGGTACGATAGTAAGTCTTGACCTTCCATAACCTACCTATCGATTTTCACCATGACCTATACGTGCCTTGCGCAGCGCACCACATGGGGGTCCCTGCGTAGTACCCCCCCCCCCCCCCTCATATTCACAACTGAATTCAGCTGAGCAAGAAGAAGAAATGCGCTTTGGTCAAGCATTGGTGGAAGTTCATTATTAATCACTGCTACTATGTCCATTACCAATACCGGAAGAGCAGGGCAAAGGGTCTCGAGAGATGGAAGAGCGTCCTCGCTCATGTGTGTGGGCGTCATAGGCACTTCGAGAAAGTTAGTACGATTACATAATTAAATATCTGAATATTACATTTGTTATCTCATACATGCAAGTGTTAAAATGAACACAACAAAGGTGCCGTTTCTGTCTGGGATCAGCGGATGCACGCACAAGGAACTACCGGAGGCACCTCATCACAACATCGACAGAAAGAGCGAGGAATTCCAACTGCTCAAAAAAGTGATACTGAAGCCCACTTTCCTCGCTGGATTCCTCCGTGCTTCACCCAAGAAGAATACCTCTCCCTGTGAATCCTTCAACCGACTGATCAACCTCTATGTCCCCAAGGATATCGCCATGTAAGAAATTATAGGAAGGGAATGCGGTAGAAGATGGAGGAGAGAGTGACGTGTCCGTCGAGTTGGGAGGCGGATACGGAGAAGAGGTCGACTCGGACTCGAACCCCATCATGGACCCGATCATGTTCAGTGATGAACGCGATTCGGAGTCGGATCATGAGAGGGGAGAGACGAGGGAGGAGACCTTTTCTTCTGGTTCCGACTGGAACGAAGGAGTGGAGGAGGAGCCGAAGACTCCAGCTGGTTGTGGAAGGGGGCGAAGAGAGCAAGGGAAGGCGAGAGGAGGCACCAGAGGGAAGGGAAGAGCGGCCAAGGTGGCAGAGGAAGGCGAGACATCTGAGGAAGAGGGAGAGGGCGAAGATGGAGGGGAGGAGAAGCAGCCAGAGAGACCGAGGAGAGTGAGGAAGACGAAGAGAGGAAGAGGGGAAGAAGCGGATGGAGAAGAGGAAGGTTACGAGGGGGATGGGAACGAGCCAGCCAAGAGGGGCAGAGGGAAGAAGTCGGATTAGTTCATAGGAACATGCAGGGACTGGACAATTGTTAGGGGCACATGCTTATTTTCCAACTTTCATCATTATTAGTCACCTATGTTATCCTCAATTTGTACTTGTGTTGATGGTGATTAATAAATAACTTTTGAAAAATATACCACCCTTGTCCCTCCGCTCCTACTCACCTCGGCCTCCTTCAGTCGATGGACGTAGATGGCTCCCTCATCTCGCAGCACGTCGAACTCGCACGTGGCGACAAGGGCGCGCGGTAGGTCGGACAGATCGGGCTGCATCATCGGAGCGAAGTCCGGATTCATCAGGAACGGCGTGACGTACTCCTGCAGATTGTGATAGATTATCGTAGCCAAGGCTACCGCAGAACATGGGCACCCTTGATTCTAGCAGCAAAAGCCATCCCGGTTTTGGATAATACTTCTGCCAGTTTTAGTGCACCAGTTTCCGCAAACCTTGCCGGATTTGTATCTGAACTAGTGGGCACCATCCCCGGTTTTAAAACAGCAATCACTGCCCACGTATGGGCTACCGTACCATCAGCTCCTTCTTGACGATCACCTGCTGCGGGAGATCCGTACCGTTGATATCGTCGCGGAAGGCCTCCGGTAGTACGTTGTAGTCCATGTACTGTAATGATCAATACTCGTTCATACCGTAAGTATCAATCGATACCGTACCTGATTCCTGAGACGAATGGCCTCCTGGCTCACGCCACGTGTCCGTTGGTGATTGCGGCGTGGGCGAACTCTGGGTGCGCATTCACGTCGACGCCCGCGTACCACAGGTAGTAAAAGGCCACGGTGAGGGGGTCTACAACAATATCATTATAAAAAACATGGTTTCGGCTGATACTAGTGTGTGCCTGCATACATCCAGGAAAGCCTCTCCTAAGGTATACTGTGTTTTGGAATACAAATATAAAGAGGATGAATCGAAAAATTGAATAATTAAATGACCACGATAAATATGTTAATGTTGAGTTGAATGGAGTGATATTCCATCGAGATAGTGTACGTCGAGATAATTGCCGCTGTTTATACAAGCCCTCACTAGAGATGGTCACCACTTTCCCCACGTCCATACTAGGGATGGCCAAGCGAGGAGCCTAGCGACCTCACTATACGACCCTATTCGGCCATCCCATTCCCTAGGTCTCTCGCTTACCTGGGAAATCCCGTTAGATATCGATTAGATATTGATTGAACAATGACCAATACCTGTTTCAACCACAGGAGGTCATCCTTCATCTGATCCATTTCCCATCCTTGTATGTCATCGGGCAGATTCATGTAGGCACGCGCTTCTTCCACAGTCATGTCCTGTGTATATCAAAGGTCAATTTCAACCACAGTCGTATACCTTTATCTTCTCGGCCATATAGGATGAGCCAGCCTCGGAGATCGGCGGAATGTCGAGGTACCTGTGTGAGATTGGCGTTATCGTTTGTCATATTTTCGAAAAATATAGAAATAATATTTAAAAATTCTTACATCGCTGAATTGAGCATGCCGAACGTCGTGGGTAGTGCGTAGTAGTCGTCGTGGGTAGTGCCTCGAAGAAGCGTCGTTCTAGTGGCACGATCTGGGTATGAAAGGACACCAATTTTAATTGGACATCGGGTTAAAACCACCGAACCCTCACGAGAACCCGTCCGTACCCGTCCGCAGTATTTGTTGTCGCTGTTGTGGCGCGTTTCTACCTCTTGCTCGGTGGGGTGGGGTGGGAAACTACAAAATATTAGGGGCTTCTGCAGTTGAGGGGCAAGAAGCTCCGCCCACTTTTTCTTCTGCTTCTCTACCCCCTACGCTCTCCCCGGTGCTCTAGCTGTAATCGCTCACCTTTCTGTGAGCATCGTTGCCTAAGCCGACTTATAGCCTAAGCGGTAAGCAACGTTAGGGTCTCCCCGCTTCGCGGGTCGCCCCTAACGTTGCTTACTGGGCGACCCGCTTCGCGGGTCGCCAAGTATGACAAGGAAAGGACTGCTCTCTCTGCGAACCCTGCTTGTCTGGCGCTCTCGCCTATTTCGCAATCGGGGAAGCAGGGTGCCTAGGGAGGGCGTAGGGGGTAGACGCAGAGGAAAGTGGGCGGAGCCTCTTGCCCCTCAACTGCAGAAGTGCCAAATATTATCCTTGAAATATTTTCGTTTTTTTTTCAATTTTTTATTTAAAATATTTAAAAATAACTTACCGCTGCGGCCAGTTGAGGATGAGCTGCATGTCGGAGTTGGTGACGTTTGGCAGTGGGATGACAAAGTCGGAGTTGATTCCAGACTGCACCTGCAGTATAAGGTCCAATCAGTAGCTGCAGTACTCCTATATTCGAAAATTCCACGAGTTATTCGCACAGTGACACCACTTTCATGTTTCATCGACACTCGTCCCACCACTTTTGCTCGTCCCACCACTTTCATGTTTCATCGACACCTCATAAATGAATCCTCCGAAACGCGAACCTCGCGGTGGAACTTGGGAGAACAGTCGGGGGTACTGCTTGTGGGAGAAGCTCTGCTGGAAGCCGAACCACTTGAAGTGCGCCGACACCAGCTTGTACGCGCACATCGCCTGACATTCGATATTTAAATAATTTAATTATAAACAGTTTGAATCTTCTTGAGAAGAACAAATTGGGTTGACAAATTTTAGAATTCATGAGGGACCATCACAATCAAGAAATGTAAATTCACTAGGCCAATCTGAGGATCAAAAGTAGATCCAATATCCATAGCTTCGACAAACAGACCGGGAAAATGGTATAGCGAATCCCGCCATTAAAATTAGAGCCTACTTACCGTCGGCCGGCTCCAGGAACTCCTAGTCGTTGGCGATGTCGATGTGGACGCACTCCCTCTTCGTCAGCTCCTTCTTCGAGAAGTCGTACGCCTGTATTTTTAATAATTAAATATAATTTTAAATGTTGAACAGTAATATAACGACAAACAGGTTGATCCTACGAGCATATTTTCGAATTTAATAATGAAATCTAAACTAGTAATCGGTAATGTACACGTCATTCAATATCACTCTTGCTAGATTGTGGTAAATAATAAACTACCTTCGTGCATCGTGCGTATTTAAAATAAAAAAAAGCACTTTGCAATGATCCTAATCTGAATCTATCATACCTTGTCGGGGCGGACGGTAGAGGGCTGACGCCATCAGCAGCACCAGAACGCCCACGCGCTCGATCGTACAGCGATGAGATGAGACCCCTTCTTCTGATTTTCGCCAGCCATCTCAATCGATTACAGTAAGATGAGAGGGTGAGCAATCGATAACTGATCCGATTAGAGACCAACCTCGCTTCGCAGCTCCTTCAGCGGTGTTCGCTGTTGCGCTTGGTGCGTGGAGGTGCGAGCAATGGCAATCCTCGCCTTCTTGTTAGTGTGTGAGTGGTGCAGCTGTGGCTAACGGGGTCTCGCCAAGCAAAAACTCGTCTCTGAAATGTAAAACAATTAACGAAAGCGCTAGAATATGATATCAATATGTGATTCAATAGTACGCAAAAACGAGAAATTAATTCAATAATTCAAAGACGCGCGCCGATGGAAGGGAATCACTTTAGAGTACGTACTCCCGAGAGAGGCGGGAGAGGGAGAAGTACGGGGGAGTGGTTGATCAGTGTCCCCCGCGGGCTGAGAGAAAGAAAGCGCATTGCTAGAGCGACAAGGCAAGAGAACGCCAGTGAAAATTAGCAAGCTTTTCGTTTCAATTTTAGTAAAAACACGCATTCCAGGTCCAATTCAAAGCGTGATGAGTAGTTAGGGTTGTTCTGCTCAAGTACATTGGACATAAAACACAAAAAAACGAGGAAAACGCGAGAAAACGCCGATGGCGGAAGGGCGCCGCCAAAGCCAACAACTTTTACAAAATGACCGCACATTACTCACAAAGTACAGTACTACCCCACAATGTACTACACGAACAGTTTTTCAAATTTGTTATTTTCAAGCTGTATTTTCAATACGAAACTTATTTTTAATATTTTTTAAAGTTCATACATATGTTTTCAATCGAAGATGACTAGCGATATTCAAAATTATATAAATTTTTAAAAATAAAACTTTCTGACCACAGGATTCCTTTAAGTTCGATGAAGGTCATTATCTTCTAATAATTAACTAATTAGGCCTAATTAGTGAATATTTCGGATTTTCCAGTTTACTAGCGGAATTGTTCCAGCTGTTCACACTTCTGGTGCTGAAACTACATTCACATGTGACCACAATCCACTATTGAACTGTTTGGTATCAAGTCGCGCTGCTTCACAGAATCACTTTTCCAACACCTAAAAATTTTAGTTTTTTAGCCGTAACTTTGTTCTAGAAGAGCAATCACTTCCAAATTTTGCAGGTATGCTTCTACACTGATGGCAGATCAATGTTAGTCAAACCTTATATGTCAATTTTTGGCAATAATTTATTTTTAAAATCTTGATATTTTTGACCTACCTGCAAAATATATATGTGATAGGAATCACTGCCTAGATTTCAAATACTGAAAACTAGACGTTTGCGTATCTCCACCTTCCAATTTCGTGGCAGTTCGTGTGTGCGAATCGAGTGCTCCCAAGCCTAATCCAAAAAATCGAAACTGGCAGAACAGCTGATTTTCCTTCGATTTAAAAAGCTTTTGCCCCAACATGTCATATTTTATGTTAAAAGCTTATAATCGCTCATAAGAGTAATCAAACACATATAACCATGATGTGGAGAGGGTAGCGGACAGTGTAGTTCGCGCAAATAAACGGCCTGAAAATTCGAAGGTGGAGATTCGCAAACGTATAGTTTTCAGTATTTGAAATCTAGGGAGTGATTCCAATCACATATATATTTTCCAGATTTTTACTGGAAACTACAGTAAGATCTTGGTAGGTCAAAAATAGGAATATTTTAAAAATTGATTTTGGTCAAAAATTGACATATAAGGTTCGAATGTATAACATTGATGTGCCATAACTGTAGAAGCATACCTGCAAAATTTGGGAGTGATTGCTCTTCTAGAATGAAAGTTACGGCTAAAAAACTAAAATTTTTAGGTGTTGGAAAAGTGATTCGGTGAAGCAGCGCGACTTGATACCGAACAGTTCAATAGTGGGTTGTGCTCACATGTGAATGTACTTTCACCACCATAAGTGGGAACAGCTGGAACAATTCCGTTAGTAAACTGGAAAATCCGAAATATTCACTAATTAGGCCTAATTAGTTAATTATTAGAAGATAATGACCTTCATAAAACTTAATATCTTGAGTATGTAGTACTTTCATCCTCCTACATAATGGAAAAAAGAACAAGTCTCTAGCTTGATTTTAAAGGAATGATCCTAATCTGAATCTATCATACCTTGTCGGGGCGGACGGTAGAGGGCTGACGCCATCAGCAGCACCAGAACGCCCACGCGCTCGATCGTACAGCGATGAGATGAGACCCCTTCTTCTGATTTTCGCCAGCCATCTCAATCGATTACAGTAAGATGAGAGGGTGAGCAATCGATAACTGATCCGATTAGAGACCAACCTCGCTTCGCAGCTCCTTCAGCGGTGTTCGCTGTTGCGCTTGGTGCGTGGAGGTGCGAGCAATGGCAATCCTCGCCTTCTTGTTAGTGTGTGAGTGGTGCAGCTGTGGCTAACGGGGTCTCGCCAAGCAAAAACTCGTCTCTGAAATGTAAAACAATTAACGAAAGCGCTAGAATATGATATCAATATGTGATTCAATAGTACGCAAAAACGAGAAATTAATTCAATAATTCAAAGACGCGCGCCGATGGAAGGGAATCACTTTAGAGTACGTACTCCCGAGAGAGGCGGGAGAGGGAGAAGTACGGGGGAGTGGTTGATCAGTGTCCCCCGCGGGCTGAGAGAAAGAAAGCGCATTGCTAGAGCGACAAGGCAAGAGAACGCCAGTGAAAATTAGCAAGCTTTTCGTTTCAATTTTAGTAAAAACACGCATTCCAGGTCCAATTCAAAGCGTGATGAGTAGTTAGGGTTGTTCTGCTCAAGTACATTGGACATAAAACACAAAAAAACGAGGAAAACGCGAGAAAACGCCGATGGCGGAAGGGCGCCGCCAAAGCCAACAACTTTTACAAAATGACCGCACATTACTCACAAAGTACAGTACTACCCCACAATGTACTACACGAACAGTTTTTCAAATTTGTTATTTTCAAGCTGTATTTTCAATACGAAACTTATTTTTAATATTTTTTAAAGTTCATACATATGTTTTCAATCGAAGATGACTAGCGATATTCAAAATTATATAAATTTTTAAAAATAAAACTTTCTGACCACAGGATTCCTTTAAGTTCGATGAAGGTCATTATCTTCTAATAATTAACTAATTAGGCCTAATTAGTGAATATTTCGGATTTTCCAGTTTACTAGCGGAATTGTTCCAGCTGTTCACACTTCTGGTGCTGAAACTACATTCACATGTGACCACAATCCACTATTGAACTGTTTGGTATCAAGTCGCGCTGCTTCACAGAATCACTTTTCCAACACCTAAAAATTTTAGTTTTTTAGCCGTAACTTTGTTCTAGAAGAGCAATCACTTCCAAATTTTGCAGGTATGCTTCTACACTGATGGCAGATCAATGTTAGTCAAACCTTATATGTCAATTTTTGGCAATAATTTATTTTTAAAATCTTGATATTTTTGACCTACCTGCAAAATATATATGTGATAGGAATCACTGCCTAGATTTCAAATACTGAAAACTAGACGTTTGCGTATCTCCACCTTCCAATTTCGTGGCAGTTCGTGTGTGCGAATCGAGTGCTCCCAAGCCTAATCCAAAAAATCGAAACTGGCAGAACAGCTGATTTTCCTTCGATTTAAAAAGCTTTTGCCCCAACATGTCATATTTTATGTTAAAAGCTTATAATCGCTCATAAGAGTAATCAAACACATATAACCATGATGTGGAGAGGGTAGCGGACAGTGTAGTTCGCGCAAATAAACGGCCTGAAAATTCGAAGGTGGAGATTCGCAAACGTATAGTTTTCAGTATTTGAAATCTAGGGAGTGATTCCAATCACATATATATTTTCCAGATTTTTACTGGAAACTACAGTAAGATCTTGGTAGGTCAAAAATAGGAATATTTTAAAAATTGATTTTGGTCAAAAATTGACATATAAGGTTCGAATGTATAACATTGATGTGCCATAACTGTAGAAGCATACCTGCAAAATTTGGGAGTGATTGCTCTTCTAGAATGAAAGTTACGGCTAAAAAACTAAAATTTTTAGGTGTTGGAAAAGTGATTCGGTGAAGCAGCGCGACTTGATACCGAACAGTTCAATAGTGGGTTGTGCTCACATGTGAATGTACTTTCACCACCATAAGTGGGAACAGCTGGAACAATTCCGTTAGTAAACTGGAAAATCCGAAATATTCACTAATTAGGCCTAATTAGTTAATTATTAGAAGATAATGACCTTCATAAAACTTAATATCTTGAGTATGTAGTACTTTCATCCTCCTACATAATGGAAAAAAGAACAAGTCTCTAGCTTGATTTTAAAGGAAGATATGAGCATTTGAAAAAAATCCCAATACTTTTGTTCGATACTGTAGATAGGGACAACAAGGGGTACAGCCGAAATGAAGCTATGCCGCCCTAACTATGCTCAAACTGCCCGCTGGGATCCAGATCATGTTTTTGGCCGTTTGTCGATATCTTTTCTCAGAATCACACTACACAGCGTGTCAGAGTGTGTTTGCCGCGGCGCCGAGTCGATATTGAAACATAACATTTTCGGCTGAAATGAACAGTGAACATTTCAACCAAAGTATGTGAAAGATATATCGATGCTTAGCAACAAAAGAAAAATTTCTAATGCAATGTATCTCTTAGGATTGTAACTAAGGTGCCTCCCTATCATTTTTTGATAATTTTGATAAACTTTAAAAAAATTTTACATGAATTTTTCAAATTTTTACATATAAATCGAAAAAGTTGAGAATGCACAGCAACAGGGAACCCCAGATATGCAGAACTTTTTCATATCTACGTGAAGAGATCACCAACTTGTAGCAGCCCGATTTTTTCGAAAATGTTGAAATATTTTGAGAAATTGCGAAAATAAGGTTTAAATCGCGGATTTCTCAAAACATATCAACATGTTTGAAAAAATCGGGCTGCTACAAGTTGGTGATCTCTTCAATTAGATATGAAAAAGTTCTGCATATGTGGGGTACCCTGTTGCTGTGCATTCTCAACTTTTTCGATTTATATGTAAAAATTTGAAAAATTCATTAAAAAAATTTTTAAAGTTTATCAAAATTATCAAAAATGATAGGGAGGCACCTTAGTTACAATCCTGAGAGATACATTAATTTAGAAATATTTATTTATTTTTTTCTTGCTAAGCATCGATATATCTTTCACAAACTTTGGTTCAAACGTTTACTGTTCATTTCAGCCGAAAATGTTATGTTTCAATATCGACTCGGCGCCGCGACAAACAAAGGAAACCATCGCTTTGACACGCTGTGCACTAGACCTCATAAAGTAAGGGAAAAGATGTCAACGGAGAGCGGTAGGAAAACGAGACGAGGGAGAGAGGGGCGGAGCCATAGCTGCCCACACTGCCGGTAAACCCATGTATAGGGATACGTCGATTTTTTTGACCCCCAAAATTTTGGGGGGTCAAAAATCAGCTAAAACAGTTTTCATCCGGTTAGATTATGGTACGGTAGGTCAGTTATTCAACATTTTTTGTAAATTTTTCGCAAGATGGAATTTAAATTTTTTTTTAAATATAGTAAATAGGTAGCAGATTGACAAATTCAAATTTGAAATAAAAATGGTTATTACCTTTGCATCTCAAAGAGCCACAATTTAAGAGTGTCGATGTTTCTATTGCAGTCGATGGCTTTGAATCCGTTTGAAATTCAACTTGGGTCGGATAATGAGCAGGCTACGGCGCATGTTTCCAGATATGCGCCGTTCAGATCGAGAGCGAAAGAGGAAAAATTGGATACAGTAATATTTCCTACAAATTTCAGCGCTTTTATCAGCGCTTGACCTAGATCACTACATATGCCACCGCTGCGCTACACTCACCTAGTACTGTATTTGGACACATTTTAGACGAATTCGATTTTTGGCCTAATGCCAAGAGTCTTCACAAAGATGTTCACTGAGCCAAAAGTCTATCTTATGGGCTAAAATATTGCCGACAGAAATGCTGGCATAATCACACCTCCCATACAATATCGAATCATGTATGCGACCCAGCGAACTAGAGTTGACCCACCGGACTGGGGTACGGTATGAGTTTACAGTAACTCCACTTTCCTTTGGCGAACTCCCCGAAGGACGGCAAAGAGGTTTCCCATTGGTTGGACTCGAACCCACTACCTTCGGTTTCCAAGGCAAGCTCGTTAGCCACTCGGCCATGATTTGATGACGAAAAAAATAAAAATAAAATTTCCTCAGATAGTTACTCAACATTGAGCAAAGAATTGATTTTTAAGGCATCTTTTAGAAAAAAAAGTTAGTTCGTGATTGGTCAATGGGCATACGGTAGTGAGGGTTACGGTAGGTTACTGTAGAACATCGATAATAGTGATTGATGATTTTTGTAAAAAGTTTGACCCAAGGAACTCAAGTTGCTCCACGGAACCCGGGTTACGGTAACCAGGTTACTGTAATTTGGATTACTGTAGTCCCATATTACAAGTTGGTACGGTAGTTGGTCGTGATCACACCATGACCTACCATCACATTATCGACCATGACCGTATAGAACAGACTATCTGAGAAAATCAACATATTTCTTCAGCGACTTGGCACAGGCCGAAAATTCGAATTCCTTCTGACTTCACCAATAGGTAGTACTCGACGAGGGAAACCGACGAGCATCGCCAGAATTTCGATCCGCATCCGCGCGCGCGGGGGCGCGGATCTTGAAAAAACTACAGTAATCCTCGAAATTTTTTTAATCGATCCCAATTACTGCGGCGGTAGGGGCGCTGTGTTCCTTGACAAATTTTAACACTTTTTTACTCCGAGGAGTTTTTCAATCAGATTCCACGTAACTCCGGAAATCGATAATTTCTCTTTTATTTCGGACATGAATGCAATTCCCCAGAAATTTTCGAACAACTTCCACAAATTTTATTGCTGATCGAGGTTCTGCTTGAGCAGATACATCCTTCAGGTGAAAGGCGCGAATTAAAAATTCCACTAAGTTAGTCAAAATGAATTACGAATCAATTATGGTGTAATTTTTGGGTTACTGTAAGTGAGTGCAAAAGTTGGACGACTTTTCCCAATTGGTGAAATACAATTTTAAATCGATTTTCAAGATATATTACACCGATTGGGAAAAGTCGTCCAACTTTTGCACTCAGTTACAGTAACCCAAAAAATACACCATAATTGATTCATAATTCATTTTGACCAACTTAGTGGAATTTTTAATTCGCGCCTTTCACCTGAAGGATGTACCTGCTCAAGCAGAATCTAGATCAGCAATAAAATTTGTGGAAGTTGTTCGAAAATTTCTGGGGAATTGCATTCATGTCCAAAGTAAAAGTGGAATTATCGATTTCCGGCTTTCGATGGAATCTGATCGAAAAACTCCTAGGAGTAAAAAAGTCTTAGAATTTGTCAAGGAATGAAGCGCCCCTACTGCCGCAGTCATAGGAGTCGATTTAAAAAATTTCGAGGATTACTGTAGTTTTTTCAAGATCCGCGCCCCCGCGCGCGCGGATGCGGATCGAAAATCTGGCGATGCTCGTCGGCTTCCCTCGTCGTGGCCGACCTACTGGTGAAGTCAGAAAGAATTCTAATTTTCGGCCTGTGCCAAGTCTATTCCGATCCGGTCGGATATTGCGTTATAGATCGTGTGAGACAGCCCAATTGTGGTTGATTATAATATAACTACCTACCTCAATAGAAAAGTGCATGTGCAATTTAATTCTTTCATATATGAGCGATTCAGCCAACTGGGACGTCGAAATCAGTATTTCCTAATGTGTATTTCTACTCACTCGCATTGAAGATCGGATTTTTCACGCTTAACTGAACAAGCTCTTCTACTGACATATTGGGCAAATTCAGTAGGTCACAAATATTCGAAAAGTTGAGCTCAATCAAAAACACTGAAAAACGCAAAATCCCGGAATTTTCTCTTATAAAATTATTTTCGCCTGCTTAGAAAACACTAGATCCAATGCAATTATAATATGATAGTCCACTATTAGTGTAGTCACTAAAACTATAGAGAAAGTACAGCCAATCGAAATATGCCAGAAGAAATATCGAAAAAATAAATAGTCAGAAACTTTTGCACCAACCTAATATATGATATTAATATAACCTATTAATGTATGTAAGTCGACTAATGATTCTACCGCACATTGATGCGTGTATTCATTATATTAGTATACTGGAGGAATTGACTAATGTTATGTTAAAATGTATGTTCAACAATTATCTGCCGAACTCCGAAATTCACTGTTTCAACAAGGCTTCATGTGGCATCCATCCCCTAACGGAATGAACGATATCTTTAACAAATATGACAAAATCAAAATAAAATCAAAATGTATGCATATTTCCCTCTTCTACGCTATAGTCTCATCGACTGCGGACGACACGACGGGGAAAGGATATTTCAGTGCGCGTAAGCAACGATCATATTGTGATTCTAGTTCAAGATATCGAGCTAGTAATTCCAGCCATTTCTTATCCTCCACGCCGCCTCTTCCTGCTTGTCCATCGGCTAGCGTTATTATACAATGAATAATAAAGTAATATTAACTCGTGCGAAGAACTTTTTTCTCAGTTTTTGTTACATCAGCGCCAGCCCTATTAATGCTCCGCTAATCAATGCGATTATACAGTCATGCTGAAGCACCACTCTACCGAGGAGAAAGTCAACCCATCTTAAAAGCAATGATTACGCTGTCCGTAAATTATGTTGAAAGAAAATACTATTAACTGACTAATCAATCGATTTTTAGATTGGAGTAGGTCAAAATAGCAATCTACCATCTCGCCTTGTTCAGAATCCATCCTTAACCGAACTTTTACAATCCCGATCGGTGAGGAATGAGTTTATCGAGACATGCATTGCGATTTCCCGTGTCAAGCAGTAATGATAGAACAGTAATAACAGTATCTGCATTCTTTTCAGCATCAAAAACAAAAAAAATCTACATATTCTCTCATATTACGCTCTATTCTCAGCGAGTGTCAACTGCACAGCGGGGAACGACTACACCGTTGACATGTGCTCGTAAAGTAAAAACAATCCCACTGTTACGTACTCGCGCTGGGTGTAGAGTAATCCTTTAATTATCTGTGAGATCATTTTTTTCTTAATATTTGAATACACAAAATCAGGGGGCGGTCTGTTTCGAAAGAAAAGGCCCCATCTTGAGACTGTAAACTGCCAACTCGCTCGGTTTAGAGTGAGAGATCACGCGAAATAGATACATCCAGAATATTGCTCTCCCTAATCATCCCGCGAGACCACGATACAATACAATACAGTCTAAAATACAGAGTCGGGCCACTCATTGTTATCTCCCTGATACTCCCCCCTTGACACTTCCTTCCGGTGTTCTCGACCAGGTCACGCGCAGTCCCGCTCGTCCGACAGTGACTGCAATCATAACGTTAAACAAATATATTTAAAATATCTTTTCATTTATTTGTATTCCGCAGCCGTAAGCCCATCTTCTATTAGCGCGAAGAAGACTGCAAGTGAGATATCACAGTGGGAAAACACCCCACCACCAGGAAGTAAATACATTTACATATTACATATTTACATATGTAAATGCATTTGTTTAGCGAATCAGCAATCGCATCTAAGAATATTATTTGTATTTTAATAGATCTAGATTTCAAGAGAAAATCAAATTTCGGTAAATCCACCCTGCTACTAAGGAATGCTGCAGCGCCGAATCACTGTGAGCAACATCAAGAGGTTGCAATTGCCAAGCTTTCACGACAACTGTAACGAGGGCGTGATGATTTAATCAATCAATCAATTTTCTAGCTAATTCGCTAAGTTCGCAACACGGTCGTTCAACGAATGAATCATCGAAGAAAATATCGTTGATTGATGCTCGATATTAGATGCTCCCTGTACACATGATGGATGCCCTCACAAGTTCCCATTGCGTCAATGAAGCTCCAATCGAAGTGGCGTGGGTTCATGAACAATATGAAAGCTCTTCATTCCTCCCTTTTTATAGCATTTACAACTGCGAAATATTACTCGCTGAATTAATACTGAGCACTCGCTGTTAAATTATGATTAAGAATAATATGTGTATTTTCTCGATGGAATATTAACAACACACAAATTCACCAAGTTACAAAGGCATGCCGCAGCGCAACTTCACCTGGGAGAACAACGTCAGTCGGGGTAGGAACAATAACCCTTTCAAGCCAAAACGGAATGTTATCAAGATTAAATGATTTATCATTAAATTGTCCAGCTTTCGTAGAGCGAAAGAGCAATAAACTCTTGTTATTACTCTGCTATTGTCTCTCTGAATCTAGTGCCCACACTCAATCAGCATTGTAATTCCCAGAAGTTACGGATATAAAAAAAAGGAGCAACATCACGATTTCACGTTTCAGACAGTACGGATAGGGATGTAGGATAGATATGTTTCAGTGAATGCATTGCATTTCGTCGTCAAATAAAATATCACAAAATATACTGCCTGTCTTCTCCCTCCTTCTGCGCACAAGTTTTAGACAGTGTGAATTAATACATTCTGAATATGAGTGGTTGTTATAATAGGGATGTTCAACTGTCGTATCCCCAGCGCCACTTTCGAATCACCTCTGTGTTCTCGATCTGGCCACGCGTATCCACTTACTGCTCGTCTGTCAGTGTCATCAATTCTAATATTAATATTCACATAAATATCATTTAAATGTTCGTATTCACGCAACGGACATCGGTCACATATTATAGCGACGGGGATTATATGTACGATGTGCAAGTGAATCTAGTCTGCTGCAAAAGGATTGCTAGAAAATAAACTCATTTGTGAAATTGACCCCACCTGAACATCAACAGAAATAATTATTTTTACCGCGTATCCGATACAATAGATGTATCGATCTAAAATGTAGCAAAACGAAAAGCGCTTCCCACGATTAACTTAAAATTGTTTTTATATGAAGATTCAATACTTATACCAAAACATGCTTCCTTCATCAACCTGACATCAAAAGTTGAACATCGAAATGCGAATATTTCAGAATTTCCGGTTTCCAGCATTGATGCAAAGTCAGTTTTCTGGTTAATTGTTGACTCTTTATCTATCCGTAGTCGGCATGGCTAAGTCAGGGGATAGCTCCCATTTGAGGAAATGTATTCTTTCACCGTACACCAAAAGTAGAAATTTTGACTATGTTGGCATTTATTCAACAACACTGATAATCTAATTTTCGTAAAAGTAGAAAAAGCGTGAGTTCAAATATTTCTCTGCGATATGTAGCACCATAGTGCATCATGAAAGCGCACTTATCTAGAAACCAGTTCGACTGAACCTCGAAGCAGGAAACGTTATCACTTGAGACGTCTTTCCTCGGCAAGAGTTGAATCTAATGGTGTTTTACTCGTGCTGTGTTGAGGCAGGAACGACCTCAGCCCTATTTTTGGAGAGAACTACCTACGGGCTTCTTAGTCCGCTATGTGATATTTTACGGATATTTTTCCCCTCAAAATATGAGAAGCAGAAAATATTTTAAGAAAAGTATGAAAATATCACTTTTGATAATGCTTGGATTTTACGGATATCCTAAAGGCATGATGCCATTCGAACGTATATTGCCCAAGCAAACCCCTACTACATGCTACCGAGGTAGCTTGAAATCTTTAACGAAAAGGATTTTTCGCGAGCTCAAGCATCATCATGTTTCAAATGGAGCGTTACTTTCTGGACAGCCTAATAATAACCTTGAATCGACTCTAGTTAGACTCACATACTGCAGATGTGATATTTTTCCTATAAGAATAATCAAACGTCCAGTTCCATTTTCTTACATTTTCTTCCAATTTCCATTTGGTGATCATCTTCTTCGGGAGTTATCGGCCTGGCCTCGCGTCCCACCTATTGCTCGACCGTTAGTGTCTGCATGTATAGTATTCAATACATTTTTAAATATGCAGTGTTTTTTCTTGTATTCCCAGACGGCACCAGAACTCCTATCAGAGCGAAGTGGACTGACAGTGTGATACCGCAGTCAGGAAACTGAAAATCACCAAGGAAAGACAAACCAGGAAATGCGGAAGGTTTCATCTTGCTAGATGTTTTCACATTGAGTGCTCACATTATGCTAACATTAATGCTTGTAAAAATGTATACATTGCCCTGTGCAGTTGCAGCACGTCTCCCATCGTGAGTACGAGGTGCATGGTTTGTCATCAGTTGTAATAAGTTCTCTTCTCTTCTCTTCTCTTCCAACCACAACCGTCCCAATATTCATGCGGAATCGCAGCCCCCCCTGCCTAGTAGAGCTGGCAATACGAGGGGAGGCTACGAGCTCCTTACGCTTCCCGCTCCTCGGATTGCGAAACAAGATTAGGGAGAGGATAATGAGCTCGTAACCTCCCCTCGTATTACCAACCCTACTGCCTAGTCATATTAACGGATTCAAGCTCGTTGCATGAACTATTTATGCGGATTTTTTAATATTCCTATGCTATTCCATAACATCCCGATTGCATTCCTAAAACGAGCAAAATTCGGACATTTACTAAGATATTTTAGGAGCATCAAAGCGCCACAAATCAAAACAGTTATATAGTCATGCTGTAGCGCCGCTTCACCAGGGTGATGCAAATCTCACTGGGTTAGTAATGGTCTTTCAAGTCGAATAGAAATAGAACATGGTTAATGATTAATCGATTTCCAGGATAGGGTAGTCCAAAAGAGTCATTGAACTATCGTCATTACTCTGCACATTCACCGTGATGTTTAGTGCACGCATTATGTAGTCCTTGAAAGAACCCCAGGAGAGGAAAGCAATAACAGTGCACTGCCTTGTGAATTCCGGTATCACCGCGTAACAATAAAGCCAAGGCACCGAGAAGTTTCAGTCGTTGGTGCTTCGTGAAAATAAATAAAAATTGAATAATCTATTGCTTCGTAAGAATTTATCCTAATCCTGAGTGCTCCGGTCTGACCAGCAGACCAGGTGCAATTAAGTGAGCCGTACGTTTAAGTGAGCAATTAAGTGAGCCAATTAAGTGAGTACTCTGCTATTGTATTTTCATGCCGATTGCGCTCACTCATTTCAGTGCCCAGAAGCAGATGAAAAGGAATCCCCGTAGCGACTTCTCGTTTCAGCCAGTACAGATGAAGCTGTGGGAGAGAGAAGATTCAATGTATTGGTTTCATTTTCGTCCTCAAATAAAATATCACAAAATAGTCTGTCGCTTCCCTCTTCATATGTCTTACAAGGCGGAATGTCGAAATTGAATTGGACTGCTTCATTTTCTCATAAAACAAAACCTCGTTCTAAGAACTGGGAAACGGCCATATCACCCCTGTCCGTGAAGCACTCATCCGATTTTTTCCATTACACGCCAGTTAGACAGAGCCAGAAAGGAGTGAACAGAAGAAAGACAGAGGACTATTCTCCCCTCCTGTCGACGTTTTCTCATACCTATCCACGGAACTCTATGGCAAATTTCCAGAAAACATTCGCTTCGAAAAGATCATGTCTCTGTCAGTCGTCGTGAGCGGTCCCTCACCATTTTTCTCCGATTGGGAGGCGACTTTTCCCTCCCTTTTCGTCCTTCTACTGACAATGTCAGTCTGACATCAAGACTCAAGAATCCCTCCCCAGTCCCTGGCAAGACTTCGGAGGTATCAGCCACGGATCTCGAAAAAGTAAGGAGTCGTTTCAAGATGGACATGAAGGTATCGAAGGTGTCCTCTTTATAACTTCTAAGGAGGACTGGTCATCCGGGATGCAAGATTCAAGAAGAATACGATCTCGGTAGCGACTAGTCTAAGGGAAGAATGCAATCGCCTAAAGAGGAGAGGCGGTCCGACTTCATGCGAAACTTTCCACATGCTCAAGAGAGATGTGTCAAGTGATAACGAACGATTCAAAAGAAGATGAATGAGTCCAAAGATCCAACCCCTTCCCACCCCCCCCCCCCTCGTCGATGGTAGAAGGCGCCAGAGTCCTTCCCTTACCTTACACCCCCACATGCCTTGACATGTATAAAATCTATCTATCTATCTATCTATCATGTAAATTCGCGAGTGATTGCTATCTTTCTCATCTCTCGCCCACCTCCTGTAAAACGCCTTAATAACACAAAAATAATTTAATAAACAAATAAATACGCATTTGCAACAATAAATATGCATATTATACCGTGAAAACCCACTTTTATTTTTTTTCTAAAATCCGTGTTGCTTTGAATGAAATACGATTCTCGTTTCAGCCAGTAATTATAATACCGTGGGACGGGTAGTTTTCAGTCCACGAATCGCATCACGTCTAAAAATAAAATAACATAAAAATTTTTGCCTATTTCACCCTAATACACGCCAACCTATCTTGAAAGCAATGTTCACGCTTTCTATAAATTCAGCTGAAGGATCATTGGATTAACTGGCTAATCAATGTTTTTTTAGGTTGGAGTATGTCAAATGATCAAGCGACCATCTCACCATGTTCAGAACCCGTACCGAACAAGGAATGGCCGCGTGGGTAGGTTGGAGTTTTTAAAAAAGGAGTAACATGAAAAATTAGTTTCATGAGGCACTATTGTGGGTAATAGAAGCCACCAGCCCGATCATGCATCACTTTATCCGAAGTGACACAGATGCCTTTCAGGTCATTTACATACACGCAATGTTCAATGGCAGCGCAGGGTCGTGGCTAGTTCGTTTATGTTTCACTCGCTCTATGTATTTATTACAACTTTATCGGGCTAATTTCGCTACAGTTTACCATTGCGAGCGCAATATCGTCGTGGAGGGACTCCATAACATTCTTTCGTGTTACTCCTTCTGTAAACGATTTTTTTTATATCGAAGAGAAAGCAAGTACTGAAGCCATTCTTTCCCACGATCCTATCATCACTGCTTGAAACGAGGAATCGCAATGTGTGTCTCAACAATTTCATTCCTAATAGCGCAGGATTTTACAAAGTCGCTCACAATGACTGGCCGCGAGGGTAGGTTGGAGTTTTTGAATGAGACCTAGCGCAATCGAAAGAGGATCAAATTTTAAGAACATCTGCGTGTTTCATATCTGCTAAACGCCTCTGTGGAAGTCTGGGAGTTAGTGGAATGTCAGAATATAGCCTCAGAAATGAACGGTTTTACACCTCTAAACACCTCTGTATATTCCTCTCTGGCAAACACAAGAACTATATATTAGTTCTTAGGTGTTGGACGTGCGTTATGACAGTGATGAAACGCCGCAACGCCAGGGAGAGCAACAATAAGATTATCGGCGAGAACCGCTATAACAATAATCTGTCTATCCAAATAATACAAGCACATGATCAATGCTTAAAGTAGACCAAAAAGTAGTGGACTATCGTCATTGCACGCACAGCGATATATTCTCTCGTATCATTCGGTGCAAACGATAAAGAATAACGTGAAGAACCATGAGATGAATGCAATCATGTGTGCATGTCTTGTGAATTCTCGTCTCATCAAGTAACAATATAGCCGATGCTCTGATCAGGTGGGGGCGCCCAAGTTAGAATCAGCCCTCTTTTATCCTTGGGTGCCTCCTCCTACGCTAAAGTCAATTACATGTTGGATCCAGCCCAACTAGTGCTGCCTTGGATCCAACTTGAAAAGTCACTTTAGCGTAGGGTGAGGCACACAATGATAAAAGAGGACTGATTTCAACTTGGGCGCCAACTTGGGCGAGTGAAAAGTTTCTGTTTCAGGAGATTCTTCCACTCAAATAAAAATATCACAGTCCGCCCTTGTCCCTTCCCACATTCCTTTCATACCCACCTCATTCCGGTGTTCCCCATTTGGCACCGCTCCGCCACATCCTGATCATCCGTCAGCGTCAATCACTAAGAAAACATGAATGATCAATAACGGTGGAACTGAAAAACTTTGAGCGAAACTATAAAATCTAATATCAGTGCATGAAAAAAGAGAAAATATTTTTTTTTGTATTTATGTGTATATTCTCCAGCAAAAAGGAAGACGATTATAGCCAAGATAATTGGAAGTATGATATAGCAGTGCAGAATCCTTACAACGCCATGGAGAAATATTTGAGAATGACATCATTTCTTTGCGTTTTCCGCAACAACTGCTTATATCGTTCCCGCCATATATATTCCCACCTAGAGCGTTGAATAAAAAATGCCTCCAAGAACCTCAGTCAATTTACATATAATGCAGTATTGCCACTTCGCTAGGACAACTATCATCAATTTTAGGGGTGTGGCTCCGTATTATTATTTGGAACAGTCTGCTAGATACTACCATCTTATCACCCTCCACTCCTGCTTCTTGGGGAGAGGGAAACCCGGGATCACCGGGAAGACTACAGGATCATTCGCGGACCCTATCATCCCCGGATAAGTCTGCTCAAGTGCAGTGGAACTAGAGAGGATTGAGTTCTGATCGGCTAATATCAGCACATGCATCGACCGAAATCAAATAATGCTGAATCTTGCAATCGGAATTCATGTTGGCATTGAACATAATGATCTCATTAATTTCAATAGATTTTATGAAGCATCAATCGTCCACGGTTTGGCAGGTCACAATTGCAAATTATCACTTCTCGCGCAACCAGGATTATCTCAAATTAGCTCTAAAAGATAATTGAACAATGTGATAGCGGCGGCAGGTCCACTAAAAACAAAAGTCCTATTCTGGGATGACATGATATTATTGTTTTCTTATAGAAATCATTTTAACAATTTTTCTAATCAGCCATGATATTTCCAGCTCCTCGTTTCTCAAACACATACAAATCATAGGCACACATAATTTATTCTATCTAGGTGTGAACAGTGAAAACAACACCACTATATCATGCAGGTGAGAAAAAAACAGCACCATCGTTTTCAACACCATCCTTGCCGATATAAAATATATAGTGTAGTAATCGGATAGAATCACATTATAGGCAGATCAACGAAGGAATCGAAGATAATGCTCTACAGAACATTAGCTGCAGTGAATTCAGCTATACGCGCAAGTTCAATCATCAACTCCTACACACATAATTTATTCTATCTAGGTGTGAACAGTGAAAACAACACCACTATATCATGCAGGTGAGAAAAAAACAGCACCATAGTTTTCAACACCATCCTTGCCGATATAAAATATATAGTGTAGTAATCGGATAGAATCACATTATAGGCAGATCAGCGAAGGAATAAATAAAAGATAATGCTCTACAGAACATTAGCTGCAGTGAATTCAGCTATACGCACAAGTTCAATCATCAACTCCTACATATCACCGTTTACACTTTAGCACTTCCTTGGAATCGATGGAAAAAGTTTCAAAACCTTGAATTGTACCGTATTTCATCGGTATATTCAGGGGCATAACACTGTCAGCCGTCTCTTGATTATAAGAGTGACTATCTGAGAGAACTGACCAGAGGCCGTACAGCGAAAACTAAAGTGTTGATTTTAAGATGTTCCTAGGGGTATCTTTTCACGCTGAGTCCGAAAATCGCCCTTAGAAAACCGTATCTCTGACCCCTCGTTTTCTGTAGCACGCCTCAACGTCGAGGTCGGTTTTTCTAACTTTTGAACGGATCATCCAAACCCATACATAGCTAGTAA
The DNA here is from genome assembly GCA_036245805.1 of Pristionchus mayeri. Classification (NCBI taxonomy): domain Eukaryota; kingdom Metazoa; phylum Nematoda; class Chromadorea; order Rhabditida; family Neodiplogasteridae; genus Pristionchus; species Pristionchus mayeri. The sequence continues at coordinate 36,576,595 of BTRK01000003.1, forward strand.
TTCTGAAAGAACTCGACGAGATAAGCATTTTTACTGTTGGAAGCAAAATGCTAGCTCATCTGAGAAAACAATTATGACCAGTTGAAATTGGTCATCACCAGTGTTCCGGTAATTGAGCTATCTGAGAAACATGCTTTCAACGGGAGCTGAAACTTATTCGAACAAAAGTGGATAAGAAGGGATCGTGTCACCATCAAATGTAACATACATCACTAATAAACGATTGAACTACTGCTAATTGCGAGACCGTCGAACAAATAGGCCATTACAATACAATACAATATTTTATGACCTACTAAGATGTTTGGTCCTTCAGAATCTCGACTCGATCATCTCGTTGAAAGATTGATCATCGAGTCTGGCGGATTCGTGCAGAGAAGATTCTAGAACACGCAAGGCTTCGTTTACGACCTATAGTGAGTCCAACCTATCTATGCACCGACCTATCTATGCAATGCAATCCAACATCCTCTCGCAAGCACACCGCAAATTACCATCTTGAAATGAGAAGAACGACCTTTTCTGACCCCACATCTTGATCTGCGCCCAGAAAGCGATAACAGATAAATATTGTATTGTATTGTACTGAAATCTCAAAATTCTCACCCTGAAATTGTTTTTAGCGAATGTACAAACTAGATTATCTTATTCGATTTCCCGTTAAAAGATACCCCTAAGTGCAAAATTTCACAAATAAAACTATGTCGAAAAGTGGTTTCCCGAATAAAGGAAGAAGTCGGAGGTTATTTTCGCCCATTTTTACGCAGTTTCCTGCAGAACCTTCGTGAGTTACGATCAGTTCTCAACGTTGTTCGACGATTCTACACTTGGGAATAAATATGAACCTGAAACACTACGAGTTTTGAGAATTTCTGAAAACTCGATTTAATTGAGAATAGCGGTATTATTTTTATCAGGCGCAGTCACCACTCGAGGTGGGCTTCTGCATAGAGCGAGGAAGCGAACAAGAGGTGAGCTGTGTTGGACTCTTACTTCTTGCTTCGTTCACTGACTGGGTAAGATCGTGTGAGAACATAAACTGGGGGAGAATTCGTGAAAATGCCTAAAACGAAATAATTGAGAGATAAATTTTAAAATATTTACAAGGTAGCTTCGTGATACATATTGCTCTTATTCCATGCGTTTTCTCCATTTCCCAATTTGTTCTTGACCTGTTCCGTTATTTCTATACAGTAAATGCAAAATCATAGTAATGCGCGGTGGAAAACGTATCAACATGTATGATATTAGAATATCACGCCTCTCATGAGAGAATCGAGCTGAGGTTGGGAATGGTGAAATGAGATCTAACCGTTTTGGCCATCCTGAGGCATGCCAGAGTGACCCCCGAAATGTTATTGTGCACACTTCGTTTTGGAGCTCCCTACGTAGGGTCGGATTACGGCACCTCCTACTTTGAGAGCTGTTTTCTTGGTTACGGTGAAAGAAAGAGCAAAATATACCTCTGAGTGTCCCCGACGCATTTTTCGAGCTCTATCGATCTGTCTAAACCATTTTCTTTAAAACTCATTTTCAACTGTGGTACACTTCAGGTCAAGTTTCTCAAAAAAGGAGGTAAAGCTCAAATGCAGCTCAAATTTTAACAGTAGATACAGCTCAGCGAGAGCTTTCCAACGAATGGTTTGCGAAAAATTCCCATGAACGGCAAATTCAGCTCGATTCTCTCGTGAGAGTCGTGATATGTTTGAGGTCCCGTTGAAAGCAGGGTTAGTTGTTGGCTTAATTGCGGGTAATTTGGCGATGACTAATGTAGTCGTAATTTTGGATCCATAAAAATCTACATTTTAATGGTTAGCCACGTGCTGATTAGGGTGGCTGAAATGGATCAGCGGGTCAGCAGATCAGAGACGGATGAGACGGTTAACCGTCCCCTCGGGCAGTCCTACCCTCTCGATTCACTGTGGAGAGAGAGACTCTCTCGCCTCTCTCTCCCTCCCCTCACGGATGACCCGTATGAGAGAGTAAACAAGACGGTTAACCGTGATCCATTTCAGCCACCCTAGTGCTGATGCTAGCAAGACTCATGCCTTAGACGTGTAAAAGAAACAACGAAACTACGTGCAGCTGAAAATTTCACAGTTGATTGGGGAAAAGTTTTACACACCCCAGACTTTCTTCTCCGCTCTCCCTTTTGCAGCTGTTGCTGCAGCTACTGTCGTAGCAGACAGAGGTGCGAATTGGAGAGGAGGAAGTAGATGTTATTGACTCTCTGCTATCTATTCTCTGATACTGGGAATACAGAAAATTACTTTGAACAGATGTAAGAGGATCGGCCTATGAACGAGGGAAGGAAGATATGAAAGGAAGAAATAATAATTATTGTCGAATTTAAATTGTAAAATTATCGTAAATTAAAGTCAATTCTTGATTGTACTTTTTCCCTATGTTTAGCGTCCAGGTAGTACTTTTGTAGTTATTTCTCGTTCCGCCTATTTGGATTCCCTCTGCCCTATTTTCTCCTATTTTCTGTTTATTTATCGTTACGTTTCCTTTTCGTCCTATATTTTAGTGCGTTTATCAATGTCTAATTTCCCTCGTTTAGATCGTAATAAAGAACGGCTCAACCCATAAACTTGCGAGTTTGTCCACAAGGGAAGACCGGGATTTACTACACTCAATCGGGAAACCGATTGACAGCACGGCTCTGGAGGAAGGAACTTTGTGTTTCACCACTTTGCTGGGCTTTCATGGGGGCTGAGAGCCGTTGCTAGAGGACGCCACCGAAACAAGTAAGCGAAACTAGGAGAAATCCTGGTTTTTCTTGCTATTTCGTCAGCTGTTTTCGTTGTGACTCAGGCGGTGTTGGGCGAGAGCTCGATAAACCTGCAGTTGCGTTTCTTGTTTCACAGTGACTGAATCGGGCAGAGGCTCGTTGTCGCTTGCGATTCGCACCGCTGTTTGCGATTTAGTTGGAAAATAGGTGGCAAAGTGCTGCTAGTTTTCTCAACTGAGTCGAAAACAGACGGCTGTGGACTGCCCACGCGTTGCGTACGCGCGTCGCGGTTGACACGTTTCGACACGTTTTGGAGGAAGGCTCGAACGGATCGATAAGTGGAGGAAATGGAGGAGACTCCGGCTCAAAGGATGGAGAGGCTGGAAGCTGCTAATGAGGAGTTGGAGAAGCAGAACTCGGGAATGCGAATATTGATTAGGACGGTAGAAGAGAGAGAGGGAGTGGAGTCACTGCCAGATCTTTTATTGAAGCTAGTGGAGGAAAGGAAGAGAGTAGCGTCTGAAAGGATGGAATGGAAAAGCGAGATGGATGAGGCAGAAACGCTGAAATTGCAGTTGGAAGCACGGCTCGCTGAGAGGGAGGAAACCCTCAACAGAATGAAGTCGGAAAATGGAGACTCTCGTGATGGAAAGGGAACCAAGCAGCAAGAGAGCACAAGGAAAGAATTCGATAGCAAGGAGATCATGCGCCAAGTAGCAGAATTGCAAGAATGGAGGAAATCATGTGAAAGTGGAAGCGCATCTAAGGAGAAGCGAGAAAGCATTTCACGGCTCGAGTGCCAGAATGCACCCGCAGATTCTAGTAATCGTGGAAATAGACGGAGTAAGGATGAGGAGAGCTACGTAGAAGAGAGACGGCTCATGGCTAGTAGACTTCCAGAGATGGACAAGTATGGAGGCAAAAAGGAGGATTGGGACCGTTTCTACAATAGTTTCATGCTACGCTACGATTGCTATGATGATGATATGGCTATTTGCATGATGGGAGAGGTCGTCACGGGCAAAGCTGCCGAGACATTCAGGGATATTCCCGAGACGGTCAAGAAAGCTGGACTGGATAAAGTGATGGAATGGATGAAAGTACGGCTCTCGGAAGAGACACCCTTCGAGTTGATTGAGGATACGAGGAAGTTGGGAATGGTTCAAGTCCAAGGACAGAAAGTCGCTACTGTGTGCGATGAACTGGAGAGGATCACGAGGAAGTTGGAGTCAGATAAGGACAGGAAGGAAGTTCTGAGAAGGAACCATCTCATTCTCCTCTACGAAGGAAGGGAGCAGCATGAGAAACTGATCTCAATGTATGCAGCTGGCAAATCATATGACAAGATGAAGGAAAAGCTGCTGCAGATAGAGTACCTAGAGGAAATCAGGAGGGGCGATGGAAGTAGATGCATGGAACAGCAATATTACGAGTCAAGGGATACGGTAGCAAGATGGTGCGATCGATGCAGGAAGCCTGGTCATACCACGGCTAATTGTTATTTCCTCGTAGGATTTCCGGATCGAAATAAGAAACCTCTGTATCCAGACGCACCTGCATTTACGGCTCCAAACTCGGAGAAGATGCTGGAAGGGAATTCGAGTGGTGGAGTGAACAGGGTCGAAGGACAGTCTAAGGAGAACAGAGAGAGTATCTTCGCTGTCAAGAAGTCTCGAACAGTGAAGGGAGTTATCAATGGACATGAGAGGAATGTGATGTTGGATATGGGAGCTGAAGTATCGCTCATTGAAGAGAGGTTGCTCAGAGGGATGAGAGGAGTCGAGATTATGAGAGATGATCAGACAGTACTTCGCGATGCCAATCAGAGACCCATCTATGTGAGTGGGAAGGCAGAGCTGGAAGTAAAACTGCAGATCGGAAGGAAGGCTAAGATAGGATTCTATGTGACACGAATTCGAGTCGGTGTCGTAATTGGAGGAGCCGGATTGGATGCCATCGGAGTGGAGCTTCGAGAGAGCACGACGGTTCGATCAGAAGATAAAGTGAGTACGACGGCTCTGCCAATGGAAAAGGAGAGCACGTAGACTGCACCAGAAGAGAAAAAGGCCGCTGAAGACAAGACGGTCGAAATTAAACAAGAAGCTGTGGAGGATCCAGTAGAGGCTAAAGTCCTCCGATACTGTGTGATCCCCAAAGGAAAAACGGAAACGGTGTGGATCAATGGAGTGCCCGGAAGCACTGTGAGACTGGATTCATCGATAGACGGAGTCGTCGAGGGGATCTCAGTTGATGAATCGGTTGTTCCGATTGTGGTGGTGAATACATATATAGGACGAAAAGGAAACGTAATCGAACGACAAATAGACAGAAAATAGGAGAAAATAGGGCAGAGGGAATCCAAATAGGCGGAACGAGAAATAACTACAAAAGTACTACCTGGACGCTAAACATAGGGAAAAAGTACAATCAAGAATTGACTTTAATTTACGATAATTTTACAATTTAAATTCGACAATAATTATTATTTCTTCCTTTCATATCTTCCTTCTCTCGTTCATAGGCCGATCCTCTTACATCTCCCCCGTCTCGAATTAGAGGCGTCCTCGTCTCTATGCTCCCCCCCCTCTCCTTCTTCCATCTTCCTTTCTTCTACTCCTTGCATGCCCATCGTTGATCGAGCCGTAGTCCTTCTCAGGACAATCCATGATCTCTTTCGATCTGCACACGAAACACTTCCTCTTTCTTTTCCTCCTCTTCCTTTTCCTTGGCTTTTCCTCATAAGAGCCGTTGTTCCTTTCCGGCTCATATGCTTCCTTCAATTCCTTCTTCCGATCCTTCATGGCCTCCACTTGACTCATCTCTTCATTCCTCTTATTAAAGGGTGCATTTCCACTTTCAGACAATGCACATTTCCTCCATCTTCCAACTGATTGCTGTTTCTCAAACACCATCTCCATATCGGTAGTATTCACCACCACAATCGGAACAACCGATTCATCCACTGAGATCCCCTCGACGACTCCGTCTATCGATGAATCCAGTCTCACAGTGCTTCCGGGCACTCGATTGATCCACACCGTTTCCGTTTTTCCTTTGGGGATCACACAGTATCGGAGGACTTTAGCCTCTACTGGATCCTCCACAGCTTCTTGTTTAATTTCGACCGTTAATAAGAGGAATGAAGAGATGAGTCAAGTGGAGGCCATGAAGGATCGGAAGAAGGAATTGAAGGAAGCATATGAGCCGGAAAGGAACAACGGCTCTTATGAGGAAAAGCCAAGGAAAAGGAAGAGGAGGAAAAGAAAGAGGAAGTGTTTCGTGTGCAGATCGAAAGAGATCATGGATTGTCCTGAGAAGGACTACGGCTCGATCAACGATGGGCATGCAAGGAGTAGAAGAAAGGAAGATGGAAGAAGGAGAGGGGGGGGGAGCATAGAGACGAGGACGCCTCTAATTCGAAAGACGGGGGAGATGTAAGAGGATCGGCCTATGAACGAGAGAAGGAAGATATGAAAGGAAGAAATAATAATTATTGTCGAATTTAAATTGTAAAATTATCGTAAATTAAAGTCAATTCTTGATTGTACTTTTTCCCTATGTTTAGCGTCCAGGTAGTACTTTTGTAGTTATTTCTCGTTCCGCCTATTTGGATTCCCTCTGCCCTATTTTCTCCTATTTTCTGTCTATTTGTCGTTCGATTACGTTTCCTGTTCGTCCTATATATGTATTCACCACCACAATCGGAACAACCGATTCATCAACTGAGATCCCCTCGACGACTCCGTCTATCGATGAATCCAGTCTCACAGTGCTTCCGGGCACTCCATTGATCCACACCGTTTCCGTTTTTCCTTTGGGGATCACACAGTATCGGAGGACTTTAGCCTCTACTGGATCCTCCACAGCTTCTTGTTTAATTTCGACCGTCTTGTCTTCAGCGGCCTTTTTCTCTTCTGGTGCAGTCTACGTGCTCTCCTTTTCCATTGGCAGAGCCGTCGTACTCACTTTATCTTCTGATCGAACCGTCGTGCTCTCTCGAAGCTCCACTCCGATGGCATCCAATCCGGCTCCTCCAATTACGACACCGACTCGAATTCGTGTCACATAGAATCCTATCTTAGCCTTCCTTCCGATCTGCAGTTTTACTTCCAGCTCTGCCTTCCCACTCACATAGATGGGTCTCTGATTGGCATCGCGAAGTACTGTCTGATCATCTCTCATAATCTCGACTCCTCTCATCCCTCTGAGCAACCTCTCTTCAATGAGCGATACTTCAGCTCCCATATCCAACATCACATTCCTCTCATGTCCATTGATAACTCCCTTCACTGTTCGAGACTTCTTGACAGCGAAGATACTCTCTCTGTTCTCCTTAAGAGAGCCTCCGCAGATTAGAGACGGATGAGACGGTTAACCGTCCCCTCTGGCAGTCCTACTCTCTCTAGCCTGTCATCCAGCCTGTCATCCATGCTCGGTGGCGCTATCGAGGGTTCGAAGGCATCGTCATGTCCATCTAGAGATTGACCTACCATTCACTATCAATAAGGTTCAATTTCCCCAGGCCTAGTTGTTACACCGATCACCACCTCCCTCTGCTCAGCCTTAGTCAGCTGGCAGTAGTGGACAAACAACTAGAGCCAGTCTCGCTCCTTCCATCGAGATGATAAAGTCGTATCATCCCCTAGTCTAGTTCGCCCAATACACATCAGTAACACCAAAATTATTAGTATTAAAGTGGAGTTCCCGGGTTGAGAGGAGTCACTACTCCTCAGATGACCATTTGGCTCATCATCCCCTGGTAAAGGACACCAGGAGGCACGAACCCCCGTCACCCCAGTCACCCATTCCGTCAAGTCACCTTCAATTGGATGTCCTCAGATCCTGAACCGCTATCCCTTATTCGTTTCCCTCTACGAGTATCCATAATTATTCAAGAAGTCAAGAAGTGCCAAAGAGCCAAGAAGACTACGCCAAAGAGCGTCCTAATCCCCCTCTCTCACGACCGCAGCAAGAGGCTGACGAGTCGGTTATCAACGGTAATCGAATGAAGTCAAGATATGAAGATAGAAGAGGAGAGATGAACTAGTCTGATATGGTGAACTGTGGGTTGAACATTTTTTGTATCATACTGATGTGTTATTGTTAGCGATTTCTTGTCTAGGGTTTGCGAGACTGCGCCGTCACTTTTGTTCTATTGTTATTCTACCTAGGCAAAGTTTTTTTTGTGACGAGACTAGGAATAGTAGTTCCTACATAGCTCTATTCTTAGCCTACCACGAAGCTTGCAAGCGTGGTCGCTTGCTTGCCGAAAAGGGAGGACGTCATGTCCATCTAGAGATTGACCTACCATTCACTATCAATAAGGTTCAATTTCCCCAGGCCTAGTTGTTACACCGATCACCACCTCCCTCTGCTCAGCCTTAGTCAGCTGGCAGTAGTAGACAAACAACTAGAGCCAGTCTCGCTCCTTCCATCGAGATGATAAAGTCGTATCATCCCCTAGTCTAGTTCGCCCAATACACATCAGTAACACCAAACCTTATTAGTATTAAAGGCATGAAACACCATCCGATCCTACTCGTCGAATTGGCAGAAGTTATAATATCTGCATACGCGAAGGAGAGAAAACTAGATCCCTCTTGCTCCTCCTCCCTTATCATCTACACCCTTAGAAGATTACTAGAGAAGAAATCTCTTTCTTACGTTCGAGTTCTTTCCGCTTGATTTGCTCACTTTGCAGTGCCCTTGTCATATCCTTACGATGCCATCCTATCAATGATTCACGATTCAGCACGTAGGAATTCGATTGTAAACCACTATACAGTCCGGTCAGATCCCTACATGAAAACAGGACTCCCCGGGAGTCCCCGGATGTCCCCCCGTGTCCCCCCGCCATTTGGCGGCTCGGACAGAGAAAGAACTAATTCGAATTTTTGTTTTTCAGACTCAGGAGGTCCTTCCCGATAGATTGGCATATAATTCATAAATTAATAAATTTACGATAGGAAGAAGTCGCGGGGGGCGACTTGACGAGGTGACCGACAAGGAAACGAACAAGTTCGGTCAGGTTATCGATCGACTTCTGCTTCTGCGTGAACAGCGTGCGCAGTTCGGGATCGATGGCCATCGCGAGAGAGTGAGGCAGAAGGAGAGACAGACAGACGAGACAGACAAGAATAGGAGAGAGAAGAGGAACTAGTTAACTAAGTTTACCGCCTTTAAAATCGACCAAGTGAAAAGATTTTAAATTCTGAACAATACATTAATCAAGATGTTCAGAATAATACCCGTTATTCCCTCAAAATACTTTCTCCCCTTCACTCCAGATAACGTAAAAACGATCTACCATTATCACTAAATGCTCATATGCCCGAGCTTATTCGACCACCAGCTAACCCGTCAAACGCTTCTGGTAACCCCGACGCTTCCCTCATAACGTTATTTCCCCAGTCCGTTCACCCTCTCACCTCCCCTCCCGTCTCTCCGGGCCTCCGCTATCCCTCTCACTTGCCTTCGTGTTACTAAGTTGTTCGAAATGATACGCTACCCGTAATTCCCTTATAACGTTATTTCCCCAGTCCGTTCACCCTCTCACCTCCCCTCCCGTCTCTCCTCACCTCCGCTATCCCTCTCACTTGCCTTCGGGTTACTAAGTTGTTCGAAATGATACGCTACCCGTCATTCCCTTATAACGTTATTTCCCCAGACCATTCTTTTACATACCCCATTCTTGTGCAAATACATTTTTAACACGGTCTTGTATTCATGTTCTCATGATGTGTTCTTGTGCTACATTTTAGGATATAGTGAGGTGAATGGCGTCGTTGAACCTATATCAAATATTCTATGCAGCAGGTGAGAGAAAGTAAGGTGAACAAATTGAAGTAAAGGCGGGCAGGTACGGTTGAAACAACATATAATGTTGTTTTAGGTGTTTTTGAACTATTTTGAGTATAAATTAGCACAATTAAAGGTATGGAAGTACTCACGTCCGGAACTCATTTTGAGGTCTTCACAAAAAAATGAGCGCTTTTTTTTGTCCATCCTCAGATTTTCTTATTTTTTGGCGAGAAGTTAGGTCCATGTATGAACTTAAACTTAAGCATGATAACCCAATATGTTTTTCCGATTTCCAAAGTTACGTCGCTTTTGGTCCACCCAACCGCCCCGCACCAGGTTGAGATCCGGGAATGATGACATCAACAGAGAAGTTGTAGCGCATGATGGTAGCTCTCATTTGAAACAAAGAACGGCTTTCTATCTTTATTTTAAACGGATTTATGATCATTTAAGTGTTTTGACTCTCGAAAAGTGATAGTGCCAAGTTTGGCCTTCTGAATCTCGACGATGACGATAGTTATCGAAATTCTGACGACGCAGTTTGAAAGAGCATCATTTGAAGTACTTGTCACCAAATTTGTTTCTGGACAGGACAAACTTGATTCCTACCGCCGCCCACCCCCCACAAATGGTCGATTCTCTCGCGATTCGCCTCATATATCAATGGAGAGCGATGATATTGCTACACTGGAGCCACTATATATATAAAATATCAGTGAATGTATGATACTTTATCACAATTACAGCGTTTGCAAAACATTTCCCATTGCAGAGAATTGAACTTCATTCCGCATCAATCCACTATGTTACGGAGCAAAAATGTTTATTTTATCGAATTCTGGTTATTTGAGGTTGGGATATCTAGATCTCTCAGGAAAAATTAACAGTCATATTGACCAATTAGTTGTTCTGGTTTAAAGATGTGACATTATTCCTTGGATCTGATTTCAAATTCAGAAATTTATGGTAGAAATCGTGGTATCAAAATCGGCACACTCGTCAATTGTCAATCGCAACAATCAAATGGTGCTGGATGTAAGGTGGTTATCTGAATGAGCAACCCTTCTCCTATCTACCATTATATGAAAAGTATTGGGAAATAAATCAGATTTGGCATAAAGGTTGTACATATTATCAACCTAAAACTGGAATATTTGGTAAAAATCTGACAACTTCAATTTTTGATTTTTCAATTTGCTATTTTACGAGAAGATCAATATCCCAATTTTTTCTTGTTATGGAATTGTTCAATGAATGATTGTTCCAGCGCATGTGAATCGAGATGAAATGCTTTGGTTCTATAGGGAGGAAAACTAATTGAAATAAGCGTGGATCGGAGTAAGCGGTACAATTCAAAATCAGTTTTCTCTGGGTTGGATGAAGCTAGGCCCATGTTCAACATAGATTTTGGAAGAGCAATCAGTACACTCCTAATCACGAGTTTTGGGGTTTTGTTATGACCATTCCCAATGAAGTTGTTCCATCAAGAAGAACTATCAACGTTATTATATGAAATTTCCTGTGTTAAAGTAAATATTTATCACAGGTATCACGAGTCGATGGAGGAAGCCATGAACGATTTTTTTCAAAGATTTTCAAAATTAGTCATATATTGATGGTATAAGGTACCAAGGACAAGAAATCGAAGGAACCGGGTTATTTGTCCCAGAGCCGGCTTTTAGGCATTTTCCGGTTTTACTACCGGCTATACTGTATATCAGTCCGCAGAAGAGCTACAGATATGCCGGAGGTCTTAAAAAATCGGGAAAAATATGACAAATAACTTTACTGTTGACAACTTTCTGATTGGACCAAAACTCATAATTCTGCGATCGAAAAACCACATTTTGAATTTAAAAATAAATATTTTCCCCATCACGCAGTAGAAACGCAGAGGTTTTTATTGCGGAATATGAAAGACCAATCTCTCAAGTGTCTTAGAAAAAAATATGAAGGAAAAATTTTATACCGTATTTTTTGATAATCGCGGTTAAAGGTGAGATCCCGAGGTGACGAATTGGAAATAATCGAAATCTTCTACATTGTACGTTGAACTTCGGCCAGCATTATGCTGTTTTATTTTGTACAACACCGTATACATCGAAAAATGTTCAAAGGAGATCGGATTTAGTGGTTCGCAAAAAATCGATTTTCAACACTCGGATTGTGGCATGTTTAGGTGCATGTAAAGTATCATTATCAAAGTGAACTTCCATTGGTCATATGCTGATGTTCAAGTACAGTAGGCAGTCTATCAACATTCACAGAACTCGGCCCTTGCAATTACTCAAAACATCTAGATATTCGCAATCGAATTTACGAAAATGAGAGTCGAAAAACAAAATAAATCGGTTCTACCCAGATTTTGCGAAAATCGATCAGATTTGAACATCTAAATTCAGTGTATGATCATAAAAGTATGAATTCCCAGTGAATACAATTATACTGCTTGTTTCTGGAAAAAAATTATTTCCACCTCTTCGAAACAAAAAAAAAATCAAATGGTGAGCGTTGTACCAATCAGTGTGCTTGATGACTTATATGGTATGAAAATGAATTTTGATGTTCAAATCCGATCGATTTTCGCAAAATCTGGGTAGAACCGATTTGTTTTGTTTTTCGAATCTTTCATTTTCGTAAATTCGATTGCGAATATCTAGATGTTTTGAGTAATTGCAAGGGCTGAGTTCTGTGAATGTTGATAGACTGCCTACTGTACTTGAACATCAGCATATGACCAATGGACGTTCACTTTGATAATGATACTTTACATGCCCCTAAACATGCCACAATCCGAGTGTTGAAAATCAATTTTTTGCGAACCACTAAATCCGATCTCCTTTGAACATTTTTCGATGTATACTGTGTTGTACAAAATAAAACAGCATAATGCTGGCCGAAGTTCAACGTACAATGTAGAAGATTTCGATTATTTCCAATTCGTCTCCTCGGGACCTCACCTTTAACCGCGATTATCAAAAAATACGGTATAAAATTTTTCCTTCATATTTTTTCTAAGACACTTGACAGATTGGTCTTTCATATTCCGCAATAAAAACCTCTGCGTTTCTACTGCGTGATAGGGAAAATATTTATTTTTAAATTCAAAATGTGGTTTTTCGATCCCAGAATTATGAGTTTTGGTCCAATCCGAAAGTTGTCAACAGTAAAGTTATTTGTCATATTTTTCCCAATTTTTTAAGACCTATGGTATATCTGTAGCTCTTCTGCGGACTGATATACAGTATAGCCGGTAGTAAAACCGGAAAATGTCTAAAAGCCGGATCTGGGACAAATAACATGGTTCCCTCGATTTCTTGTCCTTAGTACCTTCTACCATTAATATATGACTAATTTTAAAAATCTTTGAAAAAAATCGTTCACGAAGGGGCTAGTTTTGCTTCACTGACTCGTGATACATGTGTTATAGCTTTGAACGCTTGCACGATTAAGTTCAACATCATGGTAATAATAAGCAAGTATATTCCTAAACTATATTACTAAATCAAAGCATAGCCGTTTGGTCGAAGCGAAATCGATGGCTTGAAACTTAGTGCTCAAAAACGATCAAGACTTATGCAACAACCTGATACATGCTAGAAATATGAAATTTCGAGTGCCCAAGCAGAATTTCATGGAGAATAGACCTATGCATTTCATTGATCATGAATGTGTATCATTATAGAGTCGACTTTTTGACTCGTTCAAATGAGCGAGTGGAGACCGGAATAGATCGATCCGCCTTTTCGAGCTGATTCGAATGGTATATATATATGTATGTGGTTCTGACATACCCGAAGGGTACTTATGCACGATTTTTTTCATTTTTAAGCGCATTTCACTGTGCAATTGCAGTGCAATCGGGGAATGAGTGGGAGGGAAATGAGTCTCACGCCCATTTTCCTCTCGCTCATTCGTCATTTACACAGTGAAATGCGCTCAAAAATTAAAAATCGTGCATAAGTACCCTTCAGGTATGTCAGAACCCCATACATATATATACCATTCGAATCAGCACGAAAAGGCTGATCGATATATTCCGGTCTCCACTCGCTCATTTGAACGAGTCAAAAAGTCGAATTTTCTCGGTAATGAAACACATTCATGATCAATGAAATACAAAGGTCGATTATCCATGAACTTCTGCTTGGGCACGCGAAATTTCATGTTTCTTGAATGTATTTGAAGAGTGCAACGTGCGAAAAACAAGATTTGGCCGGAAGTAGAAAGGCACTACACCGACTTTCAATGAACGACTCATGCAAAATGAAGTAGATCACCATGTGCAGCATCAAAAACTACCCCAAAAAAAATGTTTTCATCACTGCTCACTTTTGGACTGTACCGAGGCTTTGCTGAATCTATCGCGAACGGTCTCATATATTCATCTGTTGAACACGCAAGGGCCATTTCGCTCTCTTGTCACAGAGGAGAGCACGTCTGGAACGATGTCATCGCTCACAATTTTAAAATAAATAATAAGAAAATATACTTAATCAATTGAGATATTATTAAATGCATGCAATATCGATGTTCCGCGTACACTTCTTTACCATGTGAGCATTAACACGCTGCTAGGTACTCTCATGCTCATTGGATATAAAAACAATAAAATAGTCCATACCTGCCTTATATCTTGCTATCACAGCTTTGTGTTGCCCTTGTCTGTAGCCCCTGAGAAGAGAAAAGAAAACAAAATTGAGGTGCGGCACAGATTTTTTTCACTCGTTGTTCGATGCACAATTTGAATCAGAAATTTCGCTAGCATTTGATATTGTGTTTCACAGTTATAACAAATTCTCTCTCAAACAAGCTCCAGCAATTGCTTGTATCCTTTTGGTAGACAAAATCTGATAAAATCAACCCACGTGGAGTAATACTTTTATACCCAACTACCACTTCTTCATCCTTCTTATCATCGATTAATTTATGGGATATTTCAGCTACATCATCTCACCCGTTGCACTACTATCCAAAAGCTACGAACGTCCAAGCAAAATACTGGGAATAAAATGGACAACTACTGTGATAAAGCACATCCATTCGTAATTTTGAGTGACCTACGAAGCACAGACGCGACCTGACGCTCGGTCTATATGAGGCCGGCTACCGAAGAATCGGACAACACTGTGTAGGGGTTGGCACACCAAAATTTCAAAAATTTGTAGAAAGGGGATATCGAGGGTGCTGATCATCATGGTACGCTTCATTTTGCACCAAACCGACCGGTGCAGCCGGGCTGCAAGTCGACCTATTTTACATTTTCAAAAACTAAAAAAAAACTAAATGAAGAATTGACATGAAATGTGTACATATGGTTCAAATGACTATGACCAATAAGGTCAAATGGATAGAACATAACATATTTTATGCAAATTGGTCGACAATTCAGTTCTCGAGTACCAGGGAGAAGCGGAAGCTGATTTTGGTCAAGAAAGATGCGCCTTTCCGAGAGGATCATTTTTCAAACGCTATGTGTGAGGTTACACCGAATCGCTTTCTTGCTATCAGGCGTTTCCTGAGTCGTTTTACTGATTACGCCGCGCTCCGATGCGCGAGCAGTGAAGAATTGAAATATGTTTCATTTTGAATACAAAATTATGAAAGTGATTCGTCAACAAGTGGTTATTGAAAGATCAAACACATTTAAATTCTTCATTGCTCGCGCATCGGAGCGCGGCGTAATGAGTAAAATGACTCAGAAAATGGTTTATAGCAAAAAAGCGATTCGGCGTAACCTCACACATAGCATTCGAAAAATGATCCTCTCGGAAAGGCGCATCTTACTAGACCAAAATTAGCTTCCGCTTCTCCCTGGTATTCAATAACTGAATTTTCGACCAATATGCATAAAACATTTTATGTTCTATCCATTTGACCTTATTGGTTTTTCTTCATTTAGTTTTTGAGTTATTTACGAAAATGTAAAATAGGTCGACTTGCAGCCCGGTTGCACCGGTCGGTTTGGTGCAAAATGAAGCATACCATGATGATCAGCACCCTCGATAACCCCTTTCTACAAATTTTCGAAATTTTGGTGTGCCAACCCATTCTTCGGTAACCGGCCTCATATGTTTCTTTCGTCGTCCTTCTAGCACCGAATACCTAAAGGATGCGAGAGTCTGTCACATAGGAGAGAGATGAGCCTCTTGATACTCATTAAGTACCTCCTTCTACCGCCGTATAATTTGTTGTTTTAAAACGGGTTCTCTGTAAGAATGGGAGAGGGGTGGCACAATGCTTCAAAATGATCGTATCGAGCTGTAACTTGGAGGAGGTAATGTATATGAGTAGGAAACACTTCCACATAAAAAGTAGGTCAATAGCTCAACTTTTTGACCTACCTACAAAAATCAAAGATACGGCCACATGTTATATACCATTCGAAAGAGCATCAAAAGTTATGCATACATTTCGCATTTCATCGAGTTTCATGCAAATTGACGTCCTCTGTGCATGAAAACGTCATTACTTTTAAGGTTTTTGATTTTTATCGATGCAAAGATGTAATTTCCTATTTCCAATTTTATGACCAGTAGATGCGCTGTGAATTTTTACATAAGACAAATTTTCAATGCAAGGAACTCGTTCCTCCTAGAGGTCATATCATGCATTTTCTAACAAAAATCATATGCGTCTGACCGCGCGCTTTCCGGAGCGAGACGGGAAATGAGAGAAAGTTGGATGATGGTGGATTGTTTTAGATATGTTCCAGTGAATATTTAATAATTGACTGATTAATTTTAAATAGTCACTGAAACATATTTTAAAGCTGTGCGATTCGAACCCACGTTACGATTTTTTTGTTAGAAAATGCATGATATGACCACTAGGAGGAACGAGTTTCTTGAATTGAAAATTTGTCTCTTGTGTAAAAATTCACGGCGCATCTAATGGTCTTTTGATGCTCTTTCGAATGGTATATAGCAAGTGGCCGTATCTTTGATTTTTGTAGGTAGGTCAAAAAGTTGAGCTATTGACCTACTTTTTATGTAGAAGTGTTCCCTACTCATATACATTACCTCCTCCAAGTTACAGCTCGATGCGATCATTTTGAAGCATTGTGCCACCCACTATAGGCGACTGTCCCACTATTACAGAGAATGCGTTTTAAACAATTCAACAGTCGCTTATCATCGCCAAGATTTTCATCGATGCTTTCATGATCCGATGAAACACTGGATGACCAAGTCCTCTCCATACCTGGCTACTGTTCATGCGAGAATGGGCGCCGCGATCGTCTCAATCGCGTTTGTAGCGTTGCCCGCATCGCTCCATATCCGCCTCACCTGCGTCGCTCTGCGAGCTTGCGGATGCGAGTCAGTATTGCGTCGTAAGTGGAGAAGTAGAAGGACGTCAGAGAGAACCGCCCAATATCTTGCAAATATTGGGGTATCCGGAAAGTTCGTATAATGCTTCGGAAAAAAAGTCAGTTCGCGATCAAATGCAGTGATTGCGCAATCTGTGTGTCATCAATGTATTGCATCATTCTGACGTTGAGTAGTGAGAGGATTTATTCAGTCTCCTAGTTGCTACATTGATTCTTGTGATGGACTCCCATCTCTACCTCCGAGCAGTTGTACTTCATTACTACCGTCTTGGCCGATCCGTGAAGGAGGTCCACTCTGCCCTGGCCCAGTCGGAAGGAGCTGACGCCCCCTCCATACCCTTCTGCTATAAGTGGTTCTCCCGCTTCAAGAAAGGGGAGTTTGGTCTCGATGATCAACCCCGCTCTGGACGCCCTCCCTCCCTCGATCAGCCTCTCGTTCTCCGCACACTGAAGCGCAAGCCCATGGCCAGTGTGCGTGAGTTGAAGAAGGATACTGGTACTCCCAGATCAACGGTGTCCGATATCCTCCATCGATCTGGGAAGAAGCCGAAACTCCCACAAGTGATTCCCCATGACCTCTCCCCCGAACAGCTGAAAAATCGTGTTCAAGTCTGTCGGGAATTACTCCATCGTAGATCCAATCTTCGATGGGTCAATTCCATCATCGCTACAGATGAGAAGTGGATCACGTACGATAACCCTGTGAGGAGACTGCAATGGGTGGATGCAGATGAGAAGCCCACGCCCGTACCGAAGAAGGAAGAGCACGGAAAGAAGGAACTCCTCTGCTTCTTCTTCTCAGTGCTCGGTCCCATCTACTGGCAGATCCTCGCCCCTGGCACCAGCATCAATGCCGACCTCTTCTCTGAACAACTGGAAGATGTCGCGATCAGAGTCCCTCCCAGACTCCTGAACCAGGGCAAAATTCTTCTTCTGATGGACAATTCTCGCCCACATCGAGTGAAGGTGACCCAGAAGAAAATGGACGAGCTGAAGATCGAGAGGATTCCCCATCCACCGTATTCCCCGGATCTCTCCCCATGCGACTACCACTGCTTCCACTCTCTCTCTGACTTCTGCAAAGGAAAGAAGTTCAAGAATCGAGATGAAGTTGTGAGGGCTATCGTGAACTGGGTGGGCTCGAAGAAACCCGCATTCTGGAAGAGAGGAATCAAAAATCAAACCTCCAAGTGCATGCATGTTTCACGAAATTCTCATAAACCCGAAAGAACTAGCGAAACTGATTTCGGTAGTTCTTTGTCCTCTAAAACACTTTTCCGGTCTCCTACAATACCAAACATTTGCTGCTAATCAGCAGCACTATTTACGCTCTCTCACCGTCATCTTCCATCTTCTCGTTGATGGACGTCGGATCGTCGATTGAGATGAGCTTGCAAGGGCTGCAGATCGGATCAGTGTAACGGAGGAGAGAAACAGTGAAATTATGTCGAAAGATGGAGTAATCAAGTGCAATGTATCAGGTTTGAGGTAAGGGTTTTGAGAAGTAGAACTTTGACTAGAAGAGAAACGAAATCGTTTTTAGAGCTCAAACGAACAAACTTCGGTCTCTTCGTTCTTCGCGGGGTTGTGTGTAACGGCAATCAACTATGGGATCTTCATTTTGTCAGAGGGGGGACTCTCGATGTATAAATTTAGATATATTTTGTCATATTCCTCGAAGTTCAATTGCTCATAGGCATCACCATTAGACTATGAAGAATACCCGAAGCACAAAAATCGCAATGCCATTTTGAAAATAAAAATAATAAACCATTATCACTGCGATCCGGAACTATGGCAGAAACGCTAATACTGGATTTTTAACTGTTTTTTTGCAAGCATTCAAAAGTTGCCAACCTAGAAAAAAAAGATGACCGACTGCATAAAAATACGTGGGTAGTACCCCGAGTTGTAAATTTATTTTCAGAAATCCACATTTCAGAAAAATAAATTCAGAAAAAAAAATTGAGAAAGAAAAATTTAGAAAGAAAAAGACTGTAAAAACTAATTTCGTAAATTCATATTTCAGAAATCCATTTTCAGAAATTTTGTTTCGTAAGCTACCGTAATCGCGGAATATTCGCCAATTTCACTTTGGTCATTTAGTGATAAATTATCATTTCTAATATTTTTTCTTGTTCGCATTAGGCTTTTCATTGTCGTGCCCATCTATTAAAGATCATAAAAAATTTAAATAATGCGAATTTTATGTTTTTTATGAGCAGTTCTATTTCCCGGCTACAGTAATCAGCAATTTCCGGCTAAAAATTTCTGAAAAACGACTTTCTCAAAAAAGTTTTTGCAAACTGGTTTTTTTTTTCAAAAATAATTTCTCAATTTGATTTTCTGAAATTTTTTTTCTAAAATATATTTTTCTGAAAATTAAATTTCTTAAACAGAATTTCCCAAAATAAATTTACAATATGGGGTACTACCAATACGTGGAATATATGTTTATTATATCACTTTAAAAGTAAACTTTTGTACAAAGAAATGCTGTGACAAGTATGAAAAAAACAAAAGGAATGCATCAAAGGTCAGATAACTCAAGAACATTGCACGAAAGAACCTTCAAGAGGAGAAACAAATCACATAAAGGCGAATCGATCAGCACTCTTCTATCTGGGATACGGTAACTCTACAGGGGTATACGGTAGCTATTTCGTTCTCTGGAATACGGTAACAAGGATACGGTAAGAATAGTGGCTGAAAGACTACCAGCGTATGATACAACAGTTCGAAGCTAGTGGATCATGCAATCGCAAAATCTTTAAACGGAGCTACCGTAATCGGGCGAGGTATACTGTACGGGGCAGGGGAAGGGAGTAATCGATAATCAGGGGTAGATCAGGGAGCACTTGAGGCGATCCAATCTATGGCCTTTCCCATTCCCTCGCCTGTTAGCGCGCAGCAGCATTGGATCTGAAATGAACGATCGATAATTTGATAAATCAAATAGACAACGGAGATCATTAATCATGCAAATTCATGGTTCTATTAAAAATAACTTTTACAATTGATGCCTTTTTCACTTAATCCAGTTGCCATAATTGTATCTCCCAATTTTATTATTTTGATTGCTAACTATGAGCACAGGGTGGTTTCAGGTAACATCTTGCCCTCATATCAGAGCCTGCTGCTCTTGGATAATCAATTGATCCCTTCATCTCGAAGTCAAAAATTTACCATCATAACCGGCGCTAGGTCTGATGAGACAATTGCGCCAGTGAGAACAAATCCTTTGATGTATCAACGGCGGCTTACCGAAATAGTTATCATCCGGCCTCGAGCCCAACACTTTCAGTATCTCCCATTTTTTATTGTTTGCTCACTAACAGATAGCGCCTGGTGGTTTCGAATACCACCCTGCCCACATCACGGTTAATTTTCCAGTCATTCTCATACCAAAAAAATATTATCTCGGTTATTCCTATTCACGTGTACGCGGTCCAAATTTTTCACCATACAGTAATGCTACAGTATCCATCACCTGCCACTTCCTCTCCCTGATCGATAGAAGTACCAATTGATTGGAGATTTCGGCAGCCGAGAGAGCGCCGCGCACGTTCTGCTTATTCGCCAGAACGAGCAAAGAAGAACGAGCGAGTTCCTGAAAGGGGGAATACTCTCTTCAACTTCCATACTCTCTCTCTCTCTCTCTCTCTCTCTCTCTCTCTCTAGAGAGAGAGAGAGAGAGAGAGAGAGAGAGAGAGAGAGAGAGAGAGAGAGAGAGAGAGAGAGAGAGAGAGAGAGAGAGAGAGAGAGAGAGAGAGAGAGAGAGAGAGAGAGAGAGAGAGAGAGAGAGAGAGAGAGAGCTGGAGAGAAAGGAGGATTGAGACATAGAGATTGTAGTTGAGATTGGGATGAACTCGGAACATGGATCACGTGCGCGGATAGATCTGGCAAGAATAGGGTTGCGAGCATGGGACTAAAGAGGAAGTGGCTGCTGGCGATTTGCCTTTGACGGTTTCGTAATTCGGTAAAAATTGCACTAGCGATGCACAACTAATGTTTACATGAAATATATTTTTATTACGTCTATTTTAAAGTCAACTTTTGTACAAAGAAATGCTGTGACAAGTATGAAAAAGGAATGATCAAAGGTCAGATTACTCAATTAAATTGCACGAAAGAACCTTCAAGAGAGGAAAACAAATCACATAATGGCGAATCGATCAGCACTCTTCTATCTGGGATACGGTACCTCTACAGGGGTATACGGTAACTATTTCGTTCTCTGGGATACGGTAACAAGGATACGGTAAGAGTAGTGGCTGAAAGACTACCAGCGCATGATACAACAGTTCAAAGCTAGTGGATCATGTAATCGATAAATCTTTAAAGAGGGCTACCGTACTCGAGCGAGGTATACTGTAAGGGACAGGGGAAGGAAGCAATCGATAATAAGAAGTCCATCAGGGAGCATTTGAGGCGATCCAATCTAGGGCCTTGCCCATTCCCTCCCCAGTGAGTGCGCAACAGCCTTGGATCTGAAATGAGCAATCGATAGATTGGTAAATCGATTAGGTAACACCGAACATTAATCGAGTAAAGCACATCGCTATATTTAAACAGCTATATTTTCAGTTGCCAGGATTGTATCTTCCATTTTTTAAAAATATTTAATTGTGAGCACCCGGTGATTTCGCGTATAGCCCTGCCCTCATACCATGGCTTGCTGCTCTCGGATAATCGTTGGAGCTTTTCTTTTTCAAAAGCAAAAATCATCACCACAAGCGCACTTCCAGTCCATGTGGTTGCACCCATTTTCCTTAGATAACCGTAATCTTACAGTATCCCAGTGGTTTCGCGTGCCACCCTTTCCCTAATCACAGAGCATGCTCTCGGATAATCGTCGTCCTTTCGACAGTTAAAATATTTAAAAATATCAGTATCAACGTATTTCCTACTCACGCGTGTTCCTACCGCTTTATCACAAATACCGTAATCCCACAGTATCCCTCACCTGCCACTTCCTCTCCCTGATCGACAGTAGTCCCAATTGAGTGGAGATCTCGGCCGCCGAGAGCGCGCCACGCACGTCCTGCTTATTCGCCAGAACGAGCAGAGAAGAACGAGCGAGTTCCTGAAAGAGGGAATACTCTCTTCAATTCGCATGCTCTATCGCTGTCTGTGACTGACGAGAGTGTGGGTTAGGGAGAGAGTACGTTCTAACGCCCGTCGGTCAGAGAGGTAGTGGGATGGAAGGATTGAGACATCGAGATCGTTAGATTGAGATAAATTTGGATTGTGCGCGGCGAGATCTCGCAAGATTAAGGTTGCGCGCTGGGCACTAGTCAGCGTGTAAGTGCAAGCCAGGATTTGTGTCTGGATTGAAACATAAATAGTGTGAATTATATAAAATTAATATTTTTCGAGATAAGAAGCAATCATGGAAGATCCATGTTGCAAGAATAGGTTATCCGCACAGTGCTACACAGCTCATCAATTTTAGAGAAAGAGCTACCTTACTAAAAAATAAATAATATTGTCATGCTCCTGAAGTTAGCTCATAAATCGATCTTTAGTGTTTGTTAAGAAAACAATTATTGTCAACAAAAGCTAGCCAAAACATAGAATTTTTTAAATGTAGCGAAACTGGAGTTTCGGAAACAGCGCTTAACAATAGCTCGTGAAATCTAATGGATCTCAAATTCAAATGAATCTGGAAGATGCTAGATTTAGAAATAGGTGCACATATTAATTCCAAGTGGCTCAGGCAAATCACATAAATAATAATAAAAACAACAACAACAACCGACCTCATGGGCGAGCATCTCGTGCAGCTGCTTCTTGATTATCGGAATTCGCTGGAAGGAATTGTTTCTTTTTTAATTCGAGACATGGCATCGGACGAAACAATGCTTGCATTACTTGTTATCACACATTTTTAGAGGTACACCTATCAATGCTCAGAAAATTTTCAAAATAGTGGATACTTTTGCAATGTTCAATTAATCACTGGTCCGATACTCAAAAATTGGACATCATATTTCATTTTGTGCTTCATATTCGACAACTTCATCTAATCGGCGCTACCGGTTTATCCTTCATTATCATCTCATTAGAAGAGGCAGAATCTACATAAGGTCTGTGTCTCAAATACCTGTACATCCGATGAGTCGACGACGAGCACGACAAAGTTCGTCGCCGTGTAGTACGACGACCACGAGGCGCGCAGATTCTCCTTAATTAGTTAATTAGTAATCAATTAATTAACCAATTAGAAGGTAACTAATGCATTCTAAATTTTGCGTCATTTCGCCTTCCAGCATCTTGATTATCAGAAGAAATAATGTACACCAGATCTAGAGTCACGAGTCTACTCCTGCGACATCGGAGTTCCAGAAAAAACTTTTAACACAGCATGGACAAACAGAATAGTCGGTCCCTGGGAACCGCTTCAAAAATAGATAAAATAAAATGTGGGTAGAATTGGGTTTCTTCACAGGGTCTCCTTAATTAGTTATTTAGTACTCAGCTAATAGGATAATTAGTAGTAAATAATTAATTTTGAAGAGAGATAAATAATTAATTTTCATTAAATTTTGGAGTTTCTTGATTATCAGAACAGAACAATGCACCCTAGACCTAGCGCTACAAGGGTGACTAAACCTGTGGCATCAGTGTTCCAGAAACAGCATGTACCGATAGAACAGTTCGTCCAACGAACGAGTGTGAAAAAAATAACAAATATTGTTCGCGCTATTCCTTCCACATGATTTCAAGTTCCCTGCACTGTATTTCAAGCAGATATACTAGCAATAAGTAGATGGGGCTGCGGCAATCCTTGACAAGATTCCCTCACTCGACTACAATTCTCACTCAATGATTGATAACGAGTGTGATCACCGAGAGAAAATGGGGGTATTAACTCGATAGTTCACTTATCATTCCCGATTTGAGATCAAGTACAGAGATTCAGTGAAGGGAAAGTAATTAAAAGAAGGATACCTGTCCTCCGATGTCCCACATGACGAACTTCAGATTCTTGAAGTTGACCTCCTCGACGTTGGAGCCAATCGTGGGTGACGTATCGATCACGTCTCCCATCGAACTGCAAAGGGAGGTACTGTGAAGGTAAAGTCTGCTTCTCCCTGACCAAATCCTTTACCCTAAGTGCCAAGAATGCTTGAATTCAACTCTACCGATTAGATTCGACCTTTCTTTAATTTGTTTCTACTGTAAAAACAAGCTATCTGAATCCCAACCACATTTACTAAGTAATGGCAGGAGAAAAGTGAGAGGTTCAACTTTAAAAAGGTGAAAACCCACAACTGGTAAAGAATTGTCGTCTTTCCCGCATTGTCAAGCCCGACTATGATGACCTTGTGTTCTGAAATTGCTAAGTTAGCAAAGAGATAAGCAATATAAAACCGTGAGAAATGAAAAGGGAGCTTAGAAGCCAAGAGAAGGGCAGAAACATGAGCAAATAAAGGTCTACTCGCCTTGGTTCGACCACAACAGCCTCCATAGTTTCGTGATTGCCAAGCCCATCTACGGGCTCGTCAATCGGGATAGAGAACAGATCGCGCTGAACGAGATAAACAACGTAGCCGAGTGTGCCAATCAAACGGCGAGAAAGAGAGACAGCTATAAAGAAACGCGCGTGCTGGCAGAGAATTGAGTGGCTACAGTATGCGAAGTAGATGATTAATAACTGACTTAATTTTGAACGATTATTATAGGTACACGACTTGCATATTTGCTATTATATTATTGCTTAAAATTTGCAAAGGCCTATTCCGTTCATAGAAATATCGCTTTTACAATTTATTCATTAAATTATTAGAAAAGTCAGAAATTGATACCATATGTTCACCCTGGAATACTGTGAATTCTTTGTTCCGACAATTTTAGGAGAACGCTGTAAACGGCGTAAACTTTCAAGCGCAATTTTTATTTACTTCTATTTTCAATATTTCCGCATGTCCTCCCTGTCTCTTTGTACCAGCCGATAGCGCGATCACGTAGGCCTTTCATCACATTGTTGTTTTGGCGCGCGTATTTTTCATCAGCTGTTTCGCCATGGGGCATTTCCCAGTCAGTCTGATGCAACTGTATTTCCCCATCTGACTCGCCCTCTATTCAGGTAATACACTTGTCCGCGTAGCACGCAAGGACTGAACATGGCTTCGAACGCAGCCAAGGAACGCAAGAAGGTATGTCGCATTTTCCTTCCATGTTTCTTGTGAAACCTCAATGCTGCTAAAACTTTCTATCCTTCTGTAGAACCCCAGATTCATCAGGCACTATTAGCTAAGTTACTCTCCATTCTGGCTCATTCTTATTTATGGTTGACCGTGTATTCGAGGGGGTTGATGGCCAATTTAAAAGTTTCTCCGCTTTGTGCTTCCGTTGGTATAGTATGCCTTGAATCTGTTTAGTCTGTTTGTTTCCTCAATTTTTGTGGTATACAAAGCCGATTTTCAGGTTGCTGCTCTCCTCGAGAAGGAAGCAGAGATTCAGAAGCGATGGGAGGACGCGAAAGTCTTCGAGGCAACGGCCAAACCCGAGGAGTAAGTTCTTTTTGTTATGTATTGTTGATGTTCCCTTGTTTCAAAACTTTGTTTTATGAATATTTTGAAAGATATTTGTTTGGAAGCCGTTCTTCCGTGAAATTTGAAGCATTGGAGAAACTACCGGCCATTTTTGTTTATATTTTGACTTTCAACTTCAGGAATCGTCCCAAGTACCTCGTCACCTTCCCCTACCCCTACATGAACGGTCGTCTCCATCTCGGACACACCTTTACCGTGTCCAAGTGCGAGGTACGGCGAAATTTTTCGATCGGTTATATAGTAGGGACGAAACATGGAATCACCAACCTCTGTTCATTTGATCATAGTCGCTTCCCTTGTTGACGCGTGTCGCCGCGTACTAGCGCCTATCTATTTCATATTCTATAAATATGCACATGTGATTCAGCTAATGTTTGGGGTATTCCATAATAACTGTCATTGAAACACAAATACGAATGTTTGATCGACTGAAAAATAAAAGTATTAATTCATTAATTCAGTTCGCTGTCGGCTACCAGAGACTGCGTGGGAAGAACTGCCTGTTCCCCTTCGGCCTCCACTGCACCGGCATGCCCATAAAGGTGCTGTGTGTTATTTATTTAATTTTTTTTAATTGGCAGAAACCGATTCCGATTGCTATTGTCAAAATCTCCTAGCGAAAAGTAAGAATACTATGTGCCACATGAATCTGGCATTTGAACTCACGCTACTCTCAGCTTGGAGAAACGAAGAAACATGAATATTACAGGCTAACGCCGACAAGATCAAGCGCGAGCTGGAGGACTTTGGCTACCCGCCCAAGGTGAATTATGATATTTGATCTCGAAAATTTCATTTTACGCTTAGAAATGGATATTTTTTAAAAGATGAAGCCAAATAGGCCTATTCCACTCTTTTTCTTGTACTCGCATAGATGGAATCGTCATTACTTTACCTTATAATATTTACGTTCGCGATCGGAAAGATAGAAAAATATATCGCATAAGAATTGGCGGGTGCTCTGTACAGTCTAATATTTAATTTTTCACGCTTACACCCCCGTATCATTGAAGGAAGCATGGAAACCCCAAACTCAACTGGCTACCCAAATCAACAAGTGTTCTAACATTTACTTGACACTTCAGTAATACGGGTTCTCCATAAAAAAGAGCAAGCGTTCCATCTTACAAGCTCATTCATTCCTCTTGAAATTTAATCTCTTACAATCCCGTCTGATCTTTGATCTCTTCCCCGCAGTTCCCCGAGTTCGAGGAGGAGAAGCCGGTGGAGGAGGTGAGCGTGCTCGACGAGATCACCAAGGACAAGAGCAAGGGCAAGAAGGTGCGTGATATTTGATCTTTGATCTATGAAAGTGTGGAACAGGTGTTCAAAAGAGTTTGCCTTTTTAAAGTAGGGATGACTGCGAAAAATATATCTGATCATTTTCGTGATTGATCACCGACCAGAGCGGTGTGTTAGTACATAGAATGAAGGGTGTCCGTTTTTTTCAAGTTTTAACGTCTTTTAATCATAACGAGAATTGCAGAGTAAGGTGCTGGCGAAGACGGGCCCGGGCAAGTACCAGTGGCAGATCATGCAGTCACTCGGGCTGGAGGACGAGGAGATCAAGTGAGTCGGACTCTCTCAGTGAATACTCATGCTGAACTCAGTCTCTCTCGCCCCTTAGATAAACAGCGAGACTTGATATTGATTGGATGAAAGCCTTAATTAGTTAATTAACGCAATCCCTTGCAGGAAGTTCGCGGATGCCAACTACTGGCTGGAGTACTTCCCGCAGCACTGCATCGACGACCTGAGGCTGATGGGCATCAAGGTGGGAAAAATATGTTTAAGTGGTCAATTAATTAATTAGTGCACTTATTAATACTAATTACGGGTGTTGGACATCAAGGTTAAATGGAAAATTCTCACAATCTGTTCATTGGAAGCGCTACGAAATTTTGATTCCGGTTTCATTGTGGTTCTACAGATTGATGTTTCATCGGGATTTAGAAATGAATTGGGGAGGCATGAGGTAGTGGACTTCAGTGTTCATTTCCTAAAGAAAATATTATCTTTATTTTTGCAAAATTGATAGTAAATGCGAGCGTAGGTTGTTCTAGTTACACTGGTACAATAATTCGAACAGCTTTTGCATTGCTATACAATCAAAAAAAGTTATCTGCCTTAATAAAATCATGATAATACATTTCGGTCTTGCCGGATAGTGGTTTCACTTTGTCGCTAAAGATTGCACGATCGATGTTCGGGTAGTATATTGCTCGTATGCAGGTTCAAAACTATTACCAATAATACGTCATCAACATCCCCTTCCTCGCTCAGGTCGACTGGCGTCGTTCCTTCATCACCACTGACGTCAATCCCTACTACGATTCCTTCGTACGATGGCAGTTCCAGAGACTGAGAGAAGAGAAGAAAATCGACTTCGGAAAGAGGTAGATATTGTATGTTCCGATAGAGGTTTTGACCTAGTCGATGTTCAAGTGACGAGCTATGGTAGATTGCTGCTGCACTTTAGCTTGGCAAATTGGCGCCGCAATCTCTCCATAATTATTTGTTGTGAGGGCACGGGCAATTCCGGCTCGATGAATCGTGCAATTATCCTACGTTTTCCAGATACACGATCTACTCGCCGAAGGACGGTCAGCCATGCATGGACCACGATCGTGCATCGGGAGAGGGAGTCGGCCCGCAGGAGTACACGCTCATTAAGCTGAAGGTATAGGGTAGGAATAGTGGGGCACTGTAGCGGATAACCCTGTAAAATAGTCCTATGGAAATATGTAGCATATGTGTTTCACTCATTTGTGAAATTCATTTACTGAAAAAAATGGTTAAAAAGTGCTGGGTGCTTGTATGTTTCAGATTCGCATCATATGTACGAGACAAGGATTTCAGATGTTCGTTCCAGCGATAGCTATCTTAATTAAAATTATTAATTAATCGCAGGTGCTCGATCCGAAGCCGGCAGCGCTCGCCGCTATCAAAGAGGACGTCTTCCTGGTGGCAGCCACCCTGAGGTTTGCATGTTTAAAGCACTACTTACAAAAATGCAATTAATTCTGATAGTTGGAATCAATTTCCATTTGATGCATTGACACTATTTTGTCTGTAAATCTTCGGATTTGATTGATTTTTTCACCTGGTGAGAAGATGAGCAAGTTGAAAGCAGTGCTGGTTGCGGTTGTATGCGAAATAAATACTAACATTACATGCGATCTATTTTGCATACTCGATCTTTTTTCGCCTGATATTTTGAAACTTCATAGCTTTTGTAATACAAAAGCAATGTACGAAGGAAACAGTGATGATCGCAAAAGTTTATAAAATATCAATATTAATCGATTGCACTTCCAGGCCCGAGACGATGTACGGCCAGACGAACTGCTACCTGCATCCGGACATTGCCTACTCCGCCTTCTACGCCGGCCCCGAGGAGGACAAGGTGTACATCGCCACCGCAAGGTACGGTAGCCGGGCGGTTACGGTAGTCTATAAATACGGTAGTTTCACTTTTACTGATCACGATGTATCGATCATGATGGTAGTTATCGTTCTTTTTTTCCAGAGCGGCGCGCAACATGTCCTACCAGGGAATGACGAAGGAGAACGGCGTCGTCCGATTCGTGCCCGGTCTCGAGAAGGTGAGGGAGGGTACTGTAGGTATTGATTGGGTGTAGGATTTTATGGTTGAAGTGTGTGGCCGATAGTGTGCTATTTTTGATCATATCCAACCAAGTAATTGTCTGAAAGACACCTCGTCAAAATTAAGTGAACACTTTGTTGCGCCAACTCGCCTGGGGGGACAAATGGTACTCACAGAAAATTTTATATTTCCAAAATGTCTTCACTGTTCTGCAGGCTAGCCGGTGAGAAGATCAATATTTTCCCATCAATCGATATTCTTGTAGATCACTGGTGACAAAATTCTGGGAGCCGCGCTGTCGGCTCCTCTGGCCAAGCACGAGCGCGTCTATGCGCTGCCCATGCTGACGATCAAGGATGACAAGGGTGAGAGGATGATGTTTTTTTCAGGGTTATCATTTGTTGAAAACTTATGTACGACTGATTACATTGTGACTGTTCTTCGTCTTATGAGAGGTGATTGAGACGGGAACCCGCATGGTTGTGGTTTAAATTTTTCATGGTCTTTAAAGTGAAATTATATTTTGAGGTGAGTTTTTTTAAGATTCTTCTCCAACCTAGAGCATTGTTTGCCCAGCTCCATTTATAATAATCTCTCTCAGGCACTGGCGTGGTCACCTCGGTCCCGTCCGATTCTCCCGACGACTTCGCCGCCCTTGGAGATCTCAAGAAGAAGAAGCCGCTGCGAGAGAAGTACGGCATCACGGACGAGATGGTGCTGCCCTTCGAGCCGGTCAGTGGCATTGCACGAGATTTCGGGAGTTTATACATAGGAAGTGTAAATTTATACATAGAAAATGATTATTCAACCAGCCAGCCACATTGGTTTTGCTTGAACAAGTTCGATGTGAAACAGGGAGTGTGATCTCAGTCTCTTCACTAGGACTCAAAATAATAAACTAAATTGTATTTCAATCGCAAATCTTTATCAACTGGTCTTAGAATAGAATGCATCAAGCGAACCTCCCTCCCCTCTGCAGGTTCCCATAATCGAGATCGAGGGTCTCGGCTCGCTCGCTGCTCCCGAGATGTGCGCCCGTCTGAAGATCGAGAGCCAGAACGAGAAGGACAAGCTGGAGGAGGCGAAGAAGGAGGTCTACCTCAAGGGATTCTACGATGGAGTGAGTATCGGAAACGCGTCGCGGTCACGCGCTGCGGTTCTTTTCGAAATTATCAGCAAACGGCTGCCCATTTTCAGGTGATGCTCGTCGGCGACTTTGTCGGCCAGAAGGCGGGCGACGCCAAGAAGTGCGTCCAGGTACGGTAACAAGCAGACGCGCGCGTCGCGGTCAGGCGTTGCAGTAGTGACCTAAAAATCGACATTTTTGTAGGTCAAACTCATCGCCGAGGGTCTCGCCGACAAGTACGTCGAGCCCGAGAAGAAAATCATTTCACGATCGGGCGACGAATGTGTCGTGGCGCTGTGCGACCAGTGGTGAGTACGGTAGAAGCGTTGCGGCGCGCTTTTCAGTTATCGATTGATTGCGTGCAGGTATCTGAAATACGGCGATGAGGAGTGGAAGACGGAGACGAAGAAGGCTCTGGCCGCACTTAACACCTACTCGGATGAGGTGCGGTAGGGATACAGTAGATGTGTGGGAGTGAGGGTTACGGTAGTCCCGTGTTGTGCTCAAAAAGCATTTCGTGATCCTCTGGGTACGGTAGTTGTGTGCGATGAGTAACCGTCGCCGCGCAGGTTCGCTCCAACTTCGAGCGCACGATCGACTGGCTGCACGAGCACGCGTGCAGCAGAAGCTACGGACTGGGTGAGTGAATAATTTTATTGTTTCTTCCCGTACCCACAGGCAAACGATTGTTAAAGAATGAACCAACAAGTAATATGAGGTAGTGAAACATGAAATTCATTTTTCTTTTCTTTTGGGGGAGTATGTTGCTTCTGCATATTTTCGAAGTTTGAAAAGCGGACATAATCTTTGATGTTGAAACAAGAACCTGATTATGCTCAATATTCTGCCATAGCTCACCATTAATTTCACCATTCCTCAGGCACGCGCCTTCCCTGGGACCCGCAGTATCTGATCGAATCGCTGTCCGATTCGACCATCTACAACGCCTACTACACGGTAACGGATTACGGTAGGATTACGGGAGCAAGCGGATGAAGTACTGTAGATGTTGGTTAGGATTACTGTAACATTATCATGAAATCAATCGATTGCAGGTGGCCCATCTGCTGCAGGAGGGCTCGCTCGAGGGCACCGTCACCGGACCGCTTGGAGTGAAGTGAGTGAATGTGTGGAACTCGCGGACGATCCAGAATTAGTGTGGGAGAATAGCTAGAAGTGATGTTGGCTTGGTGGAGCAGCGAGTCAGTAGGTTATATTTCCAAACAGTTGGATATTTTGTAAAGATGGAACCTGGTACCTATTGAAACAAAGGAAAGATGTGTAGGGATGATCAGTTGGTGGTACGCAAAATATCTGGGTAGGTTTTTTTAAAATTAATATTTTTAAGCGTTTTTCAAAATAATACAATATTTAGAATTGTCAGAGACACTTCCGAACTATTGTCGAGAAAGCATTCGCTCGAATATTGATAGGCTGGCGAAAGTCGGGGGCGCCGGGCTGATTTTTGCTTGGCTCTTTACCGTCTGATTTATTATTTTCCAGGGCTGAGCAGATGACGCACCAGGTCTGGGACTACATCTTCATGGGCGCCCAGTGGGTTTTGTGCTGCGTTATTTATTTATATCAGAAACTTATAAAATTAATTAAAATCCATTCAGATACGACGCGAAGACGATGCCCGTGGAGGAGGCGAAGCTGCGCGAGCTGAGGAAGGAGTTCGCTTACTGGTGAGAATGGGGAGAAAAATCGGCAAAAAGGTTTAGCCTCGTAGGGGGCTCGAACCCCTGACATTCAGATTAAAAGTCTGACGCTCTACCAACTGAGCTAACGAGGCTATGGGAGGTGTTTTGAGAGGGCGCACTATGAAGGGCGCGAGATGCCCGGCGGAAGAGCGGGGGAATGACGAAACCCGTTCAGGTACCCGATCGACATGCGCGTGTCTGGTAAGGACCTGGTGCCGAACCACCTCACCTACCTCCTCTTCAACCACGTCGCCATCTGGAAGGTATGATGATTGTGGGGGAAGGAGGACCCGCTTGTATGATTATAACTTATTTTTTCAATAGACGAATAGCGCGTGAATACAATATCACAACACTTTTATGTTTAGTTTAGTTTAAATTCTCCGATAAGACCATTCATTTAGTTTCTTTCTTTTTGATAACACATCAGCTGCAAGTTCATTGACCTTGTAGTGGCATCATCTTATTAATGGATTGTTGAAACGCATGATTTCCAGCCGGGATAAAAACTTTTGTTCAAGCAGCAAACACGCACTCATTATCTTTGCACAGTACACTCATTATCTTTGCAGGACCAGCCGGCGATGTGGCCGAAGAGCATCCGCGCCAACGGCCATCTGCTGCTCAACAACGAGAAGGTGGGCAGGAATGAGTATTCGGGATCGTTCGCCTGAACTGTTGCTTGAGTATATATTTTCGATAAAAAAACATTCTTCTGGCTTTCTAATATGGGCTACTTATTCTAAAAAATAGATATTGATAGTCCTTTTCTGCAGATGTCGAAGAATACCGGCAACTTCCTCACGCTGACGGAGGGCATCGAGAAGTTCTCCGCTGACGGAATGAGACTGTCGCTGGCTGGTGAGTTGGTTTTGCACGAGTAGGGGAAAATGTGAGCATGCGCATCAAGCGGATAGTCCCTTGTCAAACGACGCATTCTAGAAAAATAATAATTTACGCAGTCACAACTGGCTATTTGGTGTGGCATAGTTTTTTTTCCATTGCTTGTGAATATCTGTACATCGTTGATCATAGTA
Organism: Pristionchus mayeri; assembly: GCA_036245805.1. NCBI lineage: Eukaryota > Metazoa > Nematoda > Chromadorea > Rhabditida > Neodiplogasteridae > Pristionchus > Pristionchus mayeri. The sequence continues at coordinate 36,609,494 of BTRK01000003.1, forward strand.
AAATCGTCAGTATTTTTTAATATTTCCATTTTTTAAATATGCAAAAAAATTCAGACGCTGGAGACGCAGTGGAGGATGCCAACTTCGTCTTCTCGATGGCAGACGCAGCCATTCTCCGCCTGTACAACCTGCTCGATTGGGTGAGTGGAAGAGTTTTTTCTACGTTTAGATTCCCAATTTGGTCAAAACTGAAAAGCATGGAGCCATCTTCTGTTACCACCACACTGAAACATACCTCTCGCAGGTGCGCGACATGATGGCTGCTCGTGATGCCGGAAATCTGCGCGCCGCCTCCGCCCCGCGCATCTTCGCTGACCGAGTCTTCGAGAACGACATGAACAGGTGCGGTAGCAAGGGTCAGGGTAGATCAATACAACTAGGAATATGATCGGTTACGGTAATCGACTTTTTTTTCCAGACAGATCGAGGCGACTGCCTCCAACTACGAGGGAACCCTCTTCAAGGAGGCCCTCAAGACCGGATTCTTCGAGTATACTGTAGGTTGATCTTTGATCTTTATTTCAGCACTATTGATTCAGGAAAACTTCTGAATTCAGAATACTGTAACATGAATCCCTGATTCAGGCTATCCGTGATCGCTACCGCGAGCTGTGTGGAGGCGAGCAGAACATGGCCGTCGATCTGGTCTTCAAGTGGATTGAGACTCAGGTAGATCAGATATATCGGTAAAGCTGTTTGTTGAGAACGGATGAGCACAGCGGGTCTGAGAAGATAGGAATAATAGTTGGTTTTGTTTACTATCCCGAACAGTTGTTTCCCACCCTGTTCCCTTATGGGTTGTTGATGTAGCTTAAAAATCACTTGAACTCGGCAAAAGTCAAAACACTATTTTGTGGTTTTGGGTTCGCGCGTGCAGGCCGGATTGTCGTGCCCTAACGATTTTAGGGATGAGGGGTCTATGAAACACGAATTTGCAATTGATCAAAAATGTTGCCTTTCCAAACAATTTGCCACTTCAGGCACTCATCGTCTCTCCGATAGCTCCCCACGTCGCGGAGCAGGTCTGGGAGCTGCTGGGCAAGGTAACGATTATTATTTTTTTAAATATTTTACCTGGCTTCGATCACCATGAAAATTATGATAATTGCTTTGGAGCTGTGGGTTTAGTGCTTCAGATCTTGTATGTCTCTATCATTATTTTTTTTTCAATTCCAGGAGGGCTTCATAGTGAACGCCCGTTGGCCGGAGACTCAGGCAGTCGATGAGCTGACCAGCAAGCAGGCGGAGTTCCTCGAGGAGGTGAGGAGAGAAGGGTACGGTAGGGGAGGATACTGTAGGGTGCAAGGAATGACCGGAAAATTACGAATCAACGAACAACTAGCCGATGGTTTGTTATTGTTTATGATGATGAACGATAGATATATTGGCACTTTAAATTTTCATACATGGTCATGATTAAGTGTAGCTCGAGAGTGCCTAGGTTAGAATCAGCAATGTGAGAGATCCTTTGCAGACGATAAAGGAGTGCCGCCAGCGTCTGAAGAACTACATGAACCCGAAGAAGAAGACTGCCACGCCCATTGTGAGTTTTGTGTGTGCTAGTCTATCAATTGTCAACGTGTTTTCCTCATTTTTCAATATTATGATTAGCGATTGATACGAGATTCCATTTGGAGCATTGTTTCGACTTTTTCGGAAATTGTTAGATCAGTCAATACTTTTATCAGTAAGTGCATACTCCTATCGCTAGGTCACTCCGACGGAGGCGACGATCTGGGTGGCCAAGGAGTACCCGGGATGGCAGAGGACTGTGCTCACCATTCTCAACCAACAGGAGAAAGCCAACGGTGAGAAGGGGGCATGGGGATGCTGTAGGATATAGCTGAGGCAAGGAGCAGGCGGATATTGCAGGCATCGTTGCTTCAAAAAATCGTATTTGTCATAGTAGAAACTTTTTCCAAAATGAGCATGGAGTTTTGCGCGTCATTGTTTCCTCATAGTCTAGCATTGACGGGTACGGTTACAATTATAACTTTCGGTCGGTAAAATACATCTAAATCTCTCCAGCCGGCGTCCTCCCCGACAACAAGACGATATCGCAGCTGATCGCCAAGGACGACAGTCTCAAGAAGGCGAGTGAATTGTTCCAATTGTGTTCGAAGTCCATTGTTATGGGAGAAACGGTTAGATCTAGTAGCAGTGTCGAAACACGTATCTACCGGTTGTGGATTCCTAATTTTCTTTCTGAATCGATCCTACTGTGGGCATGTGATTTGGACTATTGATATTGATTTTCCTTTCCAGTTCGCCAAGAAGACGATGCCGTTCGTGCAGATGGTCAAGGAGAACTTCGAAGCGAAGGGAGCAGCTGCACTCGCCGTAGCATGCGAGTTCGATCAGGTACCGTAGTAGTGGAGGAGGTTACAGTAAGTTACAGTGATTGGAAATTATTGATTAATTATGAGTTATTTTTTTGCGCCATGGCTGACAACAGATTGTCAATGGCTAAAATATTTCTTATTATGCGATAAGTGAATCACAGAATCGCATTTCATATTGCAAAATTGTTTTGAGTGATTGGCCTACTCTTCATTGTTTTCACAATACTGCTTTCTATTTCTTAACATCGCTGGGGCATCAATCCCCCTGGAGGTAGATATTTTCGTAATTCTCAAGCAAGATAAAAACAAGATTGGGCATCCTGTTCCTTCAGGCAGCAGTGCTCGAGGAGAACCGTGACTACCTCATGAATGGACTCGAACTGGACGGACTGGTCATCAGGTAGGTCAAAATGGGAAGAGGCTACCGTTGTTTTAGTGAATGGGTATTGCTGTATGTTGAATCGGTAACTGACCTACCATTATCTACATTAATCTCTTCCTTGCGCAGACACACTGACGAGGCGGGCGTCGACCCTGCGGTTGTGGAGGCAGTCTGTCCCGGAGTGCCGCTCATAGCCTACGAGCTCCCGAGGGTACGGTAGATTATTGATTGATTGGTACGGTATTGATTCGGAATTATCGATCGATTTCTTCTCAGGAAGGCGTGACGATCACTGTTCGCAACGTGCACGTCGCCAATGGTCTCTTCGACATGGAGGTTTGTTGAAGTGCATTCCGGTTCATTATCAGTTAGAACTCGTATTCATCGAAACTTGAATAGTTTGCGAAACGAGACTCCTCCTTGCTACAAAAAAAAGATGACTCGCCCAAATGTTTGTATTTTCTTGCATTGACTTCGCTGGCAAATCGCACAGTCATGCAAAGTATCTCTCATTTCCAGGTGATTGTTCTCGAGGGCGACACCGTCTCTGGTCTCGTGAGGAAGATGAGAAGGATGAACAGGGCGATCAAGCGTGAGTTTACTGTATATTGATCTTTGGTTTTTCATGCTTGTAATTTGTACTGTGCCTGCCCTAATGATATCTCTAATGTGATTCACTATGATTCATACATCCCCTTTCCAGCCCGTTTCACTGTTTCTCTCCTCCGTTACATCGACCCCATCGGCGGCCCTCGCAAGCTCATCTCCATCGACGATCCGACGTCCATCAATGAGAAGATGGAAGACGACGGTGAGAAGGGAGAGCGGATTCTGCTGCTGATTAGCAACAAATGTTTAGTATTTGAGGAGGTCGTAATCGTGTGGTTAAAGGAAAATTAAGCATTTCTTACCGCAGCTTTGCTCGCTCTTTACGATTTATGAGAACTGCATGAAATGTATGCGCACATGGTTGCAAGAATAGTACAAGGGATTAATTTTGAGAGATTTGCGCAATACGAATCGTTCCGATTTCATGACACCCGTGATAAGCAGGCTATGCAACAATAGATCTCCGGGTGGCCAAAACATCGTTCTTTTTTCATTATCTTAATTACTAATCGCCCTCACTGCAGGAGTCTTCTCCGTGGACGTTCCCTCGAAGAAGGTCAAGGTTACGGTATCTGGAGCGGCGCACGACATCGGAGATACCGTAGTCTACAGTGCGGCCTAGACTACAGTAGTCTGAGATTACCGTACCCTTATGAGGATATCGATTGGTTAATATCATGGTTGCTTCTAAAAGATGTTATCCTTTCGCATTGCTTTCATTGTTCCCGAGAAGCTTTTCAGATAGTCTAGTTATTTATCGGTGAGATATATCGCAGTTTCTGGTTCTTGTTGTTTATTATTCACTCCTTTTTCGTTTTTATATGCATGGTTTCTTCCTTGGAAGTTGTTACACACTGATAAAACTAATTAATGATGTTGGTGCTCTGGCTTATCCAGTTACTGTTTGCAACAGCTATCGTAGTACCTTGGCACCGGGGGTCATGAAGTTTAATCTGTGCAGTGAGACGGGAATATCACTCGATTGTCTGGTGGGGATAGATAAGATAGTGGGAAATGTGCGTTGCTGATAAGATCAACCGCGAGAGTTGAGCATTCGCATTTAGCTTTGAAATTTCACAATAGTTTCGTATTGTATCTCGCATTGTTATATCAAAATATGTAATAAGTTGATTCAATCATTCTTTGCCACTTGCACCACTGGATCTTTCTTTTTTTGTTACAACAGGCTCTGAAAATCACAGTTTCATAAGCCTAAGCCGTAGTCAATCATTATTTGGGCTTTTTTTACAGAACCGGAATATAACACGCAGTTTTTCTTGTTCCAGACGTCGTCATCTTCGACAGTGATGACGTCACCCTCCTCTTCCTCGTCGTTGACGATGGCCCAGAGGATTCTCTCTGCGGGCACTGGATCCATCGTCACAGCTCTATTCAGTGAGATTTTTTTGGTTTGCTTGAAATTCCTTCTTTTTCCTACTATTTTCTTGTGTTTCGTTATATAGAAATTGGCATAATATCTGTTACCGGGCTTATTGAACTATAACGCTTACTCGTGAAGCGAAAACTAGGTCCACGGAGATTATTGTTAATCGAAATCCAGTGGTACTAATCAGAATGAGGAAATTTCTCTTAAGCTGTATTGCCTCTGAAACGAGAGCTCTCTCGGAGGTTTATTTTCATCGTACCTTTTGGGTACTGCAAAAAAACAACTTTTGTTGTTAATTGTAATATTTTATAACGTCGAGACGCGAACCACCAATTTTTCTTGAACTCAGCCCCGGATATACAACTTGTGCAACCATGATTTCACAGGGAGTCATTGTTGCATTGCAATTCGCAGTTTGCCAAACTGAGTGTCGCGTGCATAATTTCTACAAATCTACATGTATACGCATTAAATCTTACCAATTAAGACTAATAAGAAACAAAGATATTTTTCAAAATCATTAATAAATAAAATGTTCAGTGACTCCTCTCGATGTGGTCAAGATCCGGCTGCAGAACCAGGCGCATAAAATAAACACAGGTGAGTGGAGGAATGATCATATTTTTTCTCTTTGACTCTAGTCTAATCTTTAATCTATGTTTGATCACTAGTTTGATCTCACCTCACGACCAACAAATTGATTTTGACTTTCTTTCAAGTATTATTTGAGTTTGCAATGCATAGTGGTGCTGATTTCTTTCCCACTACGGTTTGTCTCTATGCGGTTTCTGTAGTTTGATCACTCAACTTTTTGCGTTCTCTAGTTTTTTCTCTGAGCTCTGCAGGCGAGTGTTTCATCTACTCCAACGGACTGATGGACCACCTCTGTCGCTCGTGCAAGTCGCCCACCAAGCACAAGGTGAGAAGCAAACTGATCTTTGAACTTTAGATACTGAGTATACATTGTGATATTTAGATGGTGACACTTTTCTAGCGCTTTTTTGAATCGGCATTTGATCTGCATTAGTGAAAGCATAGATGCCAGCCATTCCCATTTTGATGTTTCATGTTTCCTTCAAGTGAGTGAGAAATCAGACTTGTCTAATGTCAACGTAGTTCTTAGTGGTCGCTAAAATCAACACTTTCCTCCCATCCCACTAAGTGGGATCCATTTGCGAACTCTCCTTCTCCCTTAAATTCCATGGGAGTGGCTCGAAATAGCCGCTCAATTTTATGTTTCAAAATGCCTCCAGGTCATTGAGAATTCGGACTCACTTGGTGGCAAATTGGGCGAATAGGAAACTAAATCAATACGAACATAGTGCTTCTCTTACGATCTTTGATCTCTCATAGAAGACTTTTCTCTCCCTCAGCATCCGTGTGAGTGGTTCGAGCGGCCGGGCAACTTCACGGGTACCCTCGACGCTCTCATTCGAATCCCGAGACAGGAGGGAATGAGGTCGCTCTGGTCTGGACTCAGCCCCACACTGTGAGTGGGTACAGTTGGGATACGGTAGATTGATTAGGAAAAAAAGTCGAATCGATAGCAAGAAATTTAGCTATTTCGAACATCTAGTAGTTTGATAACATGCTCCGATTTTGTAACGTCATTGAGCCATGAGTTTAAAAAAATTTCATCGCAAGTTTTCTGTTTCACGGGCATATCAAAGACTTCGAGATACTGGAAAATCAATGATTGACTGTTCTTTACTGATAAAATATAAAAAACATTATCTTGTCACTGATTACTACTCCAAAAATGATACCAGGATCTTTGGAAGTTTTCTAGACGAATTCTCGCTTCAGGATAGGCTCATTTTTCTGGCAGTATTTCTTTTCCAATACTCCTCATGTCAATTATATCCCTCGATGTAAATGACATGCAGGGTATTCAGAAACGATTACTCGCTTGAGAACACCGTAGTATGATTTAATTATGATTGAGGAAACTCACTCCACGATCAACTTTCTTACTAATGTAGCTGTGACATCACGAGTTTATTTAATTTTACCTCACCGCCACATTGCTGATATTTTCACGTGACAAAATAATACTAAATTTAAAGAGGTGATCACAGATCAAGCCAAGTGGAATACAAATTAATTGCAGGATGATGGCGGTGCCTCTGACGGCCTTCTACTTCTCCACTTACGATGCGTTGCTGGCGCGCATCCGCAAACTCGCAGAACGACGCAGGAGAGGCGGAAACGGAGCGGATGCGGATATTTTGAAAAGCGCCATGGAGACGATCGCGGCACCCATTCTTGCAGGAACAGTGGCCAGGTAGGGGAAGACTTGGTTCGTTAGTGTTTCATCGGATTGTGAAAACGTCCAAGATAGGGCGGCAAGAACGGGTCACGGGTGACCCGCGCTATTCACCATTCCGCCGGGTCACCCGATTTTATGACCCTGACCCGTTTCTGACCCGTAATTTCGGGTTAGAAGCGGCTCTCACTCCCTTTCGAAAGGAAGAGGAAGAGCGAGAGAGTAGGATAAAGAGAGAGAGAGCGCGGAGAGACTCGTCTCTCGGCGCTCTCTCCATTTACCGCACTCTCTCGGTCATCCTCTTCCTTTCTCGCTCTCACCCTTGACCCGTGTCTGACCCGTATCCGACGGGTCTGACCGACCCGTATCTGACCCGTTTTAGAGGGTCAAAAGGTCAACCCGTGATCCGTTCTTGCCGCCCTAGTCCAAGAAGTTCAAGTTGATGATATGAGACATATTTTCTTTCCTAAAACATTGATTTTACGGCAGTGATGAGAAGTGCATGCCGAGCATCCTGAGTATGATAGCTCTTTTCTGTTATTGGCAGCGGTCGAAAGAGTAGGTCACAAAATGTGACCTTTCTCTCTCTTTTCAGATCAGCCTTTCAAATTCTGTTAAGCCGACCAATGGGAGAAATAAAGGATAAAATCTGATCCCTTCTTTATACTCTTTCGTCTCGATTTATGGTGACGCGTCCGCACTTTCTCGGCCAGTCCGTCTCAGAAATTCTCAGAAATGTGTCCGTCACCAGCGGTCAGAGTCAGATAGAGGCTGGCAAAAGACTCCGGGCAGAAGACTCTTTCGTGATTAAGTAGAGGCGAGGGAGGGGCGCGCGTGTTCAACGGGGGGACGGGAGAGCGGGGAAGAAGGAAGGGAAGCTGGCGGGTGCGCGTTCGAAGGGAGACTATGGGGAGGTGAGAGAATGAACGGAGGTGATAGGGGAGAGGGTAGACAACGTTATAAGGGAATTACGGGTAGCGTATTATCATTTCGAATAAACTTAGAAATCCGAAGGCAAGTGAGAGGGAGAGCGGAGGCGAGAAGGGAGGGAGGGGAGGTGGGAGAGCGGAGGTGAGATAGTCAAATGAGGGAATGACGGATTCATTTCGAAAAAACTTAGTAATCCGAAGGCAAGTGAGAGGGGGAGCGGAGGTGAAATGGATAGCGGAGGAGAGAGGGGAGGGGAGGTGGTAGAGCGGAGGTGAGATAATCAAATGTGGGAATGACGGATTCATTTCGAATAAGCTTAGTAATCCGAAGGCAAGTGAGAGGGATAGCGGAGGAGAGAGGGGAGGGAAGGAGAGAGGGGGCGAGGGGAGGTGGTAGAGCGGAGGTGAGATAATCAAATGAGGGAATGACGGGTAGCGTATCAATTCGAACAACTTAGAAACCTGGAGGGATGTGAGAGGGGCAGCGGAGGAGAGAACGGAAGGGAAGGTGAGAGGTATTTTCAGAACAATTTCGTCCCGGCTCGCCGCGCAGCGGCGAGCCTTGACTGAACTTGGTTCAAAGGCGAACTCCCGCCGAAGGCGGGAGTGAGCGTCGGGGTTACCATAACGGTTTGACGGGTTAGCTGGTAGTCGAATAAGCTTGGGAATATCAGAATTTAGTGAAAATGGGAGATCTTTTTTACGTTGACTGGAGCGCAGGAGGGACTGTTTTATGAGGGAATAACGGGTAGCGTATTATTCTGAATAACTTGATTAACGCGTTGTTCAGAATTAAAAATCTTTTCACATGGTCGATTTTAAAGGAGGTAAACTTAGTTAACTAGTCTTGATATCTCTCTTCCACTTTGCAGATCGGCCTCCGTCGCTCTGGTGGCTCCTCTCGAGGTCGTACGCACGAAGATGCAGAGCGAGCACATGAGTCTCACTGGTTAGTGCTCTATTTGGTGATAAGTCATCTCGAACAAACAAAATCGAATAACGACATTCCGAACTAGGACGTTTCGCACAATTTCGTCTAAAACTTAATTCAAAAAGATTTTGTTCTTATTAATATATTTTTCGGCATTGTGAAAAACATAATTGATAAATAAATTACATAAAAATCATTTTAAAAATGCGAAAATAACTTCCAAAGTGGTGTGCGCGCTCACGAAAATTCACGAAAATTGTGCGAAACGTCCTAGTTCGAAATGTTTTGTTCGAAATGTCTTACAACCCTCTATTTTGTAATTTTTTATATGAAAGATCAAATTGCCACTCCCGTCGTTCTATGTTTCGCACATTCCGTAAGGTGCTGAAAAGATGGGGTGTAAAGATGCTTCGCGTGTTTTGGTCTTCAATAAAATTTAATTTTGGACCCTTGCGCAACAAATCCACGCCCTTTGCTCGTCTCACTGTTCTGGTAAATTTATGAACAAGAAGGCGATGTAATAGATCTGAAGAGTCCGGTTGAAAATTATTATTATAAATAGAATATTTTATCGCTTGATAAATTACATTGATTGAGTAGATCATCCATCGGCGCTCCAAATATCAGCTTTCTTCTCTTCTTTCTCGGTCCCTTCCTCAGTTCCTCCCGCCACTATTTCAACTGGCTTATCCTCGCTTTCCTCTGCCTGAAAATTAGAAATTTCAAACCTGAGCCACTGACGACCCGTTATTTTTCTGTAACCCTAGCTATAAGGCAAAAAAAGTAAAGGTGCAGCCACTTCAATCGATTTTGTCGTAAAACGACTACGCTAGGTCGGGTAGTGCGGTGAGGCCGATTACTGCACTAGCAATGGTAGCCAACTTGGATAGTCAAATAAACCTAGGACAAGAGCTAAAAATTGAGAGGATAATCACCCCAGACTGCTACCAGCTGGCCAGAGAGTATAGGATTTTGAGAGAGCAGAAGAGTGAAAGAGTATAAAAATCAATTTCCGGCTTCGTATTTTACGGCAAAAAATTTCTGAAATTTCAATTTCTGAAAAATGCATTTATGAACTGATTTTTATTAATTTAGATTTCTGAAATATATTTTCTAGTATTCCAGATGCTCACCTCATACTCAGGTTTCTCCAGCACTTTCAGCTTCTCGATCGCGTCCTTTTGCATCTTCTCCATCTTTTCCATCGTCACTAAAAATCATAATCAATTGAAGCAATGGAAACAAAAAAGTGGTTAAATAGTCTCATTCTATACCGTTGTTGCGCTCTCTACTTGGCCTGACTGAGCAATATAGAATTGGAAATAGAACGGTAACTCACCCGTCTTGAGCGGGAGTAGCTTGGGCTTGCAGAATATTGGCTCGAGCGGCTCCTCCTGAATGCAAACGAGGGTAAAAATACGAGAAAGTGTTGAAAATTGGATATGGAATGACTAAAATATGCCTACCGAGAAGAGCATTCCATTCTTGGCGCCGAAGATCACCCTGTACTCGGTCATTCTCTTCGAATCGGCGTTCTTGACTGCCCCCTTCTCTCCCTCTTACTTTTCTCTCTTTCTCTACCCTCTCCCCCTTTCCGCCACTCCCTACACCGCCTTGCCCCCTATTTCTCCTACCACCCTGGTAGCCATGGCGACTGCCGCTGCTTCTCGCATGTGCGCGTGTGTCAGAGACACATAGAGATTGGCGATAAAGGCAGATGGAAAGTACTGCCCCGACAATTGCAGGCAATTCATTGGTGTTTGTCTTATCTTATCTCTGATTTAGAGGTGCTTCATTCTGTAATTGTAACGCCAATACTCAATTATCCGTGGGGTTTTCAAATGTTATTCCAAAATTGCAGAGGTCGAAAAAATTACAAACATTCTTGCTGTTTCTCGGTTTCAAATTTGATTCCTATCAGGAATCAAACATTATCGCTCAATAATGCATTCTCAATGAATCGTAAACAATTCTAAATTGAAATGGGCGAATGTTCCATTAACACTTCATTGTCCTTGTTGTTAGGGTTCAAAAAGCGTTACATATAATATGCTTAAGTTATTGGGCTGAATAATTTGCATCGTTCATGCGAAAAAAATACAATTTAATGTACACGAATTTCGCTTCTCTTGACTTTCATAGCTTTGTTTTTCTCGGTTTTATGATTCTTGCAAATGACTGATAAAATTGGCAGACGCAATGTCGCGTCATCAAGCGCTTGATTAACACTACAAATCTAATCTTCAGTGATCGGTACTAGATTGATGCATATTCCTCCTCCTATTTCTCTGTTTCAAAATAATTTCAAATCGCGAAAATTATCCTCGCAGACAATATCACGATGCCTCGGTTTAAAACATATTTTCCTTGTAGAGATCGGTGCAGCAGTGCGTGCTACGACGGGGACTCACGGCTGGCGTGGCCTCTACCTCGGATTGGTGCCCACGCTGTGGAGAGACGTGCCCTTCACAGGTATACGTTAGAGGGAGGAGTACGGTAGACGACTCTAAGTGGTACTGTAGTTCTTGGAAAACGGTAACTTGATTGATCGCCATTTCAGCAATCTACTGGTCGTGCTACGAGACCGCAAAATCGCGCTTCCTTGCTGCCAAGGGCACCGATGAAATGGACTTTGCTCCGGCATTCCTGTCGGGAGCCATCTCAGGTATACGGTAGGGAGACAATTACAGTAATTTTAATGAGAATACTGTACCTTCTGCCCACTTTGTAAGAGGGAATTCCTTCGTTGAGAAAGGGAGTATTTACGGTATTGATCGATTGATATTTGCAGGTACGATCGCTGCTGTGGTCACGACTCCCTTTGATGTGGTGAAGACGAGCCGACAGATCGAATTGGGCAGAGAGGTCGCGGACGCTAACGAAGCCGCCAGAATACGGTTGGCATACTATAAACAACGATCGACAACTGATTTTATTGATTTGCAGAAAGGAGAAGATGGTGACGGTAATGAGGAGAATCGTGGGGAAGCACGGAGTGACGGGCCTGTGGTCGGGTGAGTGTTGAATCTTGACAGGAAAGAGTGATTACGGTAGCCGTAATCGATCGGGTACCGTACTTTGTTCATGCAAATTGAGATTCGTATGTTACGGTTGCATTCAGGCATCGTTCCGCGAGTGGCAAAGGTGGCGCCAGCCTGCGCCATCATGATCGGTTCCTATGAGTTCTTCAAGGTGAGATAGGAAAATCGATATTCGTGGATTACGGTAACTTGATGATTAAAGTAGTCAATTAACATGATTACAGGTGCACTTTGCTCACAGTAACGCCTCCCATGCTCATCATTGAGACCACGGCAGAGGAGAATTATCGATTGCTACAATTAGCACCATTCTTTTCCCGGTGTTGTGCCCCAATTGCTACCCGTTGTTTTCCCCTACCGATTTTCAGGTAGATACGAAATTCCTGCTCCATTTTTGCACGGGCTCTATTGTAGAGAAGTACTTGTAGAGTTAAGTATTAGAACACACTATCTGAGATAATCGGAATAGACTTGGCACTGGCCGAAAATTCGAATTCCTGCTAACTTCACCAGTAGGTCGGCCTCCACAAGGGAAACCGACGAGCATCGGCAGAATGTCGATCCGCATCCGCGCGGGCGGGGCGCGGAATTTGAAAAATTAACTACGGTAGCTTCGAAATTTTAAAAGCGACTCCTATGACTGCGGCGGTAGGGGCGCTGCATCCCTTGACAAATTCTAAGACTTTTTTACTCCGCAGAGTTTTTCGATCAGATTCCATCTAACGCCTGAAATCGATAATTCCACTTTTAGTTCGTACATGAAAGCAGTTCCCCAGAAATTTTTCAAGAACTCCCCTAAATATTATTGGTGATCTAGCTTCTGCTTGACTCGATACATTCTCCCGTAGAACAGCGCGATTCAACAAGACGCGTAAGTTGGTCAACATGAATTTTGAATGAATTATGGTGTAATTTTTAGGTTACGGTATGCGAGTGCGAAGTTAGGGCGACATTTCCCAACAGGTGTTAAATGGTCTGAAAATCAATTTGAAGCTATCCTACACCAATTGGGAAAAGTCGTCCAACTTTGTGCACTCACCTACAGTAACCCAAAAATTACACCATAATTCATTTTGACCAACTTACGCGCCTAGTTGAATCGCGCTGTTCTACGGGAGTAGGTGTCGATTCAAGCAGAAGCTAGATCACCCATAATATTTAGGGGAGTTCTTGAAAAATTTCTGGGGAACTGCTTTCATGTACGAAACAAAAGTGGAATTATCGATTTCCGGCCTTAGATGGAATCTGATCGAAAAACTCTCCGAAGTAAAAAAGTCTTAGAATTTGTCAAGGAATGCAGCGCCCCTACCCCCGCAGTGATTGGAGTTGATATAAAAATTTCGAAGCTACCGTAGTTAATTTGTCGATATCCGCGCCCGCGACCGCGCGGATGCGGATCGCAAATCTGGCGATGCTCGTCGATTTCCCTCGTGGAGGCCGACCAATTGGCGACGTCAGTAGGAATTATAATTATCGGCCAGTGCCAAGTCGCTGAAGAAATATGTTGATTCTCTCAGATAGTCTGTTTTAGGACCGATTCCGATTGTTATTGTTGCATGTGATAAAATAATTAAAAACCATGCAAATTATTGCGATTGTCGTACTGGAATTATTCGTCACCTGAGCATCGACTGATTATTTGATTGGAGGCGGGGGAGGGGAGGGAAGGGTTAAGGAAGGAATGGGTGCAAGATGATGCACTTTATCCGGAGATGCAGTCGAGGACGCCAACTTCGTCTCCTCGATGGCTGATGCAGCCATTCTCCGCCTGTACAATCTGCTCGATTGGTTGAGTGCAGTGGTCGAAAGGGTAGGTCACAAAATGTGTAAAAAGTGGGCATGTTTCTAAAATTTTAATATGAAATTATTGAAAATGGGTACGTTATTCACAATTTTAATAAAAAAATACATGAAAAATGGGTACGTTTTCTGCTTTTGCACTGGTCCCAACTCCAATAACCGGGCACGTTATGTCGTTTTGGACCTACTTTTTGACCTCTAGGTGAGTGAAAGGTTTTTACTCTCTTTTTGCTCGTCCAGCATCAACATCATTGAAAAAGATTATACTGTCCTATTGTATGATCCCCCTGAAACATACATCTCACAGGTTCGCGACATGATGGCTGCTCGTGATGCTGGAAATTTGCGCGCCGCCTCCGCCCCGCGCATCTTCGCTGACCGAGTCTTCGAGAACGACATGAACAGGTGCGGTAGCAAGGGTCAGGGTAGATCAATACAACTAGGAATATGATCGGCTACGATAATCGACTTTTTCCAGACAGATAGAGGCGACTGCCTCCAACTACGAGGGAACCCTCTTCAAGGAGGCCCTCAAGACCGGATTCTTCGAGTATTCTGTAGGTTGATCTTTGATCTTTATTTCAACACTATTGATTCAGGAAAACTTCTGAATTCAGAATACTGTAACATGAATCCTTGATTCAGGCTATCCGTGATCGCTACCGCGAGCTGTGTGGAGGCGAGCAGAACATGGCCGTCGATCTGGTCTTCAAGTGGATTGAGACAGGTAGATCAGATATATCAGTAAAGCTGTTTGTTGAGAACGGATGAGCACATCGGGTCTGAGAAGATAGGAATAATATTTGTTTTTGATTACTATCCCGAACAGTTGTTTCCCCGCTTGTTCCCTTATGGGTTGTTGATGTAGCTTGAAAATCACTTGAACTCGGCAAAAGTCAAAACACTATTTTTTGGTTTTGGGTTCGCGCGTGCAGGCTGGATTGTCGCGCCCTAACGATTTTAGGGATGAGGGGTCTATGAAACACGAATTTGCAATTGATCAAAATATTGCCTTTCTAACAATTTGTCACTTCAGGCACTCATCGTCTCTCCGATAGCTCCCCACGTCGCGGAGCAGGTCTGGGAGCTGCTGGGCAAGGTAACGATTATTGTTATTATATTTTTTACAATTTTTTTATTAAATTACACGCTATTGACCTCGACCACCATGAAAATTATGATAATTGCTTTGGAGCTGTGCGTTTAGTGCTTCAGAACTTGTATGTCTTTATCATTTTTTTTCAATTCCAGGAGGGCTTCATAGTGAATGCCCGTTGGCCGGAGGCGGTCGATGAGCTGACCAGCAAGCAGGCGGAGTTCCTCGAGGAGGTGAGGAGAGAGGGGTACTGTAGGTTGCAGAGTATGGCTGGAAAATATCATTATTTCCCTGTGCATCGAACAACTAGCCGATGATCTGTTATTGTTCATGATGACGAAATTAACGCTAAACATATTGGTCTTTTTAATTTCAAGCTATGGTCATGATTAGAGTGGACTAGCCGCCTAAAGGCGACTAGGAGGTGGCATGCGTTTTTCATCTCCTTTCCCATTTCCTATTTCTAGGACCCTATCCACTCTCCTATCTCTAGGACCTTTTCCTCTCCCCTCTCATATCTTTAGGACCTATCCCCCCTCCTTTCTCTAGGACCCTCTCCTCCCCCTCTCCTTTCTCTAGGACCCTTTCCTCCCCTCCCCCCCTCTCATTTCTCTAGGACCCTCTCCCCCCTCTCCTTTCTCTAGGACCCTCTCCCCCCCTCTCCTTTCTCTAGGACCCTTTCTTCCCCTTGTCCTTTCTCTAGGACCCTCTCCTCCCCCTCTCCTTTCTCTAGGACCCTCTCCTCCCCTCTCCAATTTATAGGACCCTGTCCCCCCTTCCTTTCTCTAGGACTGCCTCCATCTTTTCTATCCCTAGGACTGTCTCCCCTTTTCTATCTCAAGGACCATCTACCCCCTCTTCCAGCTCTGGACTATCTCCTCCCCCTCTCCTATCTCTATGGCCCTCTCCTCCCCCCTTTCCTATCTCTAGGACTCTCCCCCCTCTCCTATATCTTGCATAATTTCATCCCCTCTCCTATATCTAGGACTGTCCCCCCTCCCTCTCCTATCTCTAGGACCATCTCCTCCCCCTCTCCTATTGATAAGACCGTCTCCTCCCCTCTCTTATCTCTAGGACCATCTACTCCCCCTCTCCTAACTCTACGACCATCTCCTCCCCCTCTCATATCCCAAGGACTGTCCCCCCCCCCTCTCTCCTACCTCTAGGACCCTCTCCTCCCCCTCTCCCATTTCTAGGACTGTCTCCCCCTTTCCTATCTATAGGACTATCTCCCCCTCTCCTATATCTTGGACCCTCTCCTCCCCTCTCCAATGTCTAGGACTTGTGCCCCCCTCCCAACTCTAAGACCCTCTCCTCCACCTCTCATATCTCTAGAACTCTCTCCCCCCTCTTCTATCTCTAGGATTACCCCCCTCTCCCAACTCTAGGACCCTCTCCCCCTTCCCTCTACCCGTGTTCTCATTCACCTCTACCTTTCCGTTCCCCTCTATCCCTCTTCCTCTTCCTCTCTCTCCCCCTCTCTCTCTCACTCTGCCGCCTCTCTCTTCCCTCCCCCTCTCCACCCTCTCTCTACCATGCCCCCTTCTCTTTCCCAGGCTCCATCTCTCCCTGTTTCTCACTCCCTACCTCTCCTCTTCTCCCTTTCTCTCCCTCTCTCCCTTTCCCTTTCTCCCTACCCCTCTCACCGCTCGTCCTCCTCGAATAACCACGAAATGATCGCCCTCTCCAATCCCCACACTCTCTCAAAATCCAATAACTCGTACCCCCCCCCCTCTCCCTCTCTCCGGACAAAGGAATTCGATAATCCAATTATCGTCCCAGATTCTGCTCACAGGAGAATATCCTTCCTCCTCTAGATATATTGATAAAGGAAGAATGAACTCAACCTTGTATATTCAACTTGTGTAACCTCGATTTCACAGGGTGTCATTGTTACATTGCAATTCGTAGTTTGCCAAACTACCGGGTGCATAATTCCTACAAATCTACATGTAGACACAATAGATCTAGCCAATCATAAGCTGATAAGAGAATGAATTAATTTTCAAAATCAATAACAAAAATCCTAAATAAATTGTTCAGTGACTCCTCTCGATGTGGTCAAGATCCGGCTGCAGAACCAGGCGCATAAAATAAACACAGGTGAGTGGAGGAATGATCATATTTTTTCTCTTTGACTCTAGTCTAATCTTTAATCTATGTTTGATCACTAGTTTGATCTCACCTCACGACCAACAGATTGCTTTTGACTTTCTTTGAAGTATTAATTGAGTTTGCAATGCATAGTGCCGCTGGTTTTTTTCTCACAACGTTGTGTCTCTATGCGGTTTCTGTAGTTTGATCACTCAACTTTTTGCGTTCTCTAGTTTGATCTCTGAGCTCTGCAGGCGAGTCTTTCATCTACTCGAACGGACTGATGGACCACCTCTGTCGCTCGTGCAAGTCGCCCACCAAGCACAAGGTGAGAAGCAAACTGATCTTTGAACTTTAGATACTGAGTATACATTGTGATATTTAGATGGTGACACTTTTCTAGTGCTTTTTTGAATCGGCATTTGATCTGCATTAGTGAAATCATAGATGCCAGCCATACTCACTTTGATGTTTCATGTTTCATTCAAGTGAGTGAGAAATCAGACTTGTCTAATGTAGTTCTTAGTGGTCGCTAAAATCATCACTTTCCTCCCATCCCACTAAGTGTTTCTCCTTCTCCATTTGCGAATTCTCCTTCTCCCTTAAATTCCATGGGAGTGGTTCGAAATAGCCGCTCAATTTTATGTTTCAAAATGCCTCCAAGCCATTGAGAATTCGGACTCATTTGGTTTGAAATTGGGCGAATAGGAAACAAAATCAATACGAGCATAGTGCTCCTCTTACGATCTTTGATCTCTCATAGAAGACTTTTCTCTCCCTCAGCATCCGTGTGAGTGGTTCGAGCGGCCGGGCAACTTCACGGGTACCCTCGACGCGCTCATTCGAATACCGAGACAGGAGGGAATGAGGTCGCTCTGGTCTGGACTCAGCCCCACACTGTAAGTGGGTGCGGTAGGAATACGGTAGAATGAACGGAGAGGTAGAATCGTTACCAAGCAATTTGGCTATTTCGAACATCTAGTAATTTGATATTATGATTTGATTTTGTACCGTTATTGTGCCCTGAGTTTAAAAAATTTTCATCGCAAGTTTTCTGTTTCACGGGCATATCAAAGACTTCGAGATACTGGAAAATCAATGATTGGCTGTGCTTTACTGATAAAATATAAAACAATTATCTTGTCACTGATTACTAGGGCGGCAAGAACGGGTCACGGGTGACCCGCGCTATTCACCATTCCGCCGGGTCACCCGATTGTATGACCCTGACCCGTTTCTGACCCGTAATTTTGGGTTAGAAACGGCTCTCATTCCCTTTCGAAAGGAAGAGGAAGACCGAGATAGTGCGGTAAAGGGAGAGAGCGCCGAGAGACGAGTCTCTCGGCGCTCTCTCCATTTACCGCACTCTCTCGGTCTTGCTCTTCCTTTCTCGCTCTCACTCTTGACCCGTGTCTGACCCGTATCCGACGGGTCTGACCGACCCGTATCTGACCCGTTTTAGAGGGTCAAAAGGTCAACCCGTGATCCGTTATTGCCGCCCTACTGATTACTACTCAAAAATGATACCAGCATCTTTGGAAGTTTTCTAGACGAATTCTCGCTTCAGGATAGGCTCATTTTTCTGGCAGTATTTCTTTTCCAATACTCCTCATGTCAATTATACCCCACGATGTAAATGACATGCAGGGTATTCAGAAACGATTACTCACTTGAGAACACCGTAATATAACACACTATCTGAGATAATCGGAATAGACTTGGCACTGGCCGAAAATTCGAATTCCTGCTAACTTCACCAGTAGGTCGGCCTCCACGAGGGAAACCGACGAGCATCGGCAGAATGTCGATCCGCATCCGCGCGGGCGGGGCGCGGAATTTGAAAAATTAACTACGGTAGCTTCGAAATTTTAAAAGCGACTCCTATGACTGCGGCGGTAGGGGCGCTGCATCCCTTGACAAATTCTAAGACTTTTTTACTCCGGAGAGTTTTTCGATCAGATTCCATCTAACGCCTGAAATCGATAATTTCACTTTTAGTTCGTACATGAAAGCAGTTCCCCAGAAATTTTTCAAGAACTCCCCTAAATATTATTGGTGATCTAGCTTCTGCTTGACTCGATACATTCTCCCGTAGAACAGCGCGATTCAACAAGACGCGTAAGTTGGTCAAAATGAATTTTGAATGAATTATGGTGTATTTTTTGGGTTACGGTATGCGAGTGCGAAGTTAGGGCGACATTTCCCAACAGGTGTTAAATGGTCTGAAAATCAATTTGAAGCTATCCTACACCAATTGGGAAAAGTCGTCCAACTTGTGCACTCACCTACAGTAACCCAAAAATTACACCATAATTCATTTTGACCAACTTACGCGTCTAGTTGAATCGCGCTGTTCTACGGGAGTAGGTATCGATTCAAGCAGAAGCTAGATCACCAATAATATTTAGGGGAGTTCTTGAAAAATTTCTGGGGAACTGCTTTCATGTACGAAACAAAAGTAGAATTATCGATTTCCGGCCTTAGATGGAATCTGATCGAAAAACTCTCCGAAGTAAAAAAGTCTTAGAATTTGTCAAGGAATGCAGCGCCCCTACCGCCGCTGTGATTGGAGTCGATATAAAAATTTCGAAGCTACCGTAGTTAATTGTTCGATATCCGCTCCCGCGACCGCGCGGATGCGGATCGCAAATCTGGCGATGGTCGTCGATTTCCCTCGTGGAGGCCGACCAATTGGCGACGTCAGTAGGCATTATAATTATCGGCCAGTGCCAAGTCGCTGAAGAAATATGTTGATTCTCTCAGATAGTCTGTTGTATGATTTAATTATGATTGAGGAAACTCACTCCGCGATCAACTTTCTTACTAATGTAGCTGTGACATCACGAGTTTATTTAATTTCACTTACGACGCGTTGCTGGCGCGCATCCGCAAACTCGCAGAACGACGCAGGAGAGGCGGAAACGGAGCGGATGCGGATATTTCGAAAAGCGCCATGGAGACGATCGCGGCACCCATTCTTGCAGGAATAGTGGCCAGGTAGGGGAAGACTTGGTCCGTTAGTGTTTCATCGGATCATGAAAGTATCGAAGAAATTAGAAGTAATGATCGCTGTATTCTCTCAACAAAAAATAATTAAGACATTGAACAAACGACAGTAGAAAGAAGGTAATGCAGAGTATCCAAAGACTGATCGCTCTACTCTGTGACAGATTGCATTGCAAAAATGTTTAGTGTAGAAGGGCCGCGAAAGAAACATGCGTCCGAGAGTCTGATTGTGTCTGTGTTTCACAGGTTCATCAAAGTTCTGAATGAATATCGTTTGTCGATTCTTTGGTTTTTTCATGTTTCAAAAAATAAAGAAAATGGCCAATCACGAGTTGTATCTGATCTGTGATTTCTCTCTCTCTCTCATTTTTTAGATCGGCCTCCGTCGCTCTTGTCGCTCCTCTCGAGGTCGTACGCACGAAGATGCAGAGCGAGCACATGAGTCTCACTGGTTAGTGCGATTCGTTATAATTTTAAATATGCAAAATATTGAAAAGAGATCCACGGCGCGTCTTTGTTTCACGTATTTCATAAGGCCTTGAACAGATGGGATGTAGCAATTTGGTTGTCATTTCGATCAACAATAATACTATAATTGTGGGTCCTTGCGCTGCTCACCCACATCCAGTTCTCATTTCACATTTGTGGTAAATCTTTGAACAAGAAGGTTATGTAATAGAAACTTCTTGGGTGTAATTCTAATTTGGATTAACTGATTTATCACCAGTTGCATATCTATCTTTGTCGATCATCCATCGGCGCTCCAAATATCCGCTTTCTTCTCTTCTTTCTCATTCCCTTCCTCAGTTCCTCCCGCTATGATCTCTGCTGGCTTATCCTCGCTTTCCTCTGCCTGGAAATTGGAAATTTCAGACCTGAGACACTTACGACCCGTTATTTTGCTGTAGCGCTAGCTATGGTAGCCAACTTATCTTGTCAAATAAATCTAAGACAAAAGCTAAAAATTGGAAGGGTAGCCACCCAGACTACTACCAGCTGGCGAGAGAGTATGGGATTTTGATAGAGCAGAGGAGTGAAAGTGATCCTGATGCTCACCTCATCCTCGGGTTTCTCCAGCGCTTTCAGCTTCTCGATCGCGTCCTTTTGCATCTTCTCCATCTTTTCCATCGTGACTGAAACATACAATCACTGGGTTGGAATAGAGACGCTACAGCGGATGATTATCCTTGCACTAACGTTTATTCGCCATTATGCTTGCCATTTAACACATTGTTGTGAATGCGGAGTTTTGCTCACCAGTCTTGAGTGGGAGTAGTTTGGGCTTGCAGAAGATGGGCTCCAGCGGCTCTTCCTGAATGGAAACAATGGTAAAATACGAGAATTTGTTAAAATTTGGCTAAAGAAAGACTAAAATAGACCTACCGAAAAGAGCATTCCATTCTTGGCGCCGAAGATCTCCCTGTACTCGGTCATTCTCCTGGAGACTGCGCTATTGAATGCCCATTTCCCCTCCCTCTCCCTCCTAGTTCGTCTCTTTCTGTACCCTCTCTCTCTCTCTCGTTTCTACACCGCCCCTCTCTCTCTTCCCTCCGGGTAACCATGGAGACTCCCGCTGAGGTTAGAGAGAGAGAGGTTTTTACTCTGTTTCCTAAATTTTTTCACCCCGCGGATGGAACACCAGCAATAAACACTATTGGATGATCTTTAATTTACAAATATCAAACGCTCCATAGGCGTTTTGGCATTCTTGGTTTTTCTCAGTTTCACACCCGCTACATATGACGGTTCAAGTTATCGAACGCAATCGGTTTCAAAATCGTTGAAAAATATCAAAACCATCTCCAGGGAATATCCTCTGTTTTAACTTGCTCAGCCTTTTCTCTATGTTTCATGATCATTACAAATCACGGATGGAATACATTCTCTCAATTCCCTTTTGTGGATTTTTTGAATTGCTTTGCCCAACTAATCTGCAGAGGTCGGCGCTAGTTTAGGGGCTTTCTCCCGGGCAACCAGGGAGGCTCCCACTTCCTTTCGCGTAGGCGTGTATACCATCGACTGAGAGGGGGGGGGAGGGGGTGAAGTAGATGGAAGGGCACCGAGATGGGAGCGCCATTTGGAAATTGTTGTCGTATACATGTTCCATATTGCACTAATAGGAGAGATAATAAGTATCATATCCTGGTGCAGTATTTCTGATGATTTTAGCAATTCTAAATTCCAGTTATCGAAATCTCTATGAGCACTTCGGCGTCCTTCTTGTTGTTTCTGAATCGCACGCATTCCATACTTAGCAGCTTATAAAACTCAGATATTAGCAGCTTCAGAGTTCAAAAATTCTAAAAATGTTCTGTACGTTTCTTTTTTCACGCATTCGTTTATCTGGGTTTCACCCTCTTTATAAAAGGTGATTGATTTCCTGGGACACAATCCCTCTTTGTTCAGCTTGGATAACAATCCAAATATATTTATATCATATATGGCGTTATAGATAATCTGCGGAGATCGATGCTTGATTGACTCAACTTTCTCTGTTTCAAAATAATTTCATATCATTGAGGAAACTCCTGCACACAATGCCATACAGCTTGCATTTCAAAAATGATATTTCTCATGGCAGAAATCGGTGCAGCAGTGCGTGCTACGACGGGAACTCACGGCTGGCGTGGTCTCTACCTCGGATTGGTGCCCACGCTGTGGAGAGACGTGCCCTTCACAGGTATACGGTAGAGGGAGGAGTACGTTAGGCTAGAAGGAAGTGCGGTAAGCATGTGGGGGTACGGTAACTTGATTTATCGACATTTCAGCAATCTACTGGTCGTGCTACGAAACCGCAAAATCGCGCTTCCTTGCTGCTAAGGGCACCGATGAAATGGACTTTGCTCCGGCATTCCTGTCGGGAGCCATCTCAGGTATACGGTAGGAAGACAATTACAGTAATTTTAATGAGAATACTGTACCTTCTGCCCACCTTGTAAGAGGGAATTCCTTCGTTGTGAAAAGGAGTATTTACGGTATTGATCGATCGATATTTGCAGGCACGATCGCTGCTGTGGTCACGACTCCCTTTGATGTGGTGAAGACGAGCCGACAGATCGAGTTGGGCAGAGAGGTCGCGGACGCTAACGAAGCCGCCAGAATACGGTAGGCACACGATAACTAAGATCGGCAACTGATTTTATTAATTGGCAGAAAGGAGAAGATGGTTACAGTAATCGTCGGGAAGCACGGAGTGACGGGACTGTGGTCGGGTGAGTATCTTGAAGAGAATACTGATTACGATAGCTGTTTTCAATCGACTACTGTAGTCTGCTAGTTGAAATCGATATTCGTAGATTACGGTAGATTGGATTCAGGCATCGTTCCGCGAGTGGCAAAAGTGGCGCCTGCTTGCGCCATCATGATCGGTTCCTATGAGTTCTTCAAGGTGAGATAGGAAAATCGATATTCAGGGAATTGCTGCAACTTAATTATTACGGTAATCAATCGATAGCATTTCAGGTGCACTTTGCGCACAGTAACGCCTCCCATGCTCATCACTGAGACTACGGCAGTGGAGTATTATCGATTTCTACAATTAGCACCATTCTTTTCCCGGTGTTGTGCCACAATTGCTAACCGTTGTTTCCCCTCTACCGATTTTCAGGTAGATACGAAATTCCTGCTCATTTTTTGCACGGGCTCTATTGTAGAGAAGTACTTGTAGAGTTAAGTATTAGGACCGATTCCGATTGTTATTGTTGCATGTGATAAAATAATAAAAAAACATGCAAGTTATTGTGATTGTCATACTGGAAATATTCGTCACCTGAGCATCGACTGATTATTTGATTGGAGGCGGGGGAGGGGAAGGGACGGGTTTGGGAAGGAATGGGTGCAAGATGAAATACTTTGTCCATAAAATTGTGCTATATCAATTTGTTTTGTTATGGCTTAAGACGTTCCTTCACCGTAAGTGTACCTGCCTCAAATGCGTGCTAAGAGAGCAAGCGTCTCGACGTGCGCGATAGGATAATCCTAAGGGAGGGGGGGGGGGGTAGGACACAGCACCCGAGGTCAGATACCCTTCTCCCTATCGCCTGTCCAATCGCTCCTATTCTCATTAGGGATATAATGGTTTTATGACAGGTTGTACAACACGTACACCAACCCACAATAAAACCATCGTATCCCTCGTTGGAAGAGGAGATATTGGAGTGGGGAGAGGGAGGAGAGCACTAGCCTCCTTCTCGCCAGTTGGTTCCTTGTATCTGAGCTCGGGTGCTATCTCCTTCTCCCCTCACGAGTATCTAGGATATTTCTATATTGCAGTATAAAATAGAAATAACACTGGCCCGACAGTGTTCTCCCGCGAGTCCAGTCTCGATGATGGGATGTACCTTTACCTTTATCTTTACCTTTAGTATAAAATGCATTGAATAGTCATTCCTTACCTTTGTAGGATATTCAAAAAAAATCTGTCACTATTTACTTGTGTTCATTTATTTTACGTTACTTTCTTTCCAGAATGGAGATATTCGTCAAAACGCTCACCGGAAAGATGATCACTCTTGTGGTCGAGGCTGCAGCCACCATTGAAAGCGTAAAGGCTCAGATCCAGATCAAGGAGGGAATCCCTCCTCGAGAATTTCGTTTGATCTTTGCTGGTTAGTGGTTATTTTTACAATTGTATTTCCTTAATTTTTGTATATTGTTTCTCTTATTGCTGGTTTTCTGCAACACGAGAAAAAACAAAAGAGCATGCGAATGGTCACACACTCACGAATGTGAAACATTACCGAATTTATCAATTGATATTTCTACTTACTTTATAGGCAAGAATCTAGAAGATAGCCGTACTCTTTTCGATTACAACATCCGGAAGGAACAGACTGTTCACATGGTGCTACGTCTTAGAGGTTCGTTAAATCAAAACGAAAAGTATTGTATTGGTTTTAAAGGGTGTATTCTTTTAAAAGTTTTGTCAAGACATTACAATTGCGGTGGTTTGGTATAAAAAGTCGAATATTCTGTCAAATATTATAATTTGCGCCATAGCAGGTTTAATAGTATCTGGAACATCGTACAATGTTGTTTTGTTTTGAGCCATCGATATTTTGGAATGCAGTCATCGACATAGCTTTGAATCGTGATTTGTCTGTGAACATATTCTTTCGTGCAATAATGTCGCTCAAATTGCAATTATTATCAATTTGAAGTTGATTACTGTTGTCCTGAAGTTATTTCCGAATCATCGCCATTTCTTTTATTCAGGCTGTTCCGATTGCAACATTCACCACGCGGGAGATGAGAATTCCCGCAATATCAAATCAGCTCTCGAGGACGTGAGTACTTTCTCCTAATGCAGACTGTCGACTGTCTATGTAGACTGTATTTCCTATGGTATCCTTGTATTCCAGCTTAATAGTTGTATTAGCCCACATTCTAGATCGAACTATTTGTCAACTATTTGGAGATATTATAAGAATTAGATCACATCTTATAAACTCAGCTTCGCCGAATACTTTATTCCAAAAATTTCAAGTCTTTTAAAAATCAAATTAATAATATAGGTTAGTTTAGGTGCGATATCTACAGTACTTTTGCTTTCGGCAAAATCCGTGCAAGAGCGACTAACCAAGCATTCACAATTTCAATTTATGATTGAACTCCACTATCGCTTTTGCGCTCTCGTTGTTTCTTTCAAAATGATGTGCACCCATATTTCCCAGGTCGTCATAATGCCCTCTGTTGTAGGATTGGCAATACGAGGAGAGGTTACGAGCTCTGTATACTCCCCCTACTCTTATTTCGCAATCCGTTGAGGGGGGGGGGGCGTAACCAGCTCGTAAAATCCTCCCGTATTTCCAATTCTACTCTGTTTCATCCCTCGATTGCAGTTCGAGAAGACCCCAGCCAAGTTCGCAGTCTCTCTAAACGTTTCGCACTGCAAACCTGAAGGGATCCAGGTGAATCTGGCTGGGAACAAGCTGACGATCGAGGGAATTCATAAGATTGACGACAAAGAAAGAATCATCAAGAAGTGAGTGATCTTAGGGCACTTCTTCTGTTTTCGAACTATGCTCCGCCCATTGCCTCTCCGCACGACCCTCCTTTATTATTGCATGAGATTTCTTAGGGCTTGAGTTCACCCACTTAGGATCAGGCTTAGGATACTTCGTGATTAGCTCAGACTGATTAGCCTTAGACAGTGACTGCCTAAGATTTAATAATGACGTGTGCGTAGTTAGTCGGGCGGGGCCTACGGATGTAGGAAAGTCCCCATCTTTGATATATACTCCCTCCTTTAACCCCTATTGCAGATCCCTCGTTAGTAAGATCGATCTTCCCGAGGATCTCAATCTCGAATCCGTTCGATCGTCGTACAAGGATGGCCGTCTGACTATCGAAGCAGAGAAGAAAGCCAAACCGACCAACAGAATCATTCCCATCGATGGACTTGATTCGAGGTTGGTTCATAATTTGTTGTGGTTGTGTATGGCATCCGATCTAGTTCCGTTGTGTGTACTTGTAAGTGCACCCCTTAAAGTAGTGATGACAGCGCCCATAGGTCGGTGCCCGTCTCGTCGATCCTCGAAACAGGTGATTTATTCGAAAGAACTCTGCTTTTTCTAAATGTCCATGATTCATCGACCTGTACGAAGAATTCAGCAGCTCTCTCTTTTCGAAACTAGGTAGTGCACGACTAGTGCTTTTTGATAAACTTTGTGAGCATCCATCTAAAAAATTCTCTGCGAAGTGCCACAACTTTAAGAAAAATCATATTTTTTGTGATAAATGTGATGTTACGCAGGCCTTTATTTCTCGCGCAGTAGAAGAACATGCACCATTTCAACGATACTATTAAAAAGGTCAAACATGTCCCTATATATCGACATCATGACTATATGTGGCGATTTGAGCCAAACAAATTATACGAACTCAAAGTTGGGGTCGGAAATCGGACAAAACTTTATGACCAACCTAATAACATGTTATTATAAATAATAACATCGAGCCTGATCCAGAGTCTGAACTGCAGAGGTAGAGAAAGATAAATTGCTAGATGAAATTTTACCGTGTAAATTGCTAGATGAGGTTCACCGTGTTGATTGCGTTTGATAGAACTCAACGATAGCATTACTGACAACCCATAATTATTTGGACCTTTGAGAGACATGTGAAACACAGACGCGACACTACCATGTACTCGGTTAATATTTTTCTTCCATTGCCTTCGAACAGCTGAAATTGTACCGCCATCGCCTTGCCACGATATACGCATCCGTTCCTCCTCCGCCTTGCCTGCGTCGTTCCAAATTCGTCGCAAGTGGAGAAGTAGAATGCCGTTAGAGGACGATCAAAAAATTTCCACTGTTTTGAAACGCGTAAGCAACACGCGTTAGCAAGCCGGGGAGCTAACGTTAAATCAAAATCTCGCCGTTACACGCAAAAATCAAACCTCCAAGTGCATGCATGTTTCACGAAATTCTCATAAACCCGAAAGAACTAGCGAAACTGATTTCGGTAGTTCTTTGTCCTCTAAAACACTTTTCCGGTCTCCTACAATACCAAACATTTGCTGCTAATCAGCAGCACTATTTACGCTCTCTCAACGTCATCTTCCATCTTCTCGTTGATCGACCGGATCGTCGATGGAGATGAACTTGCGAGGGCCGCCGATCGGATCGATGTAACGGAGGAGAGACAGTGAAATGATATGGAAATATGGAGTAACCAAGTACAATGATCATATGAATCCGGTTTGAGGTAACATTAGGATCAGGAACACCGTTGCATGGAATAGAAAAGAAGAACTTTGATTAGAAGAGAAACGCAATTGTGTTTAGAGCTCAAACGAGCGACCTTCAGTCGATTCGTTGTACGCGGAGTTGTGTGTATCGGCAATCAACTGTGAGATCGTCGTTTTGTCGGGGAGGACACACTCGATGGATAAATTTAGTTATATTTTAATACCAATATGGGAACTCAATTACTCATAGGCAGCAATGAGGAAAATCCGAAGCACAAAAATCGCTATGCAATTTTGAACATACATGCGCGCGGGGCACTAGTCAGCGTGTAAGCACAAGCCAGGATGTGTCTCTGGATGGAAACATAAATAGTGTTAATTATATAAAATTAATATTTTTCGAGATAAGAATTAATCATGGAAGATCCATGTTGCAAGAATAGGTTATCCGCACAGTGCTACACAGCTCATCAATTTCAGAGAAATACCTATCTCATTAAAAAAATAAATAATATTGTCATGCTCCTGAAGTTAGCTAATAAATCGATTTTTAGTGTTTGTTAAGAAAAATAATTACTGTCAACAAAAGCTAGCCAAAACAGACTTTTTTTAATGTAGCGAAACTGGAGTTTCGGAAACAGCGCTTAACAATAGCTCGTCCAATCTACTGGATCTCAAATTCAAATGAATCTGGAAGATCCTAGATTTGGAAATAGGTGCACATTTCAATTCCAAGTGCCTCAGGCAAATCACATAAATAATAATAAAAACAACAACAACCGACCTCATAGACGAGCATCTCGCAGCTGCTTCTTGATTCTCGGAATCCGCTGAAAGGAATCGTTTGAGTTTGGCCTTTCTCCGCAAATTTCGCAAGACGGAGTGGAAATACACTATCTTCGCCCTCACAATGCCTAGTCCGACTTGTTTCAGCGACCTTTGAGACAATTTTTATCTGTCGCATCGGTTCCTGCGCTCTTAGAGGAGATCCGTGTTAACCGTTTGTGAAATAGAGACCCGAATGGAAGATGTAATCAATAATTAGAAAATATAAATATCAAGATTCAATGAACATTAATTTCGATCTCTAGAACCTAAAAAAATCACGATAGATGTACGTTTAGAGCCTCGGCTCTCAGCCGTAAGATTTGATTCCATCTTCGACAGTATTTATTTAAACAATATCTGAGAACAAGAAACGAACGATTGTAAATAAATGTGATGTAAATGACTTTTCGTGGGGGTTGTACGTGAATGAAATGGAATGGATGAGGTAGGTCAGTGTTATAGGAATGGCTTCTCATGGGGAATGCACGTGAATGGAATGGGTGGGAATGGGTGGGGTAGGCCACTGCTCACTCTGCCTTCTGACGCTGAAGCAAGTGAATGGTCGATTCCTTCTGGATGTTGTAGTCAGCCAGAGTGAGACCGTCTTCGAGCTGATCTTCTGGAAATAACAGGGTATATGATTATAGTTTCGAGATCAACAAGAAGTTAGATGTTGGAAATAATCATATTTTTCTAGTTGTTAAATTCTGGCCTTGGACATCTCATCGCTGACTCCTTCTGACCATTTCGATCTATATTTTTCAACACATCTTACCAACCAGTTCGAGAATAGGGAATGTGAAAATGTAAATTAATACACTATAGTATTCATGATCGATATTACTAATAAGTATAATGATAACAAACTATTTTCCAAGGGCTGAATCGAGGCAAATAAATGAATACTGACCACCAAACGTGCGGAAGAAGTGCTGCTCATCACGAGGAATTCCTTCCTTGCCCTGGATCTGAGACTTGACGCTCTCAATGGTGTCCTTTCAAAATGATCTGCACCCATATTTCCCAGGTCGTCATAATGCCCTCTGTTGTAGGATTGGCAATACGAGGAGAGGTTACGAGCTCGGTATACTCCCCCTACTCTTATTTCGCAATCCGTTGAGGGGGGGGGGCGTAACCAGCTCGTAAAATCCTCCCGTATTTCCAATTCTACTCTGTTTCATCCCTCGATTGCAGTTCGAGAAGACCCCAGCCAAGTTCGCAGTCTCTCTAAACGTTTCGCACTGCAAACCTGAAGGGATCCAGGTGAATCTGGCTGGGAACAAGCTGACGATCGAGGGAATTCATAAGATTGACGACAAAGAAAGAATCATCAAGAAGTGAGTGATCTTAGGGCACTTCTTCTGTTTTCGAACTATGCTCCGCCCATTGCCTCTCCGCACGACCCTCCTTTATTATTGCATGAGATTTCTTAGGGCTTGAGTTCACCCACTTAGGATCAGGCTTAGGATACTTCGTGATTAGCTCAGACTGATTAGCCTTAGACAGTGACTGCCTAAGATTTAATAATGACGTGTGCGTAGTCAGTCGGGCGGGGGCCTACGGATGTAGGAAAGTCCCCATCTTTGATATATACTCCCTCCTTTAACCCCTATTGCAGATCCCTCGTTAGTAAGATCGATCTTCCCGTGGATCTCAATCTCGAATCCGTTCGATCGTCGTACAAGGATGGCCGTCTGACTATCGAAGCAGAGAAGAAAGCCAAACCGACCAACAGAATCATTCCCATCGATGGACTTGATTCGAGGTTGGTTCATAATTTGTTGTGGTTGTGTATGGCATCCGATCTAGTTCCGTTGTGTGTACTTGTAAGTGCACGTATGCATGGTTAACTGTTGCATTCTTTCAAGTGTTAGATAGTCAGGAAAGTTTCTCATTTTCAGGATGCAGATCTTCGTCAAAACTCTGACCGGAAAGACGATCTCTCTTGACGTCAAGGCTTCGGACACCATTGAGAGCGTCAAGTCTCAGATCCAGGGCAAGGAAGGAATTCCTCGTGATGAGCAGCACTTCTTCCGCACGTTTGGTGGTCAGTATTCATTTATTTGCCTCGATTCAGCCCTTGGAAAATAGTTTGTTATCATTATACTTATTAGTAATGAAAAATTCCTTCTGAAGCCAGCTTGTTCTTTGCCTTGGTTCATTGATAGTTGATGTTCTATCCTTGCATCAAGCACGGAAGCGAATAACTTGTACATAATGTTCATGAGAGATATTTTAAAAAGGTCGTGGAAAATCTGAAATAGTCGTTCGCACGAGAAGAATGAAGATTAGAGTTGCGCACATGCCATTAATTCGAGCGCAAAGGCTTGTGCCAATTCTCCAACTGCAACTTATACATACAATAATACATATTTTAACAACCATGACATGAGGACTAAAATTCATCTAAAATCTGACAAGCTAGAAACATTTTACATACATTCTCAAGTGTATTTTTTCACGTGGATCGTAACCTGTCCATCCTAGGGCTTTCGCCCCATCTTAGCATGCGTCTACTGTCCACAAAAAGAATGATCATCTGACGCAAGTGAAAAATAATTATTATTGGTCAAAGTTAACACATCATATCGCACCCGGCCGTTACTGGTATCATGAACATTCCAAAAAGAGATCTAGATCTATTAGACAATATGTCGCAAAAATCAATTCCATAAACTGGTCACTGTGGTCTGGAAGAGTCGCTTCATCAAACAGTGCATGTACTATTTATATTACTGTATTACACAAATTTCACTAAATATCTCATTTGTAATTATTACATCAAGAACATAAATGCACTTTTTGCATTGGACTGCACCTATAGCGCCCGGCAGTTTCTCGCGTCATCCTTCGCTCTAATGCAAGCCTACTTGATTGAAGTAATATGATCCACCAACGCACGATAAAGTTTGAAACGCCGCTCTTGCTCGTCGATCGCAATTACTCCTCAGCATTGTTGTTCATATGGCTACTGATATACGGAATTCAATTCTGACTAGTATCCCCTGGTATGTTATTTTCCATCCCGGATCGGTGCTTCCAAACTTTCATCTATTCACCAGTTATCTCACACTCTCTAAACGACTAGAGAACATTCGAGATTAATTAAACTAATTGTATTCACTTTCCTCTCAATTTCTCACGTTCACAAGTTAGATATAGAGATGGAGTATAGTTAGAGGAAATGAAATAGTTGCTATGATTGAAAACAATGTGATGAAAAACGGAAAATTGTGCGATCGTGTGAGATTAGAGAAGCAGGCATGAAACTAATAGCAGTTCAACTGTTCATAACAATACAGTACAATTTGTATTTAAAGAATATTCTTAATAATTATTGAATCACCCGAAAGATTCTGGATGCAGCCACTTCTTATATGGAAAAACACACCGCCAGAACAATAGCATATCCGCAGATCGTGCGTAATAAAATTACTCAATTGCTCACCACATTATGCAAACGACCTCGGTTAATCGATCGTTTCTCATTAATTCTTGCGCATTCTCTCTCACGGAATCTTGCAGTTGCCCTCCTCCCCAAACTTACCATCTATCACTGTCTCCCTCTGACCGATAATCCTGTTCGCCAGACTGCGGCATAGAAAAGCAGGGGCGAGAATGTGAAATACGAAGACTCTTTTTCACGTTATCTAGTACTCTTTAACTGATAAGAAAGTGAATTGGTCCAATAAATCTCAATTTCGCATGCTTATTCATTAGATATGAATAACTGGAAAGTAGTGAAGTATTTAGAGGAAATAAGATTCCCCGGTTACAGTACAAACCTCATACCGTACTTACATTCCTGACTTCCTCAAGAGGTGATCGATGCAACATTCTGTGTCCTCCTCGATATGTTGATCACTTGTGACAGTATATCAAGGACATCCGAAGCAGCGAGGAAGAGACAGGGACAAGGAATGAGGGAGAAGAGGAAGGGTGATTCTACAGAAATAATCGAAATTATTGTACCTATCAGGGAAGAAAAATGTGCAAGCAGGAAACTGAATTAGAGCTCTGCGCACCATAGTTGCCCAACACTGGCGGCGAGGCGTTTTCAGAACATGATTGGGCAGTAATTACAATAACCCAATTCATGGTTTCGCATTGATTCCCTCGATTTGAGGGGAGCAGTGCGAATCGACGTATAGGGGGTCATGGTCAAAAATCGATCGGTAGGTCAATGGTAGGTCAAGACTAGTTACCGTACCCAATCGATCATACAGTACCACCAGATACCGTATACCACTACCGTAACCCCCGATTATAGCAAACTAACTTTATTTTTAAAAAGTCCTGGTACCGTGTCCAAATCGATTCTACAGTACCCAAGTAATTACAGTAACCCAGTTCCTTGGGCCAGATCCAGTTCCTTGGGTCAAACATTTTTCAAAAAATTTCGAACACTTTTCTATGATAAAGATTCTAAATCGATAATAGAATGATCCTACAGTAATAACTTATACGGAAATATATTTTTAAATAATTGTATGCTCTATTTTGGATTTCATTTTCGAAATTACCTCGCTATTCGTATTATTTTGCTAAGCAATCGTATCCCTAACCTGTCACGTCCTCGTCCTGATCGATAGTATTCCCAGCAGGGTGGATCTCTAAGCGGTCGAGAGGGCGCCGTGTACATCCTTGTCAGAAATAATGAGCAGAGATGAACGGACGAGTTCCTGCAATGATAATTCTTACTTCCATATAGGGGTTATAGAAACCCATATTCCATGAACCCCGATACGTTGATTTGGAATGAAACTTAAGATCGCCTGGCAACAAGATTTATTTATGCAAATGTAGAAGCGCATACTGCTAACAATGAAACAACTCCCAAGTTGATATTTCTTCTGCGAAGCATGGATGCACTAGCATGGATGTACACGGCGCTCTCTCGACCGCGGAGAGATCCATCCAGCTGGGATTACTATCGATCAGGGAGATTAATTGACTGGAGCAGCGGTAAGCTCAAGTTGTTCCTACGCAACAAAACCTTTGCTGACTTTGACCACCTGAAAACCGATGTCACCAACAAAAGCCCCCTTCTTTCTGGGACAAGGGCATCAATGACCTGCCCAATAGGTGGACCAATGTTGTTCAGTACAATGACGATTATATTGTTGATTGACTGTTGTGTGTTATTGAATGAGAAACAAAAATGTTATGAAGAAAAAAATGTGACATACATTATCCACCAACCTAATATTTGTATTTAACGGTGCAATGAATCTTTGTTTTAATCAAGAAGAGGATACAATAATTTAGCAGGTGATTGTACCAGCGTTATCAGGAATCATGCATGGTGATTCGAGGCAACGATGATTCTTCATTAGTTTCGAACAAGTCTGTTGTTAATCTGCATACCGTTCCCAGTACACTACATATATCTAACCGACGCAAGAGCACAGTAGAAAGTGTGCATTCTATAATATCACCGATTACATAAAATTAGCGCATTGACATGATTGAGATCGTATGAAATCGCAGCAATAACCGAGAAGGAACAGGAGGAAAAAAATGGCATCGAACGAGACCTTGGAGGATTAGAGTTGCGCGTGCGCAATTAATTCAAATGGAAACATTAATGATAATTCCTTTTCCAATCGCGATTAAAAATACTAATGAAAATGCGAACAGTCGAGATCACGTATACAAAATGCTCGCATACTTCATCATCACTTTACATTTAGTTCGATGCATTGCCTCATCGCTTCTCATTAGCGGTGACCAACTATCCGGTGGAACGACATTTCCGCAACTGAGCACCTTTCGTTCGCAGAAGGAATATCAACTTGGGAGTTGTTTCATTGTTAGCAGTATGCGCTTCTACATTTGCATAAATAAATCTTGTTGCCAGGCGATCTTAAGTTTCATTCCAAATCAACGTATCGGGGTTCATGGAATATGGGTTTCTATAACCCCTATATGGAAGTAAGAATTATCATTGCAGGAACTCGTCCGTTCATCTCTGCTCATTATTTCTGACAAGGATGTACACGGCGCCCTCTCGACCGCTTAGAGATCCACCCTGCTGGGAATACTATCGATCAGGACGAGGACGTGACAGGTTAGGGATACGATTGCTTAGCAAAATAATACGAATAGCGAGGTAATTTCGAAAATGAAATCCAAAATAGAGCATACAATTATTTAAAAATATATTTCCGTATAAGTTATTACTGTAGGATCATTCTATTATCGATTTAGAATCTTTATCATAGAAAAGTGTTCGAAAATTTTTGAAAAATGTTTGACCCAAGGAACTGGATCTGGCCCAAGGAACTGGGTTACTGTAATTACTTGGGTACTGTAGAATCGATTTGGACACGGTACCAGGACTTTTTAAAAATAAAGTTAGTTTGCTATAATCGGGGGTTACGGTAGTGGTATATTGGGTACGGTAACTAGTCTTGACCTACCATTGACCTACCGATCGATTTTTGACCATGACCCCCTATACGTCGATTCGCACTGCTCCCCTCAAATCGAGGGAATCAATGTGAAACCATGAATTGGGTTATTGTAATTACTGCCCAATCATGTTCTGAAAACGCCTCGCCGCCAGTGTTGGGCAACTATGGTGCGCAGAGCTCTAATTCAGTTTCCTGCTTGCACATTTTTCTTCCCTGATAGGTACAATAATTTCGATTATTTCTGTAGAATCACCCTTCCTCTTCTCCCTCATTCCCTGTCCCTGTCTCTTCCTCGCTGCTTCGGATGTCCTTGATATACTGTCACAAGTGATCAACATATCGAGGAGGACACAGAATGTTGCATCGATCACCTCTTGAGGAAGTCAGGAATGTAAGTACGGTATGAGGTTTGTACTGTAACCGGGGAATCTTATTTCCTCTAAATACTTCACTACTTTCCAGTTATTCATATCTAATGAATAAGCATGCGAAATTGAGATTTATTGGACCAATTCACTTTCTTATCAGTTAAAGAGTACTAGATAACGTGAAAAAGAGTCTTCGTATTTCACATTCTCGCCCCTGCTTTTCTATGCCGCAGTCTGGCGAACAGGATTATCGGTCAGAGGGAGACAGTGATAGATGGTAAGTTTGGGGAGGAGGGCAACTGCAAGATTCCGTGAGAGAGAATGCGCAAGAATTAATGAGAAACGATCGATTAACCGAGGTCGTTTGCATAATGTGGTGAGCAATTGAGTAATTTTATTACGCACGATCTGCGGATATGCTATTGTTCTGGCGGTGTGTTTTTCCATATAAGAAGTGGCTGCATCCAGAATCTTTCGGGTGATTCAATAATTATTAAGAATATTCTTTAAATACAAATTGTACTGTATTGTTATGAACAGTTGAACTGCTATTAGTTTCATGCCTGCTTCTCTAATCTCACACGATCGCACAATTTTCCGTTTTTCATCACATTGTTTTCAATCATAGCAACTATTTCATTTCCTCTAACTATACTCCATCTCTATATCTAACTTGTGAACGTGAGAAATTGAGAGGAAAGTGAATACAATTAGTTTAATTAATCTCGAATGTTCTCTAGTCGTTTAGAGAGTGTGAGATAACTGGTGAATAGATGAAAGTTTGGAAGCACCGATCCGGGATGGAAAATAACATACCAGGGGATACTAGTCAGAATTGAATTCCGTATATCAGTAGCCATATGAACAACAATGCTGAGGAGTAATTGCGATCGACGAGCAAGAGCGGCGTTTCAAACTTTATCGTGCGTTGGTGGATCATATTACTTCAATCAAGTAGGCTTGCATTAGAGCGAAGGATGACGCGAGAAACTGCCGGGCGCTATAGGTGCAGTCCAATGCAAAAAGTGCATTTATGTTCTTGATGTAATAATTACAAATGAGATATTTAGTGAAATTTGTGTAATACAGTAATATAAATAGTACATGCACTGTTTGATGAAGCGACTCTTCCAGACCACAGTGACCAGTTTATGGAATTGATTTTTGCGACATATTGTCTAATAGATCTAGATCTCTTTTTGGAATGTTCATGATACCAGTAACGGCCGGGTGCGATATGATGTGTTAACTTTGACCAATAATAATTATTTTCCACTTGCGTCAGATGATCATTCTTTTTGTGGACAGTAGACGCATGCTAAGATGGGGCGAAAGCCCTAGGATGGACAGGTTACGATCCACGTGAAAAAATACACTTGAGAATGTATGTAAAATGTTTCTAGCTTGTCAGATTTTAGATGAATTTTAGTCCTCATGTCATGGTTGTTAAAATATGTATTATTGTATGTATAAGTTGCAGTTGGAGAATTGGCACAAGCCTTTGCGCTCGAATTAATGGCATGTGCGCAACTCTAATCTTCATTCTTCTCGTGCGAACGACTATTTCAGATTTTCCACGACCTTTTTAAAATATCTCTCATGAACATTATGTACAAGTTATTCGCTTCCGTGCTTGATGCAAGGATAGAACATCAACTATCAATGAACCAAGGCAAAGAACAAGCTGGCTTCAGAAGGAATTTTTCAACAATTGATCATATTCATGCGCTCTCAGAACTCATAAGCCGAGCGGAGGAGTACTGCTTTCCAGTGTACTTTGTATTTATTGATTACAAGAAGGCTTTCGACTCAGTTGAATTCCACAAGGTGTGGGAGGCTATCTTCTCTCACGGAATCCACCCGAAAATTATCAACACTCTTCGATACGTATATAACAACAGTTGCGTTTCTGTCCGTGTCGGGAACGACAAGGTTCCGATTCAAATTGAACGAGGAGTAAGGTAGGGTGATCCCTTGAGTCCACATCTTTTCAACGCTGTTGTATTTTCAGATCAATCATCTGTATTTTCCGATCACTCATCTGGGACCAATATGGGATAAAAATAGACGGAATGAAAATGAACCATCTTCGCTATGCAGACGATATCGTATTAATTTCCCACTGCCCGAAAGAAATCAAAATTATGCTCAGCCAACTTTGCGCGGCAAGTAAGCAAGTCGGACTTGAAATCAATCAAAGAAAGACTGTTATGATGACAAATGCTGCCCCCAACATATCGATGGAAACCAACTAACATATGTGACTCACTTTATATGTCTTGGAGTGCGATTATCATTCGACCAGGACTGGATGCTCGAATTGAACAGAAGAATCGGCGGTGCTTGGAGATCGTTTAACAAGTTCAATGATTTTTTGATAAGCCGAGGAGTGGAGATGGCATTAAAAACTAAAGTGTTCCGAATGTGTATCGAGCCAAGTTTTCTTTATGGCTGCGAATGTTGGAGTTTGACTAAGAAGGAGAGAACGCGGATAATTGTTGCACAGCGAGCAATGATGCGAAAGATGGCTGGAGTCTCGAGACTTGACAGGAAGACTAACGAATGGCTTGCGATGAAAGTTCCCCTTCAAGATATCCGCGTGCGGGCGATGTGCAGAAAATGGAATTGGGCGAGAAGGATAGCGACAGCGCAAGATGACCGTTGGACGAAGATAATAACGAACTGGACGCCATTAGATAAACCAAGATCCCCTGGACGACCAAAGTTAAGATGGAGGGACGAACTAGCAAAGTATCAGGACCGAACTGGGAAACACTGTGCAGAAACAACTCCGTTTTGTGGAAGACTAGCATCATTCAACAGGCACACCACCTGAAGCTTGAATAAATATTGTATTGTATTATTGTTTAAAATTGTCGATGAATTCAATATATCACGCAATGTTTATCGTATTTTCTCTAGCGATAGATATTTGGTTTTTTTAGCAACATAGTACGAATAGCGAGAGAATGAGAAAGATTGATGAAGACGAATAATTGATTGTATGCACGACAGTTGCCAGGGGGATTATCAGCAAACAACAAGCCGTTATTTTGAGTGCTGACTTGTGATCGAAACTGATAGAGGAAATAACGGTCATGAGATCGCCCCGCTTGGCCGTTATTTCTTCTAGCAGTTTCGATCACAAGGAAAGAAATCACTATCTCAACTCGCCCGCTCACACTTCATTTAAATATTAATATTCGCTCATTAAACAGGTCGTCAAAAAAGTTTTTTTAGTAGAACGAGTGAACATCACATTGAGTTTCGGCGACATATCAGAACTAGAGATGTCTCGGGTGCTAGAAACTGCGGGGTTACTCGGATTGTATTGAGTGTTCTCGAGTCCCCTCTATTTCACAATGTTCTTGCAGTCTGCTTCATGTATTCTTATTAGTTTGAGATGATGAAACATGTGCGGATACAAGAGAGCCCTATTAGTGTTGCGTGAATCTTCCGGGTCTGATTCCGGTATGAATCAGAGTGAACGCTTTCTACCTGATCTCTCACACATTTATATCATTTTTTTGTCATGAAACATCAACTGCTATTGTCTGATGAGCTTATTTTCAAATATTGATGCTGCGTGAAACCATGGAGTTCAAAAAAAGTTCAACAGAATTCAAAAAAATCAGACAATGAGCTGAATTATTTAGGATATACTGCTGCAAACTAGCGGTCCTCTGTCGCTCCATGGCTCGCGGGGCTGTGTGTTAAGGATAATTGTTGAAAGTTACTGCTGCAAGCTTGCTCACACCGTTGCAAAAGGTTCGTGGAGACTGGGATTATCCGAAAAATTTGAGATGGGACTCGTCCTATCTCAACTATTCTAGGATCTCCCTCAGCATAACTTTATGCAGAGTGAAATCATCGGGTGACCGGAATTGTAGTCAATCTTAGCATCCAATGTAAAACAATGAAAGGTGGGTAACTTTCTTCAGTGTGCGCTCCAGAACAAGATATATTAACATTGTTATCTTTATGTTTTATTTGCTCACCATCCTTGCAAAAATCATCTCACGATCATTTTAAAATGTCATGCTCCCGATTTAAAATGTGATGGATACGTGACTCTCCCGAGTCGCATAATGATCTCAGTCTAGATGCATCACACACATTTTATAATTTTTATTCCATTTTCGGTAGAGAGGAACTACCTCCTGTCTGATGTGCATCCTCTAATATGTGCCTACTGCATGACTCCCCCTTTTTTGCATTGTTTTGATATTAATTATCAGAGGTGAATCGTCACAAACGTTTACAATAGTGTAAGCGAATTATCCCTTCATGTACGACTGCACTTATCAACCATTCGGCGACCAATTCAATTAATTTTCCCCTTTTTTCCATGAATTTTTCCCTCTAATCTTCGGAGAACTCACAACATCTAGGACAATTCCAAAAAAGATCGCCTTTTCATCTTTTATATATTTTTCTCACTGTCATTATCTTGCTGTCTGGGCACCCTGGAATTTCGCGCTACAACAGGTAATCAAATATGGGCTCGTTGAAACCGAACAATGAAATTATGGTATTCAAATAATTTCAAATATATTTTCATTATTTCCGTACCTCATTATCACTGCAATCGCCTTGCGTTGTTGAATGGATTTTTCCGCGGCCGAGAGAAGGGGCAGAAATCATGCGATGATAAAACTATTCAATGCACATTCTATCTTGAGTTCAGTAATCGATGAGAGATTGTGCGTAGGAATTGAGCAGTGGAGAGTGCGTGAAAAAATAGGGTAAGGAAGATTGGGATTGTACCAATGAATTGCAAGAAGGAGGAGTGAAAGATGGAACCGTACGAGACCTTGGATGATTAGAGTTGTGCACGTGCTACTAATTCAATCGCACAAGGCAGCGAT
Organism: Pristionchus mayeri; assembly: GCA_036245805.1. NCBI lineage: Eukaryota > Metazoa > Nematoda > Chromadorea > Rhabditida > Neodiplogasteridae > Pristionchus > Pristionchus mayeri. The sequence continues at coordinate 36,649,550 of BTRK01000003.1, forward strand.
GGTTAATCCTCAGACACCTATAGAAAAATGCTAACAAGGGAGGCAACTAAGAAATGACTTGCACATCTTCTCATCATTTTATTTATTTCTCACAAGCGACGAGGACGACAGAATCGGTCGCCGAATGGTTGATAAGTGCAGTCGTACATGAAGGGATAATTCGCTTACACTATTGTAAACGTTTGTGACGATTCACCTCTGATAATTAATATCAAAACAATGCAAAAAAGGGGGAGTCATGCAGTAGGCACATATTAGAGGATGCACATCAGACAGGAGGTAGTTCCTCTCTACCGAAAATGGAATAAAAATTATAAAATGTGTGTGATGCATCTAGACTGAGATCATTATGCGACTCGGGAGAGTCACGTATCCATCACATTTTAAATCGGGAGCATGACATTTTAAAATGATCGTGAGATGATTTTTGCAAGGATGGTGAGCAAATAAAACATAAAGATAACAATGTTAATATATCTTGTTCTGGAGCGCACACTGAAGAAAGTTACCCACCTTTCATTGTTTTACATTGGATGCTAAGATTGACTACAATTCCGGTCACCCGATGATTTCACTCTGCATAAAGTTATGCTGAGGGAGATCCTAGAATAGTTGAGATAGGACGAGTCCCATCTCAAATTTTTCGGATAATCCCAGTCTCCACGAACCTTTTGCAACGGTGTGAGCAAGCTTGCAGCAGTAACTTTCAACAATTATCCTTAACACACAGCCCCGCGAGCCATGGAGCGACAGAGGACCGCTAGTTTGCAGCAGTATATCCTAAATAATTCAGCTCATTGTCTGATTTTTTTGAATTCTGTTGAACTTTTTTTGAACTCCATGGTTTCACGCAGCATCAATATTTGAAAATAAGCTCATCAGACAATAGCAGTTGATGTTTCATGACAAAAAAATGATATAAATGTGTGAGAGATCAGGTAGAAAGCGTTCACTCTGATTCATACCGGAATCAGACCCGGAAGATTCACGCAACACTAATAGGGCTCTCTTGTATCCGCACATGTTTCATCATCTCAAACTAATAAGAATACATGAAGCAGACTGCAAGAACATTGTGAAATAGAGGGGACTCGAGAACACTCAATACAATCCGAGTAACCCCGCAGTTTCTAGCACCCGAGACATCTCTAGTTCTGATATGTCGCCGAAACTCAATGTGATGTTCACTCGTTCTACTAAAAAAACTTTTTTGACGACCTATTTAATGAGCGAATATTAATATTTAAATGAAGTGTGAGCGGGCGAGTTGAGATAGTGATTTCAGACATGTGTGATTCAAATCGGTTTCAAAATGAAAAAAAAAATCGAAATTCGAAATTTCAATTTTCTGAAATAAGTGTGTTCCATTTCGCAGAGTGTTCCAGAACACTTCAGATGTGGCACCCGAGCTATGCTCGTCGAGTACTACACGTGGGCACATTTAGGGCGATTTCGATTTTTCGCACTTTGCCAAGCATATTTTCACTAACTCAAAAAGTCTCACTTATTCATGAAATCTTGTAATAACAAAAAAATTTCAGTTGGTGAGCACACGATAGAGTAGTGATTGAGTACGTAAAACAAACAAATCATCTAATGGTCTACACTTCCCTACACATTTATTCATCTCCGATATTCTTTCGCAACATTCTCAAACAAGCTATTTGCATCTGAATTAGCAATACAACTAGCATTTTGAAGAAGTAGCACGCGAAAACGCTCTCTAACACACCCGGATAATTCTCGCGACTCACGTCCTTAAATTAAGTATCATCAGTACGCCAGTTGTCGAGCGCATTGTCCTGTTAACAATAATAAAAATCAACTTTCAGTGGGAAGGTGGCGTATTCTGTCTTTGCACGCAAAATCAACAGCTCAGTGAATTTCGGCAAAATATCAATTCACTGAAATGCGTGATATCATATTACACAAAACAATCAGTTCAATAAAAGACCAAGATCAAAGGCCAAAATTCGATTAGCGTTTTCTTTTTTAGTGCTTTGAACTGGACATGTTGTTCGTCAACTGCAGTTCGTTTAATCCCAGCAGTAACTTATCTTTTTTTATTCGGTGGAGGGGAGGGACGAGTTCATTGTCTTACCTCCTAGCCTTGCAAATTCACACTACCGCTGCAACTCACATACTGCTGGCCTCCTCCGACGTCCAGCAGCCAGCATTGGGTTCGCCTAAGCACTAGGTCGGATAAGGACTATGAAGTCATACCGACTTTGACATACTAAAGTGGCATGACGTCACAGTTCTCATCTTACATAGCAACGTTCGCCTCTCCTGCAACCTGAGCGACAGCTGCAGCACCCTGCTGGGCGTTGCCTGTAGAACGAAGTGCACCGAATGCTACACCTGCGCATTTCCTGTTTCAACTTTTCAACGTTAATAACGTATCTTGTCAACAACTAATATTCAACAAGAAACAATTCAATACGATTTCTCAACCATCATCCCGACGTACAATCAATTGTTGATGATGAAAATGTAAATCAAATTACAATTCTACTTTCTAGTCCTAGTAAATTACACCTTCAACATAGCTACGTAGCTATCACCTCATAACGATAGATTCTGCTTGACCAAAGGAAGAAAATCAAGCAGAAACCCACCGAAAACGGGCAGCGTCGGGGCTGCGCCGCCTGCAGCAGTCGGCTGAGCGACTCCTCCTCTTGCATCTGAAGGGGGCTAGTCGGAGGCTGCATCAGCCAGACTTGGATTCGACTTGCTATTGACGATGGACGATGCGAAACGTGACTAGAGCGATCCTCGTTCTGGAGAAAGTAATTTTGTATAAATCTACTGTCGACATCAGTGCTCCCATGACACCTTTTCCAACTTATAAGATCCTTTCAGCACCTTCCAAATACTGCCTGACATGGAAAACAAATATAATTAGTCTGCTATGAATAATGAATCTCTCCCAAAAACATTATTTTGTTTAACTTTTAGCCCATTGATTTGTAGTAGTAATCATTGTCGCATCAGTCAGCAGACGATATCTTTCTCGAGAAACCAAAATGCGACGGGCAGGACACAGTTGGAAATTCGATCTCGCTCTAGTCACGTTTCGCATCGTCCATCGTCAATAGCAAGTCGAATCCAAGTCTGGCTGATGCAGCCTCCGACTAGCCCCCTTCAGATGCAAGAGGAGGAGTCGCTCAGCCGACTGCTGCAGGCGGCGCAGCCCCGACGCTGCCCGTTTTCGGTGGGTTTCTGCTTGATTTTCTTCCTTTGGTCAAGCAGAATCTATCGTTATGAGGTGATAGCTACGTAGCTATGTTGAAGGTGTAATTTACTAGGACTAGAAAGTAGAATTGTAATTTGATTTACATTTTCATCATCAACAATTGATTGTACGTCGGGATGATGGTTGAGAAATCGTATTGAATTGTTTCTTGTTGAATATTAGTTGTTGACAAGATACGTTATTAACGTTGAAAAGTTGAAACAGGAAATGCGCAGGTGTAGCATTCGGTGCACTTCGTTCTACAGGCAACGCCCAGCAGGGTGCTGCAGCTGTCGCTCAGGTTGCAGGAGAGGCGAACGTTGCTATGTAAGATGAGAACTGTGACGTCATGCCACTTTAGTATGTCAAAGTCGGTATGACTTCATAGTCCTTATCCGACCTAGTGCTTAGGCGAACCCAATGCTGGCTGCTGGACGTCGGAGGAGGCCAGCAGTATGTGAGTTGCAGCGGTAGTGTGAATTTGCAAGGCTAGGAGGTAAGACAATGAACTCGTCCCTCCCCTCCACCGAATAAAAAAAGATAAGTTACTGCTGGGATTAAACGAACTGCAGTTGACGAACAACATGTCCAGTTCAAAGCACTAAAAAAGAAAACGCTAATCGAATTTTGGCCTTTGATCTTGGTCTTTTATTGAACTGATTGTTTTGTGTAATATGATATCACGCATTTCAGTGAATTGATATTTTGCCGAAATTCACTGAGCTGTTGATTTTGCGTGCAAAGACAGAATACGCCACCTTCCCACTGAAAGTTGATTTTTATTATTGTTAACAGGACAATGCGCTCGACAACTGGCGTACTGATGATACTTAATTTAAGGACGTGAGTCGCGAGAATTATCCGGGTGTGTTAGAGAGCGTTTTCGCGTGCTACTTCTTCAAAATGCTAGTTGTATTGCTAATTCAGATGCAAATAGCTTGTTTGAGAATGTTGCGAAAGAATATCGGAGATGAATAAATGTGTAGGGAAGTGTAGACCATTAGATGATTTGTTTGTTTTACGTACTCAATCACTACTCTATCGTGTGCTCACCAACTGAAATTTTTTTGTTATTACAAGTTTTCATGAATAAGAGAGACTTTTTGAGTTAGTGAAAATATGCATGGCAAAGTGCGAAAAATCGAAATCGCCCTAAATGTGCCCACGTGTAGTACTCGACGAGCATAGCTCGGGTGCCACATCTGAAGTGTTCTGGAACACTCTGCGAAATGGAACACACTTATTTCAGAAAATTGAAATTTCGAATTTCGATTTTTTTTTCATTTTGAAACCGATTTGAATCACAGATGTCTGTAAAATCACTAATATTCCATTGATATGTGACAAATTCTACTCTTGATCATGTATCCTAAAGTTCGTTTTTTATTACGGTAGATCACAGACCTTATCATAAAGTGACTTTATTTCACATTTTTGCCTTTTTCTCAAAAAAAACTTATTTTTGATTTTTTTTATTATTTTTATGTGAGTAGAGCGCATAGCGGCATAAAAATGAAAGAATAAAAAATGATGATACCCACCCATCTGAATGAATAATATTTTTAAAAAAATATTTTTCGATGTTTCTTCACGAGTTGATTCCCAATCATCCTAGAATTTGTCACATATATTCCATGGAATATTAGTGATTTTTTTGAGATATCAGGCATTCAAATCGGTATCGAAATGGCATAATTCGAAATTTCAATTTTCTGAAATAAGTGTGTCCCATTTCGCAGAGAGTGTTCCAGAACACTGCAGATGTGGCATCCGAGCTATGCTCGTCGAGTACTACACGTGGGTACATTTAGAGCGATTTAGATTTTTCGCACTTTGCCAAGGGTCTTAACAAATATGTTCACTGATTCAAAAAGTCTCTCATAAACTGTTTCTCTCCTGGACTAGTCGGCTGATGACCACATGTTGCAGCTGCAGTTTTCCTGGTAGAGAATGGTAACTCCAAAAATGACAACAGTCTAAGTAGCAGCAGTTTGGCAGGTGTAATTGCGGGTGCGCACATTCTGCTGTAGATGAAGTGATTGCCGATGTGAGTATCTACTATATGTCGAATGATCTATCCTAATAAGATATTCTTTGGTTGGAGTCGGAAATTTCACAGGAATCGAGTATTGTTTGGCTAAGAGATTAATTGTAAATGAAACGATGGTCTACCATATCAACATCCTGTTTCATGAGTAACTGTAGGCAAAATTTAACACCCTCGGGAACAATTTGCAAAAAGTTTTTCCTACTCAGTACAGTTTTATTGCGTCACCACTACGCAATTACGGGGCAATTACGTCATGTCCAGATATCATGGTAATAATCTCCAATGAATTTGGACCAATATAAATTAGTTCAATAATGATGCTTTTCCTGGGCAAAAAGTTACAACAAATTCAAAAATTGCCCACTCACTTATGCGCGCGACTGTATACTTTCGATTATTGTAAGGGTGATGAAATTACAGATCAGAGAATTTTAAAAAATAATAATAATACAAGGAACTAGAGAATGTCGAGGGGTAGGGTACAATGGTTGGTGAAGATCGTTAGTTCGAATAATACGGATCCGATATATATAATAATACGGTTTGATTCTTAGATGACACGCGTGATAACTCACATCTTTAAGAGAGACTATCTGAGTAGATGAAGTTATGCTTGGCAAAGTAGGAAAAATGGAATTTGCCCTAAATATGTGTACGTGTAGTACTCAGTGAGCATAGCTCAGACGTGGGTTATTTAGTGTTCTAGATGGCGCGCTGAGAAGTGCGCGACACTTCAGTCCAAAAATGCAAATTTTCGAATTTTTTCATTTCGGAATGACTGATATCTCAAAACATGCGCACTATTATGGTGAATGTATGTGCCAAGTTTCACAAGAAACCGATTTAAACTCTTGGTGAAAAATCGAAAATTCGTCATATTTTGCAAAACGTCAAAATAAGGTAATAGTTCTTACAGATGGTAGGGTATTAACACTTTTTATTTATGAATCGTATAGCTCCAACTGAGCACTAGCTAATAGGAGAAAACAAGGGAAATTAAAAATAGACTTTGCGAGAATTTTGTGAATAAGCTCGATCAACTTGAATAAAGTCAGTTCATGATGAAGCCAGCGGCCTACCGTACCCCACAACAGAATCTGAGGGACACTGTTCTAGAGTTAGGCTACACACAGTAGTCGATGAGGGAAATCTCTCAGCATCAATACAATTTCGATATGCATCCGCGCGCGCCAGTGCGGAGATGTTGAATATATACCGTAATCTCTTGATAATCTATACCATCAGCGCACTGGCGCGCGCGGATGCATATCGAAATTGTATTGATGCTGAGAGATTTCCCTCATCGACTACTGTGTGTCGTTTAAGTAAAAACCGTCAATGGGGTCCTGTGTAGACAGAACGATTCCCATATGCCAATAGTACTCTTTTGCGTCCAAAATGAACAAAAACATTATAAAAACATGTTTCCACATGAGAACTACATAAGTTTCCTGTCCATTCGATCATAGACTCGATTTGAAGAAATTGAGGACTTTTGTCTGGAATTGCTCACGCGAGTCGGAATCAGGCTACCATTCAAGGTCAAACACATAAATTGACGTGTAGTTGATGTATTTGCAATTCCTGCAACGTATTGTAAAGAATGGGCCACTTAAAATGCAATTGCATCTCTCTGAGAGCCGAAAAATGCTGAAATACGACAATATATGCAGAAATTGTAAAATCGATACGTAAGTGGGATCAGGTTATAGAGAATTATGTGCTGAACATGTTATCTCTTGAAATTAAGATCCTATCTTTTCATTGAAGCGCGCTACAGAGCCTAGAACTTGCTAGAATACGAAGGTGGAGGCGCGCGAGAGAGCAGTAAAAGGAGGGGAGGGAGATGGAGGTCAGGCGGCGAGAGCGGCAAACCGTTAGAGCGCGCGCTCTCGGGGGATTCCAGGCTCTGTAGCGCACTTCTACGAATAGATAGACGCTTACTTTCAACAGATAAAATGTTCAGCACATCATTCTCTATAACCTGATCCCACATACGTATCGATTTTATAATTTCTGCATATATTGTCGTATTTCAGCATTTTTCGGCTCTCAGAGAGATGCAATTGCATTTTAAGTGTCCCATTCTTTACAGCACGTTGCAGGAATTGCAATTACATCAATTACACGTTAATTTATGTGTTTGACCTTGAATGGTAGCCTGATTCCGACTCGCGTGAGCAATTCCAGGCAAAAGTCCTCAATTTCTTCAAATCGAGTCTATGATCGAATGGACAGGAAACTTATGTAGTTCTCATGTGGAAACATGTTTTTATAATGTTTTTGTTCATTTTGGACGCAAAAGAGTACTATTGGCATATGGGAATCGTTCTGTCTACACAGGACCCCATTTACGGTTTTTACTTAAACGACACACAGTAGTCGATGAGGGAAATCTCTCAGCATCAATACAATTTCGATATGCATCCGCGCGCGCCAGTGCGCTGATGGTATAGATTATCGAGAGATTACGGTATATATTCAACATCTCCGCACTGGCGCGCGCGGATGCATATCGAAATTGTATGGATGCTGAGAGATTTCCCTCATCGACTACTGTGTGTAGCCTAACTCTAGAACTAACTCTTCATCATGAACTGACTTTATTCAAGTTGATCGAGCTTATTCACAAAATTCTCGCAAAGTCTATTTTTAATTTCCCTTGTTTTCTCCTATTAGCTAGTGCTCAGTTGGAGCTATACGATTCATAAATAAAAAGTGTTAATACCCTACCATCTGTAAGAACTATTACCTTATTTTGACCTTTTGCAAAACATGACGAATTTTCGATTTTTCACCAAGAGTTTAAATCGGTTTCTTGTGAATCTTGGCACATACATTCACCATAATAGTGCGCATGTTTTGAGATATCAGTCATTCCGAAATGAAAAAATTCGAAAATTTGCATTTTTGGACTGAAGTGTCGCGCACTTCTCAGTGCGCCATCTAGAACACTAAATAAGCCACGTCTGAGCTATGCTCACTGAGTACTACACGTACACATATTTAGGGCAAATTCCATTTTTCCTACTTTGCCAAGCATAACTTCATCTACTCAGATAGTCTCTCTTAAAGATGTGTCTGCTGCGTGAATCCGCGTGGTAACCGAATTCAAACAATCATCGATCTCAGCACCGTATATTTGAAGTTACCCAACAAAGACGAAATTGACCCATTATTTTTTGTCCTCTATCGAATAGCCGATGGGTGAATTAGTAAAGAAAGAATATATAAAATGATAAAAATCAATAATAGCCTCTAGTTAAAGCCGGAAACGATCAGCGTAATCCCGCGCTCTCTCACTTTTCCATACTCTCATGCGACGGGATCAGGGTGAGATCAGGGTTTCATCCTTGTTGGGTAACTTTAACTGGTGTAAACTGATGTATCAGATGGAATCAGACTTTTGTAAATTTTGTATTATTTACTATTTGTAAATTTTATTACTTGCTTACAACTTGTAAACAGGTTATGATGAGGATGCGGTACGAGATTGTGGATGGTATTGTCGTAATTATTGGAATCGTTTAACTCGATAGTATTACTCGGTGACATAAAGGCCAAAGTTGACCAGAGGCGGAAGCGCGAAAAAAAAACCAGGAACTCAGATAGCATGGATTTTTCAGTTCGAAGAATTTATGTATTATGTTGGATTAAAATAATGAGCAAGAACTGCAAACTCCGGTGGCATGCGATTTTAAATGTGAATGGATGTTTTTTGTTCCTCGTATTACTTAACGTCCGATTAACTCATTTTAAGATGTTTGATATTTCTTTTGATTAGGACAAGAATTGATCCATGGCATCACCAAGATTATTGATAAAATTACCCTTAATCCGAATTGTTGTAACTGCAGGAACTCACACGTCCATCTATTCTCGTTCAGGAGAACGAGCAGTAGAATCGTTCAGAAACAAAAAATGGAAGGTGAACGGATGACGAAGTGAAAAGCGTGTATTGTATTGATGAGGCAACAAGGGAATCACTTCGACAAAAAAAAACGGAATAGCTTTGACATATGGAAATTATGAAACGTTTAGAATTACTTTAGGATATATCCAATGCATATTGGGAGAAACAAGCAAGAGTAAATTTCATAAACGACGGGTGCAGAAATCTTCCGGGCACCCACGCGTAAAGTAAATCATTGTGAAAGAGGAGGCAGTGCATTGTCTCTCTATATCTATCGCTCCGTCCCAGGTTGTCGATGATTAAACCCTACTCTCTCCATTACGAGTACTCACTCGTCTGTTAGACAAGGCGAGAAAGCGCATGTCACATGACGTGAAGAGAGTTCCCAATGCATGATTCGTCTTTTCTCATTCGGGACCATGCAGATCTGGGAGAGGGAAGTGGTATGTTGGACGGGAAGTGCTCAGACATTGCGGAAAAAGTGGGGAAAAGCAGAAATGAGGACATATAGCGAATGATGTAAAAACATGTATAACGCGTGGGTTGACAATACATTTTGATAACCCGGGAGAGTCGCGCGACAGTCGAATCTCAAATATGGGATCTATCTTACGGAGATAATTGGTTATCGATTTAGGTGAGAAAAAATAACTACAAAAACATAATTGCGTCCTTCTTCTATATATTGTCTAACGAAATCTTAACGTGATTACATTTGCAATCATTCGTCGTTGGTCGGGTGCTAAATCAATTTAGCATGTGGATATTACGCACGCACCATAGAACTGATAAAAATGCAGTGATGGTAAAGTATGTGTGTACTTTACAATCATTGTTTGAGATTTATTAAATATTTTATTGTTGTCTCGCAGCAACAGAACAGCATTAGATTTTAATGCGAGAATATTGGAAAATGTGTCATTGGAAAACAACACGGATAATTCATTATCCTGTGCAAGCTAGCGAGAATTAATGCGATAAAAGGTGCAAGAAACCGCCGGGAGTATACGTGTATTGTAATCCAATGTAAATGTAGTAGTAGCGCATGATCTCGAAATTTCGATTACAATGGTTTCTCAGGATTGAGAAAGGAAAATACAAGACAAAGATGTTTATCATTTTTTGAGAACCAGTTCGATATAACTATTGCATTACCATAAATCTTAAATTTGAGAGGAGACTGGTGCAGGACCAGGTGCTCAGTTACCATGAGAGTGTGAACTAATGTGCAACTTCCAATGAACAGGAAAATGAATTCTGCACTACGGACCGCTCGAGAAATTCGAACAGCGCGCAAATTGAACAACATCGATGGGAGGGGAATGTGAACAGGGATTTGGGGTTCAGATTAGGGATGGCTTCGCAAGAAATGACTCTCTTCAAACTACACGCTCTCTCACCAAACAGACCGGCGAGAGAGTGTATAATATGAAGAGACCGTTTCTTGCCAAGCCATCCCTAGTTCAGATTTGAGCGAGAGAGGGGAGTTCAGATTAATGTAAAATATTTTACATTTTGTTCAGATTTCGATGTTAAAGTTAACGGACGAGGACGAAACCCTGATCTCACCCTGATCTTGTCGCTTGTACGGGAGAGTATGCTATTGAAAAAATGAGAGAGCGCTGGATTACGCTGAACATTTCCAGCTTTCCCTTGAGGCTATTATTGATTTTTAGCATTTTTGTATATTCATTCTCAACTAATTCAACCATCGGCTATTCGATGGAGGACAAAAAATAGGGGGTCAATTTTGTCCTCGTCCGGTACTTTAAGAAGAAAACATCACTATTTTCATAATAAATATTTTATTTTTTATTCAATTGATGTGAAAATATGAGTAATTATATCTTTTCCTTCTTTATCGAATAGAACGGGATTCGAGAGCAAAATTTGAAGATTTAAATATAGATAATTTTTGGTATACTCAGCAGAACAATCCTGAAGTGTGACCAAATATTTCCTGAAAGGAGATTATTTGAGCATACATTATTAAGAGACTCGCTACGTAAGACTCAATCATATTGGCTATCTCAAAACTGTATTTTCATATATTTTTTTATCTATGTTTTGCTATTATGTCATCAAATTGACCTTCACTATTCACCGATTTCAAAGGATTTGAATTCCAAAAACAACCGAGTTAATGAGCAACGATATCACTTTTTTTGCGTGCAGCTTTTCCTTTCCAAACCCATTTTCCCCATGCATAATTCTGGACTCTTCTCATGCTTGTCTATTCCAGGATCGAAGGTAGATGTTTTTTTCTTTAACCAATGTCGAAAATATTTTGGCAACTGACAATATATGCACGAAGCTTGGCGAGGCATGATGACTATATCACCGAGATCAAGTTGAGTGTTCATTGTCTAGGGAAAGCGCATCTTTTCTTTATTCAAACCTGACGCGTGGAATCATGTGGTAAATTTAGAGAGAAGTGGAAGCGCGAAATCACCGGGAGCTCAGATAGTTTGAATTCAAAGAATGTATTTTAATTCCTCAAGTTTGTGAGGAGAATCAGCAGCCAATTGGAATGAGACTGTAGAGAATAAGTGACAGATTATTGGGAAGACCTTAGATGGAAAGTTCGGACTGCTGTGCGAATACTCTCTTCAATTCACAAGCTCTCTCGCCATCTCTAACTGACGAGAAAGTCTGGAACTATCTCAGACCTTCTCATTCTTTAGTTCTCCCTAGCCGCCTAGAGAGAGAGTATGGACTAGTGATGCCAAATCGGCGCGCGCTGTCTACGTTTCACGCGCTCTGTCACAGGGCAGACAGAGCGAGAGAGCCTGTGAAACGGGGAAAGCGCGTGCCGATTTGGCATCACTAGTATGGACTTTGAAGCGAATCGTTCTTCAACGTCCATACTCTCTAATTGACCGTTCAGGAACTCGCTCGTTCTGGCGAATAACTCAGGTGCCGCTTCCTCTCCCTGATCGACATTAGCCCCAATTGAGTGGGGATTTCGGCTGCCGAGAGAGCGCCGCGCACATCCTGCTTCTCAGGAGGAGACGCCCAAGTTGGAGTCAGCCTTTTTTTTCCTTGGGCGCCTCCAACTACGCTAAAATCAATTACAAGTTGGATCTAGCCCGGAATACAACTTGAGCTGCCTTGGGAGAAGAAGTGGCAGGTGAGGGATACCGTAACCCGGAAGTACGTTTAGCTTTGTTTGCTTATTTATTAATTATTTATCACACCAGGCAGTAGTGCTCCGGTGAGGATGGGACCATATTCTTCATAGGCTGTGCTCCACCAATGGGGTCCCGTAAATTCAGCGCCCATTTGCTTTGCATTTGAGGGCCTCCTTATTCGAGGTGAAATTCTAATTTATGTTTGACAACGATGAGTGATTATCCGAGAGCAGCAAGCTGGGCTATGAGGGCAGGGTGGTACCTGAAACTACCAGGTGACCCACAGTTGGAGAGCGAAATAATGAAAAATTGAGAGAAGGAAATAGAGGCGACTGGATCATGAAAAGACATCACTTTACAAGTTATTTTAGATACAACTATTATTATTATTATTACAACGCATGATTTATGATCGCCTTTGTCTGATTGATTTATTCAGTTATCGATAGCACATTTCAGATCCAAGGCTGCTGCGCGCTCACATGCGAGGGAATTGGCAAGGCCCTAGATTGGATCGCCTCAAATGCTCCCTGATCTGCCACCTGATTATCAATTGCTTCCCCTCTCCCTTACAGTATACCTCGCTCGAGTACGGTACCTCTTTAAAGATTTATTGATTACATGATCCACTTGCTTCAAACTGTTGCATCATACGCTAGTAGTCTTTCACCCACTAATCTTACCGTATCCTTGTTACACTATCCCTGGGAACTAAAGAACTACCGTATACCGCCCGTAGAGGTACCGTATCCCAGATAGAAGAATGCTGATCGATTCGCCATTATGTGATTTGCTTCCTCCCTTGAAGGTTCGTTTGTGCAGTGTAAGTGAATAATCTAATCCTTGATGCATGATCTTGTTTTCACATGTGTCGAAGCCTTTTTTATGCAAATTTGACTTCACTAATGAGAGAGGAACTGATGTTTCTGATGTTATCTTTCTTATCTCGTTCCCCTCAAGGTTGGAGCCTTCTGGATACGTTCAAAAGGCGATTGATAGCGGTGAATAGTCATTTCTCCTCTCGAATTCCGCGTGATTCCCCCTCTTTCACAACGAAAATGATTCAAAGGCGCATGTTTTCCTCGGCATATAAAAAGTGTCTGCACTCGTCACTTGACATATCGATATTTCCCAATTTAGCGCTTACGGTAGCCTTTCGAAATACTATGGCTGATTTTTCATTTCATCAACGCGAGCAGGCCTTTCCTCAGTGATCAGGCGAGAGATAACGGAGAGCCGAGAGAGTGCAGAGAAAGAGAGCAGGAGAGAGAGCGAGAGGCGCGCGCGAGCTTTTTGACCTATTCCCATCTCCCTCGCTTGCCTCCCTCACTCAACCTCCACTCGATGGCGGCGCCAACCGATCCCGCGCGCGATTTGCATGAGGCCTCCCTAGAGGGAATCGCTCCATTTAATCTTATTTTTTGCCAGTCGCGAGCACGTAAACAACACGTGTCCTTTTTCCGTCCCTTTCCTCGAGTTTGATTCCTTGCTATTGATTTCTGCAGCCTTAATTGCCCAAATCCCCGCTGAATAGTTATATTTTTTCAAATTCTTGCCGTATTGTATGCCTATTTGAAGCCTTCTATTTTCGTGGAAGAGAGAGAGAGCCCATTACTAAGAAATGGAGAGCAAAGCAGAAGAGGTTGTTTACGCTTTGAGCGCGCGCTTTTTTCTCCCCCGTTTTCTCTGCCTCCGAAGTGGTCCCGTCGTTCTAGAACCCTCTCGTCTTCCTTCCTCTTTACTTCGCAATATTGATAGCTCCCGCCGTTTTCCTCTGCGTCTCTGTCCCTCGCATTCCGCAGTAGTTCGCTATCACACGTGACGGCAACATCGTGACTAGTGCCCACGTCCATTCATCTTCTACCCTCGCTGTCTGCCGCTCTTGCCCTTTTGCCCAGTCTCGCCGCCTGTTGTGACCTTCTCCCGCGTGCCTCTGGCCCGAATTTTCGAGTGTATTAGCGGGGAGGAGAAGCCTTAAGTATTAGATGGAAGCTCACGTGCGACTGGCGCCACGTATTACGTTTAACCGACTGGGAGCGATTGGGTGATTTAAAATTCGATTTGAAAGCAGTTTTCTCGCTTCCCTTCGAGTGTTTATGTTTGTAGTGTTGCTCGCTAGAAATAGATCGACCTTTTGCCCGGTCTCTCCGCCTGTTGTGACCTTCTCCCTCGTGCCTCTCGCACTTGCCGGAATTTTCGAGTGTATTAGTTGCGAGATAGATGGGTGTATTAGCGGCAAGATCATGTTCGACTGTTAGGCCCCACGCGTAACGTTAAACCAACAGACAGTGATTACGATTCATCAACTGCTGTTTGAAAGTAGCTTACGAGCCTCTTTTCTCGTGTTTATTTTGGTAGGTTGGAGCTCGCTAGAAATAGACGAACGTCACGAGCAATGTTAGGGCACGCTTCGATTCCCTATATCAGCTATGCGATGACTATATTTGCCCATATCCATCCCTTTTCTTCTCTTTCTATTTTCGCATTGGCGCTTCTCGTTTCGAAAGCGGTTTCCGGGTGTAGAAACATTCACACAAAGAGAGAAATTGCCGTTGTGTGCCCATCTGTTGTTTGCCTCCCTCATCTATTTCTCATTTCGTGCGCTGGAATCGACAGGAATCCTCTGTTCACATCCTTTGTTTTGGCCTCCTGTCACTTTCCCCCCGTTTTAAGGAGACCCTATTTGTTGCTGCTCTGGATATTAGTGACAGTTCTTGAAGGGGAAATTATCTCGGCTTCGGGAGAAACCGTTGTTTTTGGCCTGTTTGTTTCGTGCTTCCACGGGAGTTCACATAGTCGAAATCGCTACTTCACCGGTTCGAGGTAGGATGTCTATAGAAAAAATAAGATTTCGCAAGATTGTACGGGGTATCCAGCAGGATTCTCATCCCCCCCCGGTTCGCTACAAACATTTTCTCTGATTCATAATTTCTAAAAATACTATATTGTCGATTCATTGAGCTTTTGATGGCGATCAATTTAGTCATTCGCAATTTTTGTTGCGCGCCGGTCTTGATGCTTCAGACACGCTAGTAGCACTGACTGATTATCATGTGGTGGATTCGTTCTCATCAGTTATTAAAAACACATTCAGCTATAAGCGATCATTAGAGCAAAAGTGCGTACGCGTTCAGCTTATGTTGAATGCCCGATGGAATGTTTTGGCCATGTTTCGCCGGTTGTAGGAAGCCGTTTATGTTATTGATTCATGTTCGGTTTCCTTGAAGAGCGTGGTTATTCCTGCATCCGTCTCGAGTGCGCTATGATAGTGGTGACGTACAACAGTTCTTTTCACTATGAGAGAACAATATACTTTCTCGAAGTCATTTCATTGACGGTACTCGGTTCTAGTCGCTTCGGCAAAAAAAAATATCGTTTCGTAATTTAGCTTGGCATGTTCACTCTGCACTTTCTTCGCTTCGCGACCGTTTGTTTCGGTTGCAGAGCTAGGCCAAAGCTCTGCTGCTCATCTCGCTGTCGATGTAGTCAACGTTCCCGGTTAAACCCTCATCAATATTTTCGGCTGCTGCATTCTTGCACTGGTTGTTGTGCGCCCGTGCGCTTGGTGCTTCTACGTCGATATTAGGGCAGGCTTTGATATATGGTTGCTTTTTTGTTGAAAATAATTCAAATTTGCTGTTTTTTTTTGCAATTGGTGCGAGACGAGCCCGCTCGTTTTTTGTTCCTGCTGGGCTATTAAGTAGAGCGGGTAAAACCACAATTGATCACGTTCATGGTGGCATTGGTAAAAACTCACCAACTAATAGTCATGTATGTTTTATTTGGTGATTTGCAAACATTTTAGAAAATTCAACGGCAGGGTCACGAGATTTAGCTTGTGGGGTTACTCATTTTTGAAAGCGCATCCTTTCTCAGCACATCACTGGTGATTACCATGCCGACGCACTCGTTCCATCGGTGTTTCAGCTTGGCTACTAGCATAGATCCATCATTAATTGGTTGATTTTTCCTCTAGTTCTACGAGAAAAACAATCCGCTATTCCTGGAACAATATCATGGCTTCGTTTGTAGTTGTTCACTCGTTCCTCTCGTGTCACAGGGCTTCTATTAGATTTGGTCGACATCTTAGGACTTGATAGAGGTAGTAGTCTCCGGCTTGTTATTAACAAATATTTCGCGCGTCCGCTGTTCCATCCGTGTTCAGCTTGGCTAGTAGTATGAATATATCGCGACTTGGTTGATTCTCCTCTCCTTCGACGACGATAATACAATCAACCATTCCTATAACATCCTCGACATTTAGGCTCGTATTCGCGCTCCCGTTCCTTTCGTGCATTAATATTGCTACTAGGTTAGAGTGATCAGAGAGAATTTGATTCTGCTGGCTCTAATGAAATTTTTACTAAATATTTAGCTCCGCTCAGTCGTTGTTCCATCCGTGTTTCGGCTTGACAACTAGTATAGAACATACTTTTCCTCAATTGATTATTTTTTAACAACAACACCAGCCATTCCTGGAATGGCCTCGTGATTCTCGTTCGCACTCGTGCACCCGTTCCTTTCGTACCGCAGCACTACTACTAGGATGGTGCGATCACGGAGGGTTTGATGTGAATAGTTCTCTATTGTCAACATTAAATATTTCGTTATCGCTCATCCGTGTTTCAGCTTGACTACATAGAGCTTACTTTCCCTTTACTGCTTTTTTATCCTTTTGAATTTGATTCTCCCATCTCTGCCTTTTTAATACTAAATAACTTATTGTTGTTTTCTTGGTACCAACGGGTTGTGCTTTCGTCGCTTCGTAAACGTTGTGCAATCGTCTAATCGTGCTAGTTTTTAAGAGGGGGCGGAGGAGTGAGAGAGCGTACAAATAGTGCGCGTGCGCCATTCGATTCCGCTCGCATTTCGAAGTTTGTCGCTCGATTGGTCCTTGTTTCTCGACGATTCTCCCCCCCCCCCCGCTCCCTTTCACTTCCCCTCGATGCTCTTCTCATTTCTCTTTCCCCATGCTCTTTCGCCCAACGGACCGGGCGATAGAGTGTGCATAGTCGAGAGAATCGAAGCGATCATACAAGGTGAGATAGTGTGAAATTTGGAGAGACTCAGAGCGATCATTGCTCGTCTCCTTTTGCACATAGATTTGTTGACGGCGCGTTGCCTGTGCGTTCGAACGGCGCCGATATTTCCCCCTCTCCCCTCTTTTTATGTCGTTCCTTTCTGATCCCTAAAATTAGCGAGTGATGCGAGATGTTCATCTTGAGATGCGACAGGTGCGTGCCCCCGTGTGACCTGTGTTGTTAGCTAGTAGTGCTTCCTGGTCTAGGAAACTCCTGCTCACGAGTATGACCCTCTGCACGCGCTACTGTACTCGTTCTGATTCTTATTATGATGTGTAAAGCGCCTGATCACTATTCACGGTACCCTTTTTTTTCTTTTTGCTTCTATTTCGGGAAATAGCAAATGGAAAGTGTGGCATTGTACCCTATTCACCATTTTTCTGCATCTATTTCTAGAAGGAGGTTATGTAAGAGAAGGGTGAGACCATTTGAGAGAGTGAAGGATGGATATTGCAGATTTGAAAAAAAAGCGGGGGAACTAGGGGTCGAGGCCGTTGCTCATCACGTGTTTACCATAGAGAACTGTAGAGCATATGGCTGAGAAGGGGAAGGGAGCGGGCGAGAGATAGGGGAGACCAGAGAGACGCCGAATAAGCTAGGCGGTTCCAGAGCCACGAGAGAGTGTGCGACTCGAGGAGAGTCGGCGAGAGATGCAGGGTAGGGAGGAGACCGCAGAGATGGAGAGGACGGCGAGAGAGCGGGGGAAACGGGGAGAGCGCTCCTTGTGATGTGCACTAGGTGTTTACGTCCCGAGGTCTCTGACGGAGGCGGAGCCGCGGATGGAAGAGGGATATTTAAGCGAGCGGCGATAGGCTTGAAAACAAGCGCCAGTAGAGTAACCTGTAGCCGGAAACTGCCCAGCACCCCTGCAACCACCATGGTGAGTGGCTTTGTTGAGAGCCCCTGCTTATTCAAATGCAGAGCAGAAGCGAGAGAGCATGGGAAATTGAGAGAGCTTGCTTTGAGAATATTGCTGGCCGTCTATAGGCGAAAATACAGCAGAGATGGCAATGCAGTGCCTCCTCTGCGTCTCTGCCAAACTCTCCTAGTTTGCCGTGCACTCTAGTGTCTACTCTGCGATTCTCATCCCCCTCCCCCCAACTCCTCCTCTCCCCCGTGTTATCTATCTCCTGTCGCATGTGACAATCAAATAAGGGGGAGGAAGGGCTATTTAAGCGCCGCCGTGCCATGCCAGTGAGCAGAGTATTCACCACCACCATCTCGCGAATTTTCGATTGATTTGTGTAGAGACTTTACGATTTGCTCGGTTTTCTGGCGCGAGATTTGAATTTGAATCTGTTGCAGTTAGTCTACTCCCCGCTCCACAAGATGTCCAGTGCCGAGGATATGGCCGCGCAGTTCGAGCAGGATGGCGGACCCGTGAGTTGCCGCTGATCTTTGATCTTTTGTTGGGAAAATATAAAATGTTGTGATCGATGTTGGCCCGGTGAACTCTTGTCAATGGGGTTCTTATGGTTTGTTGCTAGTTGCTGAAGCCAATCGTTGAGTTGAGTGAAGTTGAAATAAATCCTCAAGAGAATCCACTCGAGAGACCCGGTGAACTCTGGTCTGAGGGGGTGCTTATGGCTCCTTGATGGTTTCCAATGTCGATCGTTGGAAGGGTATTGTTGGTCAAAACAATTCACTTGGTGAACTCTGGCTGGCTAGTGTGCTTATCGCTTTTTGAAAATTTCTGAACTCGATATTTGGAGAAATTTATTGTAAAAAGTATTACAAACGATTCGATGATGATGTTTGGTAGACTAGACATTTAAAAACAAGAGGGGTTGCATATTGAATCCGATCGTTGGTTCATGCATCGAAAGTTAATTTGGCCCGGTGAACTCTGGCCAGCGATGATGCTTATGGTTCCTTGACAGGTGGTCAATTCAATAGTTCAAAAATGCTTCTTTTCTTTATACTTGTCAATCCACCATCAAAATGTTGTAAAAGTAAAATGGTTTTTTTTTCATATAAACGCCATTTGAATTTTCGCATTTTCCTTGTTCAATCTACCCCGTGATCTCGGGTTTCTCGTGGTGCTCATGAAGCTTAAGGGGCTGATGTATCCGTTAGGTCTTTCACGGAGGGTACAAATACATAACTTGATTTACCAGATGTATCAACTAGACGTTGTCTTTGTTCTCTGATCGCAAACGTCATCATTGCAGGACCACTTTGGCGGCGCGAAGCGCAACAAGAACGAGCGCGTCGAGAACAAGCGTGACCATCCCGAGGGTGACACCAGAAAGGCGAGTGCGGTTTGATCTTTGATCACTGTCCTCTGTAGTTTGATCTCTATTCTCCGTACATTGGTCTTTGTAGTTTGGTCTGTATTCTGGTTTTATCAAGAGCTCCTCCCTTCTAGATCATCAACAACGCCCACAACGGCGAGCAGAAGCGCAAGGAGGAGCGCAAGGACTGATGAGGCGGCCTGCCCGACTGGCACCGCCCACTTGCCTCGACGCCCCGCCCACTTCCGGCTTCACCCCTTTCTCGATCGTCTCCTTGGCTAGTATGTAGCAACCATTTCTCTAGATCAGCCAACTCTGTTCAATCACCCCTCCCCCCTGTAATTTCCTACGTACCCTTTCCTCTTTTTTCCCAGCTGTCGGTTATTTCACCCATTCTCCACACTATGTGCGAAATACGGTTCAATTCGTCGTTAGCTTTGACCCAACAAGCCCCGCCCCTAAATCGATCATCTAATTTTTTATGCTTATTTGTAAGATAAAAGGTTGTTTTCGCAAATTTGAATAATCGATGCATAGAAGGGGGTACGAGCATTGCCATGATCTTCGATCTTTGGTTGGGGAGACAGTGCGAGATTTTGAGGGACAAAACATGATCCGGTGTCAGTTCGGGAGCTTATGGATCCTTGATAGTTGCTGAAGTCGATCGCTGAGGGTTCTATTGTGGATAACAACAATCTAATTCGATACTACACATTATTTAGGCTGGTCTTTATAACATCAAATCCTTTTGTTAGATCTTTCCTTCTTGGTTCATGTATTGAAAGTTATTCGGCCAGGTGATCTCGGGTTTGTTAGTGTGCCCATCACCCAGCAATAGTTTCTGATCTCGATCGTCTCACCCTTGCTTCCTCAAAAATATTAAAATATTAAAAATACAAATAGTGCTCATCGGTAAACAGCCCGTTTAAGAAATGTCGATTCCTTAGGTGGATATGAGATCCTTGGGATTTTGGTCAGTATGGGTGCTTATGGTTCCTTGATATTATAGTATCTGAAGTCGATCGCTGAGGTTTCTAGTAGTAGTAGTGGACAGTTGCGCAGTTCATTGATTTCCGGGAATTGACGCTTAGAAACACTCAAATTAGTCTGTATTTCAGCAAAAGGGCGTATAGTGACAACTTAGTTCTTGGAACCCAGATCCAAGAATTTTCGAATTTCTCAACCAAATTGACCTGGTGATCTTCAGTTACCATCTGTGCCCTTTACCCCGAACATGCCTTTGAATTAGTTCAATCTTCGCTCACCGCTTCAAAAAATAGATAATAGGATCTACAATAGTAATACCAAATAATCATGCAATTCTGTTGTTGATCCTTGATCCTCTAAAGTCATCATTGCATGACATATTTGGCGGCGCGAAGCGCAACAAGAACTAGCGCGTCGAGAAAAAGCGTGACCATCCAGAGGGTGACAACAGAAAGGTCAGTGCGATATTTGATTTTTGATCCCTAGTCTTTGTAGTTTGGTCCCTGATTTCCGTACGTTGATCTATGTAGTTTGTAGTCTACACTGTATTATGGTTTGATCAATTCCTCTTCTCTTCCAGATAATCAAAAACGCCCACAACGGCGAGCAGAAGCGCAAGGGGGAGCGCAAGGACTGATGAGGCGGCCTGCCCGACTCGCTCCGCCCACTTGCCCCGACGCCCCGCCCACTTCCGGCTCCGCCCTTTCTCGATCGCCTCCTTGGCTAGTATGTAGCAACCATTTCTCTAGATCAGCCAACTCTGTTCAATCACCCCTTCCCCCTGTAATTTCCTCTGTACCCTTTCCTCTTTTTTCCAGCTGTCGGTTATTTCACCCATTCTCCACACTATGTGCGAAATACGGTTCAATTCGTCGTTAGCTTTGACCCAACAAGCCCCGCCCCCTAAATCGATCGTCTAATTTTTGCCGCTTATTTGTAAGATAAAAGGTTGTTTTCGCAAATTTGAATAATCGATTCATCGGTGGGGTTCGAGCACTTTCATTGGGTGAGTCTGAGATTAACTTATTTTCGATGAATGGAACTTATGAATTTGGGATGGAATTGGGATTTAGACTGGTGAATGTACAGTTATGTAGTTGAAAACAGCGAAATTTGAATTTGAATTTTTGACGTTAGTCTACTCCCTACTCCACAAGATATCCAGTGCCGAGGATATGCCCGCGTAGTTCGAGCAGGACGGCGGACACGTGAGTGATCGTTGATCTTTGATTGGGGAAGAAAAACGATTTTGAGATTCAAAATGACCCGGTGATCTCTGGTTAGTGAGAGTAGTTATGCCACCTTGACGGTTTCTGAATTCAATAGGAGAGAATGTGTCATAGAAATAGAAACTCAAAGCAATGTAATTGAGTGCTCCGGTAAACTCTCGCTAGTAAGTGCTTAATACTCCTTGATAGTTTCCGAAGCCGATCTTTTCGTTTGATCGCTTTGATAAATACAATCTAAAAACAGTTCAGCAACATCAAGGTATTGTTTTGATTTGGTAGTATCTGATCCTTGATTCACAATCAAAAGCTGATTCGTACGGGTGAACGTAGTTCAATGGGGTTGGTTATGATTGCTTGACAGTTGCTAAAGTCCATTATTGATCGTTTCCGTATGGATAACAACAAACCAATTCGTTACTACCTATTGGATATACCGGTATTTCAAACAACACCTCGGTTTGATGGTTGTATCTTGATTGCCGGTTATCGAAAGTTAAATCGACCTGGTTATCTCCGGGTTGTTACTGTACTCAGCATCTCCCAGTGAACGTTTTTAATTGTAAGCTCGATCACGCGACCATAGCTTACGCAAAAATATTCAAATCGTCAATTTGGCTAGATTTTCCCTTGATAGACAATCCGTTTACATAAAATTTCAGTTTGTTGGGTGGATTATTGATCCCTGGGTCATGAATTGAAATCATAAGGAATCACACGGCCCTCTACTCGTTCCCTTCCAGGGCACTTTTCCGGAAACTAAATACGGCTCTCGATTCCGTGTGAGACTCAGATCACTGAGGGTAGAATGTAGTTTGTAGTCGTTTTCAAGCGTCGCGACGCGTGACCGCCTCGCTTCTCTCACGAAATTCGAGAGCAAATTTAGCCGCTTTCGTTTAATAATTTCGCTATTTTAATTAAATTTTAATATTAATATTTATCTCCGGGAGAAAAACTCACCGGAAGTCCCGGAAGAATAGGTTTGGCACCACCCTAGATGAAGATGTAATGATATACTTAGCACTGAATTATTTATTTTTAAAAGGAATAAAAAATAGATCAATAAGTGAAAATTATCGATGTAAAAATCATAGAAACGAAATATTTCGAAGTGCTCCGCCCATTTTTTAAATCCCCGCGAAAACAGCGCTCGCATTTTTGGGAAAAGTCGCACAAGTGCACGCCCGAAGAAAAGCGAGGTGAGAATTTCTCCACTGTGAATGGCCGTGGAATCATAAGGAACCGCAGTGACAAATTCGACCCGGTGAATTTTTGTCACTGCGGTTCGTTATGATTCATTTAATGCTGCACAGTTCAATCTTTTCCGGACAGTGATGCTTAGAAACACTCAAATTTGTCGATAATTCAGCAATACAATACAATACAATATTTATCTGTTATCGCTTTCTGGGCGCAGATCAAGATGTGGGGTCAGAAAAAGGTCGTTCTTCTCATTTCAAGATGGTCATTTGCGGTGTGCTTGCGAGAGGATGTTGGATTGCATTGCATAGATCGAATCTCACTATAGATCGTAAACGAAACCTTGCGTGTTCTAGAATCTCCTCTGCTCGAATCCTCAAGACTCGATTATCAATCTTTCAACCAGATGATCGAGTCTAGATTCTGAAGAACCAAACATCTTAGTGGATCATACCCATCACACGGTGACCACTCCGGCTTGGATGGGGATTCTTTGCTTGATGAGTCGAAGGCGGAAGCGAGGGGTATTAGGGGAAACCAATCCAAATCAGAGAGAAAAGGGAGAGGGACCGCTCGCGACGACTAACAAGGAATGTAATGAGTATAATTAATCAGAAAGGCTGTAAAGTAGGAACATTATTTTTGGATCCCAGATCCATAAATTTTTGAATTTGACGAAGCAAATTGACCCGGTGATCTTCAGTTGTCATATGTGTTGATTAACCCGAACAAGGCTGTTTAATTCGTTCGAGAGTCCATAATTGCTTCAATAAAGTAAATTAATTATAGGATCTGCAATCTTACTTACTTAGATGCTTATAGATTCATTTTCAGCGACCGAGGCCGCGTGGATCACAATTCCGCCACTCTTCTCTCTCGCGTGCGCGCGAAGAGAAGACCAATGTCGAATGGGGGCTGAGGGACTAGTAGATCGTCCGGTAGCGTAGGGCATCCTCGCGTACTCCTCGATCGAATCTCAGGGGGGGGGGGAGTGGACGGCCCATGAGTCGAGATGATATTTGATTTTTCTTGGGGAAGAAAAAGCGAGATTTTGTGATGCAAGATGACCCGGTGAACTCTGGTTAGTACGCGTTCTTATGGTTCCTTTATAGTTGCTGAAGCCAATGGTGAGGAATTTCCCTATGGTTAATAAAAAAAACAATTTAACAATATGCAGATTGGTCTTTCAAACCACGGCTCGCTTTGTACGTTGACAGTTGGTTCATGCAACGGAAGTTGACTCGACCAGGTGAACTCGTGTTGGTTAGTGTGCTCATCACGCAATGAAGGTTCCTACACTCAATCAGTCGGCGGCAATTTTGAATATTTTTATACAAAAATATTCAAAATTTTCATGTTGCTCCTCGGTAGACTGATCGCATAGCTAACCCGGCGGTTTGCTGTGCTGATTTTTGATCGTTGTTTAATCTGTCGACAGCTAATTAGAACAGATGAATTATGGCCAGTGGATACGCGTATGGTTCTTGACCGTAGACGAAATCAATATTACGTGCTCGCCGCAGTCTAGAAAATATTTTAAAAGAATCACGCACAGATTTTTTTTAATATTTATCGATCAATCAACAAAATGGTGCCAAATATTAACGTTGTCCTTTGATCTATGGCTCAGAAAATTTCGATATTTTTTTACCAAATCGACCAGGTGATCGCTAGTTAGTATTCGTACTGATTAAGCATAGGGTCCTCTGATTCCGTTTTTTACACGTCGGGTAGACACACAAAAAATAAACGATGTGCAACCTAAAAAATTGGTGTACTGTGTTTGGGCTATTTTCTCTGACCTCTGACGTCATCATTGCAGGACCACTTTGGCGGCGCGAAGAGCAACAAGCACCGAGGGTGTCCACTCCCCGCTCAACAAGATGTTCAGTGCCGACGATGTGGCCGCGCAGTTCGAGCAGGATGGCGGACCCGTGAGTGATCTTTGAACATTGGTCGGGAAAGAAAATTTGGATTTTTAAAATGGACTCTGCGGACTCTGGTCAGTGCGGGTGATTATGAATCCTTGATATTTACTGAAGTAGATGGTTGGAGAGTCGCCTATGCATTACAACATAAATAATTAAATAATACATATTGAGTAACTGGAATTTCAAACGACAAATCGGTTTGAGGATTAGAACTATCAAATGCATCGAAAATGGGATCGGCAAGGTGAGTTGGGTTTGATTAGTGTACTCATCAACAAACGAACGTTTCTAAACTCGATCGCAAAGCAACATCTCAAGCAAAAAGATTCCAAAATTTTAATGTTGCTTTTCGGAAGCTTTTCCTTGGTTCATGCATCGAAAGTTGACTCGGCCAGGTGATCTTGGGTTTGATAATGTGCTCTTCACCCAGCGAACGCTTCTAGGGTCGATCACTCGATTAGAGTATCCTCAAAAATATTCAAAACTGTCTTCGGTTGACTGGCCGTTTGATACGAATAGGTTTGTTACGTGGATTTTTGATCCATGGTTCATGAATCGAAAGGTTATTCGACCAGGTGAACTCTGGCCAGTGATTGCGCTTATGGTTCTTGACAGTTGGCGAATAGGGTTGGCAATACGAGGGGAGCTTACGAGCTCGTGATTCCCCCTCCTGTTATTTCGCAATCCGAGGAGAGGGACGTGTAAAGAGCTCGTATTGCCAAACCGAAGTGGTGAACTCAATAATACGTGCCCGACGCTGTCTAGAAATTATTTTAAAAGAATCAAGCACAGATTTTTAAAAATATTTATCGATTAATCAACAAATGTGTGCAAAGTGGGAACGTTGTACTTTGATCTTTATTTTGCAATCAAATCGACCCGGTGATCTCTCGTTAGTATTCGTACTGATTAAGCATAGAGTCTGCTGGATCCGTTGGTTTGTACGTCGGGTAGACATTATTCAAAAATATACAAAGTTCAACCTTAAAAATTGGTGTACTGTATTGGGGTTTTGATTATTGACCTATGCCTTCATCATTCGACCGCTTTGGAGGCGCGAAGCGCAACAAGAACGAGCGCGTCGAGAATCCCGAGGGTGACGCCAGAAAGGTGAGTGTGGCTTGATCTTCGACCCCCCCTTGTAGTTTGATCTCTGGATTCTACATTGATCTTTGTAGTTTTTAATTTACACTATTCTGGTATGATCAAGAGATTTCCATTCCAGATTATCAACAACGCCCACAACGGCGAGCAGAAGCGCAAGGAGGAGCGCAAGGACTGATGAGGCAGCCTGCCAGACTGGCTCCGCCCACTTGCCTCGACGCCCCGCCCACTTCCGGCTCCGCCCCTTTCTCGATCGCCTCTTTGGCTAGTATGTAGCAACCATTTCTCTAGATCAGCCAACTCTGTTCTATCACCCCTTCCCCCTGTAATTTCTTCCGTACCCTTTTCCTCTTTTTCCCAGCTGTCGGTTATTTCACCCATTCTCCACACTATGTGCGAAATACGGTTCAATTCGTCGTTAGCTTTGACCCAACAAACCCCGCCCCCCTAAATCGATCATCTAATTTTTGCCGCTTATTTGTAAGATAAAAGGTTGTTTTCGCATGTTGTGGGTTCAATGGGTGCTCCGGGGAATGTTCAGTCACTCATGCTGATAGCGTGGATGTTGTAGAGGATACTTTCCCGATTATAAAACAATTTGTACGAAGTGCCACTGAAGATTCTTAGG
Organism: Pristionchus mayeri; assembly: GCA_036245805.1. Classification (NCBI taxonomy): domain Eukaryota; kingdom Metazoa; phylum Nematoda; class Chromadorea; order Rhabditida; family Neodiplogasteridae; genus Pristionchus; species Pristionchus mayeri. The sequence goes on from BTRK01000003.1 coordinate 36,676,270, forward strand.
TAATTTACATGCGCTCAAAGATCATCGGAAGCGCAGGGTTTTGCCAATTTCGTTTATGCTCCACTCGCTCTAAATATGAGTCGTATCTCTCTCAGTTCTCGTGGTGGAGCGCCCTGGCGTTCGTTCCTACCACTCCTTTAAGGATAATTGTTGGACGTTACCGTTGGAAGTCTGCTTAAACCGTTCCAAAGGCTCGTCAGGCCGCATATGAGCAATGCGATTTACATGTACTGTACCTTTCATCAAACTTGTTTTGATCTGTTATTGCCACGTCATTCTAACTTTGCACTTTCACCCCGATCAAAGCCCGTTCTCCCCCCCCCCTCCCTCTCCTTTTCCATTCATTCTCTACTCTTCTCCTCGTGGCGAGTAGTCGCCTCTCGTCTCTCCACTCACCATGGGAGATCCAGGTCCCGTACCCCTTTTATCTACCGTACCCTTCTCATCTACCGTAATCATGTTACGGTATTCAAGACCGCTTATAGTACAATCTAGATTACAGTAACCTACCGCATTCCAGGAGTTACAGTACTCCAATTCCTCCTCTTCTTACCATCTCTCGCCGCTCTCGTCACTTCACTACTCTTTATCCGCAAGAAAAAGAGTGAGTGCTCTGATTTCAAATTTCTCTCAGCTTTTCTTCCGATTTCTGTAATAGCTCAAAATTGCATTAATTCTCGTTGCCAACCCATATGATCGACTGAAAATGTAGAGAATGAGTGGCTCTGAGTGATTACGTGCCAATTGTTGTTTGTCAGCAATTAGATACGAATATTGCTGTTTTCATAGAAATGAAATAACGAATACTTGTTCAGATACGCAACTGAAGAGTGATTTCGAGAAGGAAGAAAGGACTAAGAAAGAGGAGAAGAAAGATGTGAAAAAAGGAGGAGAAAAAGGAAGATAAGAAGATTCCGAAATCGGAAAAGAAGATGGATGAAAAGAAAGAAGAACCAAAAATCGAGGAAAAACTAAGGAAAAACTAACTCAAAGGAAAAACTAACTCAAAGTTGCTGTAACTCAATCTGAAAAGTCTAACAAGAAGAAATGAGAGCACAACATTACTACAACCAAAGAATGCTCGAAACAGATTTGATAAACTTTGTAATCTTGCAAAACGTTTTTGTAGAATACAGTATGGACTTTAGGAATTTGCGCACTCTTTTTTTTCTACTAAAATTTAGAACCACGTGGCCTATCGAGCTGGTCGGAGCTTAATACATTGCGTAAAACTGTATAAATGTTCGAACCATAATACAACACAGACTTCAAACTACAAAGAGCTTAATAAATTGCGTAACGCACTGTCTCGTCAGTTGAATTTATCGAAATTGATAGGAAGGATCGAGAGAATGGCGAAGCAATCAAAGTTGCAACAATAACTCGCATACGATAGTCACGCAGAGGGAATGAGTGGAAGGATGTGGGTCGGGTTGACTATGGCACTAGGTCTGATGAGAACTATGATGTCATGCCGCCTTTGATCTATCACTGTCTATCAATCTATCAAGCAATCTATCAAAGGCAGCTTGACGTGATTGTTCTCATCCGTCATAGTGCCGTTGACTATTCGGAGCAGAATTGCGATATCGCAGTTCGGCTCTTCTGCACAATCCCACAATGAAAAATGAATGGCTTAGCATTTGCATTCCCTACTATTGACACTGGCCTAGCAGTGTTCTCCCGCGAGCCCAGTCTCGAAGACGGGATGTACCTTTACCTTTACCTTTACCTTTCCTTATTATGGCAGTCAAATGTATCTTACAGTGGTTTTGATCTGTTGCTGCGACACAGACAAGAACCTTAAAATAGAAAGCAAAATCCCTAGGAAAACTCAAGATGGAGGTTGTCCGGGAGTGCGTGAACTATGATCAGATTGCAAACAGATTTGATCTTTGATCTTTGTTTATCACGAAAGTACGAGTGGATTAGGCAAGTGTTGCATAGTAGCCACAACTAGGAGAGTGGGCGGGGCCGAGTGGGCGGTGCCTATTTCTTCTTCTTCTTCGAGCCTGCAATTAGATGATCCAATAGTTCGTAACCCTCACCACCGTACCGCTGGACTTGATGGGCGGTGTAAGCTGCGACCTGTTCTTTGATCTCTTCGACTGAAAGTACGAGGGTACGGTATGGTACAGTATCCTTGACTACCGTACCTTCTTGCTGGTTCGCTTAGTCTTCGGCTCGGGAGGGTCGACGATGCACTGTGTGTCTGCAAGAGGCAGTCAATTTCTTTTAACAGCATTGTTTAATGAAATTTAAAGACCACATTTTTATTATTTGCGGATTCAATTAGCGACTTCTCACCCGGGCTCTTCGCGTCCTCAATCATGCGTCTGCGCACGCTGTCGGGCTGCAAATGAAAGGGTTACTGTAGCCGCTCCTCAGGAGTGGTACTACCGTAACCTCCGATCATCTCATGCTCCACGACTACTGTCATTAGACAGAGGATGAACATCAGAAGTAGCAGGTTGAGATGATCGGGGATAACGGTAGTTAGACTACAGTATCTCACCTCCTGAAATTCAGGGGAGGGAGCCGTGGTCTCCTGGAGGTCCGGATTGGCTGCGGGTTCTGCGCCGCCATTCTTGCTCTGCAGTTTTGAGGGTTACGGTAGGATACTGTATGTGAAGAGTACGGTAAGATACCGTAGAAGGGGGATACGGTCGCCTCACCAAGTAGACTCCGACGCAGACGCCTAAGGCGAATGCGACCAGGTTTCGTCCTTGTTGGGTAACTTTAAGCAAGGAAAACCGTTTCCCGCACGATCACCATCACACGGCCCCCGGAAGATCGACATATACCTTATGAAACTGTGTCGCGCTGTAAAATTATGCTTAACTAAACATATAAATGACTGTATCAGTTTAGCAATAATGAACGAAAAGTTTGACCAAACCCTGCCTTTCATTAGCGGATATTTTAAAAGTTAACCGAATAAATTAATAAATCTTCAATTTAATTAAAGGGGGTGCTCCGGGGTATGCATGTTAGGGAGTCCCACCACGAAAATTCTGCGCTCTCAATGGGAAACTGTAGCGAAATTACCCCGAGAAAGAGACGAGAAATAAGAAGAGCGAGTGAAACATAAATGAATAAGCCACTACCCTGCGCTGTCATTGAACTTTGCGAGTATGTAAATAGCCTCAGAGTCATCTGTGGAACTTCGTACAAAGTGATTTCGGATAGGGTGAGTGGCCTCATCGATATCCACACTATCATTATGGGTGGCTGAACATTCCCCGGGGCATTCCTTTAAGTTTAAAAATTACGAAAAACTGCCATCGCGAACAGAAATTAATTTTTGAACTAAAAAACTACGGTAACGTGATGACTCAGGCAAATTTGACGTGACATATTTGACGAATCAGGCGATTCTGACTGTATAATATTTGAACAAGCGCGCGATTTGCCTGATTCCCCCTGATGGGGTGACACAATTTCATACGGTCTATGTCGATCTTCCGGGGGCCGTGCCATCATCATTAGCGCGTCTCTCCTCAAATCATGTTGTATCTCGCTTTCTCTGACTTGTGGAAGAGTGAGCACAATACGAAGAGTCACCAACCAACCAATAACGTGACGCATGCTTGAGCTACAGTAGTGGCCAAAATTATATCACCTTCATATGTATCAACCATAACTTGCCTCAATCTAATTCGTGCTTTATGAAATGTTGGTTGCACCTGTATTGTATGATTACCAATCCAACGATCTACTCATTGATTGTACTATCGCAATGTACGGTAGGTCACTGAGAAATCGATATTTCGCCCAAAACCGAGTTTTTCGAGAAAATTCATGCCAAAAATCTAGCAATAATGTTATCCAAATGTGAATAAGCAGGTGAGAAAGAGCAACTTTCGGACATTCGTATGCACCTTTTGGTTGAAGTGTGAATCGATTTTCGTGCTGTGGTAGATCAATTCAATCTACAGTACTTTTTTTTAGTACATTTATGGTTGTAACTTAAATTCTAAAGAAGCAATCGAGCTCAAATTTGTAGGATAGCGTACGCTGTGCCGATACTTATGTGAAAGTTTGGAGTTGACTGGCCTCGATATCTCCGAAATCCTCATTTTCGGTACGCCTTCCAGTGGCGAGCTGTAAGCCCTGAAATGAATTTTTGCGACACTCAGAAAGTGAGTTGGAGATTCTCCAATGAAGACCGAACAGACCTGTGAAATTTGGTAACTATTAGTTACATTTCCTTATAGATATGATACTTTGAATCTTGTAAAATATATCAAAAACTGGCCATTTTCGTCAATTTTCGACCAAAATGACCGATTTTTGACAAAATCTGCTACATTGGAAGTATCATATCTACAAGGAAATATGGCCAATAAATACCAAAATTCACAAATCTGTTCGGCCTTCATTGCAGCATCTCCAACTCACTTTCTGAGTGTCGCAAAAATTTATTTCAAGACTTACAGCTCGATAATAGAAGGCATACCGGAAATGAGGATTTCGGAGATATCGAGGCCAGCCAACTCCAAAATTGCGTACGCTATCCTACAAATTTGAGCTCGATTGCTTCTTTAGAATTTAAGTTACAACCATAAATGTACTAAAAAAAGTACTGTAGATTGAATTGATCTACCACAGCACGAAAATCGATTCACACTTCAACCAAAAGGTGCATACGAATGTCCGAAAGTTGCTCTTTCTCACCTGCTTATTCACATTTGGATAACATTATTGCTAGATTTTTGGCATGAATTTTCTCGAAAAACTCGGTTTTGAGCGAAATATCGATTTCTCAGTGAAAAATTATGCGACCAAGTAGCACTAGCTCAGAACGAGTAAATGAATGTATTTTAAAAATAAACTATTGAAATGATTCGGATGTAATACATTATTTAACAGTGAGTGGACTTCTGAGAGATCATAGTTCCTATTTGTAAACTATTCAAAAGCTTACATATTTGTGGCCTACTCTTTCGACTACTGGCAGCACTTCAAACAGTTTGAGAATTGGGAGATCTCTCTCAAAAGACCACTCTTTAATAAAATGATAATATGCCAAAAGAAGTGCCACGAAAAATCAATGAGGACAATTATTTTATGCATCATCTATTTGTCGAAATCGTACTGCTCAGAAACATCGAGAGGGACAGCGAATTTGGTCTCCTCCTTGTTAATTGGGGCTTGCTGCAGCAGCGAGTATACTTCTCGATTGTCTTTGTATGTCTTTGTAAAGGAGCAAATCCTGAAATTAGCTTCATGATCAAAAACATATTATTTAATGAGGAATATTTCGGTAAATATATATGCACATAGGCTCATCTAGAATGATCTAATATTACGAAATTTATAAACACAATTTTATCTTCAATTTTAAGCAGTGAAACGATTGGAAAGAGCCTAGCCTCCGTTTCCATCGGTTTTTATGAAATATGATAAATATCTGACTGATTTCGACTATTATCTCAAAGTGTCAGAAATTATATAAAATATAGGAATATTTTATATAATACGAGAACAAAGTAATGAATATCTCACCTGCAGCACCGTTGCACGGAAATAGTCTCTACTCTTCTGGTAGTACACCTCGCCGACCTGCGCACCTCTCAGGTACGTTACGTTGTCGATGGCCAGGCCCTTCACCGGTGCACATGGCTCTGGGTCTGAAAAATAACATTAATTCTCACGACAGTGGTTATCTTGCAACCCTTTTGCGGCGTTCCAGAACTAGCATTTGCGAAACTCAACCGGATAATATATCAAGATATTCGTCACCCCGCTCATTGGAACACATAACAGGGATTGTGAATAATAATACTCATTGTATAAACGCTTCACGGTTCCCTCATAGAGATCTACGCTATATAATGCACACAACATTCATGCTTGCTCACCTGCATACCGTTCCCAGGACTAGTGTATTGATCTCGAGCTTGTTAATGCGATACTTACGTTCGGACGGCACGTGCGGTCACCTAGCACGTCGATAACCATGACTGTGCGCGGATCCCTCATCATGGGGTTGAAGACCTCCGTCTTCTTGAAATTGCCGCTGTTGATGAGAGAAGAGAAGCGATCGAGAGCCGATTTGACATGGTCACTGATGAACTCAATCCTCAATTATGTACATTTAGTAAAATATGTTCCATATTCGCATAACCAATATAATACATATTGCTCTCTCGCACTATCTGTGGACATTCCCATATTTACTCACGTATACTTAAACATAGTTGTCTACTCGTTCGAATGAGCCTCACTTCCGCTTCGCGCCCTCCTCGTCCGTTGGTCCATGCCCCCATTCATCATCGTCGAACATCTCACGGATGAAGAAAAATTCCTCTCCCCAGTCCTGGTCCTAAATTGAAAATCACTTCGCTGGATGCGCAAGCATCGAGCAACGACATGAAGGACCTGACGCATCGATTTTTCAATTTTTTAATTTTAACTGGGGTACAAATTGAAGTGATTAATTGTCTACTAGAAAAATAATCAGAAAACATTATCTCTATGGTATTCTCCCACAATAACGGAGGCCACATCAGGCAAGCATTTAGGACATTGGTTTAGTTACTTTTTACGTAGAGCGGAATGGGTAGACCTTGCTTGTAACGAGAGACGAGCCACTGAAAATTAAAATTATGAAGGAAACATTTTAGAGGCACTTTAGTTTCTGACGCAAACGCTAAGTATGGAAATAAATTTGTCAACATTCCAATATACTTATGGTTTGGAGTATTCAAGAGATAAATCTCGCGAGATCTTATATCTTTTTTTGCTTTGGTGTGGCTTAATGTTTTTCTATATTTGAGCGATGGGACCTATGTGCTGTGCACCTATCTACCATGTCTGTATGATCCTCAAAATATCGCAGAAATTTGAAAAATATATTAATTTTTGATTGTTTTTATTGGATTTTTATTTTTAGATTTTATTTTAAATTTTTTAATAGGTAGTTAGTATCCAGAGCTACAAATGCAAAGCTTAAAAATGGCCCTCCTCTACCCATCTGAAGGATTTACAGGGTGGCACAAAAGTATTGACCCAACTTTGATTATATCTCATTTCTAACGGGCAACACTTTTCAGCCACATCTTTTAGCATACGACAGCTAAGCTAATTAACAATAAGTTTGCCAATATTCAGATCTCTACTCGAAACAATGTACGAGTTTCAACTTCTGAAAAATATGATCTGTAAATTTAGTGAGATTTCTCAGGAAATTGAATTTTATTCATCTTCGACGCGTTGCACGAAGACCAATGGTGTAATAGTAATCTTATTTTTGGTGATAAGAGCAACCATCAGTGACTTAAAATATGTCATTCATTTAATTCAAATAGCTTCCGAATCGGACGAAACGGACGAAGTACGGGTTGAATATGAACGGCGCCCAACCAAACGTTTCAGATTAAATCAAATGTATTCTCCGAATTCAAAAGCTACCCAATGATTTCATGTGTAAGCGTTATTCTCAACCTTTAAGGCTCACAAATATGCACTCCATACCTAGTTGGATGCCAATCACACATCAGAATATTTGACCAAATGCTTCTGCCTGACACATTTGGTAAAATATTTTGATGCTCGTTTCAACTATTCAATCGCCGTTTTCATCCATTTTTATGCTTCTAAAATTCATACTTCGACACTGTTAAAAGACACAGAAGTTTTTAGCCTGATATCGATATGTTGAACGTAAACTCCAAAAATGTGCATTTTATGCCGCCAAAAGTACTGTATCGCAAAATGACCATGTATCTGCCTCTAGAAATCCTGGAACCATTTCCTTAAAAGTTCCTAAAAGTGGAATGGTTCTTCTCCATGATCAACTTGATTAATCGGAACTTGCTTATCTAGTATTCTCTCACAACTAATTTTTCGCGAAAATTAGTTGTGGGTCGAGGTGACGCACAACTGAGTTACATTTGACAATGCTCCAGCATATCCAATCGATTGATTTGGACACGAGGCATGGGTATTATAGGTATTGCATGGAGGAATAGTCAGGCATGAGCAGAGAAGAGAACTCTTAAATGTTCGAAAAATATACGAGGTTATATGTGGGTCAATACTTTCGTGCCACCCTGTAACACAGGTATCATGAGCCAGTGAAGGAAGCCGCGAACAATTTTTTTCAAACCCATTCAAAATTTCTGAAATACGATTTTTTTAGATATCAATAAAACTTCGATCTTGAAGTACAATATAACTTATCTGGCCTAGCAACTCTCATTTTTGTTGCATTCATGTGCTTTGAATAGGCGGGAAAAGAGAACGAGCAATTTCCTTGCGCGAAATAGCCACTGATCAACATTGAATGTAAAATATCAAAAAACATGTATCAATCGATTTCCACGTTTATATTTTTATTATGTATTAGGACTCATCAAGTTCAAAAATATGCAATAAAATTCCATGGCCTCGACTTCTGTCATGGTGAAAATATTTATTTGTATGTTCCGATTCCGCTTTTCCAGCTCTAATTTCTTCACGGCAGCTTTTAAAGCTTCCCTTTCAACATAAAAGTTTCAGGAAATAATTTTCCGCACATTTTGATCTCAACGCCATCTCTGTAGCTCATCTGTGAGCTGAAATACAGCACATCCGGCTGTAAAACCGTAATTTTCCTAAAAGCCGGCTCAGGGGCAAACGGTCCTACTCGTTCGAAATCTTCTCACTAGTATATCATCCCACCATAGTATGGTCGATTTTGAATGGGTTTGAAAAAAATTGTTCGCGGCTTCCTTCACTGGCTCATGATACCTGTGTTACAGGGTGGCACGAAAGTATTGACCCACATATAACCTCGTATATTTTTCGAACATTTAAGAGTTCTCTTCTCTGCTCGATGTGAATGGTACTCACTTAGTTGGGTCTCTAATCGTCAACGGACTTATTCTCACCCTGATCTTCCGAAAACATGGCAAGGAGGTTGGCACTTATCGGATTCTCATATCTTGCTTCGCCATCAACGACATCTCCTATACGACCCTTCATTATGCGACATTTCCAGTAAGTTTGAGATGAACAATAGACTATTTTGTCAATGAATGAATGATATTGAGAGGTTTACCCCCATCAGCCCAATTAGTTAATCGATACCTCATGTTATCAGGTTGTTGCGAAAGTCTTGTCGCGTCATAGTGCTTGAACATTGTAGCGCCTATAGTCCTTATTTCAGCTATCGATATCATGTAACTAATTACAATCGATGAGGTATTGGATAGTCTTTTTAGCGCACCTTACTCCACAGCTGAAGGATCATTAGCAAATTAACAGTGCAAGACGAAACCCTGCCAACTGATATCACCGACATGCTCATTTCTGCGTGTAATACTACTCGGAAAAGTGTGGTATGGCCAAATCCATAACATATTCATAAACCTCATGACACAATCTTTACCAGGGCTCATTAATAGATTGTCAGATGCCTTTCTGAAAATTTTTACATATTTCGAAATCAAGCTTGGACTAGAATTATCTAATACTTGTTTTATCGTATCATTTTCGTTTCGATGGACCTGGGAATGCATATCAGCCTGAAAAACATAATATGTGAGGTGATTGACTTACTACTTCAGTTTGGGATTGGTTGATTATTTCCCCGGCAAAATTTGCCTTTCAAAATAGAGATCCTCAAATTTGAATGACGAAAACTTCCCTATTTGGTAAAATTAGTGCTCGCAGCCGGCTTAAATTGTAGGCCTATTGGGCTTATCTGAACAAGCAACCCTTCCTCTATTATCATTTCACAAGGAATATTTCAGAAGTCGCTAGTTGTTTTTAGGCTATGGGAAATTTGGAACATATTTTTATCACATTTTCACTCAAAATAAAATTCGTGAAAATTTCTGGTTTTCTATAGGGGCTTCTCTAGAGGTAACTGCATGGCTATGGTGCGCATGTATGTACCTAACATATGTTATGAGGTCAGACAACATAAACTCCAGAGGAACGAAATCGATGTAGCTACGCACGCGACAAGACTTTCGCAACAACCTAATAGAAGAAGGTTATGACAATTTCAATTTTTATACTATGATGATTTTAATTTCAAATATGTTTAGCATATATCGTTGAGGTTCCGGAAACGTTCCCCGACTTCATGATGTTTCGCGGTCACGGACCATCACCCTCCACTTTCTGGATGTCGATGTACAGGGTGCGCCAAAATTACCCGAACTGATATCATATTTCTATGGCCTCACGGCCCAATCGATATGCGCGATCGATATTGCATAATCATGATGAGTGGTCATTAGGCTCTCACTATTCAAGGTTGCATATCAGTTTGCCAAGTCATCTAGGAATGGCGATCTCTAGTATCATCCAATGCGCATTCTGGACCTGTTCAAGGACAGTGTGTAATAACTCAATGACTCTGCGTTCACAAGTCACTTGCATCTGATACCGTTAGCATGTATAAACAGCGTGATACTGACAAGGTGCATCCGGACAGAGGGAAACCGGTCTCATCAGTCAGAGTTATTAATCGGGTAGATGGGTGTCCAACCACAACCTTGACTTGTGAAATGTAGCAGAATCCTGTTGAAAGGTCCAGTGCTCCTGAGCCAAGTGGGAATGAGCTTAGGGTGGAAGCACGTCTTCGTGGATGTGCTTCATGTTACAGTCCGTATTGATCTAGACGCCCGGAATGGCAAAAATGAGAGGGAGCTTGCATGTTAAGCAAAGTCCACCCCAAACTCTGATGCAGAGGGGATAGCTGGTATAACCAGTGGCCGCACAACTATTTTAGGATTCTTCAGGATCAGAGGCAGTGATTATGTCCATTTGCCAAATCAGCTTGCCTTCGACAGTAAATATATTTACATTTCAGAACAACATACTAAAGTGCGCGGACCTGAAACAATGTAACAATAGTTGTAGGTACCGTTCTCTGCGGAGCTTGATTTGGAGCTCAACTAGTCCGTGCAGTTTACAGCATTTGTGAAGAGTCAGCTGGGGCGTGATAAGACTACGAATGGATGTGTTCGAGATATCGAGAATTGTGGTCATCTTCGTGCTGTTTCGAAGCACCCTCTTTCGGTAGCGATCTCGATTCTTATGGGTGGAAACAGAGACCGGTTTCCCTCTGTCCGGATGCACCTTGTCAGTATCACGCTGTTTATACATGCTAACGGTATCAGATGCAAGTGACTTGTGAACGCAGAGTCATTGAGCTATTACACACTGTCCTTGAACAGGTCCAGAATGCGCATTGGATGATACTAGAGATCGCCATTCCTAGATGACTTGGCAAACTGATATGCAACCTTGAATAGTGAGAGCCTAATGACCACTCATCATGATTATGCAATATCGATCGCGCATATCGATTGGGCCGTGAGGCCACAGAAATATGATATCAGTTCGGGTAATTTTGGCGCACCCTGTACATCGACATCCAGAAAGTGGAGGGTGATGGTCCGTGACCGCGAAACATCATGAAGTCGGGGAACGTTTCCGGAACCTCAACGATATATGCTAAACATATTTGAAATTAAAATCATCATAGTATAAAAATTGAAATTGTCATAACCTTCTTCTATTAGGTTGTTGCGAAAGTCTTGTCGCGTGCGTAGCTACATCGATTTCGTTCCTCTGGAGTTTATGTTGTCTGACCTCATAACATATGTTAGGTACATACATGCGCACCATAGCCATGCAGTTACCTCTAGAGAAGCCCCTATAGAAAACCAGAAATTTTCACGAATTTTATTTTGAGTGAAAATGTGATAAAAATATGTTCCAAATTTCCCATAGCCTAAAAACAACTAGCGACTTCTGAAATATTCCTTGTGAAATGATAATAGAGGAAGGGTTGCTTGTTCAGATAAGCCCAATAGGCCTACAATTTAAGCCGGCTGCGAGCACTAATTTTACCAAATAGGGAAGTTTTCGTCATTCAAATTTGAGGATCTCTATTTTGAAAGGCAAATTTTGCCGGGGAAATAATCAACCAATCCCAAACTGAAGTAGTAAGTCAATCACCTCACATATTATGTTTTTCAGGCTGATATGCATTCCCAGGTCCATCGAAACGAAAATGATACGATAAAACAAGTATTAGATAATTCTAGTCCAAGCTTGATTTCGAAATATGTAAAAATTTTCAGAAAGGCATCTGACAATCTATTAATGAGCCCTGGTAAAGATTGTGTCATGAGGTTTATGAATATGTTATGGATTTGGCCATACCACACTTTTCCGAGTAGTATTACACGCAGAAATGAGCATGTCGGTGATATCAGTTGGCAGGGTTTCGTCTTGCACTGTTAATTTGCTAATGATCCTTCAGCTGTGGAGTAAGGTGCGCTAAAAAGACTATCCAATACCTCATCGATTGTAATTAGTTACATGATATCGATAGCTGAAATAAGGACTATAGGCGCTACAATGTTCAAGCACTATGACGCGACAAGACTTTCGCAACAACCTGATAACATGAGGTATCGATTAACTAATTGGGCTGATGGGGGTAAACCTCTCAATATCATTCATTCATTGACAAAATAGTCTATTGTTCATCTCAAACTTACTGGAAATGTCGCATAATGAAGGGTCGTATAGGAGATGTCGTTGATGGCGAAGCAAGATATGAGAATCCGATAAGTGCCAACCTCCTTGCCATGTTTTCGGAAGATCAGGGTGAGAATAAGTCCGTTGACGATTAGAGACCCAACTAAGTGAGTACCATTCACATCGATTCAGATCGGTTCATCTTATGCAGATTTTAATTTTACTGAACACCCATAAGTTTATCAAAAATTGCAAAAAAATAGAGTTTCGAGCTGTGCATGAAGCGGATATTTTAAATTTTGGGAATAAAAAGAAATCTTAAAAAATACATCACCTGTGATAACATGCTGAAGTGGCATGATCACATCCTGAATAATAAATTACAAAGAGCCAACGACAGTTATACACACATTTATAACTGGATTAGAGTAGACATTCTCGTATCCTCCGCCAATCATACTGCGAATGTTAGGATAGCATGTCAGATTCTAAATTGTCAATTATTAAATGATTGGAGCACTTTCGTGCTAAGGCACGCCCACTGCTCTATATTTTTATTTTTTTCGCGTCAAACATGAAGGTACTTCAATAACATTGGAAATGAATACGCCGAGATGGTGGACATATTGGAAATATAATGAAAGTGTGAGTCCTGATCTCGCACTGTTGGTACTTTCAACTTATCGAGATGGAAAAATTAATACAATTTCGCGAAACATGTCATTTCTCGCCGAGAAAACCTAATTTGAATGCCCCGCGGGAGCTTTCGACTAATGATTTTCGACTGTAAATTCATTCCAAATTCATTTTGTGTAATGATTTCGCCGACAACCTCTCGTTTAAAAAAGTCTAGTACAGTGGTTGCATTGAAATGAATTAAATATAGCTTGTTCATGAATACTCAATTCATTCCTGACACCGCGGGCGAGGTGAGCAACCGAAAAGAGAGGTTCCGTATGCAATAATGATGTTTTTTGGGCTCTAATACCAAGTATGCCGCCTAATTTCGTGTATAGTTATCATAGCATGAAATAAAATATAAAAAAATGAAAAAAAAAAATAGTTATCATAGCATGAAATAAAATATAAAAAAATGGTAATACACAAGGAACTCAAGACGCAGATTGGATTTCTCATCCCGCCGACATTGGGTAAAGGACTTAAGAACCATCCTAGGGTTAGGGATGATCAGTCAAGCGATACCAAGGATAAATTGTTCACAGACTGTGGACAAGTCAGAGAAAGGGGAGAACTTGGTGGAATTATATTTATCATTAAGTTATTTATCACGAAGTATACGCTTTTCTTCCTTTATATGTCAACCATCTATAGATGATTGACTTAAAGGCCTTTACCTCCTGAGGGTCGAACACCAGGCCTTCAAAGTTAGCAAATTTCGGACGCCATGACTTCGATGGCGTTTCACATCGTCGAGGATGGAGATATGGGACAACACTTGATGGTTCCTGGTGAGGGACTATATGGGCTATTCACAATTGCCCAATTTCGACTTTTCCAATGTTCCAGGGTTTATTCGAACCTTAGGCGGCACGTGTGATATTTGTTTGCAATTTAGAAGGATATATTAGGTTGTCTCAAAAGTTTTGCCCGATTTCATTTTTAAAGTTTTTTCTGGCCAACATTGATTTGCTGGAAATTCTTTTTTATACACGTAGGGGGTGTGTAAGTAGATTACAATCATATGTTTGAATAGATGCTAGTTCGCATATTACATGAGTAAATAAATAAAGTCTATAAAACTCAGAAAATCACGATTTTTGGATATGCTTTGTTGGTCCCCAAAAAATTGAAAATGAGTTCACAACTGACTTTGCCCATTTGAAGGGAGGCATATCTAGAGTTACCCTTTCGAATTATCTCAAAACATCGGGCATTCAAAATGTGCAGGAAGCGGAGGATTCGAAAAACGACTGATTCCGATGATCAAATTTCGGCGTCTGGGTTTAGAAAAGTGCTGCTCTCGAACAGTTAGCTGCCGACCTCCCGAATTTAAATAGTATACTAACAACATAGAGTACTTCAAAACCCACAACAATTGAGGTAACTAGGTCAATCACAAAAGATCCAGAACTGTGAAATATCCTCGATCGGAAATGTAGCTAGTGCAAATTTTTGAATAGGCACTCATCCCAAGTTGGTATAATATGGGGTTCTTATTAAAAGGCATCCATCAACATGACCACTAATCACACTTTACAAAAGTATGTTAGGTTTGTCCATATCACACTTCGTATTTCAACTATAAGTAAATAAAAATTTTGATTGATCATCAATTTCGCTAAATTTGGCGGTTCGCTGTGAGTGTATTTCTAAATGCAGAGAACTGTGATTACTTTTGATCGAAAGAGTATCCAACTACTCTTCGATCACAGAAGGACATATGAGGATTGATCGAGTTTGAAGAGCAGGGTACGCCAAAATGTAAAATTTGTAAAATCGGGCGAAACTTTTGAGACAACCTGATATTTTGTGAAATTTCTTTATCAATTTATCAGGATATGCACAATTAACTCGAGAGATAGATCAGAGATTCTCACAGAGATGAGAAGAATGAACGAATTGAAAATTGGAAAGGGGAACTGAGATCGAAGGACCGGAATCTATCTTGGATTATTGCTTTTGTACGAGAAGAATTGGGAACTGGAACATAGTTAGAGTGGACCCGAATGGGTGGGAGGGTTGCCTAAGATAAACCATCAGCCTATTGTACTGATCAAGTTAATGGTTCATGAACTGGTGGTAACGGATATAATCTGACCGTCGTTCAAATATCAATCATAGACAGAAGACAGAGTGCATTATATGAACTGGAAAGCGAATCAACTGAATATATATGCAGACAATGCCGCGAGTATCAATCATAGACAGTACAGACATTTGGGTACTGGAGGGTATTTGGCGCCAGTAGAGAGGCATGGCCTAGTGATGACACAAGATGAATTCTCGCAGCAAGAATTGCGACGAGTGACCACTGCACGGACCTGCAAGGATGTGATATTTGATCTTTGATCTTTCTCTTGCATGCTTTGCATGAGCAGTTCCAACTGGTAGGTTATGAAACGTGTTTGTTTTTAAGACGAATTTTTCTTCATCCATTGAAAGATTCAATAATCCGAGATACAATACATCCAAGTGAAGCATAACTCTTAAAGTCCATATCTTTTATGTATTTGGTGAGCGTTAAAATGCAAAACACCTCTACTTGTGTCTCAATGTTTTACTAAAGTGATAAAGTATTTAAGAGCCTCAGAGTGTAATTCTCACCGGTTCTCGTCCATTGGCAACTGAAGAGTATCGATCGGAGCGCTCGGAAGAGAAGAGAAGAGTCTTCAGACGATTTCTGAATGATGCCAAAGATCGTTCAAGTATTGTTTTCAGGTGCCTTCTTACAGTAATCAATCAACCAAAGAGACATTGCTACAACTAGAAATCCGCAAGCTTAAGGTCGAAAATTTATCCAATAGTAAATGGTTAGAAGGATACTTTAGATAAAATTCGTAATATGAGTGAGAAAGAATATATCAAAGATCAGTATCAGCTCTTCACCTGAATCTGGTTGAGAATAGAGTGTACAGGAGTGGATTCGAGGCTGAGCACGTGACAGCGAAAACGTTAAGCAGAAGGATGACCTCGTAGTTGGGGTGATAGCGCAGCTTGAAGATCGACCTGAGAGAAATCTTTGGTCTTCGGACTGCGGAGTACAGTGACTGTATATATGTTGTGCTCTCACTCTTGTCAGACAATATGCAATCTTCCAAGACGAGACTATGAATTGGTCAATAAAACTCAGCTGATCGTTGATCTCTACTCACTTGGTTAGGAAGAGTGCCTGAATGGGCGCGTAGCAGCAGAAGTAGACGAGAGCGCAGGTTACCAGCATCTAAACATAATTATTGTATTTATTTATTTAAAAAAAACAATAATCAGGATTGTTGGTCTCTCACCTTGACAACGGTTCTTCTCGTCGCCAATTGCTTTTCCGAGCCAGACTGGACCATGTGTGCGCCTGAACAAGTGTGATTGATCGTTGATCCCTCATCTTGTCTGTCCTACACTACAGATGACTTCGCAAGTAACCATTCGTCATTCTACGATCCATGTCAAGAGTCACAGTCAGCCTAAGCCATCCATAACAAATTACATTGTAAAACATTACTCACTGTCCGACTTGATTCCCACTGGGTTCTTAGCCCAGAGGACGGATGCGATCTTCGAGTATCCAATGAAGATTATGGCACACGGACAGACGAAGTATTGGATGAATTCGACGAACTGAAAATGGCCATATGTTACTGAATTTCTACTTTTAGTGGTCGTTATACATGTATCTGAGTGAGGGCATCACCCAGCTTACATGTTCAGCTTAATGTTGGTTTTGCTAAAAAAGATAGCCCCCACTGCAATACTATCTTTTGTGAGAGACCCTTTTGCACTAGTAGCGAAACCTAAGTGACAGGCCTAAAAAGGGAAATTGTGCTGTCGACATGTGCGGGTAAATAATAAATAATCACAAATTAATCAAATAACACGATATTACAAGAGACGGGGTGAATAGATACATGTATTGTGTACCTTGAAGGCGAGCCACCAGGATTGGTTCAAAGCCACATTGACGCAATGCCGATCAGAGCCTCCTGTGGTAAATATTTGTATTAAAATTTTGATTTTTATGAAGTCAGCAAGATCAATCGTTGTTGAAGAAAATCTTTACCAACAGTTTCAATTGATTGGACAGTACATAGAAAGATTGAGGTAATACTAAGGACCAAAGATCATCACTCACGGTAGATCACTTGGTGGTGGAGGGCGTAGGGGAGCGCGAAGACTGCGGCCAAGCCCCAGGCGATTGCGACTGCCTGAGAGTTCAGAGATTATGAATGAATCCAGTTTCGGAGTGCTGACTTCAGCTCATCTCAGTGAGCTCATAAAAGTGATTTGAATTGCTGGTTGAATTCACGGATCATGAAATCAAGTTAACAGAGTATTTTGTGAATTGTACAGCTATCAGCATTTGTATTATATTACTGCAGGTAGAGTTCACAAAAACAAAGATCAGCTAACCTTCAGCGCGGTATTCCTGCAGCACCAGGCACGCGCGCGCATCGGATGGATGGTGGCGATGTATCTGACATTCATTCCAGGTTTTCACTATCTCAATTTTCCATATTCTTTCTAAATTTATTTCAAGCGTTCAAAACCGGCGTGGCTAGGGCACAAGCATTTCGTAAATACTCACCGCTCCAGACATACGATGAGCTGCGTGGAGATGGACGTGAAGAGGAAGACGCACTCGAGATATCTGTAAAATAATTTCTAAATATTGAAAGGTTGGTGAACCATATGTTTCACATGTTGCATTAGTAACTCCGATTATTTGGTTCTTCGATATGACGATGGGTGATGGATTATTTAAAACATTAAATTTACTATGATTTTGATTAAACAGATATTGTAAATCGGTGCAGTACTTCCCTGTTTTTTTTTCTAAGAATCCACGGGGATTTCAAGAAAGTGCCTGCTGCGCGAAAATTGCCGATTTCCGTCCATTTCCGTTTCGAGTTTGCCCTCAATTACCCCGAATATCGGATCAGTTCGAAAACACTCCCGTAGAGTGCGAGACAATTTGGCGCGAGGGCAGACTTCCACCATAGAATAGTCACGTAGCACTCTTCATAATTATCAAAATGAATGTCCTAGGAAAGATAGGAGAACCTCGCCAGTAATGGTTTGCTCTCTTCATTCTGCGCACTCTCTAATCGATCTGTCAGTGATAGAGCACGATGGCTGAAGAGGACCGCTTATCACCAATCCATGCTTAGATCCCTCACATAATGTACTCTCACTGATCCAACATAAGAGTTGAGAAGATTAGATTGTGAAATTAAAGGAGCGTTTTATGAAAATTGATCCAACACCTTTTTCGGTTCGATTTCTTCTTTTCCTCGAATTCATAAAACAATTGCTGGCAGCCACTGAAGTTGCTATCGACCTTTTGGTCTCCGGTAATGACACAAAATATTAAAAGACCCCCTCTGGTCCGCTCGTCCCTTTGAATATTACTTCTCGCCTTGATGGGATGCGCAGATCTCTGGTTGGACAGCCAGAAATCGGCTTAGCTCCAGGAGTGGAAACATATTGGATCAGAGACCCCGGTGCACCGCATTCGGCACGGATTTTTTCCTTTACCTCTCGACATTCTGGAACAACCAATAACAAAATCCAGAAAATAAACTCTATCGCAAAGATCCCCTATTTCCCTCCCTGTCTACAGTGAGGGTTTCTGTTCAGTGTGGGATTTTCCGATCCTCTTGAATGCAGATGAATGCTCATTTTCGATGCAGTATATTCCCCTTGGAGGAGGAGGAAATATGCATAATACGTTATAAGTTCAAGATCCCTTACTGTTCCCGACAGTGCTCTTCTCTGCGCACTGTGGGCGTGTAATCGAGAGTTCATTTGCTCGAGGGTAATTACATTCAACGAAGGCCGCTAAAGACGCTAAAGACCACCGAAAGTTCGTCCATCTGTCAGACGCCCAGTGCGGTCTTTGAACAGCTATGCGTGTGCAACGAACCGACTTGGAACTGTTAGGACGAGAGGGATACCGTAATCGTCAACCGGGTGCAACTTAGGGATGGCCTCGCAGAAACTGACTATTTTCACTACGCGTGCCCTCTCGCCGTTTCACTGAACGCAGAATGAAGATGATATTTCCTGCCTAGTCCTTCTGAGAACTCGATATGACGGCTACCGTACTCCCTCAGGGTGCGTACAATTTGGTACTTATTTATCGTGACTCCACAGTATGGAGCAAATTGACTACCGCGATTTTTGAAATATATGTTTCACATTGTCCAGATATTTAGGTGATCAGAATTTCCTACAATCCCTTCTTGTTTGTGGTATCAGTGATACAAAAAATAAAATAACTAACCGATGGCATGCCAGACGGCATAATTTTTCAAATGTAAAAATTTAAATACAATGCTAACTGATTGATAGTGCATAGGGCAGAGATATGTTTCAAAGTATTCAGATATCTTGTCGACTGATATTTTCAATAGTTTTGTCTTATTGCCCAGTTTCGGTGAAACAACAAAAATATGCTAACCGATTGATGGGACAGAGGGCGTCGGGCAGGATCCAGAGGGGACGACCGATGAACACTGCGGGCGACCACTCGCCCATTGCGAGGACGACATTGGATAGATCAGCTACTGCCTGGAAAGGGCGTTGTTGTTTTTGTTTTTGTAATTGTGTTGATTATTATTTTTTTCCAATTTATTGCCTACTCATGAAGACAGACCACAGTGGAGCCCATACTTCTTGGGGTTTCACCCATCAAAATCCCTCGTTTCGTTACATTTCCAATCTGCTCCTTGGGTATATATTTTGCCACAACTGCTCTGCCGTTGCTCTTTCCAGATGGAATTGCGTGCACTATTGCGGAAGTGAAGGATATCCTCAGATATTGCCCAAAATAGCCCCTTCATGCTCAATAAATTCTGTCATATTGTGCTTTTCCCTGCAGGGCACCTAATGGAGGCATACCATGTTCACATTACTCTCTTTTTTCTCGCATAGTCTCTCGGTTCTCTAGCCAAAATACAACATTTAAACTTCGACCGTGGACTATTTCTGCCCACTATTGTGACAGACGAGAACTATCTCATGTTGTGTACCTCCACCTTGACATTGGACTATTCTTTCTTGAAATGTGGACAACTGTATTGACGTATGTTTATGCTCTTCGCTAGAAAGCATGCAGCTTTTACAGACAACTTCATTACTCTAGTAAATACTGAAGGGGCTGCTTCTTTGGGATGAATGCTATTCTATTAATTCCCACCCTGACGTGCTTTTGATGGCTTGCTCAGAGCAAAACAAACGCTTGCGTAACCACCCACGTTCGAAAAACTGATGCTGCCCTATGCATGCCCTTCTCAACTGACTAACAAGCACCACTCGGATCCATATCTCCTCGTTCAAGTTTCATTGGGAATCACACTGAGCAAATATCGAGAGAGAATTGCTACTGTTCAACTCTAATGCATGCGATGAAGTAGTCGATAGTCTTTCCTGCTAAAATATATTCAACCAGTGATGTTCTTAGCCTAGAACAGCATGCTTCTTCCTTGGAAAGCAAACACGAAGGAACGGCTATAACGGGGGCAATATTGAGTGCGTCCTCCACCTCCTCAACCTCATATTTAGCCTTGGCACGTATTTCCTCTTGCGCGCTCAAACACCAAAGAGCTGTAAGCGAGACCACTAGATGAGACCAATTTCGCCTGACTAAGTATAGTGTGTAAACAAAGCGCTCCTCGTAGAACCCTGCCTTGATAGTTTCCGACTCTCATTCCGAGGCCTTTTTTTGCGAGTATTTTTCTTTCAATTTCGCTCTGAGAATCCGCGACGGCGTCCTATCAAGTCAACGGCTAGAATCATCAAACATGCGTTTCCTAGAATGCAAAACGTGAAAACACGCACTGTTACCCAATCCGGGCTCTACGAATAGGGATTGCTTACAAAACCTCTCAATTTCCCTTACTATCTCGCCACAATTCCATACTATACACTCTTCATATGCCGCGCCCTTAGCTGAGAAAACGTGCGGCTAGCTGAAGAGAGATATTTTTGAGAACCAGACTCAGTCAAACCCACTCCAGACGCTCCATTTGATTCGATTTGAATATGACAATCACGCACACATTGGTTCCTCGTCCCCCGACTCGAAAATATCATTTTTAAACGTATCCCTAATCGTATTTTACGCTATGAAACCTATTGTGGTCTTAGATTTGAATCTCTATCGAATATAATAGTTCCCAACTCGGAAACTCATCAGAAACCGTACGTGGCAATTCGAAAAAGAAAAATGAGGTCGCGCCAATTTCCGCATTTATGGTCACTCTTTTTCGTAATGACTACCGCACAAATAACGTGTAACAGAGTGAGGTGCAGTAGGAACTCGAGAGTCCCCACATCTTCGAAAATACATTTTCGAAAATGGGGCCAATTCTGCTGTCACAAGCACGTTGGGTGTCCTTTACGGATGATTGTTGTGTCTGGTTGCTCAGAAGAATTCTGCAAGCCTGCAGATGACATACGAGATTGGCTCCATCCGCGTGGAAATGCCTCTCCCTCTTTTCCACATTCTCTAGCACATATCATGATACGCTTCATCTCGCCTGTTCAAGAATCTGTCGAGCACGATGCCTGTCAGCGTCTTACAGTAATTTCCCGGAATCAAATACTCAAACACCCATGGTCTATTGCATTAGGTGGAGCAAGATGACGTTTCTTTAGGCTGCAGTTGGGCTTGCACATCAAATATCTTCCCATAGAGTCTATTCACTAATCTGTCTTCAATGTACGTATTTTCACTCTCGTCAGGCCAAGCTAGACCGTTGGATAATTTTATAGACAAAGAACTCATGATGTCATCGAAGTTCGAATAGTAATCGTCATTCCCTTCTACACAATTCGAATAGTAATCGTCATTCCCTTCTCCACAGTGCTTGAGAGTTTCCTAAATGGCTTGAGAGTGGGGCCGAGAGCTCATTGATGCCTCTTGCCATGCACTATTCAGCCATTGCACCATTGACTGGCTGAGGGGGCGATTGAGCTTGGCAAGGTCGGCTGTCCGAATACCCTGTCAGCCTCACGTGCCTGCACACGCCTTCAAAGGATATGGGATTTAGCTAAGACAATGATCTAAAAGCAACCTTCCGATTCTCTCTCTATCCCATACTCTCTTGTCTATTAGAGAGAGCGAGAGAGCACTATGTAGATAGTCAGACGATTAAATCGACGCCAGTCTTGAGATAATTCTGCCCTATTAATCATCCCTGACGCTGATGAACTTCGATGAGAAGCCAATGACCACGGACTCGTGCAAGATCAAACTACCAAGATTCAGAACAAAAGAATAACTAATATATTTCTTGTCTGAAAGCAGCCTGACTTATGGGAAGGGGTAATTATATTGCACTATGACCAGACAGCAATAATTGAATTTGGTAGAAAAGAAGAGATCAAAGATCAGATACCAGATTCAGCAGCAGAATGTTCATGATGCACGCACGCATCTTCCTGTCCGAGCCGATTGCGACTGCAAAAAAATCATTTACATTCGAAATTTTTTTTCCATTTCGAACTTCTCTACTTTACACTATTGTGATGTGATGTGTTTCAGAATTAATTCAAAAGTCATGGTGAGCTAACCAAGCGATGGTGACTTTGGATGATGGATATATAAATTTATCAATTGTTTTTCAGAAAGAAGCGAAAAACCGTGTGGGGGAATCAATACAATCAGCAGTGAAGTCAAAAATATCAACAAACACACGAATCAATAATCTGCTCACCGATCACTAATAGGTTGCCCACCACTCCGATCAGCGTCAGGACGGAGAAGAGGATGGAGAAGCTGACTGCGTACTCCGCACCCAGCGTATGCATCGCACCGGAAATGACTTGTTATTGTTATTGTTGTTGTTTTCGAAAACGATAGGCGCGCAACCGAAGCAGAACATTGAAATTGATTGCGGGAGCAAGAACACGGGAAATTAATCTGCTAATTTCCGAGTAGATATGATTCTGCTTCTGAAAGGCATGAAAGTGAGAGGCGGAAAAAAGAGTCTGAAAATGAGGTGGTGAAGTCGAGAACTCGACGCGACTCGACAATAGGGGAACGAATCGAGAGGAAGTGGGAGAGATCCGGAGGAAACAGGGAGTTCAAGAGAAGGAATGATGGAGGGAGTTCAAATCAAACTTTGAGGAAATGCAATGGCCGAGATGCTGAATAGGATGATTAGTGTAGTCTAATTTAGTGATTTTACGATAAAAGTATTCGCCTCAATTGAGGCACGATAGAACAGTCTGAATACAAAGATCCGCTGAAGCACAATCGTGACGGCCTAACCATCCTTGTCAGAGGGAAATACAACTCTAAAATGCCTTTGTTCTCCGAATTGTCCTGAGGGGAGGTAGCGAAATAGCAGGCATCTATTACCTAATTTCATTATTCCGAGAAGGTAGACAACATGATAATTATATATTTCCGACTCTGATAGCGGCTGATAATGTGCCTACCACATCATGGAATTTCCCATTCGCGAGAATGTACGATGCCTTCATAATTTAATTGCTTTTGGGGTTCTGTAACTTGGGAAAGTGGGGATTCTCATCATTTTTCGAATTCGAGCGCAAAACATTAAAACAACTTGCACGAATGAGATGTGAGAGGTGCAGGGTATCTATTCTACTCGCGATACTGAACTTTTCTTGATGTTAAAATATCTATATGTGAAAAATAACGTATTGAATCTTCTCTTCGGCCAAAAATCAATCGAGAAGAGGTAAGTTACGGCTATAGAATTTCTAGAGAATCTAGTAGACATGGCTTCGCAAGACATTATTATCTTCCTTCTACACACGCTATCACCAAACTTCCCGGCGAGAGGGTACGCAGGATGACTAGTTCATTTAAGGAAAAAATAAGGAAAGACACGTGTCACAGAGTCAACACTAGTGGAACATGACGCGACATCGTAATGAAATCTTGGCGGGCTATAGGAAAGGAGTCGCATGGAAACTGCGCTGTGTTCACAATACTCACAAAATGAGTTTAGTTAAACCATTCAGAATCAGTAAACCTCAGGCAGAGATAAAAGGTACATCACGCCTTCGAGGCTGGACTCGCGGTCGACTACTACCAGACAATTCAGAGGACTTGCTGTATTGTAAGCGCACGCTTCGAAGGCGAGAGCAGCTTATGACTAAGATTGGGCGGGGACGACAGGGGAGGTGCTCTGTGATCTCTCTTGGCATTCTAACTTCCTCACGCTCAATCGCAGTCAGACAGAGCGAGAGAGTGCACAATATTGGGAGAGTCAGACGGGCAATAACGTCTTGGGGTGTCCGGAAAGTTCGTATATTTTTTTGTTTTTATTTTTTATTCAATGCTTTACAATTTTCAGTGACCAATGTATGCCCCCTTCTTTCTCACTACCTCCCTCCAGAGATTGGGCAGGGTCTCGATTCCTCTCTTCCAGAATGCGGGTTTCTTCGAGACCGCCCAGTTCACGAAAGCCCTCACAACTTTATCTCGATTCTTAAACTTCTTTCCTTTGCAGAAGTCAGAGAGAGAGAGCGGAAGCAGTGGTAGTCGCATGGGGAGAGATCCGGGGAATACGGTGGATGGGGAATCCTCTCGATCTTCAGCTCGTCCATTTTCTTCTGGGTCATCTTCGCTCGATGTGGGCGAGCATTGTCCATTAGAAGAAGAATTTTGCCCTGGTTCAGGAGTCTGGGAGGGACTCTGATCGCGACATCTTCCAGTTGTTCAGAGAAGAGGTCGGCATTGATGCTGGTGCCAGGGGCGAGGCTCTCCCAATAGATGGGACCGAGCACTGAGAAGAAGAAGCAGAGGAGTTCCTTCTTTCCGTGCTCTTCCTTCTTCGGGACGGGCGTGGGCTTCTCATCTGCATCCACCCATTGCAGTCTCCTCACAGGGTTATCGTACGTGATACACATCTCATCTGTAGCGATGATGGAATTGACCCATCGAAGATTGGATCTACGATGGAGTAATTCCCGACAGACTTGAACACGATTTTTCAGCTGTTCGGGGGAGAGGTCATGGGGAATCACTTGTGGGAGTTTCGGCTTCTTCCCAGATCGATGGAGGATATCGAACACCGTTGATCTGGGAGTACCAGTATCCTTCTTCAACTCACGCACACTGGCCATGGGCTTGCGCTTCAGTGTGCGGAGAACGAGAGGCTGATCGAGGGAGGGAGGACGTCCAGAGCGGGGTTGATAATCGAGACCAAACTCCCCTTTATTGAAGCGGGAGAACCACTTATAGCAGAAGGGTATGGAGGGGGCGTCAGCTCCTTCGGACTGGGCCAGGGCAGAGTGGGCCTCCTTCACGGATCGGCCAAGACGGTAGTAATGAAGTAAAACTACTCGGAGGTAGAGATGGGAGTCCATCACAAGAATCAATGTAGCAACTAGGAGACTGATTAAATCCTCTCACTACTCAACGTCAGAATGATTCAATACATTGTTGACAAACAGATTGCGCAATCACTGACTTTTTCAATCACTTATCGCGAACTGACTTTTTTCCGAAGCATTATACGAACTTTCCGGACACCCCAATACATTTAGGTGATTATTTGTAATTGCGAGCTGTGAGCGGAGAACCATTGAATACCTGTGAATCCAAGAGATTAATATTGTAAGTGAAACCCAACTTTGTTGTCTGCCCTACATGGGAGGGCGCCTACCCTTTGAGTCGTCAGAATCAGCAAATGTTTTCCATTCTGGGAAGCTTCCGGCCAAAACATCTCCCCGCAAATCCCTTGTTTACCTGAGCCCGGGGACTAGAGATCAAAGCAGTGCTTTTTTGTACAATAAGGAGGTAGAAGGACCGAACAATAACTCTGCCTGTTCCTCTAAGAATGCATCAATGGATGAAAGCCTTGAATGCCGCCTATTTAGGTGGCGCTGGTGCTGCAAAACGGTCGTGATCTATGAAAAAAATGGTTAGAATCGGGCTGCTACGGTCTCTCGACTCAGCATGCTGAAGTGAACTGAAATATCACCGTATGCGAGCGATTGTGATGCATGCTTTCAGCGCTGTTACAAAAACAATGATAAATTACTAGATGATGACATTGTTTTGGTTCTTGAATGTAATTATCAAGTACACGTGAAAGAGTTAACCAAATTATCAATGGCTCATCAGGAATTACTTTTTAACCTGCCTGAGTGAGCGAGAGAGTGTGCGAACTTGAGAGAGTTAGAGAAGGAAGAACGAACTCCCAGGGGGGAATCCGAATTCAGAACTGTTACTCAACTAGGCGGGCACTCTTGGCCACGGCCGAAAATGAGATCTCAAGCTCGAAAGGAGGAGCTAGCGGCGAGAGTCTTAATCTCTCGATATCGCGTGCTCTCTCGCACTGTCTGCCCTGCGAGAGAGCGTGTAGAATGAAGAGAGTCAGAGGTCTGCTTGTGAGTGGAGAGAGGGGGAGGCATCAACAAACTGTATCAGGGGCTAGCGGAGAGGGGGAACTTCTTCTCTCTTCATTCTGCACACTCTCTCGCCTGTTAGAGTGAGCGAGAGAGTACATGGAAGTGAGAGAGGCAGAGCAGGAAGGATTCAGCTGCCCAAACGAATGAAGAGACTGATAGAGAACTGTGAGCGACGGCGGGGAAGATTGAGCACCGACTGAACAGGGATCATGATCTGTTCGCTTCCCATACTCTTTCGCCCTTTCTGACCACCAACGGGGGTTATTACGAAGCGAATAAGGCGAATTTTGTTGCTACCAGGAGTGCAGACATCAGCCTTTCGCAACTGTCTGGGAGAATACGATGAAAAGTGAATTAATTTGCGTTTCACTCCTTCTTTGTCTTACAAATCCACTTTCATTTCACAATCGTTTCGCGTTCCTCACTTTATAGGGCCCTATAAGTGATAATTAATACCCACACTCCAGTGCTCATACGCTTGAGCCGGACAGAGTACTGTGAGAACGGCGGCACATCGCGGAATTTCCAATGTTCGAACTTGTTTTGCGCACGATCTTTGGGTCTAATGAGTGCAGGAAAATAGTGAATTAGCAATCAGACTGTCTAATAGGTTCTAAACAAGCTCGAAAGACGTGCTCTTCAAGAATTCGGACAAGGAAGTTCAAAAATGCAAATTCTCATAGGAAATACCATTTCCTGACCGCAGCGGAAATGGGGTGAAAGCGAGGGAGGAAGCTCCGCCCCATTTCCAGCCACTGCTGAAAAGACTGCTGCAGTAGCGACCCGTATGCAGCAATTGTTGTCGGGTTTCGCTCATTTCCCCCGTCTCAAATTGCCCAAAACAAAAATGCGTGGGTGGTAACGCGAGCCGGAATTACGCGAAATCTACACTCTCGGTGTTTGCGGCAAGGAAATTGGTAGGGTCGGCTTCGCAAAAACCGTCTCGGCAAGAACCCTACTCTACCACCAGTTAGAGGGGTGTGAGGGCATAGAGAACGTGGAGACTCATTTCTAGTGACGAAGAACTCACTAGCAATTAGCGCTGTGATGAAACTCAATCTTCTTACGAAGCAGGTATGGATTCAAAAGGAACGGAGAATAAGGAGAGGAAATACATATCTAAAAATTGGCGGTGATGAAACTCAACCCCCAGACAATACTGGCAATTTGCGTAGATCTGCGAGCAAACACATCCGGATTCGGTTTCACACACAATTAGGAAAAAACGACGGTGTTCTGCTCGTTAGTAGCTGACGTCGTCGAATGAATGGCTGAGTGACGCAGTCTGACTCTCTTCAGTTTGCACGCTCTCTCGTTCTCTAATGTGCTAGAGAGTGTGTAATATGAGGAGAGTCCGACCATTACTAGCCGAGCGGAACAAGGTAGCTAACCGAACGATTCTGTGCATATTCTACGGAGATCTCGAGGAAATGCAGACTGAATTCAGGGATCGGAGCAAAATACCGTGCAATATGACGCATAGTCGGAGAAAAATACGCCTACAGTATTACGACTTCCACTAGTAGGCAGGGAATAGCGTTCAATAAACCAGAAAATATTGTGATATTGTGGGAAAAAATTGATAAAAACAAGCCAACAACGTCACAATTACGGCTTGTGACCCCACCAGACACCAGTCACCTTTGAAAAACAAGCTCGGCTGCTGATATTAGATTTGTGAAGTCTTGGATTGGCTATCTAAATGAACTAATCTGGTGGGGTGACTCACAATTAATAGTCTTCACTATCGTTCTGAAGAAACTAGTTTTGATGAAAACAATCTCACTCTAAAGGTATCATAGTAATATTCCCCTCTATCTGCCTAGGTACGAATATCGACTAAAAGAAAAGCCTGCGGATGCAGGAGATATTGGCTTTCTACACGCTGCAGACGATAAAAAGCATTCGGCAGACTGTGTTGCCTCATTCACATAAATGAGTTCTTATTTGCTCGACGCCGGGATAAATTCAAAGGGTTCGAGGGATAGGATGAAAACATGATGACAAAGTAGAAGTCTAGAAGCCTCGAGGGGTAACGTCACAAGAAAGGAAACAAGTACACGTAGATTAGCCGCGTGAAGTCGCAAGTACACACTTAGGGCAACACATGTTTCTATATGTCAAAAGTCTAAAAATAGCCATATTTTTAGTTTTCTCCACTTCCTTGAACCATTCCTTTCGTAGAAACGATACTGAGTGTTCACTAGTAACCATAGACTAGAGAGAGAATTTTGACATATAAAGTGAACACAGCGACAACGTCGCAAATGAACCTCCTCGTACAGTATTACATCTCTTTCTTTCTTAATGAGAAAAATGAAATATTATTTGCCAGTGTTAACTGTATGCTGCAATGTCACGAGACAACAAGGGAAACATGCGCATTGATCTCTGGAAAATATTTAGCATATCGATAAAAGTATATGAATTCACGGAATCTCTGAAGCAGAAGTGTGAGCTCTATAGCTCCCATAATATCGATGGGGAGCACGTAGGTCGAATAGAGTTATTCCTTGAGAAGCCTACTATGACGAATGAATGGAGAGAAATTGAATTAAAAACAGCACGTGTTCTCAATCTCTAATTGCAACGGAGAGAGAGTGAGGCTTCAACTAGGGATGGAAGTTGTATTTTCACTCTGTGAGCTCTCTCGGCAGTCTCTCAGCGACGCCGAATGAGGATAGCCATCAGATCTTGCCAAGCCAACTCACGGAAGCGGGACAATTGGAGCGTGGAAAATACTCGAGAAGCCGTGCTTTTTGCAGCGGGACTTGATTGTTTTCCTCGCTTGTCGTTGTTTTCGCTGTTATTTTTGCTCTGGAGAACTTGGTCTATTGAGTGGGTGGAAAGGTGAAAGTGGCGCGTAATCAAGTATTTTGGAAATACTCACTCTTTTGTAAAACTTGCCCATGAGAGAGAGAGAGAGAGAGAGGAAAGAGAAGGCGAGTGAGTTCTCTTGAAAAGATGAAAAGGGAATCCTTTAGTCTGCGGATCGTATGAATAGGCGCCGAATTGAAGCGCAAACAATAGGGGCAAGTTCAAATATGAAAGCACACTGCTCATTTCAAAACAGAGTCAGTCTGTAGAGTATGGGGTGCTTTCCCACCATAACTCGTGCCCTGTGACCGACTAGGCAGAACCAAAAAGCACGAAAATTATATGGAGACTAGAAGTTACACGGGGGGGGGGGGGGTGACAACTGCACAACGGACAACTGCACAACAAATCGCCATTCGCTTGCGGTTCGACGTAACGATTGGTGAGTTGCTTCATTGCTACCAGTATGTCCTCACCTACATTTGCATGTCTAAATCTTGGTACCAGGCGAACATGAGTTTCATTGCAAATCATGGTATAGGGGGTCATGGAATGTGCGTTTCCATGACCCCCTATACGTTGAAACTCATGATCGCCTGGTAACAAGATTTAGATATGCAAATGTAGGGGACCACATACTGGTAACAATGAAGCAACTCCACAATCGCTACGCCTAACAGCAAGCGTACGGCAATTTGTTGTGCAGTTGTCACCCCCCCCCCCCAGTTACACGCAGAAAGGACAAACTGTCGAACGATGAAGACTTGTTTTGGCGAATCTCGGACATGCCTACGTGACTTTTTCTGAAGATGCCTGCCGGAAACTATATGCTCTCTCATTCTTGACATCACGTCTCATATTCCCCTTGTTGTTATTGTAATTTGAGTAAACTGAATGCATATAGCTTGACCTATCAAGGATAGGCCTATTTTGCACGCAATACACATGCAAACTTGATTAACGATAAGGAAGTTGTAGGACAAGGACAATGCTGGGGGGCGGATAATCGCACAACAATTCGCCATCCCCTTGCAATTTGGCCTGGCATCCTGGGAGTTGTTTCATTGTTACCAGTACGTGCTCCAGTACATTTGCATATGCACATTTTGTAACCAGGCGATCATGAGTTTCACTCCATATCTATGTATAGAGTTCATGGTCCGAAATTGACAATTTGAGGGGAAAATCATGGTTGGGGACAATGCTTGAAAGTACGTGAACTATCAGTAGACTTGTAGTTACTCGCAGCAAGGACAACTGTTTGTTTGGTACAGCCTTGTTTTCGCAAATATCGTGCGCGTCTTTCTACAGATTGCTACAGGAAGTTCGCGTCAGTGAAGTACAGGTGAGTGGTGACGCCTCCCAAGCATTTCTTGCCAAAGATAGTTCTATTGACACGAGGAAAGAAGTAAGACCCGAACAATCGAGCTGCCTGGCAGAAATAGACCTGCATTCTAGACCCAGATCCCATGACTCTTACTTCATTGCATCTCAAAATATTTGCACTCCATATTTTCCCAAATTTGAGAATATTTGAACAGACGTGGCGGGTGAAAGGCGCAAATACTACGGACGGAGACGGCGGGTTTCATTACGGAAAGGCATCAGAAAACAGACAAAGCAAGCATGAGCAAGTCCGTGGCGGGGAATCTCATCAGCCTCATCACAGATGAACATACTATAACTCACCATCGCTGCCTGATCTACAGTAGATATAATTTCGCAATTCATAACCCTGCGCGCACTTTCATTGCAATTTGAAATATGAGACCATTTTTTGCGTAGCAAACAGTAAAAATAGAAAACAAGCAAAACAGGCATGAGCAAGAATCTCATCAGGCTCATGCATCAGAAATTGAAATACTCCGTTTCCGTTCTCTCAGCGCTTTCTGGCCTGCAGTACGGATGGATATTATTCTCTCGCATTATATGAGAAGTGAGGAACAATATTCTCTAGCAAAACACACATCCACTTCCGGGAATGCAATCGTGCAGCTAGATATTGTACCGGAGAGGGGAACGGGTTCGCATGTATAATTACTTTCTACATACTGCATACCCCATACTGGCCAGGCCGCCGAGGCTAGAATAAAGCAACCCTTGGCGTAAATGTTTTGCGAAACCATCCCCAATGCTAAACACCCAATGATAAAAAAAAGATGAATTGAAAAGCCGACAGAGACTATTGAAACATGCGAGTAGGGAAGTCTACCGAACCAGGGAAGGTGTCTATTTCCAGTGGATGAAATCAGAGCGCTGCTCGGAAGAACAGCAACAAACCAGAAACACAATCATCATCTTTTCGCGGGCGCTGTCTCGGGAGGGCTTCGTGGGAAATTATCTCCTCATTATGTACACTCTATCTCACATCTGAACAGCGAGAGAGCACGCATAATGAAGAGAGTTTTGTCCCACACATATCTTTGCATCGTCTGCACGGGGAGAAAGGATGTGAAGTGCTGACAGTGACAATTGAAACAACCTAACATGGAAGTCCACTGAACCACGGAAGGTTTATATTTCAAGTGGGTGAAAAGCGCGCTTCTCGGATAGGCGCCGAACATCAACAAACCAGAAGCAAAATCATCTTTTCTCCGGTGCTGTCTAGGGTACGCTTCATGGGAAGTGGTCTTCTCATCTATCTCACATCTGACCGGCGAGAGAGCACGCATAATAAAGAGAGTCTTGTCCCACAAAGCCAACCCTACCTTTGCAGGTCTGTATTCAATGATGAGAGGATGTGAAGGATGAAAGCTATGTCGGGGAGAAGAGCTGGAGAAGACAGACAGAGCTCTGTCTAGCCGGGGAAAAAGTACGAGAAAAGTGGTAACTGAAACATGACGACTGAGATATTCTAACAGGGAAGTTCACTGAACCACTGAAGGATTCGATTTTGAGTGGATGAAATCAGCCCTCGCTGCAATGATACTCGCCAAATATCATCAATTCGCACTGCAACACGATATTCTCCTTCTTTTCCATGTCCTCTTGCTCTGTCTGGATGGCGAGATATCTTTCGAAGTGACGATAATCAGATGGTGAATTGGCAACATTATCAAGAGGCGCTAAGTGGTGACGAATCGTTCCGCACTCAAATGGAATCTGGCCGGGGTGAGACGTGCCAGAGGAGAAGAATCCCGTGAAGTTTGAGGGAACTAATGAGAAATTTAATCCTCGCGGGATAAGTCAGGAGAGTAGTTGCAGATTTGTCCAAATCAACGCTGACTAAGCGATCGTCTACGACTACCGTCAATTCCAAGAATTCCAAACAAACATATTGAGAGAGAGCATAGGAAATGAAGATACGATCATTCGAATTTTTGCATTACTGCCAACTCTAAAAAAACCTCGGCTGTTCGACCGATAGTGCGTTAAAGAGAAGAAGCTACTTGCTTCCACGTACTCAATTTTCTCAGACCTTCTCAGCGGTCTGACCGACAGGCGTTTTAGCGCCTTAGAGAACAAAGCGCCAAAGAACAGTCGAGCACGCTAATATAATCATTTCTCATCCCTATTCGCATCGCGATGGAGCCGAGGAGAGAGGTGCGCTTGAAGAAATGAGAATAATTGTGAGAAAATTAATTTACAGCTTAGTCAGGAGAGGAGGAGCAGATTTACCAAACTACGATGACTCAGTGATCACTGACTTCATTTAGAGTAGCTTGTAATGATCAAGAGCGGTGAGACAAGGCTGTACTCGAATGTATCAGCGTGTAACTTAAATTGATTGTGTCTAGGAACGCGCTAGATGCTATTCTACTGAGTGGTCGAGAGATGGGCGCAAGATAGAGAAGGTTC
This sequence comes from Pristionchus mayeri, assembly GCA_036245805.1. Lineage (NCBI taxonomy): Eukaryota > Metazoa > Nematoda > Chromadorea > Rhabditida > Neodiplogasteridae > Pristionchus > Pristionchus mayeri. Next base: position 36,709,444 of record BTRK01000003.1, read on the forward strand.
TAGCACATTCACATACAGAACGCGCGCTAATTTCCGGAGTTGTCTAGCCCTCAGAAGAGAGGGGCCGAAGGGAAGCTTTAGATTCCCTTCTCAGATTACGTTCGTAGTGTCATTTTCGCGTACGAATTCAGTGAATCTCAGTGAATTCAGTGACGGCCAGATTCTCAGTAACGTTCGAAGCTGACTAAGTGATGAACGGGGCCCAAGGGTACCTATTTTGTTCAATGTTGCTTGATTTTCGCACACAGTTTGCCAAGTATGAATGTTCTTCATACTGCGCCCAAGTGTTACTAATCCTTCAGAAATCGCTTTTCTAACTCGAGCGATACTAAAATAGGCTACGACAGAGAACCACACCGCTAGAAAATGGCGAAGGATACAAATGTTGTATATGTTTCAGGCATTCTAGAAAGTCAGTGAGGAAAGGATCGATCGATCAGGTTTTGGTTGTCTTGTAAGCAAACGTAATGATGATATGAGTCGCATCCCTATCGGCCGAACAATTTTTTTTGTTTCTGAAAAATATTCCGATACGTTAGTTGTGGATACAGCAACGGAATTTCTCTCTTATTGTGTGCACTAATAATGCAAATTATCTATTGCCCAAGCTCAAATTAGAGCGCGCGCGGCAGATATCCACAGGGTAATTCGCTTCCCCCATTCACAGATGTCCACAGGGTAATTCGCTTCCCCCATTCAGCTGTTTGCGTCCAATTTGAGTGAATTTGAGGGATTCTCCGCTCGACAAGCGGAGAATTTATTTCGGCACAAAATAAGGTATGTTTCATAAAATCTACTGGTCAAACGAAGATATATTGGTCTAGTAGTCGCCGGTTCGACAGTCGTTAATAAAACACATAATAATATAATATGCATATTATAAAATTATGAAGCACTGAACCTCCTTGTCAGGGATGTAAATATGGCTGACCATCTACAGAACAATTATGCTTCTTAGCATACTACCCTGACGCTAGAAAATGATTTTTCGACGCTTCAAAAGCGAACACGAAGATGGCAGAGAAGGATACGTTTCAGGCACTCTACGAAGTGAGAGGGGGAATGATCGATCAATTACATGTCAAAGATCATTTCCAAATCAAAAATATAACACATTTCCAAAGCAAATATAATAAATTGTGAAATAAGATGTTTAAAGAAGATATTACCGAAACTCTAGTGGGTCCATGAGCTGAAAGAGGCTGCGGCAGAGTATTTCGGGTTACTCGGCGGAGCTGTTTGTGCGCAATTTGGGCGTGATTTCATAGCCTCACTAGTGGAACACGAGATCTAATTTAATTCAAAACCGAAAGGGGCATGTTTCAGGCATTGAAAACTGGGCAAGCGATTCGAAAGTGAGGATGTGTTTCAATCATCATACAAAATCAGTGAGATAACACTCGATCTATTGCGTCGAGGAGGCGATCGACAAAAAATTAGAAAAAAAATATCTCGTTTATTGAATGCTTTACGAGCACTAAGGCACCATCGATCAGTGGGAGGGCTCCTACCATTTCTGCAGAAAAAAACATTATCTGCATGTTTCTCGATTCTCTGCGTTACCCTGACGCTAGAAAATGATTTGTAGACGTTTCAAAGCGAAACCGAAGATGCCAGAGTTAGGGTATGTTTCAGGCATTCTACAAACTCAGTTAGGAAATGATCGATCGATAAGACCTCAAAGTTTAAATATACATCAAAAATATTAATTATTTGATTCACCTATTGCGCTCATGGTGCCGGAATGGTGTCAAGAATATTTATCTCCCGGATTGAAGGATGAATCAGTGGAATGTATCTCATGTATTGTACATTAAGAAGTTTTCAATGAAAATTTTCGATTGCTCCAGCTTAAAGGAGCGCATGCGCTCAAAGCTGCGGCAGACATCCACATGGGTTGCTCGGAATTGTTGTTTTTGTGCAATTTGAGCATGACATCAAAGCCTCACTAGTGGAACACAAGCACGTGGATCTAATTTAATTAAAAACCGAACGGGTTCTGTTTCAGGCATTGAAAACTCGGAAACTGAAAAAAGAGCGGAAAGAATGCGTTTCAGGTATCATACGAAATCAGTGAGAGAACGCTCGAGCGATAGTGGTGAGACGATAATCTACAAGGAAAAAAAAATATGAGCCCGGATGCGTAAGAATCAAACAAGGTCTGGCACAGCAATTTTTCGAAAACCTGAGGAAAGGGGTTCTCGAGGGTGCTGATCATCGTGCTGATCTTCATTTTGCACCATCTCGCCCGGTTTAGCCAGGCTGCATGTAGGCTGCATCTACGTTTTTGTCGATAACTCTGCAACCGATTGAGCTATCATCTTCAAATTTGAACAGTGGGTAATTCTCACTACCTTTAATCCGATTTTTGCTAATTCTTTAATGTTCATAATTTTTAAAAATCTGAAAAGTTGGTTCTCGAATATAAAGAATTAGTACGGTTAATGAAATACATAGAAAGATGCACCATATTCTGAGGATCATTTTTCGGATACATAGTATGGGAAACAAGCTAATCACTTTTTTGCTACGAGTAGTTTTCTGATGCATTTTCCACACTTCGCCGCGCTAATTGAGAGGAGAGTGAGAAATGAGATTGAGTTTCACTGCCAACTATACTCTCAGATCTAATTATCTCATGGCGAGTGACGAGAAGGGTATATGCGGCCGTGAAACTCATTCTAATTTCTCACTTATCATTCGTTCAGCATGACGAAGAGTGGAAAATGCATCAGAAAACTAATCGTAGCAAAAAAGTGATTAGCTTGTTTCCCATACTATGTATCCGAAAAATGATCCTCAGAATATGGCGCATCTTTCTATGTATTTCATTAACCGTACTAATTCTTTATGTTCGAGAACCAACTTTTCATATTAAAAAAAAAATAAGAAAATTAAAGAATTAGCAAAAATCGGATTAAAGGTAGTGAGAATTACCCACTGTTCAAATTTGAAGGTGTTTTCTCAATCGATTGCAGAGTTATCGACAAAAACGTAGATGCAGCCTACATGCAGCCTGGCTAAACCGGGCGAGATGGTGCAAAATGAAGGTGACCACGATGATCAGCACCCTCGAAAACCCCTTTCCTCAGGTTTTCGAAAAATTGCTGTGCCAGACACTTTAGGACTTTGTTCGGTTCTTACGCAACCAGCCTCATATATTATATTATGCTTTGCAAACGCTAAGACGCCTCTCCTCAATAGTTCGTTGTGGAAAGACGGAGGCGAAAGGGTCAGTCTTCCGTGCAGAGCGGTCCTACTTGCCGTTTCTCTGCCGTGTGCACGGCCGAAATGTCGCCAGCTAATCTCCTATTTCTTCTGGTTCAAGGGCCTTGTCTGCTCGCTATCCGTTTCGCATACTCTCTCGCCCCGTCTGCGCGAAGAAGGAACCATAGTGCGGCCTTCTCGAAATGTTTCCGCGCACGCGATGTTTGACACCAACGATCAAACTACATTTATTTGTGACGCAATCAATTTCCAGCGGTTCTATTAACGCATATGTTAATCAGGATCAGCGCCTTATAAATTCGCACAATGGTTTTGAAACTCTGAGGAAAGGTCCAGAATATAGTTGGGAAACGATTCCACAATCTCTTCATTATGTGCCCTGTCTCGCCGACCGGCCTAAAGAGTATGTCAAATGAACAGGCAGCGGCTCTAATTTCAAAGGTCAACTCCAGAAGCGAATTCAATACTGCCCGCTTCCGGGTCCAAAGTGAGAGTATGAAAGCAAATTATGGTGCAATAACATATTTAGAGAAGTTCGTGAGATTGTGACGTGGTAATAACACATTTCCCTACTCCACTGTGTCGTAGCGCTTACCTAGGACATAGACTACAGACTCGGAAGTTCGGAGCGACATGCAAATAAAGAGGCGGGCATGAACATACGAGAGCGCGAGGAGGCGCGTTTGAAATATACTCAATCCCGGGGCTATAGCGCCAAAAAGCTTCCTCCGAACGCAGAGATTGTCAGAATTATGAATAAGTTCATCGACTATAAAACTATATCGCTCATGTGTAGAATGTAAACACATACTGAATCAACATATTTAAAAAAAACAGCTATAAGAGTTCCTTTTTATAATTTTAGAAAAACCGCCGGGAATACTCCAAGCAAACCAAAAACTAAAGGATCTCTCTCGTGCTAAATGAAGATTATTGTTCCGGATAAGTTGACCAAAATATTGAAAGCGACTCAAAAATAGAGACTCTCTCGTGATTCCCCACGATGCCTACGTTTCTCAGACCGCTAAGATGATGCGATAACAATTGAGCATGAACAACATCGCCGGGCCATGATATCAAGTGCCGAGGGAATTGGCTTAGATCGCAGGAGGAGATTGGAGGGGGGGGGGGTTGCAAGGGTGAGAAACGGACGCTCTTCATTCCTCGTAATCTCTTTTTCTGGCAAGATCGAGAGGGATAGTGAGAACTCATGTGTTCTGTGCAAAGCCACGTATTCTCGAAAGAAAGGAGTGCTCGAGCAAACCTTATTATATCAGTTTTTAAGAGGCAAAACGAGGCAATTTAGAAGCGCACGTTCGCGGTTATAACCGGGAACGAAGAATGGTCTGACTCTCTTCAGTTTGCACGCTCTCTCGCCAGTCAGGGAGACGAGAGAGCGTGCAAACTGAACAGAGTCAGACGATTGCTCCCGCGAACTGCAGATGGAAATGTGGAGTGCGAACTATATGCTGCCTCTATGATCGCGATCGGTCATATCGAGAACTGAACAATGGACAGTGGTGTTTATGTCCCCATTATCTAGAATTGAATTCATAAGTTGCAGCTGGAAAACGTAATTCCATTCGGTAGAAATTTGCTCTGGTCTGACTGATGCGAGATCATATGTGATGGAGAGAGTTAGATGATCGTTCCGATATGGATTCTGATCAATTACCTTTTTTCTTACTTCCTGGAACGGCGCTCTTAGGTGTATTGGTGATACCGGGAATGATTATATCCCTAGTCTCTCCATTACCCGTACACTCTCTTTGCCTGAGTGTAAAAAGTGCGTGTGGAACGAATATAGAATCGTGAGAAGAGACGAACGAAGTGGTAATTGGTATTCCCCACCAAAAGAGACTCTCTTACCTTGTCTCAAGTGAGTAAAAAAAATGTAAACACGTAACCACTATAGTCTTCAAGGAAGGAATAATAACAAAAAGTGAGACTGCATGCAGCCGTCAAAGCAATTTCGAACGAAAGTTGTTGTCTACCTCTCCGACCTAGTATTTGTGGGCATAACATTAAAGGTGCGTCCGCAAACTACACTGTACCTTGCGAAGGAGGGGGAAATCACGAATTCAGCCCAAAATTATAAAGGAGCGCGCATAATTTGGCTTTCTTCCTGCTGAAAATACCTTCAGCGCACGTATTGCGAACAGAGAGGCGTAGATTGAGTGCATGTTAGGGATGAATGGGGGTGTATCAATTTAGAATTGGCCATATAAGAACTCTACAAAGGGTGAAAAATAAAGTGCAAATACAAAGAGTAAAATGATGCACCGCGGGGACGGATACGCACGAAGGGGACAAATCGGACTGGCCTTCTTGCCAGTCCGATTTGCAAGATGACACGCATAATGGAGAAAGAGTAATCTGTTGCGAAGCCATCCAGGTACTAGTTCGGATGAGAACTCAAATCGGCATGACGTCATAGTCCTCATCCGTCCCGTGTCGTCATCTCCGGTACTGTTCGAGTACTGTATTTCGATCCAGAAGCTAGATTGGTAGAGATTTTACAAAACAATTGTCTCTTATACAGTGAAATTGAGGCATCAGTTCGTTCATAATTTGGCAATTCCGAGTAAGCAAAGGGAGGAATGCGTCAGATATCATAGCTTGCAAAATGATCCACTACGGTACAGCAGGGTACCCCACAGGAGCTCGACTAGATACTCCTTGTTAGTACAAATCCTCAATTTCACAAGAAGAAATCTATGCTCATTTAAAAGCGGAAGTGACGTGCGACGAGGTCTTGCACAATATCATGCTGTGGAAATATTAGTAGAGGAAGCTGGTTATATTCGAACTCCCCGCAATATTGTCTCGAGTGAATATGAAAGATGGTGCACCTGATTCCACAGCTTGTTCCTTAGTGGGTGCGACTCAATTCGAGGATAATAAGTAAGGTGCCGATTTTCCATTGAGGATAATTACGGCGTACAGTAACATGTCTACATAGGGAAATTTTCCCGCCTCAGATGGAGGCGCCCAAGTTGGAATCAGCCCTGTTTTATCATTGGGTGCCTCCCCCACTCTAAAGACAATTACAAGTTGGATCCAGCAATGAATCCAACTTGTGTTGCCTTGGATCCAACTTGTAAAGTCACTTCAGCGTAGGGGGGGGGCATACAATGATAAAAAAGGGCTGTTTACACCTTGGGCGCCTCCTCTTGAGTTCTGTGAATGAATAAACTTGAGCAGACAGAGATTGTCAAAACACGAACTATTTCCCGACGAAACTGATGAGGACACGGAGGAAAATACAGAAATGAGTTCCGAATTGGTTAAATCGAACGCTTCGTCCCGAGTGCAACTCGATCTCTATATGAAACCAACTCCAACACGACGCAAGTTAATAACTAGGATGGAAGTGAAAAAATGGTTACGCCCATCGTTCTGTGAAATGAGTGCAGAGCCAGACAGTAAAAGCATTTCCGAGCAATCCCGTCGATGAGGACAAGTGAAAACAATAGGAAAAGTGTTCGGAATTTGTTCCTTCCGAGTGCAACTTGTTTTCAAGATTTACTCTAGACAAACCGAAATAATATTGCTTACTGTTCCGTTATGACCTAATGGGGAACTACAGACAGACAGATAGAAAATGCAATGCAACAAACTGCGAAAAAGAGTGTATGTAGGATGCATCGGGCGAGACCTATTCTGGAAATATCTTACACCTGACTGCAGCAGATATACGGAGGTAGGTGCACGACCACTTTCCCATTTTCATAAGTGCCTAGCCACGTCTCAAAGAGAGGAAAGCGAAACTGGAAAAAGCAGCAACGCAAGCACAACAAATACTATCATTTAGGGATCAACAATATGAACAGCTTAGGAAAAAAATGACTCTTATAATTTTTCGTGCTCTTTCACCAGTCTGCTCGTCGAGATGGATCATGTATAACAATTTTTAGGCCGCAGTCTCGCCCATTACTTTTGCTAGTATTTCTTCCTCGAATACTATAGTATCTACGTGTTTATCGTCTAGAGACAAGCAAAAGATTCTTTTGGTGGCCAAATACATTTCTTGCCACGACATGCCTACTTGGCAATTCGTGCGATGTTTGGTGTGCCTGGCTGAACGGGGTGCAGTGTGAAAATAGGAATTATGCATAGGGGAGCAGACAGCTGTCAGAACGAGGAACAAATAAGAAGGAGAGGCGAGATTGAAAGCTAATTCTGCGGAACGATACTGTCGATCTCAGTTGTTCCACACCAAAAATGTTGAAAACTTTTCAGAATCGACCATATGACACTAATTTTTCAGGGTGAATTTGCGCGACACTATTGCTGAAAGAGTAAATGAGATGGATATTATTCTCGCATCTTTTGAGCTGCGGGGAACGGCTAGGCTCTAGTTTAACGCAATTCAGCACCACATCTTGTAATGCGATCGAGCCGCGATTAAATAGAGTGTGGCTCTTTCAGACCTTGTTCAGAGCAGACTTCGCACAAAATTACTAAAGAGTCTCGCCAATTTGAGCCGCGTGCTGACGTCCATAATGAAGGGTCATTCCAAGCATCACAGCTAATTTATAGTAAACACAAATTTTGCAGGGTGACTTTCCGAGACTCTAGTGGAAAGAGTAAATGAGATGGATATTATTCTCGCATCTTTTGAGCTGCGGGGAACGGCTAGGCTCTAGTTTAACGCAATTCAGCACCACATCCTGTAATGCGATCGAGGCGCGATTAAATGGCGCGTGGCTCTTGCAGATATTGTTCAGAGCAGGCTTTGCATGAAATCACTATATATCTCACCAAATGGAGCCGCCTGGTACCGCCCATCATGAAGGGTCATTACAAGCATCCGAGCAGTGTTATAGCTATTCATTCGCTCAGATACTGCAATGGAGAAGCGAGGTAGAGTTCGACATTCTGGCCGGGAAGAAATGAACAACCCTATTCCGAGCACCACTCTGGTTTAAATCGTTCATATACTGCAAGGAAGAAATAGCCCAAGCGATGGTTAGCCTTCAACGATCGCGGAAAATATATTTCAACTGCAAATATAGTAGGGATGGCTTGAAATGACGGTCTATATTCCACGTGCTTTCTCACCACCGGAAGATCACGCAGAATGAAGGAAATATTTCTTCCTAAGCCATCGCTAAAATATAGGAACAGCACGAGTGGGATGATCTTCGAGCCGCTAACATCGGTGAAAACTCCTATAAATACACACAACGAATACTGAATCCTTTCTGAGAACCGCGAACATAGATTCTAGGCGTATTTTCAGGAATGAAATACATATAATTTCGAGTTCACTTGGTAGTGGTCAATGCGGGGATGCATTGAGATCATGTTATTCAACTAAGGGAGCGGAGTCACGAATTAAGGTGCACTGTGCGATTAAACAGTTCGGAGAGCCGAGCAATTTTCGGAGAGCCGACCAACTGACAGGAATTTCGAGGAATTGTGGCGTCTTTGCATCGAGCTCGCTACCTTTTATTGCGAACACTAATGTCATTCACTCATGCGAAAACAACTCCTTGCAAAGCTCTACGCACTCAGAAGCACCCAAACTAGGGATGACTTAGCGAGAAATACTATCTTCTTTCTGAGTGCTCTCTCGCCAGTCTAGCCGGCGAGAGAGTATTCGGAATGAAGAGAGTCATGTATTCAGAAGCCATCCATAGTCAAGAACGAACGTGCGCAGTGCGAATAAACAGTTCGAAGAGCAACTTCGCTGATAGATTTTCTTGGAATTACATGATGTTTTCGCAGAGCTCGCAAGCCTCTTAGCTGACATATAATTGAAAATAACAGCAACGCCTCGCAAAACTCCCCCAGGGGCGCGCGTACCCGTAAAACCCGTACTGTTCAGGCATCCCGTAGATTCCTAAGGAATCAGCAATTCGAGGTCGAGCAATTCAAATGAGCACACAGCTAACAAACAGTAGAATTGGAAATGCGAACTTGAGTTCGTGATACGGTAAACTGTCACTAACTGTTGTCTCAAGAATAGTGGAGATTGTGGAACGATGAAGATTTCCTGAAATAATTACAAATACATTTCAGTAACACGGAAAACAATCTCGAAACGGTGAGATTATTTTCGAAATGATAGATAAATTGAAAAGGCAACTGAGGATGGAAAACATAAAGTAGGCCTCAATGTTCATCAGATTTTCAGTCTGGCCGTTCCTTAAGTTATAATCCGTCTGAATGAATTGTTGAATTCGCCGAATGACGCACGGAAAGCGCTTTTCCAGAGCAATTTTGCCTCGAATGAATTCGTGGGAGCCCTATGATCCAGCGGTTTTGCGATGAAAAGAGTGGGCACCATTAAGGACGAAAATAATGAGCCCAGTTGTGCTTTGAAAAACGGAACCTATGAGCCTTATCTCTACATATCGCATACTTTAGCTCTAACGATCGACAGCAAATACAATAGTAACTAGTCTTGCCGGTGGGGGAATACTGTCAGACCAGTGTCTAAGAGATGCTAGTCAGTCCAGACAGCCTAGTCTTTGGACTTATTGGAAATATTGGTGGTGATTACCAGCTGTTCTTTAGAAAATAGGTATGGTCTGCAACCATAATCGGCCATGAGGTGGGGGGAATGTGTTCCGTTCAGCAGAACATAATAGAGGAAGCCGACAATGGGACGAGAAATAGAGGGAGATGGATGTCTGAGAACTATTTCTTGTCAAAACGGTCTGGAGAAAAGACACAAGCACGGGTAATGACCGACAAGGGGAGGGACAGACAATGAAAATGTTGCGGACGGCGAGACTAAATCAAATTCGAAATATCTGAAGTATCAGGTTGTAACATAAGTTTTGTCGCGTCCTATCTCTTACGCATTCTAACCTCAGAAATTCTTCGAATTAATTTAATCTCAATTTCGTTATTCATAATCAGTGAGGGCCTTCGTACCCTTTCTTACGCGCTTTACTTCAATCCTGTCAAGACAGTTAGAGAGGCACAGTAGTCAGACAAAGTTGTAGTGAGAACAGGATTACAGATCATTTTCGCGCACCAGGACTTCTTGAAAAGGAGGAATTATGTCGATTTGGTGTGATATTCGTAAAGTACAATATATGGGTATAATTTTGAACCATCCACGGATAATGAAAAACTAAAAGCTTTCTAGAAAGTTAGACGAGTTTGTGTAATGTGGATGGTAGGTGACGGTTGGGAAAACTTTTGCTAGCAGAATTTTCTTCTCAATAGATGTGGAGATCCAAATAGTTGTGAAATATAATTCACCCAAGGTGTTCAGTATACATTTACCGTTTGGGGTCTATCGGGCTCTGTTGAGATAAGTAGCTCCATATAGAACGATGGTGTGTAAATAAAACTACTGAAATTGGCACTTTGTTGAAATTTCTACCTCACACATACGTTTAATATCTGATTTATTGTGATCATCCGAACCAACCACCATTCCCTTACCATTATGTATTCGGGATAATTTTAGAAATCAATAGCTTTTGAATGACAATCATGAATTCAAAAACACATAAACTTGCATTTTTGGCAAAATTTTCACAAAATGAATTAATGAAAATTTCAAATTTCCCGCATGTAGAGTACTATTTGCCTCGCCGGTTCATGAGAAATTAGACCCTCATGAGTGGTAATTAGAACGCACTTACGATAGTCACTGTTGTTGTAATTTTGGATTCAGGAGACTTGGTCAAGTTGGCTAGGAATCAGCGGCTAACCTTAGATTCAGTGAACTATATCTTCGATTCCGCTCAACATAGCACCATATCTGGCATATATTTTGAAAGAGCATTCACGGGGCATATCATCATGCTGTAGGAGTTTGGTTCATTATTCGTATCTTCGAACTAGCACCCGGTCAAACAAATAAATAAAATTTGCATGAAATTCAAATCAGTTCATATCGATATTATTCGCATAGCCGGCATGGACAGTTCGGCTATACACTATAGTTAGAATGGGCATGCATACCCCAAACATATACTATGAGGTCAGGCAACGGGAATATTTGAGAAGTATCGTTCATGGAAATATTGTGAACCTCCGAAATGCGACAAAACTTATGTCACAACCCAATATATACACTTTCGCTAGAACTGATCTCTGGTCAGGTGGGTTTAAAAGCGCGGAACGAACGGCCAGATCTCGGATGTAATGGAAATCTCGCGAGCCCCGCAAAACACGTGAGAGAAACGATCATAAAATCGTAAAAAAATGAGAGCATAAAAATTATGAGCTTCGAGGTGTCGAGAGACGGATTTAAAGCATGAAGAAGATGAAAAAAATACCGATCGTAGATTAATCGGAGATTCCGTGACCACTTTGGAGTCTGAGCTGAAGAGAGTGATCGTGTATCGATATCCGTTCAACGATCGGGCTGACGTTAATACTTACAGCCACGCTAACAAAGTTTTGCGCCCCTCAATTCCTCCAAGTCTCACGCTTCGAGTAGCCGACAACAGACAGCGGATGTCACACGACAAATGTATGTGTATTCTGGGAACTCAACAAACCTCTGTGTCTACATAGATTAGGTAATGCTCGTAATTTGAATTCGAAATTATCCTCACTATTTGCCCAATCATCAGATTTCTCTGGGAATCATTACGATAGAGCAAACTGCTCAACTTTTTTTCAGACGATTTAGAGTAAATCTAGTGCTTACTGAAATCTTTACACACCACTGACCAAATTCGAACTATCCGTCTTAAGACGACTACTTCAGACGCGAAAAGTTAAGTGGTCACTGAAGAAGAAGTCGAGAGCCGACGCTCTGTTCAACACTCTCGCTCTCGAGTCTTTTCTGCCTGACTCTCTTCTCTTTGCATGCTCTCTCGCCTTTTCTAACCTGCGAGAGAGTGTACAAAACGAGGAGAGTCAGACCCTCGCCATCTAATGTATGCAGATTGCGATGTTTTCCGCTCGCCGTTTTTTCGAGAGTGTGAAAGCCGCTCTATTCGATGGAAATCTGCCTAATTCTAGCACAATTTACTAAGACTCAATGAACGAACTTTCGAAATAACACTGAATTTCCTCTCAGCTAACTGCTTCCGTTGTTAGTACGATCAAGTGATCAAGAAATGTGGTTAGGCATGATCAAAGGAGGAGTAAAGGCAAAATGCAATTTTTGAAGCCTTCACATGCATGGCCTAGATTTCCAACGATAATAAGCTCCGAAATGTTCACATTTATAGCTCCATTTCGAACAGAGATATCGGTAGTTGGATGAGAGCCAAATCAGGGAAAGCTCAGGCAACGAGCGAGAGAGCACGCGTCTAGAGGATAGTTCCGTCGCTAATTGAAACATATTTCAAGCGGGCGCGCGTTTGCCTTTACCCTTCTTTTAATCGTGCTTTAAACACATTGGCATTCATATTATGATTCCTTAGGGATGATTTACCCTTATTCATAGCAAATCACGAACAGAAACATACTACTTCCGACAGTATCATACGCATATGTATGCCTCTTGACACACACATTGCCCAAAACTACAGTTGCTGGCTATAACGATATTTATTATACTTGGCTATTTAAAGGATACGTAACTATTCTGAGAGAGATAAAAATGCCCAAACAACTTACAGTTCAACTGATTACATTCCCCAATGTTAGGCTACTAAATCGCGTTCAAAAACAAATGTAACCGGGATTTCATTATATGCTAACAGCTATAGCTGATATGCATAGTTGCAGATGTCACTTATCTATTCAAAGGGAAACGGCTATTCTAGATAAAAGGCGTGACAATGGCTAGACGAGGCGTATGCGCTGTCTGTTTTGTCTCGCTTACATCACAAATAACGGCTTGTCTCGCGTCTCGCCTCTACGATGATCTCAGAACAAGCATACATTTGCCGCCGCGCTACATCCGCTGCCTGTTGTTGGCGAGGGAAGTGTTGGACTATGCGGAACTGGGGGCGTACAACTGGGATATGAACGGCACACGATCTGAGTAAAATCTGAGTAAAATCTGAGTAAAATGATTGAGCAAACGATGATGTGCGAATTGCTTGTGGTTGAAATCATAAAATGAATCAGTAATGATTATTGCAGAATTAATCAGTCATGTGGACTATGATGTTAGACCACTGAAAATCGAGATCAGGAGGGAATGATTCATTAATGATGCGGCTCACGTCACTTTTCATCGTTCCTGTAAATAGTGTCGAGTCAGCCACCATTGCTAGGATAGCTCGTAGCCACAGACACAGTCCGTATTTTTGGTTTTCAGGAATGGTTCCTAAAGGGAGAGTATGACCCAGTGAAACAAATTCAATGAAACATCACCACCTAAACACTTCTGATGTCAGAAATATACACTTCTGTATATGCACTTCTGATGTCAGAAGCTAAATTATACGTAAGGATGTCTAGACATTCAAAGGATGCTATTCTGAGAGTTCGAATGAAACAATGATCGTAACAATGCCCTGACGAGGCGCGTGTGCCCTCGAGAGTTTGAGCACTTAGGACTAAAAAGGCCCAACAATGCTCTTTGATCTCTTCTTCGCGCTATCCACATTTCGCTACATCCGTCTGTAGTTGACTATTGTATGTCTAGGGACTTGACAATTCTTGGGAAACAGTAAATTATATGAACGGGTATTATACAAAGTCTGTAATGTAGAACATGAACCAGGTATGATTCTTAAAATAAGCACTACAAATCTAGCGCTTAGATGTTCTGAGACCGTAGAACGGGTAAGATAATTAGGGAGGTGAACACCAAAGAAACTGCTCTCTGAACGTCGAAATCGTCTACGATTACTCGACCAGAAAACAAAAGAGGAGGGCAGGGTGGGTATTTTAATCTGCGACGCTGAATAGAGAAGCCAAAGCATGTGAACTTCAAAGACGATTCCCCGTATTTCAAAGGCTATTATTCTGCGAACGTAGTTGGCTGGGAGATATTGGACTTTCTGTGAGTCCAAGAGGTCATTCCCAGCGAAGCTACAAAGAGCGCTAAAATACTCCATTATGGGAAGTTTCCTTGTCAGTGCGAGAGAATGTGTGAAAAAAGGCATTAAAAGATAAGCTGCTAAGCTATCGGTAGAGTCCTCGATTTATGGTTTTTACAACATTAAACACCCCTTGCTGATCTACGAAAGTGGGAAAAGATGTAAATATGAATAGAACCAGACGAACACGGCTTCAAATTGAGTTGTCCAGGACCGCTGAAGGAGTTCCGCCACACTCCGTTTACACAAGCAAAAAAAGACCGATCTCTCCTCTTCGGGGGGTATGGAGGGCAGGCCAAAAACCGAATCTCATAATTCTCCGTACCCTCTCACAGCTCTGCTTGATGGGAGGCAAACATAATGAAGGGGGGATTCCTTTGGAACGTTCCCGACTCCGGTCGTCCTCCCCCCCCCCTGGCGCATAAACAATATCTACCCATGAGAGGTGCAATCTCCGGCCCTGCTCGCACAGGATTTCCTACAGTTTCCTATCGTTTCCGTCTTACTGAGAACTAGCGTTATTCTCAAAATATCAAAACATCCGTGGAAGGACGTGAAAAACCAAGGGCTTCGGCGAGACTTTATTTAATAGATACATTGGTAGCCGGAAAACAACGGAAATCACGCAAGTATGCTTTGACAATCATACAGACCCTCAGCAGAGATCTCGAAAGAGACGTCGAAACTGGCCGTGAGTGGGCGAGACAAATGTAGAGTGGCTTCAGAGTTTCAAAGTTGAATTCGCACCAAGGTTCCGGAATTGGGCGTAATTGGGCGTCTTTTGTTTACATTTTCGAATATGTTTCATGTACAATATATAGTACACATATATATTGCACATGAAACATATCTGAAAGTGATTCAAAAGAAGCCCAATAACGCCCTATTCCGGAATCCTAATTCGCACCACAATCTCCCATAAAAGTTTGCTAAGCAATCACCGAATTTTACATATTTTCCGATGAATGAGCGATAATACTGTTATCTCCTCAAGCATGGTTTTGTCAGTGAACAGTGCTTCCCTTTTGCCGAATAAGTGCATTATCCCTCTTTCGCGCAACAGTTTTTTTTTAAACAATGCGTATTCCAATTAGTGATGGCAAATCGGCGCGTGCTCTCCTTATTCCATACGCTCTCTCACCGATCAGATAGAGCGAGAGAGCGTATGAAACGAGGAGAGCACGCGCCGATTTGGCATCACTAATTCCAATGACTACTCCCGCCATTCTTCCACCTCGTCAGTTCTTTAAAACTTTTCTTGTTGACTGTTCTTTGAAACTCTTTGAAACCGTTCTTTCAAGACTGTTCTTTGGAAGGAAATGTTATCGAATTCCCAAAGGCACCGTACATTTCACTTTGGTGCTTTGGACAAAATATTGATTACATACTTATCACATCACGGAATTCCAAGAATATACTAACATCCATAAGCACATGCAGCCCTCTTCCCCTTCACAGAACCCTCTCGGGACTCTCTGCCCAGTCAACTGCGAAAGGGCTCACTCGAGAGCCACTCGCATCGTTCCCTTGGGCCAGTTCCTTATGCTTCACTAGCACTTACTCTGTTATCTCGCCTTATCGAGAGTTGAAACCAAGCAGTACTCGAGCATCCCCTTGTCAGTGCTAGACTGGATAATCTAACTCGTCGGTTAGAGACAGCGAGAGAGTACTAACATCCAAGAGAGTTAGGTACTTGCCCCATTGTTCCCCTGAATCTATCCCCACTCTTACGCTTCACTAATGATCTTCTTCAATCAATGTTCCTCTTCTTCTTCCTTGTTGTGATTTGGCTTGAATCCAGCATTATTGACGATTTCTTCACAATGTAAGGACGAACAAAGTTCGCCAACCCCGCTGACCCTTCCCCCCTCTCTCCTCTGCCTCTCTAACCGTCTCTGCTCTCTCCATTCTCCACACACTCTCGCTCCTCACCACTTTTTGTAAACGTGCTGCGCCCTCTGGCGCGTCTAGGCACAGCTGTTGTTGCGAGAAGAAGGGATAGAGAGGAGCCTCGCTTTTTTGGCCCCATCAGAGTCGCGGTGTATTCTGGGCATACACTGCCACTGGCCAATACTCCCTTACTTTGTTACGTTTAGTGCTCGATCAATTTGATCTTTTGTTGATGTTATTCTCGTGGATATCGAATGATCGATGTCAATTTCCAGAAGTGAGAGTTGAGTTTTCAAACTAGCTTCTTTTGAGCACAGAGTCTTCAATCAATCGATGTTTTCCCATGTTTCATTTTTAAATTGATTGTAACAATTGACGAGTCAGAATTGATTTACAAGAATGAGAGTTGAATTGAACAAACGCCGAAACACAACCGTTTCCAATTGACGATCACTGCTCGCGAAAAATGAAATTGTGGCAGAGTTGATGGCACTAGCGAATTCGCAGTGTCTGGAAGCTCTACGATCGATTTATACCTGAGAACTCGAAAAAGATCACGAAACACCGCTCATTATTCGTTCCTTCTCCTACGTTCCACCCGATCATTCGCTCTGACCTTTCCCCCGTTGCTCTCACTCTTCTATCTCCTTTCTTAGTCAACGTGTCCCATACGAAATTCCCTTGTTTTGCTGCGCTAACTTTTAAGCAGTGCGCACTGATGAAATGGCCTCCTATATAAGCGGGCAGCCATCGCCCTCCCGCCAAAGCCGTCATGTGCTATCACAAACTGAGTTGTAACCTGGCTCTCAGCCATTTTCCTCAGTAATCCAGTCAATTTTCGTCGTTAATTAACTAATTACTACGCGAAATAGAGCAGTGAACGTGTGAGTTATTGGATTATTCTCTCATCTCATCTCCCTTCTTACCCATCCCCTCTCGATCCCTGTTCTCGGTCAAGGCCTTTCACTCCCTTCCCCATCTCGTTCCTAATCCCGATCTGTTCACCCCCCCCCCCCAATCGATCGTCTTAGTTTAAACTGATTATCGCCGGTTATTTTCAACTATTTTCTCCAAAAAGACCAGGAAGTATTGCGTCCTTTCTTCTCGCTCATATTCGTATTCCTGTGAAAACAATGGCCGGGTTTAGCTTAATGGTGTCATACTATCGGATCATAACGCAAAAGGTCTAGAATATTCTAGAGCATTGGAGCTTTTCACGCGCTCTAGCAGTTCCTCACGTAAAAGATCCGGTTTGAGCCGAGCTTCCAACTCAGACGAATAGAGAAGAAAGAGGGGAGGGGAGCGAGACGAAACAATCCCTTATTCCTCCTTTCCCTTTCTACTTTTGCCCTTTCTAGGTGACAGCCGTTCTTCGTTGCACATTTGTTCGTTACCTGTGGAAAATTGTGACGCAATCGGTTATGTTTCACCCACTAAATAATACTAATCGCTTTTGAAGGTTTGACAATTGCACCGTGACCTTATTGTCAAAATATAAAATATATTAATTTTGTTCCAAAATAGCCTGTATAAGTGTATCTAGGTAATTCCCCGTGTAATTTGTGTCGTTTTCCAAGCTATTTTAATCCAGTCTGAGCTGTTCTTCGTTTTTTGCAGTTGAAAGTACCATACCCAGCGCAGAACACGAATATGTTTCACACACTGAACTTGATTGTTGTAGCGAAATCGATTTTGGCCAGATATATTCTGTGAAAAATATAACAATAAAACGTGCCCTCAGGCCCACTCGCTCTTTAGATTACTCCACCGATCACGATATTTCCCCTTCGCACAGGCTGTCACTGCTGTTTGCACTTCTCGTTTCGCGCGTTTCATTGCATATCTCAGTCGAGTAGTGCTCTGATATTTCGAATATTTTGTCTAACCCTAAATTGCAGCTCTAGCAATGCACTGGCGCGTTCTCGTGCCGCTCGCCGCGGCACTCGCCGTCGTCTCGGCGGATCTCTTCACCTCCATTGCTGATATGCAATTGGTGAGGGGGGATTGGCTAGAGAGATAGATTAACCTTGATTATATAATACTAAGAGAGATGCAATTGGTAAGGAGAAGATCGTGATGCCGCAACTAACTCGGGACACATAAAATACGTATTTGTGCATAATACCAGAGAGTATAAAGAAAGATTGAGCTAGTTTGAGCTTGATTATATTAAGAGAGGTTGCTGACATGAAATTGTTGAGGAGAATTGCCTAATGATGATCAAATTAGGAGTCCAAGCTTCGAGTTTCCTTAGAAGCGACGAAATGACGAACAATATGGTAAATAAACGAGATTACATGCATGCATCTTGTGAGTAGAGATGCAATCACACTAGTATTATCACAACAGTCAAATCGACTCTAGGACTAGCATATTTCGTTCTATCCAAGTCTATAAAGGATGACTGACCTAGTTATGATGTAATACGGCCCAACTGGGTGAATATATAAGATGGATTATAGGGGGAGAAATTATAGAGACCGGTATATCGCGCAAGAACCGTTGATCTTTCTTTCCGAATAAGCCAAGCATATTTATGATTGGCTTATACTTGAGCACCAACATAAATTTCAATGATCTCTGATCATTGCAGCTCATGGACTCGGAGAAGTACATTCCCACCGTGCTCGACAAGTACATCAAGCAGGAGCAGCAGCGACTCCAGGAGCTCAAGGAGTGAGGACTCATTGATCTTTGTACTTTGAGGTTCCCTTGAGCATATTTTGATCCAAGAACTTGATGGAATGATCTTTTTTATATTTGCTCTTAGAAGTTGCAAGTTCCAATGCGTTTCTTTCATGCCACAGAGGTAGATGAGTACGTTCATCTTTGAACTTGAACGCGCATGTTAATGCTCTTCGTCATGGCATGCAATCAGTCGGTGATGAAATGCTATGTAGTTTGATCTATAATCCCTTCCAGTCTCGTTAGCGAATACACCGTCCGTAACGAGAAGCAGATGATCAACGGCATCAAGGACCTGACCAATCCCATCAACGCCTTCCTCATGATCAAGAGAAAGGTTGGCGATTGTAGTTTGATCTTTGGCCTCTGTAGATTTCTCTCTTGCATCTTGTGTCTTGTAGTGTCATCTTTGATCTTTATTGTCTGCGCTTTAATATTTTATATTGTAACAAGAGCCATCCAAGAATCGAATACACGACAGAAACTAGGTTGTAAACAGTTTGTGAAACATAGCTGCGCACTGGGCCGGGCATAAGACTTGCCACGGAATAAATCGATGAAAGAATAATGGTGATCGATCACGCTTTGTAATTTGATCGTTGATCTTCAGATCTTCGACTGGCGCGACATCGAGCACCACATGAAGGCCAACGGTGCCCAGGGATTCCTACAGCGCCTGACCGACGCCAACTACGGTATCAGGCAGCCGACTGAGGTACGGTAGAATCGATTACTGTAGGCATTATACGGTAGGAATACACTATGATACTAATAGTAAGCGACGGTGAATGAAAACCGACTTAGGTACGGTAAGCAAAGCTAGTGATCGATGAGATTGAAGAGGCCAGCTAATGGGAATGCTATGCATGACGGGTCTAGGTCGGATGAAAACTATGACGTCATGCCGCTTTTGGCAACGCTTTTGGCAACGGCAACAAGCAACATATCGTCATAGTTCTCATCCGATCTAGTGCCTGTAGGAGGCGGACGAGACAATTCGTAAATTTCGATTGATTTCAGGAGGATCTCACTGGCGCAGCAATTGGTCTGCTCCGTCTTCAGGTACGTTTCACCACATCTTCGCATTAAACATACACTCGGCAAATTAATGAAGACGACGGAGTGAGTTGAAAAAAAAGTCAAACAAACTGTTGCTTATCTATGCCATATTTTCTAAAATAAATGTGCTCCTAATTATTTGGAAACTCCACTAACAAGATATTTTGCGCAGTGTCATTTACGTACATAGCTATCGTTATTACAATGACCCGCCATGGAATACCAAGGATAATGCTTATCTACAGGACACGTACCGTCTGGACACGAAGGAGCTCTCGGACGGCAAGATCTTCGGCGTCCAGAGCAATTACACGTTCAATGGTTGATTGATCTTTTATTTCTAGAAATATCACTACTACTTAAAAAAGGGTTCCCATGAAGCAGAATCATGGACTCTCACAACGACTGTACTGCATGCTGAGTACTGTACGGTGGTTTTCGATAAATTCTGCGCATAGCACTATTTGCATAATTCCACTATATTTTTATGAAAATTACATTAAACTGGATCGCGCATTCCATGTTTTCACAATAAAAATCCATTAAACTCAATAATAAGGAAGAAAACCTATGCCAAGCAACGTGGTGTAGCGCAGCGTGCATTTCGAAATTCCGTCTTTTCCGAATCCAACGGCCGTTTTCTCAATCAATCGCATGAATTCCTACAGTATTTTTAATTTGCCTGCATTTTCAATGAACTTTAGAAATTAATTGTGCAGCTTGTAGACATTTATTTAACTTGAAACCAAGTGATTTCTGATCGGAAAAGCGCCCTATATAATCCCATGGTGCCAGTTTGTTATCGGCGAGACTCATGGGAACCCTTTTTTAACACGAGGCTCTTGAATTCAGCGCTTTCATAGAATGTCAGATATGAAGACGAAATTGATGATCGCAGTGATCGAAGAAAAGCGCTTCATCACAAAGCTCAAGGATAAAATATGCGAAGATAATTTTGAGAACTTCTCATTGTGATTGGTTTACGTTTCACGCTCTACATGTAGCGAGTTCGATAACGTAATTTGCAATGGGAGCGTGGAAGTCGTACAAAAATCAAAATTAACAAATCATTTCAAAATTCTAGCCTTCGACAGCTTCGAGATCGTTGAGTAGGTTGATGAATAAACTATATTGGTTTGTGTTTCACGCGGGGGATGTAGCGTGATAACAAAGGATTGTTTAATTGCTGTTGTCGAGAATAAACTAATCAATCAATCAAATTATCAGCATTCGACTGCTTCGAGATCGCGCGTGCTGCCTACAACCAGGAGGACTACTACCACGTCATCCCCTGGATGGAAGAGGCACTGGAGAGGCTCGAGAAGGTGAGGGGAAGGCATGCAAAATGTAAGAAATAGTCAATCTCCCATGCCGCTTGAGCATTGCGTATGAGAGCGGCGGTGCCCGCGGAATGTCATAATAGTTTTGTTTTGGTATTTAATATGCATATGTTAGAGACGTGCGAAATACTCCTAGTGATTCTCCTTGATGGAGGAGGCGCTGGAGAGACTCGAGACGGTGTGGGTGAGGTATGATGGGATGGGTAATGGAGGATTCAATGAGCTGCTATTCATCTCACCAGCAGAATGGGATTATTACTACGAGTGGTCTGAGAAGGCATGAGTGTTCTAACTCTCTTCAGTTTGCACGATCTCTCGCAAGTTAGAGATAGCGAGAAAGCATTCAAACACGAGGGTGTGAGACGATAACTCGAAGGCAAGGTGCGCTGAAGTGATGTAATGCAAAGAAGGGAAAAGTTTTCGAATGCTATGGATGCGTGCATACCGATCAAAAGACACATGCGCATGTTCCGCGAGTTGAGAAATGTGCTGAAGAAGAAACTACCTTTACAGTATTTTATTACGATAATCATAATAAATTAATGAATTAATTAAAAATAATAAATTAATTAATCCAGGAGGACCCTCCTACCGCGAACAAGAACGACGTGCTCGAGTATCTCGCATTCGCCATGTACAAGCAGGGCAATCTCAAGCGAGCACTCAAGCTGACCGAGGAACTCTTCAAGAACGGTGAGGAGTACGGTAGATGAGGGGTACGGTAGCATATAATGATGAAGCGAATGCGGTAGTTATTGAATTACGGGCTGTTGTTTTTGGCAAATGATAATTACAATAATTACTAGTTAAAATTGAATGATTTTGTGTTTGTCGCATCGTATGGATCATCACTAAACCTTAGCGCTGTTCCGCGTAAAATGCAGACAGTGAAACTCATGTGGAAAATGTGGAGAAACCGAGTGGAATTCGATATCACAACACTGTGAACCACATTTATTTCAAAAAATTGAAAACAAATATAGTCGCTATTTTCGTGCCCGACCACTCAACGAAACTAAAGAGAGGGCGGTCTGGGAACTCCCTAGGTAATGTAATCTGGGAAAGCGGGGGAAGACGGAATCAGAGTGATCAAACATCTCCTCGTGAGGGCTGAAACTACACACGAACTCTATCCAAGTAATGGTTTCGTGGGAATTAGTATTTTCGTTCTGTGCACATTGAACAATAGTGCACATAAATCGAAGACCTCATCTCAATACTAAGCTCAATTTGAATCATCAAACCTGCTAGAAATCATGCGAAATTTAGAGATTTCTTACTTATTCTCAGAGGAAGTTACTGCGAGTACGCTATAGTAGGAAGCTGCGG
Source organism: Pristionchus mayeri (assembly GCA_036245805.1). NCBI lineage: Eukaryota > Metazoa > Nematoda > Chromadorea > Rhabditida > Neodiplogasteridae > Pristionchus > Pristionchus mayeri. The sequence continues at coordinate 36,731,897 of BTRK01000003.1, forward strand.
GCAAAGTGAGGTCGAATGGATAAGGCGTCTAGCGAAATGGGCGAGAGAGCAGGCGAAATCGAGAGACTGCGCACGGAAATTGTAACATTTCTCAATGAGCGATCACGTAAGCGTGAAAGACGAGAGCTACGATGTAGATGCGGGAATACTAGATGCGTCTGCGTCTCTTCCGACCACACACTCTCTCGCGAGTCAGAGGGGACGAGAGAATGGGTGATATTGAGAGAGTCAGACGATCACTCTAGAAGCTTCTGCCTCTTTTCATATTGTACAACCACTCTCGAGTTAGAGGAAGCGAGATAGTGAGGGATATTGAGAGAGCCAGATAGAATTGTAGAAACTACGACACGGAAGCAAAGGAGTGTAGCGATGTGGGGAGGGAAGGATCAAAATTGGCAACATTGCCTACGATGAAGCGAGGAATCTGAGCGCATCTGAGTGCAATCGAGGGACAAATTGTATTTCCAACATGTGAATCGCGGAAATTATGAGTGTAATCGGGTAAAGATTAGCGTGTATATCATCGCATCAGAGATCATAGAATGGAAAGAAAACTAGGGAATATTTTAAAACGGATAGCATATTCCATAAACTTCGCTGGAATTGAAAGCAAAAATAAATTTTCCGGGAGGATAAACAATTCTGACAAAACACATGGATGGCTAATTGTAACGAACGCGAAAATAGGACGAGAAGAGGAAGAAATTTCGAGTTCAACTAAAGCGCAATGCGAAATAGTGTTAAGTGAAGCGGGGGTAAAGTGTCGAGCACTGTTTGAACTTCGGCTTCGAGCAATGGTCTGACTCTCTTCAGTTTGCACGCTCTCTCGGCGGTCAGAGAGAGCGTGCAAAATGAAGGGAGTCAGACGATTACTGTCGGTTTCTATCTGCTTCTGTTCGCCTACAATCTTTTGAAATAGGCACCGCTCTGCCCCTCCCCGTCTCACCAACTGTTTATTCGGTAAGGGAACGGTTAGGGTAAAGTGAACATTTTTCTTTTTGAAGGGTGAACATTTTTCTTTTTGAAGGATGAACATGGCAATAAAAACAACTTGCGGCGCATCTTTGATTCTCAGGCAAGCCATGAAACATACATAAAAATGTTGCACTTTCGTGAAATGAAAGTATTAGAAGTGGAATGAGTTTCACGCAGTAGTGAGAGTGAAGTAGGCGGGTTTGAAATATTGAAATCGCCGGTCTGATCGCAATTAAATAATCACTTTAAAAAAAAAAAATGCATGATGCAATCACATTGATCTCAACGATCGCGCCAGCTGAGAAGTTGTTCGTTCATGTTTGCATGCTTTTTCGCTTTCTTTATCCTACGAGAGAGTGTGCACAACTAGGAGAGTCGTTTCGGGATGGACCCGTCGTACCTCGAGCATTGCTCGAGCATTGGGATGGGCGCTTCCATGCAACACTTTGTGCCCTGACGCTTCCAAACGATGTGAATGAGCTCACTTCTCTAGACTCTACGCCGTCGCGCGCCCTCTTGTTATCCTCCCTCTATCTCCTCTCTCGTTTTCAAGCAACTATCACTCAGAGGTTCAACTCAAATTCAAAAGAATATATCCGATCAATGACGAACATTTGTGGGCTGCTTACTTTTTCATTTCGGTTGTCCGCCTCGAAACGATGTGATAGAGCTGTCAACGTCTGATAATTTTAGAGCGTAATGCAAAATGTATTTATTCTAAAAAGAAACGCGATATAATCAAATTGCCTTGGGTCGTTCCCTACTATGCTCACCGTGAAACGTAAAACAGCGCGTTTAGCTTTCAGAGTGTTGAGCTTTCGTGGAGTGATAAATATGAGCAATAACTGATGAGTTTCACGAGTAGTGAAATTCAGACGGGCTTAACATATTGATTGAGAGACACAACTTGGTCGAAATTAAACAATCGCTTTTTAAATCCTTTGTCGTCCGTAATCAGCGATTGCGTGTGCACTGAAAGGCTCGCAATTAACAATATGAAGTACGCGCGGTGTGCGAAACCCTTTCAAACAACTAAGATGAGGTCACTTCCCTAGACTCTACGCCCTCCCTCTCACTATTTCTCTGTACTCCTCTCTCCATCTCTCGCCCTCTCTCTTTCTCGCTCCTCCTTTCTGTAGAACACACTTTCTAAGGCGAGAATAGTTCTGCTCGGTTATCATCTTTCCCTGAGCAGCTAGACAAGAAGCTGTTTGAGGAGAGAACGAAGAGTTTGACCACGCATTTCCGGGGATCCGATTTCAGCCACATCGACTAGAGTCCTCGGAGGGGCGTAAAACAAAGCACATCTGAAAGCGAGAGGGGCATCTTTTACAAGCTATGGGTATCTGTATTATGCGTTATATTGCCAGTCTGACATTAAACTAAGGTAATTACTGTCAACTTCGCAAGGGAGCGCTAAAACAAAAACATATTTGTGGGACAGAGATCCGAAATATGAATATAATATGCTTTGTGTACCAGCGCACTGAAAAAGTAAGTGCTGTAATACGAAATATTTGTTTTCCGTAGCCAGTGCCGACTCATGGAGCTACTTTATCTTCGAAATTAAAATTGTACATGATTCTATTTTGCAGTGAACGACCGCGCAGATTTTATTAGAAATGGGGAACAAAGACGGAAACATGCTCATGACTAATTCAATTTGGCTAAGCAAAGGATGGATGTGGGCGTGCATAATGTTATCGGATTTTCTCAACGGAGTATCCTCCAGTACAGAAGATCTTTGGATTTCATGAATACAAATATTATGGACCTGTTGGTGAATGAATAATATCAACAGCTCTAGGAACATCCTGCCAAGTACGCTACTTGCACTCCTTTTCATATTATTTTTGAGCGCATTTGGATTTTTTTTTATTGGAAATGAGTTATTCGAGCCGAAAAGTGGGGTCGAAAGGGCGCGAAAAGTGGAAATGAGGTCGTCTCGTTTTTTTGAACTGAAAAAATGCAGTCGCGCCTAATGAAATCGCATTACGAACTTTAGATGAATTAAGAGAGCGTGGGATGATGGACGGAAGTTGCTTTTAGGGTTCTCTTATTGGAAATGTTTAGAGCTCTTTCAGGTACGTTAAAGGGGCTCTACAGAGATGAAGAGCGCTTGTTTCGTTAGTATGACTGAAACATACCGATACATTCAACAACAATATGATAACCTAATCGATACATGTTAGTGCAGGAGAATCTGCGAGGACGGAAGGAAGCAGTAATTTCCGATAGTTGCAGCACGCTTAGTAGTGTATAGATGTCTAGCCTGGGGTCATGCGGATACTTCCTTGCGAGTAGCCATATGACGAGATCACATAGACTAGTGCAAGAGTGAGCATCATAGGCTCCCTATTTCGTGCGATTTCACAAGTTTGGATATCGAGAGATATGTGAGATGATGTTTTTCGCCAGCGCAGTCAGAATGAACCAATATAAAAATTAAAGCGGTCACAGCGTTCTGACCCCCATTGTTTTCTCCAGATAAGGGTAGACAAAGGGATTAATGTTTTGAATTTTCCCGCGAAAACCCAAACTGCAAATAGGATGTGAGAGAGCTCTTCGATATTTGAGAATCCTCTGAAACATAAAAGAATACCTCAAATTTGATCACTCTGAGCACTTTTGCGTCTCATAGTTGGAGTGAAACAGAAATCAGCCAGGTCAGTTCCGTTCACCGAGAGGGCGATTCACGGAGGGAGCTTTTATGTTTCAAAAGTATTACAAGTATAATGATTGCAGTTCGACTCAGCTCCCTTTTCTGTCGAGTCAGAATGCTGTGGGGTCAAAATAAATGGTTTGGTATGCACATAGCCTGCGCGGGGGGGGGGGGGGGAAATCCAGGTCCTCGACTGCTTTTCTCTAGGAAACAATAGAAAAAACTGTGAAAATTTTGGATTTTAGTGCAAAACAAGGACGAAGACAGACTAAACACAGACAGACAATTTGAGGCTGTTTTGAATTAATCGGAAGCCAAACTAGACTCAAATTTCGCGTCGCGTGGGATTTCCTCGTGCCCTCGTAAACTAAGCCAATTCGAGGTCGCGTGAGATCATTTCTCACTTTACAAGCTCTGACTCTCTTCATTCTGCGTGCTCTCTCGCTTGTCTGATAAGTGAGAGGGCACTCAAAAAAGTGAGTCATTCATTGCCAGGCTGTCCTCATTCCTCACTTGACGTTGTGAGAGTGATATACTATTCATTTCAAGCCACTTGCGCTGGAGAAACGGAGAAAGAGGAAATATTTGAAAATTTAGAGTGGGAATGACGATGAAAAGGGGAACTTTAGGAAGGATGGAACTAGACTTTAGCGAGTAATGTTCCCGCTCAATGACTTTCATTACCGCCAGGATGGGAACGGAGACGCTTAATTTACAATTAAAATTCTCACGCAAGGACCTCATGAAAAATACTCAAAATTGTCTCTGACAGTAAAGCAAAATTTCGAAAAATAAATGAAAATAGGCAACTTATGAAAGTTTAGAAGTTCAAAGACCAAAATTCACTCTTCCAGATCCCACCCACCCCCGTGCCAAGGGCAACGTCAAGTGGTACGAGGACCTGCTGGAGCAGGAGGGAGTAAGGAGATCCGAGATGAGAAAGGTCGAGAATTATGATTGATTGTTTTTTTTCACGAACACGAATGGAAAACAATCATCGCTGTAAAACAATTCGAAGAAAGAAGAACGTTTGAAACATATTAGGTTGTTGCGAAAGTCTTGCTCGGCGTTTGATCTTTCCGATTTTTCTCCCTCCTGAACTCCAGTGCCTGATATCTCAGAATTGTTGAAGAGGGTGAACCGTTGTTTCACGAGCATAATTGATTTCAATCGTGATCAGAATACATGCCATGAAATTTGAGATTTCATAAATTAGCAAAAATTTTGCGAAATTTTGAAACGAAATTTGGTGTGAATTCTGATCTGTCAAATACAAGATATTGAAGTCCAAATAATATCCATATATATTTTGGAAGAGCATAGTGTGCTCGTTAACACCAGCACAAAAGATCGATCATTCAAGCTGCGCAAGAAATGAAAACTTGATAGAAATATCAAATTCAGCAATCCAAAGAAAACTTTCAATGATTTGAATAGCCATATCTAGTCAACGCAATTATGAATAATTCCGATACTTCATTTTTAAGAATAACAGAACAAGATGTTTATAATATCGGTCGATATTGATCCCTGCGCCTCCTTACCCAAAAAGGTGAAGACTAAATCGTATTTAGCTAACAGGTGTTCACTATAAATTCCCAAAAAGGGACACGTCTAAAGAAGAGATTTTAGCACTGACTTATAGTAAGTGATCATAAGTGATGTATTAACATAGCTATGTACGCTTGTACTTCAGGTATGGCCATATCTCTATTTTCCATAAAATTATGATAGAATGAAAAGTCATCTTGATTAACTCATATCGCAAGATTTGAACAATAAGGAAGCATTCCTAAATGAAATGAGAGGTCTGATCTAAGGTGCGTTAGAATGAACATTGATACCCTCATAGTATAAGAAAAACCAGATAAGTCTGAAATGAATTCGAGTGCCGACGCATACAGGAGTATTAAAATGATAAAATCGAGCAAGACTTTCGCAACAACCTAATACATGATCTTGTGATTTGACAAAATAAAGTTAATCATTTGACAAATAATTGAGAAACGTATTTCAACTTTTCCAGAACATTCCCCGGCTCTCGAACGATCGTCCCGCCTCCGCTCTCGAGAACACCGAGCGAACCATGTACGAGGCACTCTGCAGGAACGAAGTGCCCGTGGTTAGTTGATATTTGAATCTTATCTTTCGCTTTCAATCTTTCATGTTTATGTTTCGAAGAGCTATAATCTTTGATATACATATATAACGCCGGTTGCGTAAGAATCGAGCAATCTTCTGATGGTTCTGGCACATCAAATTTTCGAAAACCTATGGATTGGGGTTTGATCATCATGGTCAACTTCATTTTGCACCAACTCAACCGGTTTAGCCAGGCTGCATGTAGGCTGCATGTACATTTCTGTCAATTACATCGAAACCGAATGAGCTAGTATCTTCAAATTTGTACAGTGGCACTATAAGCTACCTGTGATCCCGTTGAAGCTAAATTAGCATATTTTAAAATATGGTAATTTCATCAAATTTTTGATCTCGAATATAAGGCTTGAAGTAACAGTGAGACTTACATAGGGAGATGCGCCCTGATCTGAGGATCATTTTTCGTATGCTATGTATGGAATTATAACTCGGCACTTTTTTTGCTACACTCACTTTTGTGAAGGAATTTTCACATATGAACGACCATTGCAGAATTAGGATGAGTTTCATTTATGGCGTTGGTAAATTCGATCCGAACAAAGGAATGCACTCTAATTTCTCGCTCGCCTAGCGGTTTCCACAACAGAGAACTGAAAATTGCTTCACAAAAGTGAGTGTAGCAAAAAAGTGCCGGGATATAACTCTGTACATAGCATACGAAAAATGATCCTCAGATCAAGGCGCATCTCCCTATCTAACTCGCTGTTACTTCAATCCTTATATTCGAGATCCAAAATTTGATGAAATTACCATATTTTAAAATATGCTAATTTAGCTTCAGCGGGATCACAGGTAGCTTATAGTGCCACTGTACAAATTTGAAGATGCTAGCTCATTCGGTTTCGATGTTATTAACAATGTTATGTACATGCAGCCTACATGCAGCCTGGCTCAACCGGTCGAGTTGGTGCAAAAAGAAGTTGACCATGATGATCAGCACCCTCGAAAACCCCAATTCACAAGTTTTCGAAAAATTGATGTGCCAGACCTTGTTCGATTCTTACACAACCGGCGTCATATATGTGATATCTTCATATCTTAAATTTGATAATTTGTTCATATCAACCTTTTGATGATTCCCATCCGATCTTTGGAATCTCCTTTTTTCTAACCCTTGATTTTCAGAGCAACAAGGCGCTCTCCGCTCTCTACTGCTACTACAAGCGCGATCGCCCCTTCCTCATTCTCGCACCGATCAAGGTACAGTGTAGTTTGAACTTTGGACGTTGTAGTTTAATCGTTTATCTCTGTAGTTTGATCTTTAACCGTTGCAGTTTGATCATTGAACTCTGTAGGTCGAGATCGTCCGCTACAAGCCCCTTGCCGTGCTCTTCCGTGACGTCATCACAGACTCCGAAATCGAGACCATCCAGGAGCTCGCTACGCCCAAGGTGAGATTGTAGTTGATCTGTGATGTGTGTATTCTGATCTCTGATGTCTGATCTCTCTCAGCTCGCGCGCGCAACCGTGCAGGACTCTGAGACTGGTAAGCTGGTCACCGCAACCTACCGTATCTCCAAGAGGTGAGAGCAGGGTGTGATTTAGTAAAAGTCGCCGGCGCTCACGCAGTGGAAAAATATCGTGATTGCAGTGCCTGGCTGAAGCACCACGACCACCCCGTGGTTGCTAGAGTGAACCACCGTCTTGACCTCATGACCAACCTCGAGATGGAGACTGCTGAGGAGTTGCAGGTTCGATCTTTGAAGTTTGATGCATGATTCTTGATTTTTATAGATCGCCAACTACGGTATCGGCGGACACTACGACCCGCACTTCGATCACGCTAGAGTGAGTTTGAAGAATGATCGTTTATATTTCTAACGAGATTTTCGTCATAATTTCAATAAAATGGAAAACAAAATTGTATGGTCTCTCTGATTTTTTTCAGAAGGAAGAAACGAAGGCATTCGAGGACCTCGGAACCGGAAACCGCATCGCTACCGTTCTCTTCTACGTGAGTTTAATACAATAAGTTATAGATTGCTCTCAATGGTTTTACAGTTGCCCATTTTCAGATGTCACAGCCGCAGATTGGTGGTGGTACTGTGTTCACCGAGGTCAAGTCGGCCATCTTCCCAACCAAGGTAAGAGCGAGGTTTGGAAAAGGTGAATAAGAAACTGAATAACCAAGAGTGTTGTTTGGATCTGTTTCATCATTTGTTTATTCACACAATGCACCATGAAATTACATTATGAGGGTGGGATGCCGTAGAAAAAAAATCATAATGAACAATATAACGATCAATATTGTAGAACGACGCGCTCTTCTGGTACAATCTGCTCAGAAACGGAGAGGGAGACGCGAGAACGAGGTGGGAAATTTCGAAAATATTTGTTGAATTAATTAGACATTCATTTTAACAATAACGCTGAATTGAGAACCCCCTTCATTCAGAATTTCGGAATTATTTGTAGTCTTCACAACTAAAGAGATAACTAAAACAACAACAACAATACAATACAATACAATATTTATTCAAGCTTCAGGTGGTATGCCTGTTGAACGATGCAAGTTTTCCATAAATCAGGGTGTCTTCTGCACTTTCTCGTTCTATCTAGAGGCGACCAATTTGTTATTTTTCTTGCCCACCGATCATCTCCTATAGTGGCAATTCGCTTGGCCCAATTCCATTTGCTGCACATTGCTCGCACACGGATATCTGGTAGGGGAACTTTCAAGCTGAGCCACTCATTTGTTTTCCTGTCCAGTCTCGTGACTCCAGCCATTTTTCTCATCATTGCACGCTGCGTTACGATTAGCCGTTTTCTCTCCTTCTTAGTTGAATTCCATAGTTCAGATCCGTACAGAAAATTCGGTTCAATACACATTCTGAATACTGTATTGAACAACAACAACATTGGAAATTATTCAGACATGCTGCCTGCCCCGTACTGGTTGGAATAAAGTGGGTGTCGAACAAGTGGATCCACGAGGTTTGATGTTTATCATTTATTCATTCGTCATCCATCGATGCTCAAGTGTGTCCATAGCGTTTAGACATATATTTGCAATCGATGATCTGGTTGATCACTGATCTTTCCTTCTCAGGTCGGTCAGGAGTTCCGTCGCCCTTGCGGATTGACAATGCACGAGCAAGAGAGGTACTGTGTTTTGACCTTGATGTTGTAGTATAACCTCCTTTCTTCAGATACGTCGGTGATCTCGGAGGACCGGAGCCTCGATATGTCCCTAACTTCTCGGCGCATCCCAAGAAGAAGTAGAGATCGGAGAGAGATCAAATATCAACTTTCCCCTTGCCCCATTCCTACTGGTGCTAGTTCAAATGCTCATTGTGCCTGTATTGTTATCACTAAATTATCAGTTAACCACTCAGTCAAGTTTCACTAATCATCTCACTAAGAGTATTTCCTGATATCGCTCGGGTTTCGGATTGTTCTTGCGAGCCAGAAATAAAGATTTGTATGTCTTTTTGGTTTATGTTTCGATCACTGCATACAACTGAGTGATGCTGTGAAATCACCAATGTTTGGTTGCTGAATGCATAACACGTATCTTCTGAGAGATTGCATGAAAACGGACCCCCTGGGGCACCAGGAGCCCCAACTTTGAACACTATCCTCGAGATAATTATGCCAGAGTATATTGAGGACGAGAAAACTTTCTGCGTTGGCCGTTTTTTTCAGAACCGGTTTTTAGGTATTTTCCGGTTCCGCTCCCGGCCCTACCTTATATCAGCTCCTAGATAAGCTAGAAGAATGGCATTGGGCTCAAAATGTTCGGAAAATTATTTCAAACAACTTTTATGTTCCTTACATGAAGTTTACATGAAGTTCCGCTGATGACAACTTCATGTTTCAAATAATCAAAAAGTCATTTTGAAAAGAGAAAATAAATTCTAGCGGCTCGGGGAACCCACCTTTTCGTGTAAACGGGCATCATTTTCAGAATCTGCGTGCATTTCTACATCAGGGAAAAAATTGAGCCCAGTCAAGTAGGGGTGGGAATTGACCTTACAACAGCGAAAATGATCGTCAAGTCGAACATGTCGAATGTTCATAATTTTGATTCTTTGCGATAAGCGCTCTATTTTGCAAATTTTTGATGTTTTATAACATTGACTAATACAATGTATTAAATTCTGCTGAAAAAACCGATGATATCCATATTTCAGAAAAACTCATTTTTTCACCTCTCGCGGTCTCAAATTTGCACGTTGCAAATTCAGGATTTCGATTGCTCTAGATGTGTAAATGATACCCATTCAGTAGATTGCTTCGAGATATGTAAGAATTGTTAGAATAGGCCTCCGCAAAGAGTTCGCTGCCTCAGCTTTTGACCCCCGAAAATGGAAAATCGGCAGTGTCGGAAATATATAAAATTCATTTTTGATGTTAATTTCGGTAATTTTGATTATATTCTGGTGTGAAAAATGTTTTAGCAATAACATCAACCAGAATTACATGAGAAATCCGCTAACCTTATTGTTTCGAAATTTCCAAAATTTTTGAGATTTGAAATTTTTGATTTTGGAGGAATAGTAAAAAAAACTGTCGCTATGTAACATGAACCTGGTTCATAATATTACTAACGCATTTTTCACGCGAAAATATAATCAAAATTACCGAAATTAACATCAAAAATGAATTTTATATATTTCCGACACTGCCGATTTTCCATTTTCGGGGGTCAAAAGCTGAGGCAGCGAACTCTTTGCGGAGGCCTATTCTAACAATTCTTACACATGTCGAAGCAGTCTACTGATTGGGTATCATTTACACATCTAGAGCAATCGAAATCCTGAATTTGCAACGTGCAAATTTGAGACCGCGAGAGGTGAAAAAATGAGTTTTTCTAAAATATGGATATCATCGGTTTTTTCAACAGAATTTAATATATTGTATTAGTAAATGTTATAAAACATCAAACATTTGCAAAATAGAGCACGTATCGCTAAGAATCAAAATTATGAACATTTGGCATGTTCGATTTGACGATCATTTTCGCTGCTGTAAGGTCAGTTCCCACCCCTACTTGACTGGGCTCAATTTTTTCCCTGATGTAGAAATGCACGCAGATTCTGAAAATGATGCCCGTTTACACGAAAAGGTGGGGTACCCGAGCCGCTAGAATTTATTTTCTCATTTCAAAATGACTTTTTGATTATTTGAAACATGAAGTTGTCATCAGCGGAACTTCATGTCAACATAAAAGTTGTTTGAAATAATTTTCCGAACATTTTGAGCCCAATGCCATTATTTCTAGCTTATCTAGGAGCTGATATAAGGTAGGGCCGGGAGCGGAACCGGAAAATACCTAAAAACCGGTTCTGAAAAAAACGGCCAACGCAGAAAGTTTTCCCGTCCTCAATATACTCTGGCATAATTATCTCGAGGATAGTGCTCAAAGTTGGGGCTCCTGGTGCCGGGGGGTCATGCAATCTCTCAGAAGACGCGTGATAAAAAAAAAAAAGCTCAATCGTCAGCTCAAGATGCATAAGATCACTTTGCCCCTATATTTTCCGTTTTAATGGGCAGCGAGGAGAGCATACTTCTGAGATACGGCACGATTACGTAATTAATTGGAATATGTGCTTGTGGCTTGAATTTTGCTGTAGCTTCTTAAGAGCCATTGCACCTTAATTGTCGCTCACTTGATCACTGATGACCCACATGAACCGCACATGAACCTTAACCAAAACGAATCTGCATATTTTATAACAACGGTAAAATACCTACAAGTTCTTTTTCCCTCAAGGCTGGTTCTGATTAGGTAAAATAAACATACAAAACTAGACATCGGGTGCATAGTGAGGATAAGCCCTGCGCCGCTGCAAGCTTGTTTGAACAGGCGGAGCGGATAAAACAATGCCGTCTCGATGGGTGCAATGAGATAGCGTGCGATACTGAGAGAGTGTCCGTGCTGTCTCAATCTACCACCGTCTGCAGTGCAATCCCTTATTTAGTATATAACGCGGACCGAATTTGGAATCACAGACAGTAACAATGCATGCCGTCTTATTGTTCGTCATGCCCCTGCTGGCAGGAATCGGTACTCTTTTCCCTTACACTGACATACTATCTAGTCAGGGTTTCGCTTCCACCTTGTAAGGCTCAAAAAGGCTTAATCATTTTCTAACAAATACTGACTTGCAGCGAACTGGGTCGCTGCACAGTGCGCGTGCGACCCCGCAGCGATGGTCACCAACGACGGCATGCCGCAGCACAACTTCACGGTTATTTAATTTATATGTCTACCAAGTTTGGCCTTCTGAATCTCGACGATGACTGCCGACATCGTTCTGATTATTAAAATTCTTTCTGAAACGGACATACGTGAATTTCACCGCCGCTGAGTAGTCGAATATCTCGCGGTTATTCTCACCCAATTCATCATATTTGTTCTGCTAAATTTACTGAAATTATACATATTTCTAGTTTGCCGCAGTGACGTATACTCCATCTGCTGATGGCTGCGATTTGACAGTCCATTGTACGGTGAGTTTCTTCTCAAATTGTCGGCATAATTTTGATCAACACTGAATAAAACATTCAATTGAAATTAGGGTAAAGTTTGTGGGCATTCGCCATTTATATCAAATTCTGGAAAAAGTCAAGTGGGAGGAGATTTTCATAATTCGAAACGTTTTCCGAATGCCGAACGACCGTCCATAGTATGAAAAAAGGTACCCATTGTGCGTACAATCTCGCCGCCGTACATCACGCACTGGTCACCAACTGGTCGGGGAACTGCCTAACCAGTGTTTGGCTGTTTTCTGACCAGTTTGAGTGGGTGGAGCTTGGGCAGAGACCAGTATCTTGAGCATCTGGTGGGGAATTGCTCACCTACTGGTTGCGAGAAACCAACGAATAATGAGAACGAGAATGAAAAGACGATTTTAATGCAAATCGCTGATCAATACAGGGCTGGTCTCCGCTCTACTACGGAGTTTACTACTCGTCCACCGTCGAGGGCAACAATCCCATCTACGATCCGGACAACACGGTTTTCTATACTTTTGTGGTATTTTCGGGTAAGTTTCAAGTGCGCCAATGAACAAAAAACCATCAGGTGTATAGCGAATCTGATACAACGGAAACGACAACAATAATTTTCCGATAAGATAACTCTATTCGATGCCCATGTCTTCAGAAGTCTTCAGTATTCCTGTCATAACCTGATCTTCAGGCGACTCTCGCATATCAGGGCGGTGGGCCGCGCGTTTGGAATACGTTCGATTTCAATTCGATGAGGTGCACTATTCTCCATCAATACCAAACCAAATGACGCCATTCTAAGCAGTGCTCCGTGAATCATGTTTCGAAGACCGGACGCACTCGCCATTACATATTTTTCGATTACTTTTGATGACTATAAACACACAGAAATAATTGAAAATACATCTCAGGTGCACGGACGGGAATTGGATTCCGTACCTTGCGGAGTACGATTATCTCGCAGTGAATGATCCTAGTGATCCCTCCACGTGGATCACATACAACAGCATTTTCTGCGTAGGTAAGTGGCTAATCTTTCGATATTCACAAGAAGAGGGGAACGACAAGCAATGAAACCTACTGATTCTTTCATTTGCAGAACAGGATTTTCCTCCTCCAAGTAAGTTTGTTTTGATTTTCTTTGGGGTACGAGAATCCGCCTCTTTCACCATTGTATATTTTTGTGCAATAAAACGTTGTTTCCTGGAATTTGTATACCGTGCATTTTTTTTGTTTGCTCGTACACTACATATAGTTTCCATAAAAAAAGTAGGTAGATAACGCAAGCTACGCCTATTTGGATGAAACACAGGTTTGTGCAAAATCTGCACCGAGAAATGACATCACGAATTTTGGGAACGCTTTGGACAGGTCATGAAGTCAGCTGTAAAATATGTCTGGTGTGGCTGGATGAGATGGCTAGGCGAGAATGCGAAAAGAAATATTCCCTGATTGGCTTCTTTGTCGGTTGAACTTATTGTTTTCATGGCTTAACTGGGTTCAGATAATAGATGTCGACAAAGCATTGGCTTATTTGGAATACCATGAATAGATTAGGTGCAGACAAGAGCCTGAAAGCCAATTCGGTTGACCACATTGTGGTCTCTACTCGTAGGCAATGTTTCATCTGACTACAATTGAGATATTCACACTTTTTCGATAGTTACGAAATAGCCCTTCGTAACTCCAAGTTTAGCACAAATTCAACGTATACATGATAATGACAAAACAATTCAAGTTAACTGTGATTATTACGCGAACTAAATGATGATATGAACTACTGCTATTCCCTTGAGAATGAAGTTCATCGGAATCTGTTTTTTTTGCAGAATGCATGATAACATCATCCCCTATATTTGCCTCGTTTATCAAATGTGAGGCAATCAGTATGGACACTCGTCAATCCACACAGGCATCAACTCTCGTTCATCTAGTCAGCTCATTTTCTTTCACGATTTCAGCTTCACAGTATCTTAATTGTTCTATCTTTCCAGGCGTCCGCGTTCGGATTTACTACCAATTTGGTGGCTTTTCTCACAATCAGATTCAATTCGAGCCTCCACACCTCGTAAGCTCCACCTATTTATAATATGTACAAAAAATACAAAAACACTGGCTTATTATCAGTGTTCTCCTTCGAGCCCAGTCTTGGTGACGGGATGTACCTGTACCTTCTGCTTTTATTTGATTATTCTCAGGTTCGGAATAATCTGTGCTTGTCTTGCGACGAACAACGTCTGCTTGCTTACGTTGAACTCGATTTGGTTTGTTCATTACCGTTTCTTTAATCGCAACAGAATCAATCATTAAAGGTATCTCATGCCCGATTCCGAAACGTTCAAAGCTGGTTCTCCACTGAGTCGAGCCATTGGAATGGTATTTTACAAAGATCGAGAAACATTATAATACCACGGTCTCGTTGTTATCCTCAGTGCACGAATAATCGTGTTGCGAGAGCGCGTTTAGAATAATGAGAGCGTGATCCAGTTTCTTGAACTATGGTATCATATGAATGAAATACATACGAACACTTTAGGTCTCGTTAACGCTGTGGCTGTTTGGAAATCGCTGTCACTTGTTGATATCGATCAATCGACTTATCGCCATAATTTCTCCCTTCACGAGCAGGAAATACATGACAAACAGGGGAACGTCGATTGCTATTTTTATTGTTGCACTGTCTGCGATGCTGCAATCATCCCCGTTAATTATTGGTTTGAAAGATCGATTTTTGAGTACTTGAAGTTGATTCAATAAGAGTAATACTCGAAGACAACCCGATTTTTTTCAGTAGAGGATCTTCTGTTTTTCTACGACAAGGATACTATGCAATGGAGCGTGTCCACAACAGAAAACACGCAATATAATGCAGAGTAGGCATTTTCAGATTTCTTTTGCAACTATTTTTCTTCCAGACTTGTTAACAATTGTCTTGTTGCGATCGAATTGCTGTCAATAGTCATAATTGACATCGTAACTATCGTTCATCTCAGAATGTACCATGCTAAAGTTGCTCTAGATGTAATGAATGGATAAGATTTATCAATCAGCAGGTTGCTTCGAACTTCAGCTCGGCTAATGCATCACAACAAAGATCGCGCGAAATTCGATTATTCAAACAAGTTTGGTTGAACATCAACATATCTTTTCAAAAAAGAAACTTTCAGTCACTCAGCCAAAGCATTCCTCTCCTTGTCGAATTCGCTTCATTTTCAATCATCATGCCATGTTTGAGTGATGTTTTTGGTACGCAAAATCGAAGTGATTTAAATTTTGAATAATTTCCAGCAAAGTTTTGCTGCACTACCTTGATGTGGCACTTTTTACACGGCGTTGATGGGTAAATATTGTGATATTACTTATGAAAAAGTGCATTGTGTATGCCCTCTCACCGGTCAGAAAGACGTTGAGAGTATGGGAAAAATGAGATTACGCGCCGATTTGTCATCACTTGTTGTTTCACAATGGAGTGGTCATACGTGCTTTACAGATTGATCATTGACATTTTCCACGCCCGTCTCGAGGTGTTCAAACGCAAGAAGAAACTGGCGAATGATGTAGTTCTGACTTCTACTTGAGTTGAAGAGATGAGAAATCAATTCGAATGCACTTCTCTGACAACAATCCTAAACTTTCTAGTTGGCATGTTTTTGTCTGTTGATATTGTCGAACACAATTCATATAACGTCTTCTGAGGATTTTTCATGACTTAACATTTCCAGAAATATACCATACAATAGAATCATGAACATATAATACATAATGGACAAGAAATGAGGAAATTGGGTGGACACTATATTGCTCGGTCATTGACATAGATTCCATTATTAGATTCCATTATTATCTCTCTTCTCTCCCTCTCTCTTCACTTCTGTCTCTTCTATAATCGCTGGTCTCTCCATATTTACCCTATCCGAACTGCCGCCACTTTTCCACCATTTCCCGCCATAATTATTCGGGACGAAATAGTCGCAAACCCATCTTTCACCCAGCTTCTCATATATTTAATTGCGATGTGTTGTCCGTAACTCATCCTACAATTCCAGATGCATATATTATGTCGATTTACTCGATCTAAATTCGGATAGTTGAATCATCATTCAGCACTAGTTGTCCTCGGTAATAATTATAGACAACTCATGCGAACAGGAGACAGTGAAAACATACTTGTCATTACATTATTACATTATTTTTGAGGCTCCAGTCAACAGTATCATGGACATGTTTTCATGCTACGGCGTTACTCACAATTGACTACGGGAATATATCAATTGCGAGAGCAAGGAAGTCTGGCGCTACAATACCTTATGCAAAATATCACTATTTGCACCACAGATCATTCGCCGCCTCTCGAAGAAGACACCTGAGCCGGTACTAAGGACAACTCTATTCGTCTTCGTTATCTGGACAATCAAGTACTATCCATTTCACCCGCCGCTCTCCGGCTATTTATTGCATCCCGTACCTTCTGAACCGATAAACTATTGCTCTCACATTCTTGTTCACCTACATTCAAGAGACTGTTTGTATTGAGGGATTATTCATAGGGCCAACCCGGGGGCAATTTTGTTTTCTTGTTCTTTAATCCACACGGATTTCTCCGAGTCTATTACTGCCTTATTTTCTTCTCGCCTTTATTTATATATATTCCCTTAATCATTTTTTTATTCCTTGCGTATCCCTCTATTCCATCTTTCGGCTATAATGGCATGCAACACAGTCGCTTGAAATGTTCTTTCGTCGTTTCTTGCACATTGTTCGTACACTCATTATCCTTCTTCACTCCACTGAAGAAAGGGTGCTAAATGTAATGTGACGAGAGCAGAGGCAGCCTCGGACAGTTCTATCCCATTCTCTCCCTCTCTTTTTCACTTCTCTCCCTTCTATAGTCGCAGATATCTCCCTGTTGATCCTGTCCAAACTCCCGCCACCTTTAGAATATTTCCCGCCAGAATTCACCGATACAATATTATCGCAAACCACCTGTTCTTGAATCTTCTCATATATTTATTTTATTATTTGCTCATCGAAACCCGCGTTATAATTGCAGATGCATGCACCATCTCGATTGACTCGATCTACCCCCGGGCAATTCATTCATCAGCGAACGTAAATATAAAGTGAGTTCAATTATTGTTGTCCGCGGGAATAGCTCGAGACAAATCATAGTAACTTGAGACTTAGTGACATGACACGGAGATACTGATGGCAAGGGTGATTATTTTAGCACGGCGTTATTCACAATTGTCTTCGCGAACAGTCTTATTATGAGAACAATTAAACTAGTGCTGCAATACCTATCATCCAATATCATCATTTGTACCATAGATCATGCTGCCCAAGCAAAATCTGGAGAAAGGAGGAGAAATCTGGAGAGAGAACGATGGCGAGTGCGGCATTATCGGTACTTGGTTGGCCCTCTCTCACTGCCTTATCCTTGCAACCGCAGACCAAGTTCTGCCCATTTCTCTCCCGTTCTATATTATCCATAGCATTCCTTATCGTATGAATCGATAAACTATTACCCACACATTTTTGTATCTTGTTCACCTACAGTTACAAGGGGCTGTTTGTATTGATTTACTGATGATATGACATGTTAACTCAACACGAATCCGCCTGGGGGATAACTTTGACCACTTTCTCTTCCGAGAGTTTTGCACTTAATATTTTCTCCAAATTTCCATATTGCTCTTTCTATCCCTCTCGTATCCATATATTCCATATTTTTGATATCATACCATACAACACAGTTGCCCGAAATATGTTTTCGTCATATTGCCTGAATCATGGTTCCTGCACTCTTTCACCTTCTTCACACCACGGATAAAGGGTGCTAAATGTAATGGGAGGATAGCAGAGACAACCCCGGACAGTTCTTCTCTCTCCTCTCTCCTCTTTCTTTCCTTCGGACTCTTCTATCATGTCTGATCTGTTCTCTTTTGAAATATATATTTCCCGCCAGAATTATCCTAGCCAAAAATTATCGCAAACTAACCGTTCACTAATCTTCTCGTTGATATGTTTGCATTTTGTTAACCGTAAACCACTCTACAATTCCAGATGCCTACATCATCTCGATTAGCTCCTTTCGTCATTCAGTGGTGAAAAAACATACACATAATGTGAGTTCAGTCATTGATAATAGTACCCAGTGACAAATCATAATAACTGAATATTCTGTGATAATTTGGAATTTGCTGTTCGAATTCAGGTTCAGTTTTCACAGTGTTTTGCATATTATTTCTAGATTATGTTTCTTTTGGACATACTGTCCAGATAAGTCTTACGATGTACGCATCATGCACAATTGAGTAACAGTTTCATTGCGAGAGCAATAATGAGAACGCGAACTGGGGAGCTCTTCGCAGTGTCATTGGAATGTCCATGTGAACAGTGTCATTGGGATGTCCATGTCTCCGCTCAGGTACCGATTCATCCGCATCGTCCTATGGACACAGCATCCCGGCCCGTCGTCGCTCCATTTAAAAATCACGATAAAGCGATGCCAGTAGTGAAACAAACACATGTGAGTCTGCACTAGGGCGAATGAGAACTCATGTCGTCATGTTGGCCTTGATGTATCAAAGGCGACATGACGTCTTAGTTCTCAGCCTACCTAGTTAACATGGGTCAAGTAATGTACGGTGCCTTTCCAGGTGAGACTCTACTAATCGATCACTGATTAAGGGAGGCGAAACAACCGAACGGAGAGACTGAGAGAAGGGGAATTGAGGCGGGTGAGGGATGAGATGAGAGCTAGAGCCGACCGATCGATTCTCTGACGCGCGCTTCGCCACTAACTGTTGTATTTGACCTAGTCCGTGATAAAACTTATGTATTGCCATATCGTAACTGTATCGCATTTCCAGTGGGCACCATAACTTTCACTATGGAAAATTCGTCATTGGGATGAAGGGAAACATACACAATTGACATTACCATTCATATGGTGCAACTCGTATATTTTCTCTCTATCTGTATGTACATATGACGCACTTAGTTATCTTCTCACATTTCCTATGCATCGGCCCATTTCGATTATTTGGCCATTAATTCGCGTCGTCAAGTTGTCTTCGATTTGAAACAATTATAAAGCTATTTTAAGAATTGCGCTCATTCGTAATTTATATATCGTTGTTTCGGAATGTTTCGAAACACATAAACGGTGATGAATGCAGCGATATGAGTATAAAAAATGGGCGAATCGAGTCACTCAGTTCCACGCTGTCTACAGTTCGTTGAAATACGCCTCCACCGCCACCTTACGGGCAATCCGTGATCGGAAGGCCAAAATGAAGTGAGTGTTAACGTTGTATAAAGCACTTGAATCCAGAAATAAATTGACGATTCGACTGGAATTCAATAGAGATATCTAATTCCAGCCGATCTAATCGTCTGATGACTCCGGGAGGCGAGCCCCAAGCGAAGAGAGTGGATACAGGAAAGGGGCGAGATAGGGTTAAGAGGCGAGATAGGGTTAAGAGGCGAGCCTAGGCGCCTACCGGTCGACTCCCCTATACAAACAACGCTCGTTATTAATTGTACCATTTTGCCCGATAAACTTGAGTGATCGTATCGTATTTTAGCATCGCACATCGTGGAAATCTGAACCCTTATTATTGAAACGTTTGCAATTGGAGTGAATGTATAACAGTCTTTCATCGTTGAAACTAATTTTCCATTGCCTGTCGTTTACGTTCCCTGTTTGACCATATGCCTGATTTGTTCTTCAACTTTCCCACTCATAGCCAGCTTCCCTTGTCAATTCATTTTCTATGGGCACTGTCATTCTCATCAATCGGGATACGCTTATTTGAATGAATATTTATTGAATTGGAATGTTTAGAACGAGTTGACATTTTAAACGCTGAAGACTGTAACGATCTTCGAGTGTAAGCAGCGCGGGCAAATGGAGTCACTCAGTTCCACGCTGTCTTCAGTTCGTTGAAATACACCTCAAATGCGGACTGCAGGGAAGGTTTAACTTTTCCATAATATTGCCCTATCTCCCCCAATCAATAATAAACTGTGGAAATGTCTATTTCCTTTCGAGATGACCCCTTTTACCAAGTGCCCTTCAGTATTATGCTTTCAACGCTGCTTAATTTCCTCACTTCACGGTCATTTTTCTTCGCGTTAGGCGCAACCAGCAGCTTTGCTTGCACTTTTCGACGGAAACGACCTGAAATCTTGTTTTGACTGGTACCATATAACCCTCTATAAAAAGACCTCTACCAAAATGTCCATCCTCAGCCAAAATGTGTTGACTGTTTGGAGTACGAAAGAGTACGAAAGTAACTCGTAGTCACAAGAAAGGAAGTACTACAATTGGAAAGTAATCCCACCGAGTTTGGTCATGATAAGAAATGCGAGTGGACTCAGAAGGCAGTAGTAAGGCATAACCTGAAATATTTTTCAACTTCGCAATCCATACACTACAGCACCTGAATTAGCCTAGATCATTTTAAAGATGCTGTGACTATTGATATAGCTTGTAATCCTCGTAAAGCCGGAAGGGAAGGCAAGAGTGGACAAGAGCCGACTAATGACCTATCCACTCTTCTCTTCCCTTCCGGCTATGTACTTTTACGCTATGGTAGTAATCTCTGAGCATAACCTACTAATCTTGAAATTTAGTTTCAATATTTTAGAAAAACCAACATTAACAGTCGCGAACACGATCGTGAATTGCGCCGGCGAATAATTGGGACGATAGTAGTAGCTGAATGAGTAGAGACCTGAAAATTGTATGATAGGTGCACAAAACAAATCTAGTACTTCTTCGATATGTGGCCCTCTCCCCTATCAGTTCTCATCAGATATTTATCTGACAGGGCCAAATAACGAATAAGTGACACAAATATATAAGAGAGACTATCTGAGTGAATGGACATTTTTGTGTAGAAGCTTGGCATTAAGCCAAAAATCGAAATCCTCCTAAATGTGCATACATGTAGTACTCGGTGAGTATAGCTCAGGCGTGGATTATTTAGTGTTCCAGATCACGCATTGAGAAGTGCGCCGCACTTTAGTCCGAAAAAGGCAATTTTCGAACTTTGCCATTTCGCTATCGATCCGAACGGTTAATATCTCTAAAAATGCGGAATATTCAGTTGATCACACCTGCCAAGTTTCGTAATAATTGGATTAAAACTCTTCATGATACAACGAAAAATCTATATATTTTGGTTTAATCGAATTTTAAAGCTTACTCGTTGGAGGGCCTGCCATATTTTCTTTCATTGTATTTGTAGCTCTGGTTACTAACTATCTATTAAAGCAAAACAATTGAAATTTAAAAAAAAACTTTTAGAGAAAACAACAAACAACGGCCGGCAACTTGAAATAAAATCAGTTTGTAATTAGGAATTGGCCTACCGTAACCCAAAGCAGAACTGGAGGGCAGGTGCTCGAGAGTTATCCTACATGGAGTACTCGATGAGGGAACTCTACCATAATCAATAAAATTTCGATATGCATCCGCGCGCGCAAGAGCGCTGACGTAAAAAAATATCGAGATATTACGATAGCTTTTCAACATCAGCGCTCTTGCACGCGCGGATGCATGTCGAAATTTTATTGATAATGGTAGAGTTCCCTCATCGAGTACTCCATGTAGGATAACTCTCGAACACCTGCCCTCCAGTTCTGCTTTGGGTTTTTCCTATTACAAACTGATTTTAATTCAAGTTGCCGGCCGTTGTTTGCTGTTTTCTCTAAAAGTTATTTTTTTTAAAATTTTAATTGTTTTGCTTTAATAGATAGTTAGTGACCAGAGCTACAAATACAATGAAAGAAAATATGGCAGGCCCTCCAACGAGTAAGCTTTAAAATTCGATTAAACCAAAATATATCGATTTTTCTTTTTATCATGAAGAGTTTTAATCCAATTATTACGAAACTTGGCAGGTGTGATCAAATGCATATTCTGCATTTTTAGAGATATTAACCGTTCGGATCGATAGCGAAATGGCAAAGTTCGAAAATCGGACTAAAGTGCGGCGCACTTCTCAATGCGTGATCTAGAACACTAAATAAGCCAGACCTGAGCTATACTCACCGAGTACTACATGTATGCACATTTAGGAGGATTTCGATTTTTAGCCTAGTGCCAAGCATATGTTCGATTTCTCAGATAGTCCCTCATAAACAAACCAAAATGAACGATGTGCGAGATCCAATGGAGAGTGTGCATGGGAATAAATTGCTGCATCGCTCGTAAATTCTGCACTCTTCGAAACGTCTGAGCGAGCTCGTAGGAATGCCTACTGAAAGGTTGAGTAGTTTCTCATTTTTTAGAACTCTACAGAGGGTGAAAGATAAAGTGTTCCAAATTCATCACTGAGTTCAAATACAAAGAGTTCTAAAATGACCAGTTCTAAAATGATACACCCCTAGACAAGTTTGTTCTTATTGCTAACTCTAACAGATGGACTAATGAATGAAAGGAAATCACTCTATTCGAAGCGTTTTCTTGTTGTATCTCAGTAGGAGCACAGATGCAACAGCATTCACGATATCGATAGCCAGCATTAGATTGAGATTGACGATGATAAACTGAAAAATGATGCAATTTTTATACTTGAAATTACATACTGATTCGCCTTTCTCATTGAAAAACGGGCACAACTGCGTTTTCCCCTCGAGTGATTCTTCGTAGAATGAAAACATGCCAAATGCGATGACGTAACCGACCTAAATTATGTTGTTAATTAGTATTGGGTAATTGAAGCGCATTTGCACTGCTTCCCTCACTAGAAAAAAAGTGTGACTAAGAAACTGAAATTTCTAAAATTCTAGAAAAAAATTTTAAAAGTTGTCTTAGTGTGATACCATGAGGGAAATAGTGAAGATGGCCAGCCGCTTCTGTGTTTGTTGCGGACATCCGAATGAGCAGAGCGCTGCGAGATCTTATTTTTAATTAGGTATTAATTAGCCCAAGATGTGTGTGAAAGCAATTACATAATTAACATAACTAATTAGGATGTTTGACACCTTGATGCATCGTAATCAGCCCGTGTAACAGGACGAAAGCCGGCGTTACCGCCGCTGCCCCCATCCGGAAGACGCATAACGACTGAAATGCACGCCCATGATAAAGAGTTCGATAAACGCCTCTTAATTTCACACATTATCTAGCCCGGTCGAGAGTGAGAAAATATTGGAAATTTGAAGAGGAGGGTAGTCTTATCGAACGGATATTTTATGAAAAAGTTTTTTCGGATATTTTATGAAAAAGCTTAACTAATTGATAAAAACAATCGGTAGATTAATAAGGCGCATGTGATTCGGTGAGTACTAATTGGGTACATACATACTTCGCCGGAAATTGACGTTTCTCATCTGAAAGCCGACGCTCAATTGAGTAGTCTAGACTTCAATCCAGCACTAATAAGCGAGATCTTGGGGCCAGAGATATCAGAGAGGGAAATGCTCACCCTCGGAATGAAAGGGACGCACGAGTCCGCAGTGACGTAGTGCGCAACGAGATGCAAATACTCAAAACAACATTGTTTTGATGGCTGTTCGTTGTTAGTGTTGTTATTTTCCAAGCCCTACCTGAGTAACTCCCAGTCCGACGCTGTAGACACCAATCATCGAAAAGAGCGTGCGCAAGTACAACTGAAAATGAGACTAGAGTATACATTTAGTATTTTAATTGTGGATTGTTTTGTATTAATTTGTAGGTGCACAAGCATGCGTAATTGATATGCATATGGGGTTCGTCCAAGTTTCGCCCACAGATTAAACCGGTGATTACTTCTCAATAGTGTCTTGAGTAAAAAACATTCCATTATACTGAAATGCTGATTCAAATTCTTGCAAACGCTTCGAAGAAAGATGCAAGTGTGTGAACTATATTTGAGAGCGATTTTATATGCAGTGATTAATCGTCGGACTCTCTTCAGTTTGCACGCTCTCTCATCTATCTGGCCGGAGTGAGAGCGTGCAAAAGAGAGTCAGACCATTGCTCTATGCACTGCTTTCGTCACGATGAACACAATTGTTCGATGTTTACTCTCAGTTCGACGGACTGATCAGAAAACCAGATAATAAGTAGAGTTAGAGAAACGATGCGACGGTCTCTTCATTCTACACTGTCTCTCAACCTGCAGAGTAGCAAGATAGTGTATATAATGAGACTGTGGTATATTTTCTCGATCTCTATTTGCAAGGCAACTCAGACGTGACAAAGAATAATGCAATATAGAGTAAAATGAAAAAAGAGTGCTAATAATAGATTTTTTTCTTATTAGAAAATGTCGATTGAATTTACGAGTAGGTATCCAGTTCCTGTACCTGGTCAGCCTTTTGTGGGACTCGAGTCCCAAACATGCACATTTTCGGGACCGGGTACGAATTTTTGTCCCTTGATATTGAAACAGATATATTGAAACGTACTCACCACCGTGACCGAGTCGAAAATTGTGCGTGCGAGCAGGCGACAATTCGCATAGAATACAATGATGAGAGCCGCGGAGAGTACCACCACCTAGAAGAAATGTATATATTTAACGAGAAAAATGCTAAATGTTTACACGGAGTTTTGAACAAATTTAGAAATGTTCAATTGCACACATTCCATTGCATCTGTCCAATTATCGAGACCGAAATAAAACTAACATGGGTCCACCGAATTGCTAGCAGGACGGCGGACTCGCGTACTTGCGTGTCAAATTCGCAATCTCCATCCATCGTAGGAATGCGTGTTACCTGAAATTACCTCCTCAAGAATCTGGAAGACGCTTGAAATTAAAGGAGGAGCAAAGTCAAAATTCAATTTTTGAAGCTTTCCTATGCACGGCCTAGATCTACCCAACGATAAGAAGCTCCAAAATTTTCACATTGATATCTCCATTCCGAACAGAGCTATCGGTAGTTGGCTGGGAGCCAAATCAGGAAAAGCTCAGGCAACGAGCGAGAGTGCACGCGATTTGGAGAGCGTTCTCCGCTAATTGAAACATATTTCAACCGGACGCGCGTTTGACTTTACTCCTCCTTTAATAATGGGTGTTGAAATGAATGATGCAATGAATGGGTTGAAAGTTAAGTTCGGTAAATGCTCGACCGGGCTTGGGGTTATGTGAAATGAAGAGGTGAAGTCCCGTTTATCGAACTCTAATTGAAAATGTATCGCAGACCTGTCTTGGAAGGTACGAATCTTGGAAGATGGAAGCTATGGAAGCGAAATGAGTCTTCTTCCTTCTCTCCTGGCTATAATCTGATGGAATTAAAAGCAGGAGCAAAGGCGCGCTCCTGGTCCTAATCTTTCTGTTTACTACAACATGAGATCAGATGCGCAAACGATTCAGTGGTTTGGATTTTGGAAACTGAGGGGAAACTTAAGGTACTATAAGTTGGACGAGAACTCAATGGATAAGTCAGCAAAGGACCCTGCTCTAGTATTTTCACATCAGGGGCTGTATTATTTCCTCGGTTTCGGCACTGCCAAATTTTTGGAATGTCGAATTTTTTCTGCAATTTCCGAAATGTTTAACCCAAGGGTGGCAAAAAAAAAGAATCATTTGGGATCGAACTGACACCCTCCGTTGACAAAGCGAGCGCAATACCACTCTGCCATAGATACATATGCAACTGACCAGTGAGAGTGAAATGAATGAGGAATGTGGAAAATTATTTTCGTTGAACTATTTCCCTGATTATGCCATTAGGGCGTTGCAGGCCCCGTGAGATCGCGGGCTTCGGCACCTCTGAGAGAAGGGATGTCATATGAGATACCCCATCATATTGCTGAGGAGGGGAGGATTGCAGAACCCACAATGCTTATTCTTCCTCGCCCGGCCTCCTGTATTTTATTTCGCGTGATCAAGCTAAAATGGGTTCGAAAGAGGGTAGGAGTTGGGCTAGATATGGTGCGGACTTAACGAGCTCTATTCGAGGCAATGCCATTAAGGGGGCCGCAACCTACTCCATCACTTAGCGGTTCCCGCACGACCGCGACCTTTTAATCATCGCAATGATCTTCTATCGAGAGGTTGCAATGTCCTACTGTAATCGAAAGATAGCCAACTTCACGAGCGCGAAAATCGAATTCCGAAATGCCGAAATCGTTGCCGAATTTCCTTTGTTCTCCTTTCCTAATTTTCGTCGCTCCAAATAGAGTGCCGAATTATTCCCCGTTGATTCGCCCAATTCACCGGTCATTCTGCCGAAATTTTCGGAATTGGCGAGGTCGCTCTCATTTTCGGCAGACCGCTCTATCCTCCAACGTGCGCGCGAAATTAATTTCGGAACTTGCCGAAATTGATGAAAGAATACCACCCCAGATTCCCACACAGTCAAAACGTATTTTTAGAGAAAAGTATGATTCTCATCCGACCTAAGTGTAAACTAAGCACAAAGTAGGCGTGTATCTCTTGGGAAAGGTGGTTGCAGATACAAGAAAGTATGAGAATATCAGCAAGCGGAAATGTGTTGAAAATATAAAAAAAGGAAAGCAGCTGCAAATTGTCAAGGGAATTGCCTTCAAAATCGATCAGAGACCATTTGATGATCATTTATCTCGCTTAAATCACCACACAGCAATGTAGTGGAGAGAGCAAAGCGTGATATGGAGGCCTTAACTAGTCGAGCGCCAGATAGCGTGTTAAAATAGAAAACTGCGACTAACTCCAAAACCTCCCCCATAATATCTCTAATTTCTTAGACTATCTTCATCGCCAGTATTTAATCCCCATGGTACTCGAAAAATCAGTTGATGTCGGCCCCTAAATTGCCGACATCAATATTTAAAT
Source organism: Pristionchus mayeri (assembly GCA_036245805.1). Classification (NCBI taxonomy): domain Eukaryota; kingdom Metazoa; phylum Nematoda; class Chromadorea; order Rhabditida; family Neodiplogasteridae; genus Pristionchus; species Pristionchus mayeri. The sequence continues at coordinate 36,758,909 of BTRK01000003.1, forward strand.
GTGTTCGCGGATACGCTACTGAACTATTCAGCAAATACTATGAAAACTGCGTAGAAGTTCACGAAACGATTAACTAGATAGTGAGTGGGTGTTTCGGTCAGTTCGAAGAAATCGGGGGAGTTTATGGAATTTGGAAACTGAAACTTTGAAGGCCGCTAATAAGATCTTGATGTTCTCTGTCAAGTTGAATTTACATTCCAATGTGGCCGATCAAATGGTCGACATTGATACGATCAGCAAGAGAAAATGGGGTTAAAGGAGGACTGAAGGCAAAGTTCAACTTTGGACCCTGTCATTACCATGACCTAGCTCATATTAACTACTAAAGGCTCCAAAAAATTAAATTAATATATCTACTCTCATCAGAGTTATGATTAGATGGCTCAGTGCCATGGACGCTTGATGGGCCAGGGAAGTGCGCGAATTCAAATATCTTGAAGTTTTATCAAAAACTGGTGGGTATCGAACCCGCAACCTTCCGATTACGTGAAGGCTGCTCTACCACTGAGCTATCCTATCGATGTGTGTACGCTTCCTAGCTCGCGCTATGTTCTTTGGAGGGTGGAACCTCCCCTATATCGATGTGGATATTTTGCCGAGAGCCCTCCTTTAACGCGTTGAATAAGCAGGTGTACTTTCTCGGAAGATGTTGGCATACGTGACTGGCCTCAAGTTTTACCTTAAGAACCACTCCGAGGACAAATCCTCTTAACGAGCCAGCTGACTTGATTACGCTTGTCACACACCTTCAACTATGAATAGCCCGGATAATTGAGTCCATTTGCTGGCGAGAACGTGGCTTGTCCTGTAGTCATTTAATCACGCATAGTTACTATTTTTACTCCCTTGTAATATGCGAACAATTTTTAAAGTATTATTTCTATGCGACATCGGTATGGCTCGGGTGAAGGGAATAATTTGCAATTTGTCATTTCCATTATCTCAGGCTCCGTCTCCACCCATTATTATTGTGAACATGTCGATCCTTTTTTTGATTTCGAAATTATAGATGCTAAATCAACTGAGAAAATTATACGAGGAAGATAAATATTGCATTACTAAACCGCTGGGGATGGGGTGTGGCGATTCGATCTAAAATAGGGGGAATCAGGAGTAAAACTTTAAATAAATTCACAATAATGGAATTTGGCGGAATGATTAGTCGAAATTAAACAAACTATGGTCGAAAGTTGTTTTAAACACTTACTAAGCAGGTGTACTTTTGCCAGGGGAATATTGAAGCATGTGCGTGGGAATCCGCTTTCAGAAATGATTTCTCTATAGGCTTCCGAATTTAGCTTCTTTTCAAGAGATTGAAACCACGAAGGACGCAATTTCATGAGCAAACCTAATTAGTCTCGTGATCCCAATTGAAGAGGTGCTTTGAGTTTGAATTTTTAATATTTCTTTCAGTTGCTTCACTAGAATATCCAGGTTTGAGCCTTCTCGTCATCATTCTGATGCCATTCGCAATGGAATAATCCCAGCGGACTTCTGATATTTTACCCCTGAAAAGGAGGGTCGTCGTAGAGAGGATAATTATAATAGAAGAGATAGGAAAGAAGTCTAGTTTTAGCGTGTTTTAATTTAAATAAATTCTGAACAGGAGCGCAAATAATTTATGATGCCATTCGACGACTTCGAAAATTTGCATGCAATACACTACTTACTCCTTTTACAACGGTTATGATTTATAAAAAGTTAAGTTGTTATGCTTTTCTCGTGATTATTCTTTTGTCGCTTGTTGATGTGAAAATTTCTCGTTGCATAAGAAGGGAAGGCGAGCGGACGAATCTGAATGAACACGAATCTATAGATATTTGGAGTAATCGTCTGACTCTCTTCAGTTTGCACGCTCTATCATCTATCTGGCCGGAGAGAGAGCGTGCAAACTGAAGAGAGTCAGACCGATGCTCGATTTTTGAGACACATTTTTACAACCTGTCTTAGAAGTGCAGCCACATCTTTCTCATAAAAACGTGAACAATATCATAAATTTGATTAAACAATTAGACTGCTTTCGGTGCTCATTTTGTGCAAAATGCATGCAATTTTAAGTAATAATTATAAAAAATGAGCTAACCTTTCATCGACATATTCTTCTTTGTACGTATAATAAAGTGTAGAGTTTGAAAGTTCAGTAAAATTGATGAAATGAGAATTAACATCAAATACGAGTAAAAGTACTACAAGAAATCATTTTTCCTATGTCGCTGTAAATAATAAATAATAATAATTGTAATCAGTTATAATATTAATATAGTTCACATCCATCTCGTCTGATATGATTTAAGGGGGGGGGGGGGGTGACAAAAGCCCAACCGACAAAAGCCCAACGGATCACCATTCGCTGGATATTTGAGCTAACTACTTAGGAGTTGTTTCATTGTTACTTGTATGTGCTACGCTACATCACCCCGATTAGATCATCTAACAATTCAATCTGGAGTTTCACTCTCTATCACCGTATAGGGTGGTCCAAATTTTTGTTCATGGTCCAAAATTATGAATTTCTGCGGAAAATCATGGTTAGATAAAATCTAAATACCGTAACAAATCGATGCCAATGTTATTGGGATAGAGTACTTCCTGACGTATTGTATTCTCGATTTGTTACGGTATTTGGTGTTTATATAACCATGATTTTCCGCAGAAATTCGCAAATTTGGACCATGAACCCCTATACGGTGATAGAGAGTGAAACTCAAGATTGAATTGTTAAAAGATCTAATCAGGGTGATGTAGTGTAGCACATACAAGTAACAATGAAACAACTCCTAAGTAGCTAGCTCAAATATCCAGCGAATGTTGATCCGTTGGGCTTTTGTCGCTTGGGCTTTTGTCACCCCCCCCCCCTGATTTAGAGCCAGTTCAACAACAACACACATCATGCAGCGTAATCTTATTAATTACACCGCAACTTTTTTGTCAAATTAAACAAAACTCACGATTCGATCTGTGTTGGGTATATCCAGAATAAGGTCGCAACAGTCATTCGCAGTTGTAATTCCAGCAAACATCACATATATTAGAATAATCAACTGACGATGAATGAAATTGTGTATTATTGGGTTAAAAAAGTAAACATAAATAAAGATATTCCGTCGTAAAAATTTAAAAAAAAAACTCACATTTGGAGACGTTACAATCACTGAATATATGGCAACTCTCGGCCATGTAATCTGGATGTCGAACATGAACAGGAGATAGCGCATTAGTGAGATTACCTGGTATTATCAAATTTAAACGGTGGTGAAAGCAAATCATATCACGCGTCTTCTGAGAGATTGCAGGGCCATGAGGAACCAGGAGCCCCAACTTTCAGCAGCATCCTAGCCAAATTTATTTCAGAGTATATTGGGGACGAGAAAATTTTTGGGGTTGGCCATTTTTCTCAGAACCGGCTTTTAGGGAATTTCCGGTTCTGCCGGCTCTATATATTTTAGCTCCTAGGTGTGCTAGAGAGCTGGCAATGAGCTCAAAATGCGTGGGAAATTATTTTGAACAACTTTTCTGTTGACTTTTCATTCATTTTTTTTTTCATTCATTTCAACACCCATTATTAAAGGAGGAGTAAAGTCAAACGCGCGTCCGGTTGAAATATGTTTCAATTAGAGGAGAACTCTCTTCAAGTTGCGTGCTCTCTCGCTCGTTTCCTGAGCTTTCCCTGATTTGGCTCCCCGCCAACTACCGATCGCTTTGTTCGCAATGGAGATATCAATGTGAAAATTTTGGACCCTTTTATCGTTGGGGTGAACTAGGACGTGCATATGCCAGCTTCAAACATTGAATTTTGCCTTTGCTCCTCCTTTAAATTCGAAGAGAAAAATAAACCGTACCGGCTCGGCGACCCCCCTGTTAACCAATTTTTGAGCTAAGATTCGAGTTTTCGAGTACGATACCGAATTAGTTTAGTGAAACTCAGAGCTAAGGTCCAAACCCGTGGTGTATTGAGTTATATGGCCGGAAATCTCAAAAAGCACCGAAACCATGACATTGATATCGAGAAATATGCATGTTTACAAGATCTATTTCCCACTATTTTGTGATTTTACAATGTTCAGAACTAATTTTCATACATATCGAAGAAACAACCTGCAAAAACCTTAATTCTGAAATTTCGATTTTTCATCACTCGAAAAATCGAAAAATTTCGACTTTTGTATTGGGGTGTCCGGAAAGTTCGTATAATGCTTCGGAAAAAAGTCAGTTCGCGATCAAACCTAGTGATTGCGCAATCTGTTTGTCAACAATGTATTGCATCATTCTGACGTTGAGTAGTGAGAGGATTTAATCAGTCTCCTAGTTGCTACATTAATTCTTGTGATGGACTCCCATCTCTACCTCCGAGCAGTTTTACTTCATTACTACCGTCTTGGCCGATCCGTGAAGGAGGCCCACTCTGCCCTGGCCCAGTCGGAAGGAGCTGACGCCCCCTCCATACCCTTCTGCTATAAGTGGTTCTCCCGCTTCAAGGAAGGGGAGTTTGGTCTCGATGATCAACCCCTCTCTGGACGCCCTCCCTCCCTCGATCAGCCTCTCGTTCTCCGCACACTCAAGCGCAAGCCCATGGCCAGTGTGCGTGAGTTGAAGAAGGATACTGGTAATCCCAGATCAACGGTGTCCGATATCCTCCACCGATCTGGGAAGAAGCCGAAACTCCCACAAGTGATTCCCCATGACCTCTCCCCCGAACAGCTGAAAAATCGTGTTCAAGTCTGTCGGGAATTACTCCATCGTAGATCCAATCTTCGATGGGTCAATTCCATCATCGCTACAGATGAGAAGTGGATCACGTACGATAACCCTGTGAGGAGACTGCAATGGGTGGATGCAGATGAGAAGCCCACGCCCGTCCCGAAGAAGGAGGAGCACGGAAAGAAGGAACTCCTCTGCTTCTTCTTCTCAGTGCTCGGTCCCATCTACTGGGAGATCCTCGCCCCTGGCACCAGCATCAATGCCGACCTCTTCTCTGAACAACTGGAAGATGTCGCGATCAGAGTCCCTCCCAGACTCCTGTACCAGGGCAAAATTCTTCTTCTGATGGACAATGCTCGCCCACATCGAGCGAAGATGACCCAGAAGAAAATGGACGAGCTGAAGATCGAGAGGATTCCCCTTCCACCGTATTCCCCGGATCTCTCCCCATGCGACTACCACTGCTTCCGCTCTCTCTCTGACTTCTGCAAAGGAAAGAAGTTCAAGAATCGAGATGAAGTTGTGAGGGCTTTTGTGAACTGGGCGGTCTCGAAGAAACCCGCATTCTGGAAGAGAGGAATCGAGACCCTGCCCAATCGCTGGAGGGAGGTAGTGAGAAAGAAGGGGGCATACATTGGTCACTGAGAATTGTAAAGCATTGAATAAAAAATAAAAACAAAAAACTATACGAACTTTCCGGACACCCCAATATATGAGAGGAGTCGCGAGAGAATCGACTACTCGGCGGCAGTGAAATTCAAAATCAACCACTCCCTCTACAAATTTGTCACAAAGTATTTCAGATGATGCTCTTTCAAACTGCGTCGTCAGAATTTTGATGACTGACGTCATCTTCGAGATTCAGAAGCCCAAACATGGTACTATCACTTTTCGGAAGTCAAATCGGGCGCATTTAATTAATCATAACATCGTTTAAATTAAAGATAGTAGGCAGTTCTTTACTTAGAATGAAAGAGGATATCCAGGGCTACAACTTTCATGTTGACCATGTCATTCCCAGTGCACGCTCCTGTGCGGGGCGGTCGGTCGGACTAAAAATGTCGAAATTTTTCAAATCGGAAAAACCCACAAAAGTTATTATGCGGAAGTTATAGTTCCTACAGGTGACTAACTTTTCACCAAAAATCAGACAAATCGTGAAGATGAAAAAAAAGAGATCGCACTTTAGTGGGGTGGTCCCAAAATGGGTTCCAGACAGAGAGATCAATTCCAGTCAACATTCGGCTGTTGCGTTGACCTAAACGGATGCTCACTTTCGAAATTCGACAATTTGCTATTCTGACCTGAAACTTTAGTTAGCCTCATTTCTAATCAAAACACCTTCAGATACACTTAGGCAACCAAATTTGAGGTAAATTAGTGCAAAAAAATATGAAATATTTAAAAGTCGAAATTTTTCGATTTTTCGAGTGATGGAAAAACGAAATTTCAGAATTAAGTTTTTTGCAGGTTGTTTCTTCGCCATTATATGAAAATGAGTTCTAAACATTGTAAAATTTCAAAATAGTAGGAAATAGATTTTGTAAACATGCATATTTCTCGATATCAATGTCATGGTTTCGGTGCTGTTTGAGATTTCCGGCCATATAACTCAATACACTACGGGTTTGGACCTTAGCTCTGAGTTTCATTAAACTAAATCGGTTTCGCAGAACTCGAATCTGAGCTCAAAAAGTGGTTAACAGGGGGGTCCCGAGCCGGTACGATTTATTTTTCTCTTCGAATTTCAGTTTATCAATTTTTCATAGCGACGATAGGGAGCTTGCGCTTAGTTGTCAACAGAAAAGTTGTTCAAAATAATTTCCCACGCATTTTGAGCTCATTGCCAGCTCTCTAGCACACCTAGGAGCTAAAATATATAGAGCCGGCAGAACCGGAAATTCCCTAAAAGCCGGTTCTGAGAAAAATGGCCAAGGTCAAAAATTTTCTCGTCTCCAATATACTCTGAATTAATTTTTTGCTCGGATGCTGCTGAAAGTTGGGGCTCCACTTTTTGAATTTCCGGTAACTTTTTGCCCAGGAAAGGCATCAATCTGGAACTCGGGTGCTATGAACCAAATTCTTCAGAGATTATTTTCTTGTTATTGAAGCATCAAAATGATCCCCATCATGAATCCAGATGATCCTGAGAATATGGAAACAATATCTTATAATTTGCCCTCAGGGATGAAAAAATCACTTTTTCGCATGACCATTATTTGGTCATAATTATGTGGGAAATGTAGGTAAAAATCTGGTTTTTGCATAGGAATGTTCAAAATGTATTAGAGATATGATTCCCAACTTTTTAGAGTATTTGGATAACTTTCCTGCCCGCGGCGAACGATTTTCCGAAGCATACTAGGGTCGGGAAACACCCTGTTTGCGCACTATCGCCGTCTGCACTCTCTCGCCCATAGGCGTAAACAGGGTGTTTCCAGGCCCTATTATGCTTCCAAAAATCGATCGCCGCGGGCAGGAAAGTTATCCAAACACTCTAAAAAGTTGGGAATCATATCTCTAATACATTTTGAACATTCCTATGCAAAAACCAGTTTTTTACCTACATTTCCCACATAGTTATGAATGTCAAAATAATGGTCATGCAAAAAAGTGATTTATTCATGCCTGAGGGCAAATTATGAGATTTTGTTTTCATATTCTCAGGATCATCTTGATTCATGATAGGGATCGTTTTGATGATAAGAACGGGTCTCTAGCTGGTCTAGAAGCTCAGTTCTAAATTTCGGACCTTGTTTTTGCAGCAAGGCTGCAGCAAATGTGCGATCGCGCAGCAACTTCAAAAACATTTTCTGGGTAGGCCCCGGGCATGTCTCCAACCTCAGTAAGTTTGACAAGCAGGAAAACATCCATTTAAGAATAATGCCGTTGTGAAAAAGTACACATTGATTGCGTCATCACTAGGCAAACATTGTGCGATTTCGCAATACGAGAAAATATTCTCTCAATAAGAAGAAAATATTCTCTGATGAATTTGGTGCATAGTACCCGAGTTCCAGATTGATGCCTTTCCTGGGCAAAAAGTTACCGGAAATTCAAAAAGTGCCCGAAAACATTTGCACGCGACTGTATCAAGTACTTTTCATACAAATCATATATTTGCGTTACTGTGCATAATATGATTTTGAAATCCTTCTCGAACAAGAAACATAGTGTTTCACCACTGAAAATTGCGAAAGTTCCACCATATTGAAAGCTCTAGCCGAATTTTTGGCGCACCCGGGCTCGTAATAAACATATTTGCAATAAATTATAAATCCAAGGCAGAAGTTGCTGTTCATAGTCGCCATAGTGATTTGCTTATTGAGGCTACACGCGAACACCGAGATGTGGAATGAATGACTGGAACAGAGTAGATTTGAAAAAATCGAACAACTTATTTAATAATACAATAAAACACCTTACGCGGAGCTAGCGTTATAGTGATTTACTCCTTTAGACATTCCGCCGTCGTATATCGAAACAAGAAACGCTACGCACTAATTGAACAGAAAAACGGGAAACATAGGCAGACAACCGCCAAAGGTAATGAACATCACCGAGTACTGTAAAGGGTATTATCACAATATACAGGGTGGCTGATAAATATTGCGTCCACCTTTTGAATAATATCTCGCAAACAAATAAAATGATAATTATCATATTGCGTTTAAATATATATCAGTACCGTGCAAAACAATTACTAGACGCAGGCTTCATGGTATCGACTGGCCTCTTAGCATGGAGGCAAAAAGTAGTCTACATTTTTACTCAATGCGCCGTTCACATTTGTCGATATATAAAATGATCTCAATGTCCATCGAAATTGCAACCGAGGTGAATATGAAGAGTAACCCTTTCACTAAGTGATAATCTTGTCAAATGCGATATAGAGTCCCTGAAAACAGAGAGAGATAATTTGATGACTTTCAGTCACGCATATGCAAAAAACTCACTTTTCGGAATTTCTTATTCTGAATGTTGATACCGCCGTATAATGTTGCATAGATATTAACAGAGTCGAGTTATGAAATATTGTTGCATCAAATTGAATGTAAACGTTGAATTAATGGTAGAAGTAGGCACCTCAAAATATCGCTAAAAGCGGCGCTTCGCAGCATTTCGCAACTTATTCTGGTTCCGAATCAATATGCCCAAGCAAATGGAATGCATTTTCACAATAAAGAATGATGGAGTATCATGCATAAAATAGAACAATTCCAATAGCTAATGTGTTCGAAGAATGCGGCTTCGAAATATTATTATTTTTTATAGAGCGCCGTTCATAATGAAATAATTTTAAAGCATTTCTGAGAAAGTTCCGAGGCTCATAATATAATTGATCACATATTTATACGTGTAAATGGTTGTTCTTATTAGGAATAAATGGATGAGTCCTGTATCTAATTCCTTGCTGTAAGGCGGCATAAACTATCAGATAGGTTTATGTGCCCAGAAAAGTCCTAATTCCAAAACAAAATATTTCAGAAGTGATAACTCTTGAAATACTTGAACAATCCAGATAATATTTATAGGCTAATAACTTTTGTCCCTTACCAACATAGTTGCCAAATTTGATGCAATGGTACCTACAGAGAATGGAGATTGAGAAACAAGAAAAGTGGCGCAATATTTATCAGCCACCCTGTAATATAATATCATCAAAATTGGAACTTTCGGAAAATTCCTGGTTTCCTGTAGATTACAACACAAATGAATATGACAGATAGGCTTCCCGGGGCGAGAGACAGTGCGTTTCTGTAGATAAATCGTTTGACACTTTTCTATAATTCATATTGAAAAATAAATAAATTATAAATTTTAATTGCAACGTAGGTTTCGTTTCCACATCTTCTTTCTTTTGTACTAATCTAGGGTCTCCCAAAAAATCTCATATTTTGATAGGCCACTACAGTATACGCCACCGAGTCTGTTCTTAATCGCAGGTAGCTGGTTTAAAATGCATGACTGCTGTTATTGTGTAATGAATACTCTATTCAATAGTGTTCGTTTGTTTGATGCATAATCAATACTAGGGGTTTAACTGTCCTCCTAAAAATTAATGAGCTATCTTTAGGGACACCCCAATAGGTTGTGGGTGCACCTTTCTATGACTACCTTGTAATTAGAAGAGCGATCTTTTCTGAAACCAGATCTTGAGGAAGCGACATCATATAAATATTGTATGGTATTGCACCTAACTGCTGCCCAGTAATAGTCGGGAACGAGTCGAGTAGAGATGCTCCATTTATCCATCGCTACAGGAGTAAGCCCGGGTATCTGGGAAATGGCCAATCATTCGTTCGGCGGTACGATTTTCCGCATCATGATACGCTGTATGAGCCGATAAATGGAAGAATTGTATCATCCATTAGTTCGAGGCCTTGATTCATGGAAAAAACAATGGCTAATGAATAATGAACAGGATCAAGAGTCCTTGAATTGCCGTGAAAATATCGCTGGATAATCCGTTGATAATGTTTAAGAAACGATCGCAAGTCAAATGCAAGCGAGAAAAAAGGTCGGATGAGAACTAAGGCGTCATGCCGCCGATGCTACATGTTTGACATAGTTCTCATCCGACCTAGTGCCGAAAATGTAACGTTAGCATCTACAATTTAAACAAGGAGATGACACTTGAGATTTCCGGAATGAGTCAGTTCGTTCGTGGAGAAAAGCAACTAGAAGACAGTTGTTGTGGCGGAAGTGGCGTGAGTACGCTAAAAGCGTGAGAATATTCGGGTGCATTCTCAGGACTACATGTTGATAGAGCACGAGGCGGCAATATGTTTAGTACGTCCTCAGAGTTCAGATAAAGTCAACATACAAGGTAGGGCTAATAAAGAAAAGTCAAGGAGAAATTTTCACCTTTAATTTCACACGTTTCTGGAGTACCATCGAATCGAACTCCCTTCCGGAGAGAGGAAAGATAAATGGACAGCGTTGACAGCTCTACTCCCATTGCATCATCCGCCTTATCATTGAGTGAAGAACGAGTGTTGAATACGGGGGGGGGGGGGGGGTGGCAAAACATAAACCGAAAAAGTAGAAACAAATCACAGCTCCTTCGGGATTCGATGTAGAGACTGGGGAGTTGTTGTATTCTCACAAGTATGAGCTCTAATACATCACCCTGTGTAGGTCTTCTGTCCAGGAGATTATCAGTTTCACACCCAACCAATGTATAGGAGGTCATGGACCAAAATTGAGTATTAGGTTGTCCGGAAAGTCTTTGTCACTTTTTCAAAAACTTATTTCTTTGAGGATACAATAGCACAAGTTCAATAATACGTACCATCATTATTGCCAATATGAGCCCAACGTTCCTTCAATTTATGGATCCCCTCCCTTTAGAACCCATCTGGGTGCGAGGTAAAGTATTGCTTGTTTGCAGCATCGAGACTTCCACGGGAATTTAAGGCCATAGCTCTAAGGGAATGACTCAAAGCTGCGAAAAGATTTTTATTCACTAGGAAATGTAGAACGCCAAAGTGCACTTGCGGCAAGCAGTGTTAGAACAAAACCAGTGACAAAGACTTTCCGGACAACCTGATATTTGAGTGGAAATTGGGTGCGATACTAATAATCTCCTGGACAGAGGATATAAACAGGGTGATGTAGTAGAGAGTCGGAGAATCGAGGAAAATAATGTCTGATCGGTTGAATATTAGTTTCTACAGGGAGAAGGCTAGACATTGGTCAAACAAAAGTTGATCGATTAACATTATTTTTCTTTAGAATGCAGCCAAAGTGTGAATAATCCGAAGTCAAAGTGTGAATAATCAGAATGACATTCACGATACGAGCCCTGAAGACAGTGACGGCTTCTGTAGGTGGCCTCAGCAAGCAGGGATCAGCTCTGGTAAGAGGCGGCAGTATCTAAGGATTAGTAGAGTGTGCTGTCTATAGAAGATACCAAAGCGAAGATAGCGAAAAGAGAGAAGTAGAGATGAACTGTGAGGAGTTGATTGTCGCTCCACCATTGCATTAAGTGTCCTTTCTCTGAATCACTTTTGGAAATATAGCATATTAAACACGTCTGGAGAGAAAGCATGGAGAAAGAGTGAAAGAACCATCTGTCAGACACGTTTAGAATGGAATGCAATATTTTAGATAATCTCAGTGTCTCGAAGCAGTTCCTTCTATCGGAAGAGTGCGATAGAAACGAGAAAAATGAAAAAAGCAATGATCAGACTGTCTTCAGTTTGAACGCTCTCTCGCCGGACAGAGATACGAGAGAGCGTGCAAACTGAAGAGAGTCAGACGATTGCTCATAGAAACAAAATAGTAGAATACATAGTGTGGTGAATTCAATATTCAATTGCAGCGTGAACTCAGGAATGTGATTTGTGAATTGATCGAATTGATCGACTGATTTTCCAATAATGATATCTTGATTAAAATGCAATTTATTTCCAAGCTTTATCAATGGGTCAATAACAAATGCAATATTTCCACAGGCATGTTTGACTATTGAGAAATCGATTTGCAGTATGTTTTTTATTAAGGATATGCAGAATTAGCTATGCGGAATGTTATTGTAATGTAATCGGATTGTATCAGTAATTGCGCTCTTCCCATGTGCTATGACTACAAGGGGTATAACCGAAATGAACCTATGCCACCCTAACTATGCTGAAAATGCCCGCAGGAATCCAACTAAGATCATGCTTTTGGCCGTTTGTCGATATCTCATCTCTGAATCGTTGTAAAGTAAAAAAGGTTGTAAAGTAAAAAAAAGAAAAGGTGTCAACGGAGAGCGGCAGAAAAGCGAGACGAGGAAGAAAGGGGCGGAGCCAATTCCGACGCCTCTCCAGTCAAATCGCCAAAAATTTGGGCAGGGCTTCGCCCTTTCCCTGATGCGCCTCATAGCATATGACTCATGAATTGTCTGACTGACTGTATATCTGTCTTGTCTGACTTTTCGATCGGTGAACATTGAGGATTGAAAAGAACGACTGAAAAGGAATTTATTGAACACGATCGAATAGCACGTGAAGTAATGGTTCTAATGACTAACCTTCAATTTCAATGGCGCTTATTCTGTTTTTTTAATGTTTCTGGAGCAAACATAGATCATTCCGAGAGTGATGATGTAGACATCTGTGAAATATGGAGTAGGATGATATTTAAATTTCAATGTGTTTCACGTAAGCACAAATAATGAGTAGAGAATTCCGGTAAAAAAAGAACTTTGGAAAGAAATAAAACGGGGCGGCTACCTAGATAGGATCAAAAGTTAGAGAGTAGCGGGTGTAAGGCAGTGAAGAAGAAAAAAGAAAAGAGGCGTCCGCTCCCCTCCATTACACCCATCCTTTCTCCGCAGAAAAAATAACCATCACTCACACAAGAATATACGATAATGAAATCGAAGACAAAACCGCGTTTTATCGGGGGGAAATGAATGAAGGTGTTGTGTGGAAAGGATAATTCAATAATGTATGGTATCAGACAATTTCGAACAATGGATTTATGTATAGCAATATTGTCAAAAAGGAGATTGTGAAGTGGGAAAATAGCGGACAACCCATGGTCATTCTCAAGACTAAAAGCTCTCTCGAGCTCGTTCGAATCTACAACGAGGCTGTGAAAAATGGTCTAATATCATACACTGTGATAGATCGCGGATACACCCAAATTCACTGTGGTACTAGAACTGATGTGGCTCTATTCGGGCCTGTCGAAGTGGTTAACACACTCACATCCCATCTGCATCTTTATTAATTCGGAAAAGAATCAAAAAGAAGCGAAACAAGTGCCAAAAGAAGGGAAAAAGGGAGAAAAAGACGCGACGACTTCATTCCATCTTCATCTGATGGCGAGGAGGACGCGACCCCAAAGGTTGGCGCCACCCTCCTCACCATCGACTTCTCCAGAGAAGAGCTGTCTCATCACTCCCCCGCATGTGAGGCTTTAAATTAAGGAATAAAATGGTCCGTTTTGTTAAACTAACATAACATCAGGGCCGCACTCTCCTGCAGTGTGGATCTTTCGGCAATCGTTGGACTCCCTCAATGCAGCGGAAAATTTCTTGCACTGTCGTTTCTAAATTAACAATTTATCCTCGCTCTCTCATAGCACTATCCTCACTGCCGCCATTGCCCCTCCACAAGGGCAACAATGAAACGTCTATCGTTCCAGAGGGGGGGGGGGTCGTTTTCTCCACTAAAAAAATAAGAGAGTGTTCCGGTAATTCACTCTATCTAACCTTATCGAGATGCGTAGCTGAGAATGGAGTTGTGAAACACTCCATCGGTGTCGAATATCCCTACGCTCGCCTTGTAGTAGAGAATCGAGTTGGAGGAGACAATCCCTTGTGTCCAATTTTCAGAATCTCCCATCGGGGAGCATCCGGAAATACCGGGGGAAGGGGGTCCGGCTCGGTTTCTTGATCGCGCGAAGGCGATGGGGAGTCATATTCACGATAACGTGTCCAATGCATAGAGAGTGAAAGGTTCTCAGCTGTATCTTCTACAAAATTCCAGTTACGACCATTCAAAACAGGATACTCACTTTCCATTCGTATTGAGGACAGTATTCAGTGATGATTGAGCTAGTCGAGTGTAGGTCGAGTCGGCAAAGATGATGTAGGCATCTGGAGAGGAAGAGTGGAGTAGGTATAAATGTTCCCGTGATATCGCGGAATAAACGCAACGTATGGAGCATAGAAGGGGGGAGCGGGAAAAAAGAGGTTAATTGTGATTTGGGAGAGTGGATTACGGTGCACTTATGAATACAATTAATGAATGACTTGAAGTGAAATAGATCCAGTGAGATAGAAAATTAGATAATGAATAGCTTCGATCGGTAAGGGGAATGGCGAGTTGGCATGGAATTGGGCCTATTTATGCTGTCAGATGGGAAGAAACTCCGCCCTTCCAGTCTCAATCGGTTGAGAAATACAATGCCAACCACCGGGCTTGCTTTCACTTTGTTTACATAGCAACAAAGTGAAATAATTCCCGGAGCATGTGTGTCCAATAGGCTTTCGTGGCGGGAAAAATTTGAAGACGATGGTATTCTTAGCATTCTATGCTAGAAAAGAGCAATAGGGATAGAACTAGGGCGGTGCACGAGACATGTGAAGAGAGAGGGAGAGATAGAGAAGGAGAGGGAGTGAGGGAAAACTGTCAAGACACTGTCATAATGAAATATATGCCACGTGTGAGCTTCAACGAGTAGGGGAATGCGTGAGAGCAACGAAGGAGGAAAGCATCACTGAGAAAGACAAAAAATGATAGTTGGAGTGCCAAGGACTAAAGCAAAGAAATGACATCGATATTGCTTTTTTAACGGAATGCTAGGAAATGTCCCTCTTCATTCTGCGTGGTATATCGTCATTCTGATATGTGAGATAGCACGCACAAGTGAGGGACTAAATACTTGCGACGCCTTCTATAAACTCTGCATGTGGCATACAAAAGGAGGGCGAAAACAGATGTGGAGTGATAAATATTGACAAATGATCTCAACACGATGATCCGTTTTCGCCTTTGCCCAATGATCAAAAACAAGAGTGTTCCGACAGTCCTTTTTTGACTGAGGCGATGAGTAGGGCAATACGACTCCCGATGCGGATCAAAGCGTCTCTTCCACATGTCAGCATTTGATTCTCTGGGCATATGCCATGTACCCGGAACAGATCTCCCAACAGTCCTCTGTGACTGAGGCTATGAGTGAGACAATGGATCTCCCGCTGTGAGACTGTTCCATTTTAGTGCAGCAAATAGTTCTCTGGCTGGTAATATGGTATGCATACGGTACGAAGCATACGAGTCAAATCGAGATTACAACACATTGTCTTGGCAAGAATTACCAGCGAGATCAGATGCAGGTCAACGGGAAATGATGAATAATAGAGCGATAACTGATTTTGAATCTCAATTAGTGTTGCCAAATCCCTGCGCATTTCGTGTAAAATCTGTATTGTGTGAAACGATGAGTACTGCCATCACTAATCGAAATATTTAATATATAACGCCGGTTGTGTAGGATGTGTAATGTTACAACTCGTTGTCTCGAGAATTACATGGACAGTGGTTGCTGTGAGGTTCTTCGTAGAATATAAACTGTTTTCGGACAATTCTCTCCGAATCTATTGTAATATTAGGTTGAACAGAAAGTCTTTATAAACTGTTTTGCTCGATCACTGCTCAGTGCACGAGACCTTTGGTGTTCCCTCGCCTCTAGTGAATAACACATGACAAAGGGACTATGTGGTCAACAACTCCCCATTCCACGCCTTTCATTCTGCCACTAGTAAGACCACGATGTTTGTTTCCACGGCCTTGCACATCCGCAACGTTCTGTTATTCGTATTCCTCTCTCACACTACAATGAAGGAATAGGAACGTCAGTTGGCTGAAGTGTACGATTCATATGCCACTCACTACCAGACCATGCGCAATTGGTACCAACTCTTCGAGAAGGGGGACTTTTCCATGGATGATCATGACCGGTCTGGGAGGCCACACGAGCTGGATTTGGATGCGCTACGGATCGTAGTGGAATTGGATCCTTTCCAAATACCCGCGACATGGCAGCCACACTTGGGGTATCGCAAAGCACCATCGTAAAATGATTGGTCTCCATTGGCAAGAGGAAGAAGCTAGGCCGTTTCATACCCCACAAATTGACCCAAGACCAGTTCGACCACCGTGTCGACGATTCCCTTTCTCTACTCACTCTTCACGCTGGAGATCGATGGTTGGGCCGTCTCATAACAGGGGTCGAGAAGTGGGTCTGCTATGAGAATCACCATAGGAGGGCACAGTGGGTGGATGCCAATGAGACCCCACAGGACGTCGCAAAGCCTGACCTTCACCCTATGAAAATCTTGCTCTCTGCCTGGTGGGGAGTGGATGGCCCCATTTACTGGGAGCTCCTACCCGAGAAGCGGATAATTACTGGATATGTCTACACTAAACAACTACGGAATCTCAAGAAGAAATTCGCACAATCTGCCCTGAACGGCAAGAAAGTGTACTATCAACACGATAACGCCCGACCCCATGTTGCACGGCAGGTCAAGCAGGAGCTGTCCAAATATTGCTGGATGGTTCTCCCTCATACACCGTATTCTCCTGACTTGGCCCCTTCGGATTATTGGTTGTTCTCGGATCTAGCCCGTCATTTCGAGCAGAGATCCTTCACTTCCCGTGGGGCGATCGAGGCCGCACTCAAGCAATATTTTGATTCGCGCCGAGATGGGTTCTACAAGGAGGGAATCCATAAGTTGCCTGAACGTTGGAGATTTGTCGTAGATAACAATGGTGCATACGTTTGATTTCGCTCTTGCGCTTTATTGTCAGAAGAAGGGAAATAAAAAGTTTATAAAGACTTTCTGTTCAACCTAATACATTCAAAGAGACTTCCAAGGTTCAACTTTATTAGTAGTCAACAATCACTTGTGCTTCACTATCATCATCTCAGCGTCTTCTTTGCTAGGCTAAACCAACTGGACGCTCGCAGTCTCCCGAGATGCATCTGTGCAGATGGCGAGTAACTCGTCTGTACGAATGAGTTCCGCCTTGAGATGGATTGGCAATCAGCTACTGCCTCCCTGTTATATTAATAATTAAGCAAATGCAACTAGTCGATCCCTAGCTGGCTCTATTTCCCTAAATCGTATCGGTCCTGGTTGGTACTGTTTATGAGCTATTCAAATGTCGGAATAAATTATTTCACGTATAGGACAACGCTAACTTTTGATTTATGAACCGCAACCATTCAATGACGATCAGCTACTCAAGTGTAGGTCGAGTCAGCAGAGATGGTATATGCATCTATAGTTGAAGAGTGGATTAACATGATTCTCATTTGAACTCGGGATAATCGTATTACACGGAGAGAGCGAGAGAGAGAGAGAGCCAAAGTGAGCGAAACCTAGCCAGGATCAGAAAACAGTGAAGACATAGAGAGAAGGGAAGAACTGTCAAGGCACTCTCTAAATGAGTTATGCGCCACATGGGTGCTTCAACAAGAACAGAAGAGAAGGATATGCTAATCACTCAAAAACTCACAAGCTGATAACTGGAATACCGAGGATGAGAGAGATTTCGAATTTGAGCGAAGAGCTGAACAAAGTCAAAGCCCCTTTATTCTGCGTAATATCTCGTTCTGATCGTTCATAGAACAGGCACAATGGAGAAAGCAATTTATTGCGAAGCCTCCAACTAAATATAATATCGTGATAATTCTCGACGCACCTCTACACCCATCTCGAGGAAAGGAAGCATCCCAAATCGCCCATGGGTCAGTGTTAGCATTTCGGGCCTCGATGGATGATGATACTGCCAAAAATGAGAATGTAAAGTTGGAAAATAGTGGACATCCCATGATCTACAACGAGGCTGTGAAAAGTGGACTAATAGCATACACTGTAATAGATCGTGTAATTAGCTATACTGCCAAAGGTGAATTATTTTTCGATGTTCAAATTGATCGGACGTTTGACAGTATAGCGAATTTCCCGTGCATCTAAGCTCTTAGGTGTTAGCATATGAAACATAGATCTGATCAATAGCTTAGGCAAAGTGCGAAGCGTTTCGACCAAAAATAACCGACTTATGCAATTTGCCCTCCAAAAGTTCCACAATGGTAGGTTCCAAAACGTGCATTCACCCTGTCAAGACACTCTCTAAATGAATTATGCGCCACATGGATACTTCATCAAGCTTAGAGAGTACCGGAGAATCGAAGCAGCATCGAAATGCACGTGAAATTTGGAATATTGGGGGATGAGAAAGAAGACAGAGACAAGTCTTGGTAATAAATGAAGCTCTTCCTTCTGCGTGGTTTCTCGTCATTCTGATCAGTGACAGATGATGTCCCGTGAGAGTGTAATTTATTGGGAAACCTTCAACAGAATCTAGAATGAGGTACACATTTGAAGCGAGCAATTACAACTAGAGTGACCAGGAGTGATAAGTAATCTTAGGATTAGTACACGCCATATCCATTTCCTCCCTTGACCTCCAGCAAGGAAGTTCCAATGGTCATTTTTGACTTAGGCGATGAGTGGGACAATAAAATCCCCGCTGTCATTCTTCTCTTCCCTAGGCCAACAGCTGGTTCTCTGGCAGGGCATATTATATGGACAGGGAAAGCAGACAATAGGGACGAGTCAAGATTAGAACCCTTTATCTAGGCTAAGATTTCATGGGAAGTGGCATTGATGCATTGAGGCTCTTGAGCAGAAACTGTTTTAAGCTGTCTAGGTGTGTTTTATAAAATGCGCAACTTCATTAGTAATCAGCAAACACAACAAATCACGAAACAAATAAACCGAAAACGAGCAGTGCACAAACGATTGAAACAAGATCACCAATAGAATACAATCAAAACACACAACAGAAATTTGTTGACTTATTTTTCCTAATCCTCGCTCAATAATCTGATAGAGAAGCCATCTTCCTTCCGCGGCAATGACAACAGAGCAATGCACAGTCGAGCATCTGAACGCGACTTTCGTTTAAGCTTTCCACAATGAAGAGCCCATCCCTCTTAGCAAGGATAAATCCTCTTTGGCAAGGTCATAAAGATAATCTATTTTAATGTTTTTTTACGATTGTCGTGTGTTCGTGAAAGGGCTTTTCAAAGCTCTCAGCAAAGAGCTTAACGTTAATAGTGGCCATGTTGTACGCCTTCTCGTCGGTGACGATCTCGGTGATTGTTCTTTCGAACTCTGCACGTATAGCATCGAACGTATCCACACCGACGCGCTTGTGGTGTGTTTTATAAAATGCGCAACTTCATTAGTAATCAGCAAACACAACAAATCACGAAACAAATAAACCGAAAACGAGCAGTGCACAAACGATTGAAACAAGATCACCAATAGAATACAATCAAAACACACAACAGAAATTTGTTGACTTATTTTTCCTAATCCTCGCTCAATAATCTGATAGAGAAGCCATCTTCCTTCCGCGGCAATGACAACAGAGCAATGCACAGTCGAGCATCTGAACGCGACTTTCGTTTAAGCTTTCCACAATGAAGAGCCCATCCCTCTTAGCAAGGATAAATCCTCTTTGGCAAGGTCATAAAGATAATCTATTTTAATGTTTTTTTACGATTGTCGTGTGTTCGTGAAAGGGCTTTTCAAAGCTCTCAGCAAAGAGCTTAACGTTAATAGTGGCCATGTTGTACGCCTTCTCGTCGGTGACGATCTCGGTGATTGTTCTTTCGAACTCTGCACGTATAGCATCGAACGTATCCACACCGACGCGCTTGTGGTGTGTTTTATAAAATGCGCAACTTCATTAGTAATCAGCAAACACAACAAATCACGAAACAAATAAACCGAAAACGAGCAGTGCACAAACGATTGAAACAAGATCACCAATAGAATACAATCAAAACACACAACAGAAATTTGTTGACTTATTTTTCCTAATCCTCGCTCAATAATCTGATAGAGAAGCCATCTTCCTTCCGCGGCAATGACAACAGAGCAATGCACAGTCGAGCATCTGAACGCGACTTTCGTTTAAGCTTTCCACAATGAAGAGCCCATCCCTCTTAGCAAGGATAAATCCTCTTTGGCAAGGTCATAAAGATAATCTATTTTAATGTTTTTTTACGATTGTCGTGTGTTCGTGAAAGGGCTTTTCAAAGCTCTCAGCAAAGAGCTTAACGTTAATAGTGGCCATGTTGTACGCCTTCTCGTCGGTGACGATCTCGGTGATTGTTCTTTCGAACTCTGCACGTATAGCATCGAACGTATCCACACCGACGCGCTTGTGGCTCTCTCGCATATACCTAAATGTTTTAACTCATATTTCTACGCTTTTTACATACTTTCATAATATTTTGATTTCATTTTTTTCAACTAATAAAGTTTTTTTAATAACCACTTCATCGCAGCAAACTGTGGAGACCTCCCCGTCGACGTCCTTTTGGGATGCATAGCGGAAGTTTAGTTGAGCAACCATTCTCTTCCTTCTGTAATAAAAATACTAGGTCAAAACGAAAAAGTAAAGCAAGAGGTTAGAACGAGGGAGCGGTGTAGAGAAGTAGAAGAAAAACTAGAGAAGGAGTTTTTCTCAAGGTCAGTACGAAGAAAGGTCATACGTGAACTTGATCGAGACGACTTGACACGTAGTTGATAGATCCATTCACCTCCCCGACAGGTTTATTACTCTGACACACTTTCAGTGTAATCCCATTAATTTCAGCTAACAACAACTCACACACCCTCTTCATCGTCCACCACAGTCTTCATGGTGTGCACCATCTTCGTAAGGTTTACGTACGTCCGATGCCGCGAAGTGTATTCCGCCGTGAGTGAGTCGGGCTGTAGTGCTACGAATATGCTATAATTCACGACTTAATATTAGTAATACATCAAAAGTAAAATAGAGAACCTTTTTGTTCTCACCTCCTCGACTGCCTTGATTTCCTCCCTTTTCAGCACGTTCACCCTTTCTTTCACAAATGTAAAGCCATGACTCGATCACTGAAATTACTCAATAATTAACCATTACTAGGAATGTGTACATACATTCTTGCCCGGGGCCTTGATAAAGTGATTCGTATCCGCATTGGCAGTTGTATAGGATGAAATACTGAATTTCAAGGATTTGTAATCATGAACAGGCAAAAAAACCACCAAGTATGCCAAGCTTCTAACCTCATTGTCGTCTGACGTTGGATTGGCGTTCATTCCGAACGTGGTATGGCTTCGGGTATTGTCTTGATTTTCGTTTGAATTATATTTAATATTGATTCTTCTACTCGAGTTTAGGTCGAGTAAATCGAGATGGTGTAGGCATCTGTAATGGAAGTTTGATATACGGGATAACAACAGTAAAATACGATTGCATGGAAGGATACAAGTGATGTTTACACACGTGATTAAGCATTGGACGAATGGAATAAAAAAAATATGGAGCGAACAAGCGTGAATAGAGTGAATGGTTAGTCTGGCTATTTAGAAAGGAACCTTCCGACCTGGTAAGAGACTCCGTCCTTCCAGTCTATTTCTATTTACGATGCATCTATTCAAGGTCGGCCACTGGGTATTTATACCTTCATCTTTATAGCGGGAAGTATAAACACGATGAATAGTGAGAGAAGCCCGCTCTCTTCCCATTACATTCGACACATTTTGCCATGCCATTGGGAGTGAAAGGAGAAATAATGTTTACATTCAAGAACAAGAACCATATATCACATTCAATCAGAGAATCCAAGGTATTGTAAAGTATGACATAATCAATAGACGAGAAGCATGATAGGAAGCGCATAGGCTGACAGATGCATCGAGATTAAGTGTACCGAGTAGCTAATGATCTTTTGGCTGAGATTATTTGCGCCTGCGATATTTCTCCGTTTCTCGCGACAATAATGAGTGGAACTAAAGAGCTGTAAGTTGTGTTATGCATTTGATATTAATTAATAATTACATAATTCTTTATCATGCTCAATTCATTACAATGTGCATAATCACGATTGCTCCAATTTCCATCGTCCTCTCTTGGTATACACGTGCAGTGCGTTCTTATGAGAATCATACTACCCATGCCATTCTGCGAAAGAGCTCATTCGTTTCTTCTCATTTGATCCAAGGTGCTCAACGTGTGAAGGAAGTTGTTAGAGTTTCTTCAGACTTTGCTCCTTGAAATATGAGTGTTAGAAATGCGTTCATGCGTGTTTTTTTTTAAAATGAGGTACATTATATGAGAATTGACATACATGAAGAATGGCATTTTGTTCCACTTGCACGGACCATTTTCACTCCAACCGCTGTCTTCGTTATGTCCAATGTCCGCATTGATGCAGCTTTGGTAGCAGAATTCACAGTGCCAATCCCCATGCTCCTCTTCTTCGATGACCACTGTAGTCTTCACACACTGAAATATGATAAATTCAGGAATGATTACTGTTTGCACATGATATGGCGACTTACTTGCATAAATGTGGTCCATCTGGACGTGATACCAATTGATTGCTCAGCTTATGCTTGTATAAAATATTTATCAGGCTGAGTCATAAGTTTTTTTTCCAATTTGAACTTGAAAGCATTTCTGATATTCCGGTCTTTCATCCAAATTGATTTTCATTTTGATACCCACATACTATTAGTGTATGGATACTCTCTTTAGCGCACTTTAGTGCAGACCTATTGATAGCCATAGTGTGAGGTCAAAGTAGCCGCGGCTAAGAACGTAGCTGCGACTTTCTCAGATTAAATCTTTCGATTGAGTCGTGACTCGACAAAATAATCAACACTATCGTGAATTGTGATGAACGTACATCACAATAATACGAGCTATTCCGATTTGACACAAAATACCTATTCAAAACGGTGCTAATTTCATAGTGGTGTACAGTTCACCATGTCCAAAATGGGTTTCCTTCACTGCGCATCCGCGCGCACATACATATCGCAACCAAACCTATCTCAGCATAAAGATTCATACATGAGGATCTTATATTTGCGTTATGGTGGACTTTCATAATTATAACCAACAGCTGCAGTCATCAACATTTGTATGATGCAATTTGCACAAAGAAATCGGTGTACTTCACAGCTTCCTGATTACACGATAGATAGAGGTCCCACGTTTTTGTGCTTATCAGCATCAAATACCCTCGAACTATCCCTCATTAGCTTGACATAGTCACGGGATCCCTGAGAATTCAGAAATGGCACACTAAATGTTGCCACTAAAAGTCAAAATTTTGAGCGGTTATTTTTCGAAAAATCTCATTTCTGAAAAGGTGATGACGTGATGTCTCAAATTTAACTAATGATAAAGTAGCCCCATAGTGTATGATGAAAGCGCCCCTATATACAATCCAGTATTTATAACACATAAATCAGGGAAGATACGATCTCTCATGGGATTTCTTTCCAGGTTCTATGATTTTATATACCATAATTTTGTGATTGATTAGGCTAGCTTTCAACCACTTTTTTGAAAGCACATTTAAGGGGCTTCTCAATAATGTATGTGAAGATTTCCAGTCAACTTTTACTGCAAAACAGTAGCGAGTCCAAGTCTTTCAATAATTTGTTAGGAAATTCACTCGTGGTTAACGTTCGATTTCTTGTGTGATTTAAAAGCACGACACAATTCGGACATATCATAATCAGTGTGTACTATACCCCTACTTTATGCTACGGATTGGCATTGATGCGATTTGAAGGGCGCTTTTTAGGTGACTGTGAACTGAACACACAAAATTGGAAAAAACTTATGACTCAACCTAATAGTACGCCTGAAATGAGACATTACTTTCGGAAATGGTCGAGAAAAGTTTTCTTAGATAAACGGTTGAAATAAAAAATATATATTTATGACTCACTTTATGATTGCAAGTTGATACCAAAAATGAGTCCCTAGTCTTGACCTACCATTGGCCTACCGATCGATTTTTGACCATGACGAGAGCGCCCCTCAAAACAGGGGCGCTCTCCGCAGCCATGAGTAGGGGGTCATGGGTGTCGCCGCCGGCGTGGGCAACTATGGTTATCATGCTTAAGTTGTAGTATACATGTCTAACTTATCGCCGCCAAAAAATTGCCAAATCGGAGTATGAACAAAAAAAAGGGACGCACTTTTGTGCGGAGACCCCAAAATTTGTTCCGGACAAGAGTATTACCGTATCTTCAATTGCCATCATTTGGGCTCAAAATCGTTCAAAATCTTTTAAAACAACATTACAAATTGTTTCCACTCATGCTATAGCACTTTCATTGGTCATAAATGGTCACCAGACCTAAAATTTGAAAATCGATATTTTGGTACCGATCAACTTGCGGCAAGGGTCCAAACGCACTGTATGGGTTTAAAATGATGTAAATACATCCCTCCGCTCAGAAGAAATAGGAGCCTGAAAATGTGAAATTTCGACTGAGGGATCCAAGGAAAGATGTAATACAGTATATCAGGAAGATATCGAGATAGAGACCTGAACTATGGCTCAAAACGTAGAGAATGTAAAGCTAAACATTTCATCTGTTGAAAGTGAGTCTCTATCTTGTCGTTGAAGCGTTCTACATAGCCTAGAAGTTAGCTGACAACGACGGGAAACGCTCCCTGGTAGCGCTAAATAGAGGGGAGGGAAAGGGAGGTCAGGGAGGGCGAGAGTGCCAGAAGGTTAGAGCACGCGCTCTCGGGGGTATTATCGCAAGTGTCTGGCCAACTTCTAAGCTCTGTAGAACGCTTCAACGACAAGATAGAGACTCACTTTCACACACATTTTTCCTTGGATCCCTCAGTCGAAATTTCACATTTTCAGGCTCCCATTTCTTCTGAGCGGTTTCGAGGGATGTATTTACATCATTTTAAGCCCATAAAGTGCGTTTGGACCCTTGCCGCAAGTTGATCGGTACCAAAATATCGATTTTCAAATTTTAGGTCTGGTGACCATTTATGACCAATGAAAGTGCTATAATGAAAGTGAGTGGAAACAATTTGTAATGTTGTTTTAAATCATTTTGAATGATTTTGAGCCCAAATGATGGCAATTGAAGATACGGTAATACTCTTGTCCGGAACAAATTTTGGGGTCTCCGCACAAAAGTGCGTCCCTTTTTTTTGTTCATACTCCGATTTGGCTAATGTTTGGCGATAAGTTAGACATGTATCACATGTATCACGAGTCAGTGAATGAAAAACGGGCCTCTCGGGAACATTTTCCAAAAATATGTCTCCGTTCTCGCCTAAATTTGGGTGGGAGAATACCCAGGAGGGATGTTTTCGAAAAATATAGGTGATTGGTCCCAGAGCCGGCTTTTAGGAAATTTCCGGTTTTGCACCTGGCTATGCTGTATTTCAGCTTCCAGACAAGCTACGGAGATGGTAAAGAGCTCAAAATGTGCGAAAAATTATTTCCTGCAACTTTTATGTTGAAAACTTTTCATACGAACTCCAACTGAAAATGATATTTCCGCGAAACCGAATTCGAAATTAGAAAATAATTGTTTTCGCCATCCGGAAAGGGACTTGTAATGGGTTTTTGTTGCATAATATGAGAGAACATGCATTCATATGTATATGAAAAATATTGATGAAGAAATAAAGTGAGCCTTCAGCTTCGATATTTCGCGACAAACGTGGTCATTTGGTAAATATTCTGAATTCATTGAGTACAGTGCGCCGTAATTCGCTTTATAATGGCAAATGTGTGTGATTTTAGATGTTTCTAAAGCAGATAATTCAGTTTCTACTGAAAAACCCAGAGTATGACAAAGTTCTAAAAATTGATTTTCACAACATCAATTTATACCAAGTTTGTGCAATTATAACTTCGCGCATTAACAACTACAGGCCGAATACGAAGGTATGGTTCTTAGTAGATGCCGAATAGAATTGAAATATAATAAACTTGATAGATTGATGGCGTTGAATCTCGTGTAATTTTCAGTCAAATTTGCGATCTCAGGAGAGTAAAAACTAATAAAAATACGTTTTCAGCTGAAATTATGTTGTTATTTATCAGATTTGTGTCTCTAAAATCAAGAAATAATCGCCTTACTCAGAAAACATTGTCATATAATAATTTGTATGGACATACAAAAATTTTATTTTGTTCGTTTTGAAATTTTCGATATGTTTGCATTCGAATAGAGTTGATGGTTCCTCGGCGTTTCTGACTAAGGCGATTAATTCTTAATTTTAGAGACACAAACCTGATAAATAACAACATAATTTCAGCTGAAAACGTATTTTTATTAGTTTTTATGCTCCTGAGATCGAATTTTTGACTGAAAATTACACGATATTCAAGACCATCAATCTATCAAGTTTATTATAATTCAACTCTATTCGGCATCTACTAAGAATCATACCTTCGTATTCGGCATGTAGTTGCGCGAACTTATAATTGCACAAACTTGGTATAAATTGATGTTGTGAAAATCAATTTTTTGAACTTTGTCATACTCTGGGTTTTTCAGTAGAAACTGAATTATTTGCTTTAGAAACATCTAAAATCACGCACATTTGCCATTATAAAGCGAATTACGGCGCACTGTACTCAATAAATTAAAAAAAATATTTACCAAATGACCACGTTTGTCGCGAAATATCGAAGCTGAAGGCTCACTTTATTTCTTCACCAATATTTTCCTTATACATATGAATGCATGTTCTCTCATATAATGCAACAAAAACCCATTACAAGTCCCCTTCCGGATGGCGAAAACAATTATTTTCTAATTTCGAATTCGTTTTCGCGGAAATAGCATTTTCAGTTGGAGTTCACATGAAAAGTTTTCAACATAAAAGTTGCAGGAAATAATTTTCCGCACATTTTGAGCTCTTTACCATCTCCGTAGCTTGTCTGGAGGCTGAAATACAGCATAGCCAGGTGCAAAACCGGAAATTTCCTAAAAGCCGGCTCTGGGACCAATCACCTATTTTTTTCGAAAACATTCCTCCTGGGTATTCTTCCACCCAAATTTAGGTGAAAACGGAGACAAATTTTTGGAAAATGTTCCCTCACACTTCCGCTGACTCTTGATACCTGTGGTATATGTACTACAACTTAACACGCGTCTTCTGAGAGATTGCATGAGCTCGAGGAACTAGGAGCCGAAAGTTTGAGCAATATCCACGAGATATTTATGACAGAGTATATTGAGGACGAGAAAACTTTTGGCGTTAGCCGTTTTTCCAATAACCGGATTTTAGGCATTTTCCGGTTCCGCACCCGGCTCTGCCGTATCATAGCTCCCAGATGTGCTACAATGATGTCGTTGGGCTCAAAATGTCCGGAAAATTATTTCAAACAACATTTATGTTTAGAGGAAGTAGATCCGACTTTGTCTTGGTGGTGAAAAAAGTGAAAAAGTAGAGGAAAAAGTGCAAAAAGTATTCTACTGGATCCGTAACCCCCTGTTACCCAGTTTTTTATTATAGATTTGAAATCTACGGTATCGATTTAGTGTATAAAAAATCTGACCCGATATCCATAGGGGTTGTGTAAGGTTTCAAGAGGCGTCGAAATGCACAAAATCCGAAATTTCGATTTTTTCAGTTTTTTGTTCGTTCGATACAAGCACATATTTCGGTCTATCGTAACCGTATGTACCTATAATTCGCTAAAGCACCTCCTGTATTACTGTTTAATGCTGTATAGTCGTCAAATTGGAACATTTTTTAGCTCAGTTTACACTGAATGAATTGTTTCGGATTATTGAGTGATCTGCAGCTTTTATTGAGATAAACTTCTGGATATAGCTCATCTTTTTTTCGTTCGGTAACATGATGCCCAATATGGCACATAATCAGCACAAATCTGGCAAAAACTCTGATCTTTGAACTAATAGTGGGAAGAAATCACGATGACATCGCATGTGCAAAACAATCTTCCGCCCTCGTATTACCAGCCCAGGCACAACGTGAAAGGACATTTGCCGAAAACAAACGAGAGACAGAGACAACTTACTCGATTTGAAGAGAACTTGTGTCTAGAGTGGCAGTGAGTAATGGAAAATATTTTTCGGTGACGAAAAAATACAACCGATACTGTTAGGACGTCCGTACTCCAAGAAAGGCCATGCGAGAAAACAAACATAGAATAGAAAAATAGCATGTGAACTCGAGAGAATCAGAACTACCTGATGTGTATAACACGCGTGTTGCGTAAGAATCGAATAGAATCGGGAGGTCTTGATCACAACTTTTGATCCCTATGTTTTTATACATTTTTCGAAAGCTAATAGGGTCCTCCACAAGATAGCTTCGAGCTATTTTGCAAAACTATTATTTCTGACCTTATTTAGGTCGTTAAAGTTTGCGTGGCCCAAAAATTGCGTGATTTGGAGGCGCACAGCTCTTCTCAAATTCAATTTGATGACAAACTGAATAGAACGATTTGTTCCCAGCATCAATAACTCATAGCTAGAAATGTAGGGCGCGATGAGCTAAACATTTCATCTGAAGAAAGTGAGTCTCTATCTTTTCGCTGAAGCGCGCTACAGGGCCTAGAATTTGGCTAAAACCGACAGGAAACGCATGCGTGCGAGCGCTAAAAAGAGGGGAGGGAGAGGGAGGTCAGGCGGCGAGAGCGCCAGACGGTTAGAGCGCGCTCTCTCGGGGGATTCTAGTCGATTTCTGACCATTTTCTAGGCTCTGTAGTGCGCTTCAGCGAAAAGATAGACTCACTTTCTTCAGATGAAATGTATAGCTCATCGTGCACTACATTTCTAGCTATGAGTCGGGGCGCTAGCACTATGTTAACCTAAAGTACAGTTTTGCACTTTCCCTTGGTTCCCTCGGATAAAATTTCGTATTTATAGGTGCGCCCTTTATATGAATAGCTTAGAAGAACATTCCAACATTATTTGAAAGTGATTTAGCACATATGGGCCCAACTCTCAAGTCGAGAAGGGTCTGAAAATCGACTTTCAATTATCTGGTCTTGTCGTAACTTTGACCCAATGGGAGTACTGTATTGAGGTCGGAAACAATTCTAAATGTTGTTTTGGATGATTATGGACCAATTTGAGGCCAATAGCTGCCAGTTTGAGGCAATGGGGTGTTTCGGCTTGTGACCCATTCTGACGTCGCCGGACAAAAAGTCACGCCCTTTTTTTTGCCCCCTTCAATTTGGCTAATTTTTGGCGTGAAGTTAGTCACATATAGGGTCTATCAATCGCGCATAGTTATTCAGCGCAGTTTTTCCGATTTCCAGAATTCGGTCATTTTTGGTGGACCCGACCACCCCGCGCTGGGGCGTGCACGGGGAATGACATGCTCAACATAAAAGTTGTAGAGAATGTTTTCAGCGTTCTTTCTGTGCAAAGAACGAGTCTCTAACTTCATTGCAAACGGAATTATGAGTATTTAAGTGGGCTCGATTTGACCTCTGAAAAGTGAATGTCCCACGTTTGGCCTTCTAAATCTCGAAGATGACGACATTTATCAAAATTCTGACGACGCAGTTTGAAAGAGCATCATTTGAAATGCCTTACCCCAAGTTTATATCTGGATAGGATGATTTTGTGTTTTACCGCCGCGAACCCCCTCAAATGGGTGATTTTCTCGCGATTCCTCTCATATAATCGATTGGGCACGGTACCAGAACTTTTTGAAAATGAAGTTAATTTGTGATAATCGTGGGTTAGGGTAGTGGTATACGGTATCTGGAGGTACTGTACTATCGATTGGGTACGGTACCTAGTCCTGACCTACCATTGTTCTATCAATTCATTTTTGACCATGACCCCCCTATACGTCCCTCTGGAGAGCGCCCCTCAAAACAGGGGCGCTCTCCACACCCATAAATAGGGGGTTCATGATCTGAAAACACCTCGCCGCCAGTGTTGGGCAACTATGGTGTTAACAGACCGTCCACGAGAAAACGTAACAAATAGAAGGGGTCCACGGATGGTGAAAAATATAATCTTCCAGTAATTTTTTCCTGAAGTAAGGGTCCAAAGTTAGGAACACAGGCACCAATAGCTAAGGTTCTAGGTCGGTTTTGAAAAAGATACAGTAACCCAGAATTTTTGTAGTCGAAAATTTCGATATCTCAGAAATTCACGAGATATAGATTTTCTAGCGTATTTTCACTTGTAGAAAACGAATTTCAACATTAGACTTCACGATATGTCGATCTAAAAAAGTTAGATCCAAAAAAACGATTTTTTCGGTCGAAAACAGCAGAAATCTGCTCATAACAAATTTGGATGCCCCCGGTGGGCATGTTTGCTTTCCATTTTCGGATTCTACATGCAAACATGGATATTACATAAATTTTTCAGATTTAAAAAAGGGGGGTTTTTGGGAATTCGCATCCAAGGATAGGACTTCATATTGGGAGGGATACTGTAGTTCAGGTCACAATAGGCACAGTGGTCTGATTCAAGGCTAGAAATATAGAGCATGATCAGTTGAACATTTCATTTGTTGAAAGTTAACTTCTATCTTTTCGTTGAAGCGAGCTATAGATCCTAGAAGTTGGCATACACGATGCTGGATCCGCGCGAGAGAGCGCTAAATAGGGGGTGGGGGGAAGAGGTCAGCCGGCGAGAGCGTCAGACAATTAGAGCGCGCGCTCTCTAGCCCGTTTATGCCAACTTCTATGCTCTGTAGCTCGCTTCAACGAAACGATAAAAGCTCACTTTCAACAGATGAAATGTTCAGCTGATCATGCTCTACATTTCTAGCCTTAAATCAGGTCACTATGCCTATTGTGACCTGAACTACAGTATCCCTCCCAACATGAAGTCCTATCTTTGGATGCGAATTCCTAAAAACCCCCCTTTTTTAAAAATTTGAAAAATTTATGTAATATACATGTTTGAGGAAACACGCCCACCGGGGGCATCCAAATTTGTTATGAGCAGATTTCTGCTGTTTTCGACCGAAAAAATCAGTTTTTTGGATATAACTTTTTTAGGTCGACATATCGTGAACTCTAATGTTGAAATTCGTTTTCTACAAGTGAAAATACGCTAGAAAATCTATATCTCGGGAATTTCTGAGATATCGAAATTTTCGACGTCAAAAATTTTGGGTTACTGTATCTTTTTCAAAACCGACCTAGAACCTTAGCTATTGGTGCCTGTGTTCCTAACTTTGGACCCTCACTTCTGGAAAAAAATTACTGGAATATTCTATTTTCACCATGAGCTCCTCCATTGTCTCGTGGATTGTCTGTTAATATCTGATGTAACGTAAAGTGACAATGCAGGAAGAAAAATCGGATGCTTCAAGGACCGAAAAATCAATAACAATGGGAAGAAGAAAATTATTGTGAAAGGAATGAAAGCACTGTAATTCAAATGAAAAAATAGCATTGTATCAATATATCAATGTTTGCATATCAAGTAATAAACACAATTTTGACTCAATTATATTTCCGTCAATTATATTTCCTCTTCAATCAATCCTTACCGTCCGGTGCCAATACATACCTATCCCCGCAATCATATCATGTATATTAATAATTGTGTACAAGACATGAAAGCTCTTCTACGTATGCTTCTGCTGGTCGATACAATTGATGGAGGAAGAGACGGAACTGGAAAAGCCAACGCTGATTTAGTAAAATCCATTAAATTTATTACAATTTTATAAAACAAAATAGAGTATGGCTGCGACGGCCGCATGTCACACCGTTCTGTCTCTGTAATCTGTCTCGATTCGGCGCGGTGGAGAAGAATGAACCAAATAACCGAAGCTGCACGGCCTTCCACTACTCCGAATCCTAAAATTACAAAGAAGCATCGCTCAACATCCCCGACTGCACCGTACAATCCTATTGGCAAGACACATAATATGTTCCAATTCCATTCCTTCCATTTCCCTCGCGCGGTGATGTGGAATGGAATTCCAAAAGTTTTGGAACTTCATTTGAATAAATTATGAACATTCAACCTCTTTTCGCCGTTTAATTTCGATATTCCCCCTGTATAGAATTCCAATAACAGTTTGGAATTACATTTCGATCGGAATTCTAATTATTGACCGATAGTATGCAGGCTCGGAAATGGAAGTGAGTTCACGATTTTAGAATTCCAATAGCCTAATTTTTCCATCAAGGGAACTCTACTTGTTGTCTTTCTATTGTACCGATCTTTTTCTCATCTGACTCTGATATCAAAATGTGCTGAATATATTATGTATGGTAAACTTGAACGAACGATACATGCATATCAATAAATGTATTTACGAAAGAAACGTTTTATCCAATTCAGAGATTCATCAATGGGGCGTGGGCGAGAATTGATCGCACTATTTTTAGGGACCCCTCTATTTTCGAATGTGCTGCAAATTGTTATGGCACTTGTGAACGAAAATAGTGCGGTCCCGGAAAAAGTTGAGGACCGCACAATTTTAAAACCTTAAAAATAGCGGGGTCCCAGAAAGAACTTGGGTTCTCTGACTCAAAAAAGAGTGCGGTCCCAGAAAAAATATTGGGACCGCACTATTTTGGCCGGGTCCGCATAACCGAACAGAGCCGTTGATAAGATATAAAAAGATCCAATTAGAACGGGAAATATGAAGAGGATAGGGGAGATAGTAGTGCTGTAATTATCTGGAATCAGCACATCATAACTAGAGGGAACATAAATGAAACATAAATGAGGGCAACATGATGGAGAGGAAAAAATAGGCATTGAATGGTGAAAGGAGGGTGAATGAGCCTATTTAGAGCAGGCCTATTTAGAGCCTGATCGGAAGGACCCTTCCGTCATGATGAGAGACGTCGGCCTTCCAGTCTCTTTACAAAATCGGTTACAGAGGAAAACAAATCGAGGTCAGCCACTGGGTATGCTTCACTTACTACGCAGCTTTGTCGCTTCTCGCACCGTCCCTTGAATTACACAAATAAATATAAGGATACACACTATTATGTAACTTAATCCCCATAAATAATTTCATAAGTCAGAGAATCGAGTAAAAAATATTCTAAAAGTTGCGTGCTTTTCTCGCGTGCTCGCAATGGAATACACTTGTATTTTTTTCAAGTCGGCATGTGTCCTACTCATGTAGTGTGCTATCCCGGCCGTCAGACAGAGTGCTAGTGTATGTGAAACGAGGAGTGCACTTGCCTGTTGGTCATCAATAGTAATGTCAACGATAGCAATAGAGTTGATCAACAGAACATGATTGATTGTTCATTGATTGATATACCTTCATAGGAGTTTCGAGCGTCAGTCTCAGCAATGACATGTAACGAATACATTTGAATTGGTGAAAATTTATTGGAGACATCAGTTATGCAATCAAAATGGAGGTAGGGAGATTAAAGGCTACGTTAATACAATTGAGATCGATCATAGTTCCGCACTTTCGCTTTGTGGTTTCATCTTTTGATCTTGTAAATCGGTGAATTGAACACTGAAATTATACACATCATCATAATGAATAGTCAATTATCAAAATTGAAAAATTAGTAATTCATTTAACACGTTTCATCAATATTAATAACTTACATGCTTAAGGGTAGGGCTGGCTGAGAGCACTGAGAAAATTGTGGGCATCTCCAGAAGCACGATAGCATCGCATCTGAGGATATAATTCTTCAAAAGACTGTTATACTTCTCGGATATTAAGGCCTCCAATTTTCCCCTAACATTTCTGATTCCCTCATCCTCTCAACTGAGTTGTGTGGCTGAAAATTGGGGAGAAATTCTTTGCAATGCCTTGGCCAAATATTGTCAAAATATATATTTAAGAAAAAAAATATTTTTCACCTGGTGAGCTGTCGTACTCAAATCGCTCTGCGATCCCTCCATTCTCCATTGTTCGACATCCTCAACGCTGAGAAGAATTTCTTGCTCTGATTTTTTCTAAATTAACAATTCCTCCCCTCTCACTCATAGCACTAGACTCACCGCAGCAATCGCTCCCTCCACAAGGTTGACTATGAATAGTTTTTCATCGCTCCAGGAGGACGACGTCGTCTTAGCTACTAAAAATAAGAGAGTGTTCCGGTAATTCACTCTATCTAACCTTGTCGACGTGCGTAGCTGAGAATGGAGTCGTGAAACTCCCCTTCCTTATCGAATATGCCTACACTCGACTCGTAGTAGAGAATCGAGCTGGAGGAAACTATAAAGATACCCCCATAGCGGGCATCTTCACAGTTTCCCCCGTCGGGCCTTCAACGAATCGGGGAGGAGGGGGTCCGGGTCGCTGCTTGAGCACACGAATCCGATCGGGAGTCATTCTCGCAATGGCCTGTCCCACGTAAAGGGCGTGAATAGTTTTCATCTCGGTCTTCTTGTCCTTCTCGAACTCGTCGAAATAATTGTCGAAAAGAAGAGTATTATTTCACTGCGCAAACATTATACCACGAACGCACCTCGTTTCAGAGAGTGATAGTTTGATGGCTTCATCGGTGCACACTTTAGGAACCAATGCGTAGATCCAGCGACCCAATTACGCAAGGTTGCATTCCTTGAAGAGTGAGTGAAAATGCCAGGGAACTAGATTAAGAAAAGCGGCATCGTTTTAATTGAAAAAAATACGAAATATGAAAAAAAAGTAATTCCAAATCACTTGTGACAGGACTAAGCTCACGTTTTATTTGTATTGCAGGCATTATTCTGCGATGAATCAGCTACTCAAGTGTAGAGCGGTATGCAATTATTACGATATACATAGAAAGAACAATAGGTATCGAGAAGTTGGAGAAGGAAGAGAGTAATGATGAGATTGAATGAAACAGAGCCCATTTATAGTGTCGGGTAGGAACTCCGCCCTTCCAGTCTGGTCGAGGTCAGCCACTGGGTATGCCTTTTATAGGAATAGGTTCCATGATGTTCCATGCAGATCTATCGATGAGTAATGGAGGAAGGCCAAGGAACGCAGAGAAGCGAAACAGGATAGGAGAAGGGGATTCAACCATGAGAGAGATAGTAGAGACGAGATCGATTCCAGTCCAAATCACACAAGAAAATTAGAGAATGATGTCGCAAATTGAGTTTAATCGATTGATTAGAGCAATATCATATGAAAAATACGGAACACTACTTGAGAGAGACACGATTGATACGAGTGACCCAGAGAACGTTGAAAAGAAAGAGAGATGAGATTCAAGAGAGCACTGGAAGAACGAGTAGAGAAAAAGGATTGAGGGACACAGCGTTCTGACCCCCATTGTTCTCTCCAGATAAGAGTAGACAAAAGGATTAATATTTTGAATTTTCCCGCGAAAACCCAAACTGCAAATAGGCTGTTTGAGAGCTCTTCGATATTTGAGAATCCTCTGAAACATAAAACAATGCCCCCAATTTGATCACTGAGGACTTTTGCGTTTCATAGTTGGAGAGAAACACCAATCAGCCTGGTCAGTTCCGTTCACCGAGAGGGCGATTTACGGAGGGAGATTGTATGTTTCAGAAGGATTTCAAGTATACTGATTGCAGTTCGACTCAGCTCCCTTTTCTGTCGAGTCAGAATGCTGTGGGGACCAATGACTGTTTCCATAGTGAGACACGAATAAATGCCAATAGATTATCAAAATATTTATTAGATATAATGAATTTGAATTAAATATCAATACGGAAATGAAATAAGAAAAGTCGGATGTCTGAGAAATTAGCTGGGTAATATGAGTCAGGGAGAAAACAACAAACAATTGTTTTGAAGTAATACATTAGGTGACTCTGATGTAACACTTATTTAAGAAGCTTGACACGCATAATTACGTTTTGCGCATAAGATATCAGCTCTCTCATCACATGCTGATTATTGATCAGCAAATTGGGCAGTTGACGTTTCGACAGGCAGGCCATTCAGACAAACACCAGCCAGCAGATTACGTCCGTTGTTAAGCGTGATAACCATGCCCTTTTTCTGGCAGATTGAGATTGGCGTTGACGGACAGCCGGAGACTGCACACTGTCTGTCGGACAATCTGAAAGAAATACGAAAATATACAGTTTTGGATAAATACGTAATGAAAAGTCTTACCACCATTGACAATTACTGAAATTTTGAGTTTAATAAGGTATGGGGTGGTTAATGCTAAAGCAATTGATAAATTCGTGTTTGGCAAAAATCAGTATAAGTATGCACATATTGTAAGCGGATGAAAAATAAGATGTGTTCTCACTAGTTATAATATTTTGATTATGATTATCAAGTTATCCAACCTTCGTGAGTCCTTTCATGACATCCCATCGGTAATAAAACCTTTCCGTCGTTCTTGTAAATTCGCTTTCTCGGGTTGTAATCGACTGTAAATTTGCTCTACAATAAATCTAAAATTGTATCTGGGAGGCGAGGGGCATCTTTCCCATTAAATTCAATATAAGGCACTGAATAGGCAGTTCAAAACAAAATATATTAAAAAGTCGTGTAACAATAAATATTAAGTAAATGTACCCGCAATGGACTCCATTATGTTTGTATTGCATGTTGAATCCAAATATGAGTCATCTACCCGAGTGAAGATCGGGAAAGACGAGATGGTGTAGGCATCTGGAATGATAACACAGAGTTGATAAGAGAGAGAAAGTAGATTCGAACGAGAAATATCAAGAGAGGAGGGTAACTGGTAAGGTCACGTTATTAGACAGGACAGAAACGAGAACACAAGGATGTAGAGGAAATAAAAGACCGTGAATGGATGGGGCAGCGCCTATTTTTAAAAGAGTCAGATCGTAAGGATCCCTCGAGACTGGTTGCAGACAACCCTTCCAGTTTCTTTACAACACTGATTAGTTACATGTGGTACAGGACAGCCACTGGGTATGCCTAACTTGGAGCTACCATGATTATCTTTAATGATCGATCAATGGTTCAGGTATTCAGAGAAGGGGACGAAGATAAGCAAGACAAGAGGAGAGAAGGGGGAGCCAAGATAGGCTAGAGTTCGATTTGTGCATCATAAGAAAATAAGTGTGTTATCGATTGGATAACGATAGCACACGTGAAATAGACAAGACATGGCAATTAATATAATAGGTCGGGCAAAGAGATCGACGTTGAGAACCGGGTCCTAGAGTCGCACAAAATTCTTTGTGACTTTCGTTTGGAGGACTCACTCCGCCTGTAGAATAGCATTGCACTACTCGATATGGATGACCATTGCCTGTAAGAGTGAAGTGTGGAAACCGGCAAGACACATGATCTAGAGTAGCAGTACTCGAACCCTTGCATGTCGCTCAGCTCTCGCGACCACTCCACAACTGCCTTCGCACTCTTAGTTGAGGGAATACTAATTCGAGTATGCTGATTCCAAATCTGACGTGCATTTATGCACTAATCCACAAACTATGCACTTGAATTTGTACTCATCTTTGAGTTTCCCCTGATCATTCGCACCTGAAATAGCACAACGTATTTGACTAAATTAATAACAACTACGATCGTTTAACTTTCCAAAATTTATCATTTTGCGGGCAGTTGTTTTACTTTCGGTTGTCAGTTGGTTTGAAATTAATCGTTTTTTTTTTGTAATTCGATAATAGTCAATGAAAAAAGTCGAAGTGAGCAAGGCGACAACTAATGAAGAGTTTAGGTGAACTCACATAATATTTTTTATTGAATCGTTGGTTGATAAATAGCTGAATAGCTGATTTTTTTATTGAATCGTTGGTTGATAAATAAAAATAAAAAAAAGATCGATGCAGTTGAGATGGCGTAGGCATCTAGAAAGCAGAGTGTGTAACGGAAGCATAATTACACTGGTGTTATTCGATTGAGAAAAATAAATATTGTAATAAATGGGGGCGTTTGACTCTATTCCGTTTGCACGCTATCTCGTCTCTCTGGGGCGGCTGTCGGGAGAATGAGACAGTTCTTTGTCCACTTCTGGCAGCTGGCCAACATTGAACAGAGGGAGGGCGATCGGCGGATACAACTGGGGGAGGAACGATTTAGGATTGTGGGTCAATGTCTAGCTACCCAGGAAGAGATTATGAGCGAGAGAAATGGTAGAAAAACCAATTAGTCAGATCATATAACATATATTTGCAATGTTTGCACAGGGGATAGGGCGATGACCATCGCCAAAACCTAATTTTTCCATTTGCCGAATTTCGGACATCAAGAAGTAAAGATCCGCCGTTCATGAATTGATGTATTTTATCTATAGAACGAATTATATCGAGACAGTAAGGGCGAAATAATTGCATTGTTTTGATGCCCAGAAGGTGGGATATATGATGGATAAGATACAATAATACAATAGATATCGAATTATGATTCCACATCTGCGCTTTGTGGATGTATCATCATTCTTGTAAAGTGGCGATTTGAGCACTGAAATTACAAGCACCATAATTATGAATTATCAGTAATCAGTCCGTGCTTACTTTTTTGTTTGTTCCTTTTCCACTTATCATAATATACGCATTGACAGATGTAGATGATAAAACCCTTAATTACGTGGATTAACATGCATGAATTGTCAGAGGAAACCAAGTACACCAAGTATCTAACCTCTTGGTTTCCTGACAATGTATTTCTTTTTCAATCATCGTCCGTTTTCTTCTATTATTCATCGTCATATTCCTCATATTCTTCTTATTCGTCGTTCGTCGTGTGGAAGTTCACGTTTGTGTTTCTTCTTGAATTCTGAATCTACCCGAGTGTAGGTCGAGTCAATTGAGATGGTGTAGGCATCTGAAATGGAAGTATGAAATACGAGATAACAAAAGTAGAAATTCGCGTGGAGGGATATAAATGCATTATTTGCAATAACATTATATTCGTACATGATAAACATATTTTACGTATAGAATTAACAGTCCGGAGAGAGTGAATGGCTAAATATTGGAGCTCATCCTATGTATAGAGTCAGATCGGGAGGACCCTTCCGGCCTGGTTCTAGACTAACTTCCAGTCTGCTTACAACATTGTGATACGTTTGGACGAGGACAACCAGTGGGCACACCTGTAATGGTAAATTATTTTGGTGATCTCGAGTAATCGACCGATCACTCGAGAAGGAAGTGCACGATCGCAGTGAGAGGATAAAGGACAAGCGAATGGGATGAGAAAAGGCAGTAAAAGAGTAGAGATGAGATGGTAAACGACTTTGGGTTGATTACTATGTTGATTACTGACTATAAATGTCAAAAATACGGAAATTTCATTCGCAGCGTTGCTTTATAACACGTGTATCACGAGCCAGTGGATGGAAAATCACACCCTCGGGAACATTTTCAAAAAAATTGTACCAGATTCTACTCTTATTATAGTGTTAAAATACTAAAGACGTAAGATGAGTGAACATGATCAATTTTATGTTCTTTGCGTGTATCATGCTAATATTTCAAAGTAAAGGAATGATAAGGCATCAAGTTTCGGAAGTGAAGGTATATTTATCACGTGTATCACGAGCCAGTGGAGGAGTGCGGGAACATTTTGAAAAAAAGTTGTGCCTGATTTTGTCCATATTAGAGTGGTACAATGCTCTAGGCGTAAGATTTTGAGAAATATGGGTCATTTGTTCCAGAGCCGGCATTTAGGAATTTTCCGGTTTTGCTTCCGGCTATGCTGAATCTTAGCTCCCAGGTGAGCTGGAGAGGTGGCGCTGGGCTCAAAATGTTCGGAAAATTATTTCCAAAAACTTTACTGTTTAGTACAAAGCGATCTGATGAAAAATCAAAACGGGCCGTGCGATAAACCAATTTTGGAAACAAAATAAAAATATTTTCCCTATCAAGAAGTAGAGTGATACAGATTTTTAATGCAGATTATGAAATAAGAAGTGTAAGTGTACAATATGAAAATATTAAATCCAAATTCGATCTGCCTTCAACTTGGCATTTTTTACACAAACATGCCACTATGAAGAAAAAGTCGAAAAAATGAATTTTCGTGAACTCTGATTTTTGTTCTTTAAGAGACGTTCCACGAGAAAACGTATCTTTTGGGAGGGGTCGACGGATGACTTTTTTGCAACCCCCCTCAATATTTTGCTGGTGAAGTTCCCATACCGAGTGCTGATATTTGGCCCATTGTGAAGGGCTCTGGTACACTTTCCGAAAAATGTCAGCACAGGTCTCAAAAAAATCGAAAATTTCAAATTTTTGAAAAGTAAGATATTATAAGTTTTTCAGGACTATTTTTCGATGAAAAGAACGAGAAACATACTATGAAAGCGATCAGACGCCGATAAAGTGTTGAAAACGTCGATTTTCGTGATTTTTTGGCCGTCCTGAAATGTTTTTAATTCCGTGGTCACTTTTCTAGTGCATTTTCGGAATCTACGTGTAAAAGTAGTTTGCGGACAATAATATAAGAAACATAGAACTAACCCATCATGTTTATTGAATCAGCATTACATTTCGATGCTGATGTTTAACGCTATCGTCGAGTATACTGAAAACAACCGTCACATAGTTCGAATTGACAATTAAGTTGTTTGCCGTACAAAGGTATAGATGTTGTATTAATTAAAGTGATATTTGAAAATAAATGACTATCAATAACGGCTAATCTTATGTTTATTTTGAATTTCCAGCGTAGCAACGAATCAGTTACTCGAGTGTATGTCGAGCCAATCGGGATGGTGTAGGCATCTAAAGTATGAGTAATTTAGGAGACAATATTGATGGTAATTTATTCAATATAGAACGGCAGAGAAAGATCAAATGAGAGGGAAGTATTTAGAGAGAGGGATATAGTTGGACATTGTTTGAAAACCCGCCCTTCTCCGCCATTTACGACTCGTTAAGACCAGCCACTAGATATGTCATCACTTTTATGGCGGGAAGCGCATGAAGCTGGACGAGCACGATCAATAGTTGAGAATAAGAAAACGACCGAGCAGAGGGGAAGAAATGGACAGTGTTAACCCGTTCTCATCCCCATTACATTTAGCACCCTATGTGATGCCATGGAGAGAGGAAGGAGAAAGAGTGTAGAAAGAAAGAACGCTGGTGGACTGCTTTTGTCCCTCGTGGTAGTTCCTAATTGCTTGGGGGGATGAGGGCGAATTTCGAAATGGCTTCTCCATTCTAGGCGAGGGCTAGCGATGATTCATGCTGACCTTTCCCGAGTGAGCTACAGTATCTAGCTTATCTGGCGGGATAGATCATCTCCCTATCCGCTTCTCTAAATGTCAAACTAGTGGCGTCTCTTATCGATCGCTGGAGTAGAGTTTCGAAATGTTTGCGGCTGGCTGCGTGCAATCGATAATGTTGGTTACTTTCAGCGCGTCTTCTGATCTACTTGCGGCGTCTAATTTCGGCGTGACTACGCTTTCTATGGATTAATACTGACGATTTGTGGCTAATTGTGCTGCGCTTGGCGAATTGATTTGTTAGATGGGTCGAACAATCACTAATTTGTACCTGGTTTACATCTGAGCTGCTTGTCCTGGTTGCCTTGGGATCGAGATTCCTTGCGTTGCGCCTGATTGTTGCGTTCCTGCAAGATTGGGAATTGGATCTGATTCTTGGAATATTAATTTTAAACTCTGCATATCTGACTTGGAAAAAATTAATGCCTTACCAGGTTTCCGACTTGCCATGTGGCGGTTGAGACTGACCAAGAAGAGTATGCCGATTGCGATCAAGAGTATAAAGGAAAGAGAGAGTCAAAAAGGGAGGGGTAGAGTCAAAGAGACGGCATATGTATAGAGAGATTGAGGACGAAGAAGGTGTCTGTTGACACGTCTCATTGTCCTTAATGTTTTCTTCTAGCCGTGAGCTGTACTGTCCCCGACTGACAAATTTAACCATCAGAATCTTTATTCTGGCATCTGTTTTACTACCGTTGTACTGCTCTTCCTCATCGTCATTGACACTCAGCTTGGGCATCTTGCTGGTACCGGCTTTTCTCTGTAGGGTGCGCTTGCGCGGTGTCGATGTTTTTGACACGATTTCGGTTTTCTCGGTGATCTTTCCCTCTCCATCAACCCTAGTCGTAGAGGTAGTGGTTACATTATTCGAGGGCGTCATCATCACTGCCAGAATCGCAGCCTGCCAGTTATTGCGGTCTTCCTCCATTTTCTTGAATGACTCTTCCGCATTCTTGAGAGCTTCTTCATTACGCTGAGCCAGCTCTTCGATCTTTGCTTGAATTAGCATTTCGGTGTTCACGAGGTTCTGTCTCTTTACCGACTCCTGGAGTTGTACCTGGTAGATGAGCCTCTGTTCTGTTTCCTCGATGAGCGAACGCAACGGGTGTTCCGCCATGCCGATTCACAGATATCTATAATCTGGATATTTGCTTCTATTTTTGACCATTTGTATTGCCCGACCGAGATATTCATAAGTAATCAGGGAATGGTTAGTGCTTATAAGCTTGATAGTGCATCACTCTAATTTGACTTACTGGTGTTCGATTGCTGTGCTTCATAATCTGAAATCAAAGTGTAAATTTGCATGCATGTCATAGTCATTGAGGACCTGTCTTGCGACATTGTTCTCATCAATCAGAGAGGCAGACTCAATCGTGCATGGATGCCATCGTCGTGTGAGGCCAATACACGTGAATGAGCGAGAACATGAGAGTGAGCGACGTCGATAGAATAGTGCAGGCGAGTGCTGCTGTGATCACGAATGGAATAGGTGCGCGCGCGAAGGGATACTGTTGGGGCAGGCGTCTGCAGCCAAACAGGAGAGCTAATGAGGAGGGAAAGGGGGAAGGGAGGGAGGGTCAGGTATGAATCAGCAAGGCTACGGACAGAAGTGGCAAACTGAGAGAAAAGGTGGGAGAATTTGAATGAGAAGAAGGAAGACACAAATCAGATATGGTCGATGGATCGCGAGAACGTAAGTTCTCACCAGGAGCTGCTATCAGAAATGGGATGCGTGCTATTCTGTGTCTGTTCTTCAGAAGGCTCCCTTAGGATGCGTCCCCGAACAAGCTCGCGATTAGAGGGGATATGTTTATGAAACAGACAACTAACCCATCATGTTCATTGAATCAGCATTACAGTTCGATGCTGATGTTTATCGATATCGTCGAGTATACTGGAAACACATAGTTCGAATTGACAATAAAGTTGTTTGACGTGCAAAGGTTTACATGTTGCATTAATGAAAGTGATATCTATATATATAATATATATAAGCCTATATCACGCATATTCTGACAGAATAAGCCTATATCACGCATATTCTGACAGAATGTATGAGTTCCACTGCACATGGGAACAACAAATTCAAACTGATTTAATCTTATCGACACAA
Source organism: Pristionchus mayeri (assembly GCA_036245805.1). Taxonomy (NCBI): domain Eukaryota; kingdom Metazoa; phylum Nematoda; class Chromadorea; order Rhabditida; family Neodiplogasteridae; genus Pristionchus; species Pristionchus mayeri. The sequence continues at coordinate 36,802,179 of BTRK01000003.1, forward strand.
TATCAGTTGATGTATCCCTGGTCGTAGACTTTTTTATTCAAGTGATGAAGCCGTAAAATCGAAACTACCTAAAAGCCGGCTCTCGACATTTCAAAAATTCAAAAAATCATAACATACTTCAAAGTTGAGCTAAAAAGTCGTTCAAAAAAGCAAAATTACCGCCTCGACGAGTTCTACAAATCATCTATTCAGGACGTTTTTGAAAATTTAATTTGAAATATAGATAAGTTGTAAAAAGCGAATTGTCGGTTCCAAAAAGTTGTTACCCTGAAAACTTTTCCACGATTACCCAATTTTTTATTTCAGAATCAGATTCTCCATGCAATTCTACACCATGGATATTGATTTCAGATAATTTCAACTTTTTCCCGGGAGGTTTCAGCGCTGGAAACACCGAAAACCTGCTGTTTTTCGAAAATTCAAAAAGTTCAATGATTTGCCATTTTCATATTCATGCTTTATCAGCGCTCCAATGGGTACCAGTTTGCTCAGGATTGACTATTGTCACACTTTTAGAAGATTGAAGTCATTTCCAGAGAAAATATTTTACTCAGAAAAAATCAGGATTTTCTGAGCATCCTGAGCATCGAGAATTCTGAGCATCGAGAATGACTGAAAAAATGCGATGATTGTTTTCATCAAAAATATCGCTTAATTCACTCACAACTACTTGATCAGACCCTGTTATGTCACTTACAACTAATAGAACAGCTTCTGACCCATCAGTATGAAAATGGCAAATCATTGAACTTTGAATTTTCGAAAAACAGCAGGTTTTCGGTGTTTCCAGCGCTGAAACCTCCCGGGAAAAAGTTGAAATGATCTGAAATCAATATCCCTGTAGAATTGCACGGACAATCTGATTTTGAAATAAAAAATTGGGTAATCGTGGAAAAATTTTTCAGGGTAACAACTTTTTAGAAACCACAATTTTTTTACAACTTTTTACAACTTATCTATATTTCAAATTGAGTTTTCAAAAACGTCCTGAACAGATGATTTGTAGAACTCGTCGAGGCCGTAATTTTGTTTTTTTGAACGACTTTCTAGCTCAAGGTTGAAGTATGTTATGATTTTTTGATTTTTGAAATGTCGAGAGCCGGCTTTTAGGTAGTTCCGATTTTACGGCTTCACCACTTGAATATAAAAGTCTACGACTAGGGATACATCAACTGATATTGTGTCGATAAGATTAAAGCAGTTTGAATTTGTTGTTCCCATGCACCTGCCTTCTCTCAGAATATCTGTGATATATAAAGCGCAGTGTATGTTTGACCGGATTGCGAAACGATTACGAAATGGCGAGGGAGAGAGATCGCGCCTCAACAAGTTGCGAAACGAGTGACTGCGAAACCTACCCCGCTAGGACGGGGCCCCCGTCGAAGGCTGGGGGCTGCCGGACTAGTATGAAAATAAATGACTATCAATAACGGCTAATCTTACGTTTATTTTGAATTTCCAGCGTAGCAATGAATCAGTTGCTCGCGTGTAGGTCAAGCCAATCGGGATGGTGTAGGCATCTGAAGTATGAGTAATTTAGGAGACAATATTGATGGTAATTTATTCAATATAGAACGATAGAGAAAGATCAAATGAGAGGGAAGTATTGGGGTGTCCGGAAAGTTCGTATATTTTTTTGTTTTTATTATTTATTCAATGCTTTACGATTCTCAGTGGCCAGTGTATGCCCCCTTCTTTCTCACTACCTCTCTCCAGCGATTGGGCAGGGTCTCGATTCCTCTCTTCCAGAATGCGGGTTTCTTCGAGACCGCCCAGTTCACGAAAGCCCTCACAACTTCATCTCGATTCTTGAACTTCTTTCCTTTGCAGAAGTCAGAGAGAGCGGAAGCAGTGGTAGTCGCATGGGGAGAGATCCGGGGAATACGGTGGATGGGGAATCCTCTCGATCTTCAGCTCGTCCATTTTCTTCTGGGTCATCTTCGCTCGATGTGCACGAGCATTGCCCATCAGAAGAAGAATTTTGCCCTGGTTCAGGAGTCTGGGAGGGACTATGATCGCGACATCTTCCAGTTGTTCAGAGATGAGGTTTGCATTGATGCTGGTGCCAGGAGCGAGGATCTCCCAGTAGATGGGACCGAGCACTGAGAAGAAGAAGCAGATGAGTTCCTTCTTTCCGTGCTCTTCCTTCTTCGGGACGGGCGTGGGCTTCTCATCTGCATCCACCCATTGCAGTCTCCTCACAGGGTTATCGTACGTGATCCACTTCTCATCTGTAGCGATGATGGAATTGACCCATCGAAGATTGGATCTACGATGGAGTAATTCCCGACAGACTTGAACACGATTTTTCAGCTGTTCGGGGGAGAGGTCATGGGGAATCACTTGTGGGAGTTTCGGCTTCTTCCCAGATCGATGGAGGATATCGGACACCGTTGATCTGGGAGTACCAGTATCCTTCTTCAACTCACGCACACTGGCCATGGGCTTGCGCTTCAGTGTGCGGAGAACGAGAGGCTGATCGAGGGAGGGAGGGCGTCCAGAGCGGGGTTGATCATCGAGACCAAACTCCCCTTTCTTGAAGCGGGAGAACCACTTATAGCAGAAGGGTATGGAGGGGGCGTCAGCTCCTTCCGACTGGGCCAGGGCAGAGTGGGCCTCCTTCACGGATCGGCCAAGACGGTAATAATGAAGTAAAACTGCTCGGAGGTAGAGATGGGAGTCCATCACAAGAATCAATGTAGCAACTAGGAGACTGATTAAATCCTCTCACTACTCAACGTCAGAATGATGCAATACATTGTTGACAAACAGATTGCGCAATCACTGCATTTGATCGCGAACTGACTTTTTTCCGAAGCATTATACGAACTTTCCGGACACCCCAATATTTAGAGAGAGGGAGATAGTTGGACATTGTTTGAAAAACCGCCCTTCTCCGCCATTTACGACTCGTTAAGACCAGCCACTAGATATGTCATCACTTTTATGGCGGGAAGCGCATGAAGCTGGACGAGCACGATCAATAGTTAGAGAATGAGAAAAAGACCGAGCAGAGGAGAAGAAATGGACAGTGTTGACCCGCTCTCCTCCCCCATTACATTTAAAGGAGGAGCAAAGTCAAAATTCATTTTTTGAAGCGTTCATATGCACTGCCTAGATCTCCCCAACGATAAGAAGCTCCAAAATTTTCACATTGATATCTTCATTCCGAACAGAGCTATCGGTAGTTGGTTGGGAGCCAAATCAGGGAAAGCTCAGGCAACGAGCGAGAGAACACGCGACCTGAAGAGAGTTCCCCGCTAATTGAAACATATTTCAACCGGGCATGCTTTTGACTTTAATCCTTCTTTAACACCCTATGTGATGCCATGGAGAGAGGAGGGTGAACGATTGTTTAAGAAAAAGTGCCATCTCTCTCAAAACTCATCAAAAATCTATAATATTGTAAAATAATCCCGTTTTTTTATCGATGAATGATTAGAAGATGTAGAGACAGTCAAAGTAAAATACGATAATTTATTGATGAATCGATTTCACAAAAAGGATATATACACACTAGGAGATGGGAGAAGGGTAGCTTGATGGGGGGAGTGATCACTGCTTGATCTTCATTGTATCCGTGTATATAATTTGTATTGTTACGAGCGGCCGCAACCCCCAAGCATGGCTCTTCGGTTTCGCATCCTGAAAGTATGGCCTCGCGGTGGTAGAGATAATGCCGCCTCTCTATCTCTCTCACTCAACTCACTTCTTCCTCCTTTCTCCATGTTGTGAGTTTGAGATATGTGGCCTCGTCATCCTCCAAAGAGTGTGACCTTCTCTTTTCTGCTTCTGGCGCTTCTTTTTAATCTTGTACTCGTCCTCCTCCTCCTGCACACCCACAAGTCCGATCACACTTCATCCATCTGAACGTTACAATTTTCCCCCACTACTGTTCTCCCTATCTCTCTCTTCATCTTTCCTATCTCACCGCATTTTCGGTCGTCGTATCCCGCTTCGTTGCAGTCTCCAATAATTTATTTCTATATGCATCGAGTACTCTGGTCGTTGAAGTTCCTCGGCATCCATCGATGCTGTACACTCTACTTCTTCAATTATTGGTTACACTCCTCCACGATGTTGTGGAAAGCCTGCACTGGTGACGCCAGTGAATGGTTTTGGCACAGTCTAGAGCAACACAGGTCTACATATGCGTGCTTGAGGATTGTGCCATGTGGACTCACTTTTGGTTTGTTGCCGTGGTTTATTTCAATGATGATCAGCTACTCAAATAGCCGACTTAGCATAGATGGTGTAGGCATCTGGAACAATTTTTTTTTTTAATTTTTGATAAATTAAATACGTCTAGACCCTACTCCAGAAATGCCCAGCTCGAACATGATTTTTTTCCATTTTTACGAACTCAAATTTTTTTAAATGCGTGAGTATTTTGAAAGGCGTTTTAAAGCTGATCCCGTGCACTTCAGGAATTATAATTCCTATACATCACTCTTTACAAAAATATAGTTTATGTAGAGGAATTATCATTAGTCAAAGAGTGCTGTTGCGTCAAAATGTCAATATCAGATTTCTATTTTGCGACACTTTTCATCCTACCCTGACCGTTTATCCGATTGGTGATGGATAAGGATATGTGCGCTATGGAGAGCACACATACGCTAATAATATGCAAAATGCATGGAAATATTGATAAAGTCTGAAGCGAGATATAACTCAAAAAGCACCAATTTTAAAGTCGTAACGAAACTTTTGCATCAACCTAATAGCCCGTATTTGTCCATTTTTATTCGCACCGACACACATATTAATTTTTTTCGATGAGCCATCAATACTTCAGGTTACGCACTATTTCACCCCCTCTCTCGTTCCAGTTCGGTCCTCATTCCGTCCCTTCTTTGTGTTCCTCATATTGGTTGGAAAGACGACCCTTACCTTGCATTCTCCTTTCATGTCACCCATCTCACATCTGTCATTGTTTCCATCTGCTACCCATTAACAGACACTGATCAATACTGTCCCGGGGCGCCTGTCTCAAAGATCTGAGTGGTCACTATTTGGTCACTCTCCATTTTCACTCGCTCACCTTTAGTGAGAGGCTTACCTTCAGTTACACCTACGATTTCCCGTATTTCCAACCATTCCGATTAGAGCATGCATTTCCGTGCACCTTAGCGTTTCTCTCACAGTTCATTCCCATTGGAGAACCTTATTACTTTGCCACATTATTTCTTTTTGGAATTCAGATGCCTACACCATCTAAGACAAATGCCCGTAAGGGTAAAATGTGCTACCGAATTCCCTTATGATCGACTTCTGTCAAAGAAGATTTCACACTGGCGAGTTCACATTGACTTGACAGTGAATAATTGGATGAGAGTGCAGTCTTGTATAAATTAGTACATCAATGTTGGTCTTGTATTGAACGTGAGCAGAAAAAAGTCATTATTTTTGAACGCTACACTGATTTTTAAATTTCTTTTGACTATTTAATCTTGTATAATATCAAATTACAGCCTTTCAATGCGGATTTAGCAATCGAACTTCTGACGAATATGGGACTTCAAAATCCAAATCAAAAGTTTAGAGTTCAATCAATTTTGAAGTAATATCCGTCTATGAACGGCTGAAAATCACAATTATAATTGCAGAAATAAATCATAAAATGCAAAAAGATGGCGGATGTGCTGAAGCGCTCCTATTTGCTGGCAGTCATTTCAGACCCTGACTTTTGGACAGATGACCAACGAGTAGTGCCAATTTCACCAATTGAGTGTGTACTAATCTATGTTTGCAACTGTTGAAGTCGATCAAGATAAATATTGTATTCATTTATTCCAATTTGGAATGAAATATCAACTGTGTTGTGACACTCCCGTACTCTCTGCTCGATCACTCCTCAATATCTCTATTTTCATTTTTTTCGTTTCTCTTTTGCCCATATTTTGTTCTTCGCATAGGTTTGGCAGATGATACGTTGTAAATTTATCATCTGATGTATCCATTATCTCATCTCTCTCACCTCCCACCATTCACAGCAGGAATCCATGGGAAGACAGTGGCCAATTCTGTCATTATCCCGCACACATTATCTTCCTGATCAATCAAATGAGCGCAGCCCCCAGTGAGAGGTTGGCCGTCCATTCCTCTTGTTTCCAACCTCTCCTCTTCCAGCATATACTTCCATGTGCCATCCCATAACAATAAGTAATATTGAGACAATTTGACCCGCACTCTACCCTCTTTCTATCTTTCCCCTACTATATTTCTCTCTTAGCCCCTCTTTGTGATCCCCGATCGGGAACACATTTCGCCATTTCTATCTCATCTCTCTCAACTCTCATCTCCCATTATGTACAGCTGGATTCCACGGAAAGAGAGTGGCCAATTCTGCCATTGCCTCGATCAATCAATTGTGTTCTGCCACCCCCCCCCCAGTGAGAAGATGATCCTGTTGCATGCAACCACTCCCCTTCTAGCTTATATGTCCATGTGCCATCCCTTCATCTTTTATTTGTGCCATAGCTATGGTTTAACATTTTTTTTTGAATTCAGATGTATACACCATCTTCACATTTCGGGATCACTCAACTAATAGAACCCGTCCAGAAGCATTTGTGGCCAGGTTAAAACCATTTAGGTGGTTCCTTGTGGTTCCTTCTTGCTCTAGGACAATATTTCTTGCAGTGTTTCCTTACTCGAGTTTCAACCGACCTTTCTCCGTGCCAGACCTTTCCTTGGACTACATCAAATTTCGGTCAGCGAAGGTGAGTCTTGATTATGTTTAGTTATTTTGTATAATTTATTATGCTGCAAGAATGCCAATTCGCATCATTAATTTACCTGTGCTTTGTTTGGCCCTATCCTCAGTTCCGTTTCCTATCTCATTGGAGTAATCGGTGAAGACATCTCTCGGAATACGTAAAATCAACCTAGCTGTCACCAGTCACTCTCTTTATTCCGCGTGCTATCTCACTAGAGTTCGTAATTCGGGTCAGCGTTTCATCATTTTACACACTCTCTCTCGATAATGAAGATACCGTGATATCATGTGAGAAATCACGCGAAATAAAGTGAGTTGAAAAATACTTGTATGTTATTTCAAACATTTTCAGTATGAGAGAATTATGTAGAGAAGACATGGAAAGAAGCTATCCAAGCGGCCGATGGATCTAATAAGAATATGATACAATGATAAGCCGCCTACTCCGATCGCCGCGGATACCGCCTGGAATTACCCCCTGGTTGGGATAAAGAGGTGGGTAAATCTCGTTATTTGAGTACTGAACTATGATAATTTGCCGTTGCTTATGAACGCGAGCAGTGGTTAGCGATTTAATTTTGCATATTTTTCGTTGGGCGATAAAATAATATTTGTTCTTGCACCATCCCTAGTTTGAGATATGTTCACACACCACACTTCAGGTTAACACTCCCCTTGGTCGAGTGTACTTCTCCGAAGAGGTGAAGTGCACCAGAAGAATCATCGATTATTGAATAAATAATTCGTCCTCACTTTCTTTTTCTTAATACTTCACAGAAACGCCGAACATAATACGGAGGGAGGAGTAGGGTTGATATTTAGTAGTGACGACGATTAGATTCGACGTTGGTATCCACGCCTCCAATCGACTGATTTCGAAATTCGAAGTGGGAGCAGGTCGATACATCGAATTGAATATGCATCCCCTAATATTTACGAAACGCAGAATATGATTGACCAATTATTTCACATTTCAGAGTGAGGACGGAGAATTGGGATAGCAGGCACATGATCTGGTGATCATTTATTATTTTCCATCTTTCCCCCGTATTTATTCAAGTGTACACCTTTCTAGGCCATTGGATATGTGTGACCCCCAGATGTTCTGGAAGACTGTAATCCCCTTTATAAATGTAAATATCCCATATCTTATATTTCATTATGAACAGCAGGGGCCCATTGATAGGTAGTGGTAGTACTTTCATTATCCCTCTCTCACTAATTCCCCATCAATCAATCGTACACATCCCCCTAGTGGGAGACTGATCCATTTAGTTTTCTCGTTCATCCAGCCATACTATCCATATTTCCGAGTGTTTATCTTTCTCGAGCCTTTTATTCCCGAGAGAGCGAATATGTCGTAACCTTCCATTTTTTTTGAATTCAGATATCTAGTGTACCTCTATGTATTTTATTTCTTTATTTCGTACTTATTTCTTAAGACTTTATTTCGAGCAGTGAAAATTAATTTGAAAATTGAAGTTAGCAATATTCGGTATACGTAGACACCACAAGCTCCGCCCACTCGGCACTGACAGTCTCCTCCGCGAAAGCGAGATCAGGGGGACACAGGCTTCATTCGCAACCAAATCACTAGTTCAAAAATGAATTTGGATGCTCTTTTCATTCTCTATCGAATGAGCCTCCGTGACCCTGGAAAATCCAGCTCTAAGTAGGTCAGCATACAAGTTTTACAAAGCGAAAACTATAAAACTCGTATGCTGACCTACTCAGAAAAGGATTTTCCAGGGTCACGGAGGCTCATTCGATAGAGGATGAAAAGAGCTTCCAAATTCATTTTTGAACTAGTGATTTGGTAGCGAACTTATAATGTGTCTCTTTGATTTCGAAATGCGCATGGCTCGTGACACTCCCCGCTTCCTCTCATCCCTCTCCCTCCCCTCCCTCCCTCGTCTCTTACCCGGAGTGACTAGAGAGCACCCTAAATACGAGAAAGTCCCTCTTCCTCCCTCCGCAGATTTCGGCGAAGCCCTATCCGATCGTTTCGAGAATTGAAAAGGCAACGGAGAAATAGGCTCCGCCCCTCTTTCTCTCGTCTCGCGTTTTGGGCCTTTCACGTTATGATCAATTCACCCACATTTTGGATAATAACTTGGCTCAAACAGTAGATATCAACCTAATTCAAAATACATGGTCCTATTTAGCCCCATACGAACACATTAACAACACAATTAGACCTGTGTGACGATTTCGAGTAACCACCTTGTGGTCCCTAGGTATACGATTACATTACATAGAATGTGGTGGAATTTTGAATGACAAGAGGGTATTGTGCTTTGTTGTGCATATTGATAGCAAATCTCGGATTGTATGTTTACTGTTAACATTAAATTGATTGTGCGCTTTTGGACGCTGCCAGCAATCCTTCGAAGAGAGCAAACATTCATTGGTCAAATCTGGAAAAAAATAGGAAAATTAAACAGACAAACTCACCTGGAGAAATCATTGCATGATTCGGGAAAGACGAAGGAATTGCACTAAACAGAAATGTATTTGTAGTTTAACATAAAAACGATTTACTTCATGAAGCTCCGTATGTCATCTTGATTACTGACATCGTTAAAATTCGAGATCTCCGAATATTTATTCTTGTTGTTCATTCATTTGCTCACATCGTCTAATTGAATGTTTTTATCAACGGCTGGCTAAACAAAATATATATTAGGCTGATGCAAAAGAATCTGACTATTTTCATGTTCAGACATAATGACCTCTCCTGTTCTTCAAAATCGGTCAATCAACTAATGGTTGTCGGTGGTTGATGTGGCCTTGGGAACGCCATATTACTAGCGCTATGTTGGGCCAACTCGATCAATAGGGATTGGACTGTTCACACCCGAATTCTACAAAGGTCGCGATTAATCTGAATTTTGAATTGATCATAATTCCAGTGAGAACCAGGATATCAGCAAACTAATTCATAGTTTTAAAGGATAACTAATGGGCATTCTAAATTACCTAGTACAACAGTTCTGGTATCGAACGTCTACTTGAAAATCCCTCACAAGCACAGATCATCACCAGTTGTAATTTTGCGAATATGCATTTGCCATGGTTTTACAAGTGCGGATCGATTAATAAAGAAAAGGTGTTACACATTCTGAAGTACTCTTCCATACTAGTACACAGTTAAATTTAGAAGCGCTTTCATCTACATGTTCAGGAATACGGTGGTTCGAAATTGGGATGTAGAGAATCGAACGCCGAAAACGGCACTTTTTACAATTTCCTTTCACTCACAGACGTGGCAAATATTGTTTTTTTCACCATAAACTGAACAAGCAACTCTTACCCTATTATTGATATAGTGGGCTAATTCGGTAGGACATTGATACTCGAGGGGCATGGTTCAATCGAAAACACTAAAAATATACTATTTTTGCGTGTTTTGATGTGGAAGTGATTTTCTCAGGCACACTATGAGCTATATCGGCTAAAAACATATTATTGTAGTCTACTAGCAAGTCCTTAACTACAACCTTGAAGGAATGCCAGGCAGTCAAAATACACCGGAAGAATCTACGAAAATTGAATAGTCAGAAACTTTTGCATCAACCTAATATCACAGATATTCTGAGAGAACGCAGGTGCATGGGAACAACAAAATCAAACTGCTTTAATCTTATCGACACAATAAAATTTGATGTATCCCTGCTCGTACACTTTCATATTCAAGTGGTGAAGCCGTAAAATCGAAACTACCTAAAAGCCGGCTCTCGACATTTCAAAAATTCAAAAAATCATAACATACTTCAACCTTGAGCTAGAAAGTCGTTCAAAAAAGCATAATTACGGCCTCGACGAGTTCTACAAATCATCCGTTCAGGGCGTTTTTGAAAACTCAATTTGAAATATAGATAAGTTGTAAAAAGCGAATTGTGGGTTCCAAAAAGTTGTTACCCTGAAAAACTTTTCCACGATTACCCAATTTTTTTTTCTATTCTACACTAGGGATATTGATTTTAGATCATTTCAACTTTTTCCCGGGAGGTTCCAGCGCTGGAAACACCGAAAACCTGCTGTTTTTCGAAAATTCAAAAAGTTCAATGATTTGCCATTTTCATATTCATGCTTTATCAGCGCTCCAATGGGTACCAGTTTGCTCAGGATTGACTATTGTCACACTTTTAGAAGATTGAAGTAATTTCCAGAGAAAATATTTTACTCAGAAAAAATCAGGATTTACTGAGCATCCTCCGAGAATAACCGAAAAAATGCGATGATTGTTTTCATCAAAAATATCGCTTAATTCACTCACAACTACTTGATCAGACCCTGTTATGTCACTTACAACTAATAGAACAGCTTCTGACCCATCAGTATGAAAATGGCAAATCATTGAACTTTGAATTTTCGAAAAACAGCAGGTTTTCGGTGTTTCCAGCGCTGAAACCTCCCGGGAAAAAGTTGAAATGATCTGAAATCAATATCCCTGTAGAATTGCACGGACAATCTGATTTTGAAATAAAAAATTGGGTAATCGTGGAAAAATTTTTCAGGGTAACAACTTTTTAGAAACCACAATTTTTTTACAACTTTTTACAACTTATCTATATTTCAAATTGAGTTTTCAAAAACGTCCTGAACAGATGATTTGTAGAACTCGTCGAGGCCGTAATTTTGTTTTTTTGAACGACTTTCTAGCTCAACTTTGAAGTATGTTATGATTTTTTTTGAATTTTTGAAAAGTCGAGAGTCGGCTTTTAGGTAGTTTCGATTTTACGGCTTCACCACTTGAATATAAAAGTCTACGAGCAGGGATACATCGAATGTTATAGTGTCGATAAGATTAAAGCAGTTCGATTTTGTTGTTCCCATGTGAAGTGGAACTCATACATTCTGTCAGAATATGCGTGATATATATATATTTACCCAAAAAAATACCCAAAGAAGACTTACTCGATGATTGCAATAATGGCACGACAGTAGAGTTCGCTGCTAAGGAGAGTATTGCGCAGTTTCACTTGCTTCTGAGGCAAGATGAGGATGAGGATGTGCCGATCTATAAACAAAACTGCTTACTTATAAATAACGATAAAGGTATCTTATATCTACGTAATTCTCGAGCACAAACTCACAGTATCGGTTCTGCTTACTCAACCATTCCATCGATGGTGTAGCTCTTGACTCGAAAAAACGGATATCCTCAGCCGAATCTTGACCGATCTTGAATGCCTCTCTTGCTGCGATTCTCTCCACGACTATCACATCGGCGGTCCTCTTGGTGGAATCTGAAAAAAACCGTAATATTATTAAGAGACATTCCAAGAGAAAACGTACCAACTTTCGGATGACTTTTTTGCAACCCCCCTCAATATCTCGCTGGTGAAGTTCCAATACCAAGTGCTGATATTTGGCCCAATATGAAGGGTCTTCTCGAACACATAACTTCCGAGCGCACATATTAATTTTCGTGATATTTGGATAGTATATGCAGTTTTTGATGCTGAATCAGAAAATTTAGTTTTGGTCCAGAGCATTAAAAATTTTTCAGGACGGCCAAAAAGTGTCGAAAATCCATGTTTTCGACACTTTATCGATAACAGATCGCTTTTTTAGCAAGTTTTTCGTTATTTTCTCGAAAAATACTCCAGAAAAACCTATAATATCTTACTTTTAAAAAAATAGAAAATTTCGATTTTTTTTGGACCTGGTCTGGCTTTTTTCGGAAAGTGCACCACAGCCCTTCATATTGGGCCAAATATCAGCACTTGATATGGGAACTTCACCAGCGAGATATTGAGGGGGGTTGCAAAAAAGCCATCCGTAGACCCCTCCCAAAAGGTACGTTTTCTCGTGGAATGTCTCTTACATACATACAGTAGCGCTCATAAGTCATGGGACACTTTTTCCTTTTATTGTAACTTTTTGCCCAGGAAAGGCATCATTCTGGAACAAAGGTAGGGTGTACCAAATCCATTGGAGATTATGATCATGATATTGGGATATGACACAATAGCCTAGTTATTGCGTAGTGATGACGCAATCAAAGTGTACTTTTTCAAAACACCACTATTCTTACGTGGATGTTTTCCTACTCGCCAAACTTTCTGGGGTTGGAGATATGGCTGAGGACTACCAAGAATAATTTTTAGAAGTTGCTGCGCGACCGCACATGTGCTGCAGCCTTGCAAAAAAAAACAGGGTCGCAAGTAAATTCAGAACTCGGCTTCTAGATGAGCTAGATACTCGTTCAAAGCATCAACATGATCGCCATCATGAGAACCGATGATCCTGAGAATATGATAACAATATCTCGAAATTTGCCCTCAGGACATGAAAAAATCACTTTTGTGCATGACCATTTTTTGAGCATTCATAACTATTTGGAGAATGTAGGTAAAAATCTGGTTTTTACATAGGAATGTTCAAAGTGTATTGGTGAACGGATTCCCAACTTTTTAGAGTGATTGGATATCTTTCCCGCCCGCAGCGTGCGTTTTTCGGAGGTATACATGGGTCGAGAAGCATCCTGTTTACCACTATGGACGAGAGAGTGCAGACGACGAGAGTGCGTAAACATGATGTTTCCCGACCCTAGCATACCTCCGGAAAACGATCGCCGCAGGCAGGAAATAAATCCAATCGCTGTAAAAAGTTAGGAATCATATCTTCAATGCATATTGAACATCACTATGCAAAACCTGATTTTTACTTAAATTCTCCACATGAATGTCCAAATAATGGTCATGCAAAAAAATTAATTTTTCATGCCCTAAGGGCCAATTTCGAGATATTGTTTTCATATTCTCAGGATCATCTGTTCTCATGATGACGATCATTTTGATGCTTTGAACGAGTGTCTAGCTCATCTAGAAGCCGAGTTCTGAATTTACTTGCGACTCTGTTTTTGCAGCAAGGCTGCAGCAAATGTGCGGTCGCGCAGCAACTTCTAAAAATTATTCTTGGTAGTCCTCAGCCATATCTCCAACCTCAGAAAGTTTGGCGAGCTGGAAAAAATCCACGTAAGAATAATGTCGTTTTGAAAAAGTACACTTTGATTGCGTCATCACTACGTAATAACTAGGCTATTGCGTCATATCCCAATTTCACGAGCATAATCTCCAATGGATTTGGTACACCCTACCTTACTTCCAGAATGATGCCTTTCCTGGGCAAAAAGTTACAATAAAAGCAAAAAGTGTCCCATGACTTATGAGCGCTACTGTATATATACCGTATTGCACCTTTCCTTGTATTCTTCATGCGAAATAGCCACTTTTCAGGAGCCCTTTTTCTTTAAAGTGTTTCGAGGAATGTTTATACATTATTTTAAACCCATTTAGTGCATTTGGGCCCATTTCAAAATTTCGATTTTCGAATTTTCGGTACAAATAAGGACAATTGAAGGTTCGGAAGAACTCGATTCCGGAACTCATTTTGAGGTCGCTGCACGAAAGTGATCGCTTTTTTTATCCCCATCCCGATTTCCTTCATTGCTCCCTCCTTCAGGAATGCCTTGATGGTGTACTCGAATGCGGTGAGATTCGCGACGACATTCTTGTGCGAGAGCATCACTCCCTTGGGGGTGCCAGTGGTGCCCGAGGTGTAGCTGCAAGTGAGAGTATTTGATCTTTGGTGTTCGATCTTTGTCCTTTGATCTTGTTCGATGTAGATCTAGTGATCTAGCTACAAACCCAGATGAAGGGATGATCTTGATAAAACAAAAAATATGATTTTCAAGCAGGTATAGGCTCAGGGAAAATAGTGAAATGCAAGCCATTTCCTCTCCAGATAATGTAGGTATCATCAATCTTGGGCTTCATGGGCTCAGCTTTCTTGCGACCTCCCAGCACGAGAAGAGTAGACAGACAGTGGATGGAAACGCCAGCCTGAAGGAAAATGGTTTGAATGGATCATCATCGTGTTTCGCATAGTTAAGTGTACCACCCCGGATATAATTGGTATCGAGGGAAATATTGTTTACAAAACATGATGGTGAAACCTATCAAGATTAGACCGGTCACTGACAACATTGTGAGTGAAACATACTGCGTTATTTTGGAAATGGAAAAAAATCCTCACATCCTTGCTCTCATCGATAAGAGCCCTCCTCGAGAATGACGATGTGCTTGAGGGTAGGGATCGAGGACTGAAACAATTATGTAAACATTATAATTAAAAATAAATAAATCAAATTAATGATTAAATATAATTAACAGAAATGCGCACCTTGGCGGCGAACAGCTTGCGTGCATTGTCTTCATTGTCCACTACGATCACTCTGAAATTTTATTTTTTTCGATAAAAAAATAACATTTCAAGTGAAATATGTTTCACACCCGCATGTTATGTTTGAATAGTTTTCTGGCGCGATTTAGCACAAGTCTCTTCGTTGAATTAAAATTTAAAAATATTGATATGAGCAAAACGAACTCGATTTCAGCCTGGTTGACGATGAAAGTCGCGGCGTCAGCTCCGAGGGTGTCGTACAGAGGAACGACCACGATCGACTGAGAGATAGCTCCGAGGGAGGAGATGTACCACCTCAAAGGTGAAAGATCACATGATATTCGGGGTTTTATTGAGAGCATTGCAGCAAATATTGCAGTTCATCTCTTGAATATTCAACCTGATTCCTCGATTTTCCCTCGAAATTACAGAATTTTCCCTCGAAATTTGACATAATTATTTTTTACCCGTAACGCACCGACAATTTATGCCCCCCCCCCCCCTTGCCTGCGAATCTTCGACCATTCGCGATTACTTCCACTGATCACCTCTTGCCAAACATCAGACCATTATTGCCCCCATCCCGCTCTTTATCTTCCATTCCTATCAGCAAATGATGCCATCAAATTCCCAATCACTGCCGATCGCATAGTTCTCGGAATGGTAATCGCATTTGGAGATAAGGAATTCGCGCAAGGAAGGCATATTTTCGTTTTTCCTTGCACGGCGTTCTAATGGGGATTGGGGGAGAGCGAGAGGTGAGAGAGAGAAAAGGTGGAAAGAGGTGCAACTGTTACGCGATAACTCACTAGGGCAGTTCTTGGCGTAAATGCCCATGTTCGTCTGGTTACCGGGCTTGAGTCCAAGCGCATTGACGAGTGCCAAGGCGAAATCGGTCGAGTGGTGGTAAACCTGCATGTTTTATTTAAATGAATGCATAAATAAATGATTAATTTATTTTTTAAAAGTACCTGAGTATACGTGAGGAACTTGTAGGGAGACTTCGAGTCCTTGCGATCTCCGAAATAATCCTCGATAAGGGCCATCCTCGCTCTTCCGAAAATGATCGTCGATCTTTGATTTTTGATTCCAATCTTCATTAATTTTGCTCCGACTGTCGTCAAAGAACTATCGTCACAGTGCGCGGTATTTGCAGGAATATAAGCACTAGGGCGGCAAGAAGGGATCACGGTGATCCGCGTTGTTTACGATTCCGTCGGGTCACCTGATTTTATGACCCTGTGCTTTTTTGACTCATAATTGCGGGTTAGAAGCGGCTATCTCTCCCTTTACCGAACTCTCCCGGTCTTCCTCTTCCTTTCTCGATATCACGCTTGACCCGTTTCTAACCCGTATCCGACGGGTTGTCAACCGACCTTTCTGACCCATCGAGCGGGTCAAGGTTCGGCCCGTTGATCCGTTTTTACCACCCTAATAAGCACCCTCGATGCCCACGCCACAAGCAGCGATGCTCGAGTGGTTAAGGAGATGGACGGCTAGCCGCCATTGGGCAAATGGCCCGCGTAGGTTCGAATTCTGCTCGCTGCGAATCATTTTGCGCTTTTTTGTTGTAGATATGTTCACCATGTTTCTTGATCTTTCACATCGCTAAGTGATCTCGAAATTAGCTGAAAATTCGCTAGCAATGAGTAAGGGTGTAAAGCGATCTGTGAACTGCTCTCTTCATTCTGCGTTATCTCTACTGGGCAAGGCTGTGAAATTGAGAAATGCTTTGCTCCCTCGCATCTCATAAAACGATAGATACATCAATCGCCCGTATGGCTATCAATTAGCGAGCAGCGATTGCTAGCAACACTGAACAGAAAGAGGGAACACGTGGACTTTCACCCGCCGACCTTGCGCAGGCAAGAAAGCATCTCACCCTCTCTCCGATTAGTGCGTTCTCTAGCTGTTTCAAATGGGCAAGAAATTGCCACGTATAGGGTTGATGTGTCTGAGGTCAAGAAACTTTAATTTCAAGTTTCGAAGCCGTAAAGAATATAAAATCTAAAAGAAAACCAATCAACAACACAGATTTTGTTGCGTCAAATCATGAGTTTTCATGGTTATACACTCAACTAGTCGCGTCCGGAATGATTGTAGATGCCGTTTCCAGCCTCGCCTCACCTTCAAATTTTACAGTCATTTTGTAGCATATGAACATGTTTGTACGCTAACATGACCAAAATTTTAAAATTTCGATTTTTTTCGGTCTAAATGGTCGAAAAATCGAAATTTTGAAATTTTTCCATTTTTGGCTATTTTGATACAAAAACTCGAAAATGGCACACATGCAAAATTTGAAGGTCATTGGAGGCCAGAAACGGTATCTACATTCATTCCGGACGCGACTTTTTGAGAGTTTAAAGGAGTGCTCCGGGTAATGTTCAGCCACATATAGTGATAGTGTGTATATTGTAGAGGACACCCACCCGATCAAATATCACTTTCCCCGAAGTTCCACAGATGACTCTGATGCTATTTACATGCGCGCAAAGTTCATTGAGAACGCAGGGTTGTGGCTTCTTCGTTTATGTTTCACTCGCTCTATATATGCATCGCCATTTTCTCCGGGTTATTTCGATACCGTTTCCCACTGAGAGCGCAGAATTTTCGTGGTTTAACTCACTAGCATTTGTTCCCCGGAGCACCCCTTTAACCATGAAAACTCATGTTTTGACTCATAAAAATCTGTGTTGTCGATTGGTTTTCGTTATGGCAATATTTTTTCCCGGAGTAATACACACAGCATTCTGAATCGACAGAAAAGAGAGTTGAGTCAAACTGCAATCAGTATACTTGAAATCCTTCTGAAACATAAAATATCCCTCCGTGAATCGCCCTCTCGGTGAAAGGAACTGAGCAGGCTGATTTGTGTTTCACTCCAACTATGAGATGCAAAAGTGCTGAGACTGATCGAATTGGGGGCTTTGTTTTATGTTTCAGAGGATTCCCAAATATCGAAGAGCTTTCAAGCAGCCTATTTGCAGTTTGGCTTTTCGCGGGAAAATTCAAAATATTATTCCCTTTGTCTACCCTGATCTGGAGAGAACAATGGGGGTCAGAACGCTGTGTACAGTACGTAGATTACGAATCCGTAGAGATCTCACCGGTCCATGTGAAGGTTTTTTGAGATATCGATGATTTGTTTGTGAGTTCATCAACCTCAAAAACGGTTTTTCATAATTTTCTCTCTATCTTATCTATTACATATCATTTTGGGTAGAACATAAAAGTTGTTCAGCTCGTCGGGGTGGTCAATTATGAAGGAAATTATGAATTTTCAAACTTTCGAAATTTCGAGAGCCGTATTTTAGGTTGTTTAGATTTTACGGCTTCGAAACTTGAAATTAAAGTTGCTTGACCTTATACACATCAACCCTACACCTGTGTTTTGGATTCAAGCTGTTTGAGCTTTTTGTCAAACGGAACCTTCGATATCTCAGAAGATCTCTGGTAATGATACTTCCGCCTATGCAAGCTAAAAGTCGAAATAACTTGGAAAAAGCTATCATGACTCTTTCTAGAAACAGCTCTATAGAGTTCCCAATTCGTGTAATCGTCTCTACCTTTACCATACTCTAGTGACTGGTCGAGTGCCGAAAGGGTGTGGGACATGAAGAGACAATTACCCAAATGGCGAACTCGAATCCTCAGGTGCTTCCCAAAGATTCCATCGATTTCTCACCTGCACTCCTCTGAGGAATGTCTCAAAGAGCGTGAATAAATGACAAAATCGTAACATAGTACAACACACAACACCTTGATTAAGTACACCTTAACATCGTATGCATTGCAACGATACTCTCACTCGAAGATACCATGTTCAGAGAGGTTCCAACTTGAATATTGAGCATGTACTTGCTTTCTGAGTGAGAGGCATACGTCATCAATCATCATCAGTCATTTAACATGCATCTTCTCGCAAGTACAGTCGCGCCGGAAAGTCATGGGACACTTTTTGTATTTGTTGTAACTTTTTGCCCAGGAAATGGATAATTCTGGCACTCAGGCATGATGTACCAAATTCATTGGAGATTATGATCATGATGTTGGGGTATGACGAAATTGCCGACATTATTGCATAGTGATGACGCAATCAATATGCACTATTTCAAAACAGCATTACGTAGATTTTTCATTGTTCACCAAACTTTCCAAGATTGGAGATATGACCGAGGCCTAGAGAGGCTTACCTATTTTTCAGTGTTCTCATTTTTTGGGCTATTTTACCTTATTTTATGATATGTTTGAGGTGCCTTTCACATTAAGCAGCTATGAACGCACTTGAAACATAACCGAAAATACATGAAAATGCGGCAAAACAGCCCATTACCATCTCATTTTTGAGATCTATTGGATCTCCGAGAGAAATTGATGAGATTCATTCCAATCTATGCAAAATGAAGAGGGTCGGGGTTTGAGAATCTTTCCGCTCTTTCTTTTTTGAACGAGGGCGGTCGAAAAGTGCCGAAATGCCAACACTAGGATATTTCCCTCCAGAGCGCAGTTGCATCCGCGTTGCAAAAGGATCTTTGAGACGGGCATCTCTCATATAATTACTCATTATTGACATGATTGAATGTCTCATAACCTTTCCCTTTGCTACCTAGTTGTGGCATCGTAATTGCATGTACCTCATTTGCCACCTATAATCTGTAATTTAATATACAGTCGCGCCGGAAAGTCAAGGGACACTTTTTGTATTTGTTGTAACTTTTTGCACAGGAAATTGATAATTCTGGCACTCAGGCATGATGTACCAAATTCATTGGAGATTATGATCATGATGTTGGGGTATGACGAAATTGAACCATCCCACAACCAGATTTAGAGCTATTGATTGCACTTTGTCAGATTCACTGCGAAGTTTCTGAGTTAACTCTGGTAATTGAGAGCATAATCAATCTTTCAAAATGCCTAAGTATATCTTTATCGGTAATGACCAAAAACCAAAATATTGAGAATGCATTGCGGGTATTGCACAAATCACAATGCGAGGAAGTCCTCTTTATTGAGGAGGGTAGATTTGCATTTTTTTTCTGTCCTTTCGAACATAATGTGTGTAGATTATTCGTTTACTAAGCATACGCCTTCCAACAGTTTTCCAGAGAATAAAGCTCTTCAATTATCTGTGAAATAATCACATATCGGTATTTACCATTGTGTGGTTTTTCTGTTCTTCCTGGGTCAATATCTATTCGATATCACAAGATGCGTTGGCTAAGACTTTGAGGCGTTAGATGTGTCAAAATCAAAGCTCGGATGTTTAAAGAGATTACAGAATTAAAAAAATTTTCAGAATAAATAATTACAATCATCCATTTGCCCCCCCCCCCCCCCCACTTGCAACACTCAGTTTCAATTTATCAGTACATTTTATAATAATTGCAATTTATGGACATACAGTCGCGCTCATAAGTGAGTGCGCACTTTTTGAATTCGTTGTAACTTTTTGCCCAGGAAAAGCATAATTCTGACACTAATGTATGTTCTACCAAATTCATTGGAGATTATTACCATGTTATTTGGGCATGACGCAATTGCCCCGTTATTGCGTGCTGATGACGGAATCAATATGCACTTTTTCAAAACGGCATTATTCTTACATGGATTTTTTCCAATTCGCCAAACTTTCTGAGGTTAGAGATATGCACGGGGCCTACCCAGAAAAAAAATTGAAGTTGCTGCGCGACCGCACATTTGCAGCAGCCTTGCTGCAAAACAAGGTCTGAAATTTGTAAATCAGCTGCTTGACTAGCTAGGGACTCGATCAAAGAGCCAAAATGATCTCCATCATGAGTACAGTTGATCGTGAGAATAAGAAAACGATATCTCATAAATTGCCCTAAGGGCATGAAAAAATCACTTTTTTGCATGACCATTTTTTGGACTTTCATAACATTAGGGGGGAGTTAGGTAAAAATCTGGTTTTTGCATAAGAATGTTGAAAATGTATTGGAGACCGGATTCCCAACTTTTTGGAATGATTGGACATCTTTCCTGTCCGCGGCGTGCGTTTTTCAGAGGTATACTAGGGTCGGGAAACACCTTGTTTACGCTCTCTCGTCGTCTGTACTCTCTCGCCATAGGGGTAAATAGGGTGTTTCCCGACACCCTAGTATGCCTCCGAAAAATGCACCCTGCGGGCAGGAAAGATGTCCAATCATTCTAAAAAGTTGGGAATCCGGTCTCCAATACATTTTCAACATTCTTATGCAAAAACCAGATTTTTACCTAACTCCCCCCTAAAGTTATGAAAGTCCAAAAAATGATCATGCAAAAAAGTGATTTTTTCATGCCCTGAGGGCAATTTATGAGATATCGTTTTCATATTCTCAGGATCAACTGTACTCATGGTGGAGATCATTTTGTCGCTTTGATCGAGTCCCTAGCTAGTCAAGCAGCTGATTTACAAATTTCAGACCTTGTTTTGCAGCAAGGCTGCTACAAATGTGCGGTCGCGCAGCAACTTCAATTTTTTTTCTGGGTAGGCCCCGTGCATATCTCTAACATCAGAAAGTTTAGCGAATTGGAAAAAATCCATGTAAGAATAATGCCGTTTTGAAAAAGTGCATATTGATTGCGTCATCACTACGCAATAACGGGGCAATTGCGTCATGCCCAAATAACATGGTAATAATCTCCAATGAATTTGGTAGAACATACCTTAGTCTCAGAATTATGCTTTTCCTGGGCAAAAAGTTACAACGAATTCAAAAAGTGCGCACTCACTTATGAGCGCGACTGTAGCTTCGCTTAATATTTTGAGTCGTTTATTATCGAAACTTTCCATTATAAGCATCTTGATGTCATTTGTGCTTCCCAAAAAGACGAGCTAAGAGATTAGTTGATGATTCAAATTCGATCGAAAAAATGATAATAATGAGGGATGGGCGGGGTCAGCCTGACTCCTCTTGAAGGGACTGAAACGAGAGACACCATGATCCGAAGGATATTTTGGTCGATTTCCATCCCTATTGATAAACTTCTGAGCAAAGCAACTCCAGAACTGATGGTCGTCATCTTCGTGTTTCATTTTCAGCGTATGTCCAGGGCGGAGACGTTCGTACGTGTAGTCAAGCTCTTTAACACGATGGAGTCTGACTATTTTCGTAATAATTGTACTGCAATATTGCTAAAATAGTTGTGTATAATTCTTGTATTTTCCGTATTTCCTCGTCCCTTGGAATAAGTTTTAGTCTATGCACATTCGTATTTGCAATTGCTGTACTAATTAATTTAAGGATCCCGTTATTGAAATATCGTAATATGAGTAGTTTTATATAGTTTGTACTGCCCAACACAGATGATAAAATGTTTAGCAGCCTGGGATGTTTAATCGAAATAGTTAGTCGGCTTGTAGCAACGATAAGCAGCAAAGCACAATCCAATAGCACAGCACAATTCAACGATAAGATAGAGACTCACTTTCAACAGATAAAATGTTTAGCCCATCGAGTTTTACATTTCTATCCATAGTGCGAGTCTCTGCGTCAATTTTGACCTCGTGTACAGTTTTGCCACCTTTCCTTGTATTCTTCAGGCGAAATAGCCACTTTTCAGGAGCCCTTTTTCTTTCAGGTGTTTCGAGGAATGTATTTACATTATTTTAAACCAAATTAGTGCATTTGGGCCCATCGCGCATGCTGAAATTGGTCAACATTTCGATTTTCGAATTTTCGGTCGAGCGACCATTTTTGACCAATGGAAGTGTTATGGTATGGGGGGAAGACACTTATCACGCGTATCACGAGCCAGTGGATGGAAAATCACACCCTCGGGAACATTTTCAAAAAAATTGTACCAGATTCGACTCTTATTATAGTGTTAAAATACTAAAGACGTAAGATTTCGAAAAATATGGGTCATTTGTTCCAGAGCCGGCATTTAGGAATTTTCCGGTTTTGCTTCCGGCTATGCTGAATCTTCGCTCCCAGGTGAGCTGGAGAGATGGCGCTGGGCTCAAAATGTTCGGAAAATTATTTCCAAAAACTTTACTGTTTAGTGCAAAGCGATCTGATGAAAAATCAAAACGGGCCGTGCGAAAAACCAATTTTGGAAACAAAATAAAAATATTTTCCCTATCAAGGAGTAGAGTGATACAGATTTTTAATGCAGATTATGAAATAAGAAGTGTAAATGTACAATATAAAAATATTAAAACCAAATTCGATCTGCCTTCAACTTGGCATTTTTTACACAAACATCTATGAAGAAAAAGTCAAAAAAATTCATTTTCGTGAACTCTGATTTTTGTTCTTTAAACGCTCAAATATGGTTGTTGGCTAAAAATATGAGTTGAAAATCGTCTTTTGGGGGCATAGTTCTTCAAAGATGAGCACGACGTGCCAAGATATTTCGAAAATTTGCAAAAATGTTTAATAAAAACAAATTTAATTGAAAAATATGAGTAGAACCATGCTCCAAAAGACGATTTTCAACTCATGCTTTTCACCCACAACCATATTTGGGCGTTTAAAGAAGAAAAATCAGAGTTCACAAAAATGCATTTTTTAAAACTTTTTCTTCATAGTGGCACGTTTGTTTAAAAAATGCCAAGTCGAATGCAGATCGAATTTGGTTTTTACATTTTTATATTGTACACTTAGACTTTACCTTTCATAATCTGCATTAAAAATCTGTATCACTCTACTCCTTGATAGGGGAACTATTTTTATTTTGTTTCCAAAATTGGTTTTTCGCACGGCCCGTTTTGATTTTTCATCAGATCGCTTTGTACTAAACAGTAAAGTTTTTGGAAATAATTTTCCGCACATTTTGTGCCCAGCGCCATCTCTCCAGCTCGCCTGGGAGCTAAGATTCAGCATAGCCGGAAGCAAGACCGGAAAATTCCTAAATGCCGGTTCTGGAACCAATGACCCATATTTTTCAAAATCTTACGCCTAGAGCATTGTACCACTCTAATATGGACAAAAACAGGCACAACTTTTTTCAAAATCTTCCCGCACTCCTCCACTGGCTCGTGATACACGTGTTATAATGTTGTTTTGTGAGTTTTTGAACAATTTTGAGCACAAATAAGGGCAATTGAAGGTTCGGAAGAACTCGATTCCGTAACTCATTTTGAGGTCGTTGCACGAAAGTGAGCACTTTTTTTATCCCCATCCCGATTTCCTTAATTTTTGGCGAAAAGCAAGGCACATGTATGTACTACAACTTAAGCATGAAAACTTTCCAAAGTACCGAAAGTTTTGGTGCACCCGACAGCCCCGCACCAGGATGTGGACCTGGAATGATGACCTCCACATAAACTTGTAGCGCATGATGGTAGATGTCAATGCGAACAAAGAACGGCATTATATCTTTATTTTAAACCGAGATATGATCATTTAAGTGAGCGCGATTTGACTGTCGAGAAGTGATAGTGCCAAGTTTGGCCTTCTGAATCCCAACGATGACGACCGATATCAAAATTCTGACGACGCAGTTTGAAAGAGCATCACTTGAAGTACTTATAACCAAAATTATTGCGGAAAAGGACAAACTTGAATCCTACCGCCGCTAATCCCCTCAAATGGTCGATTCTCTTGCGATTCGCCTCAAATGTTTTATGTTTCAAGCCTGCTATTTGGCTTTATGTGTGTGTTCATCGATAATTGTAGAAGATCGACTAAGAGTGAACCCTGTATAATTCGTTCGCAATTATCAACAAATATATCCGTTCGTTACCACCCTCACTGATTGTGGAGGGATGATGAGCCCCCTCGCTAGAGCTACCTTTTTTGATCTTCCAAATAGAAATTTGATCCCATTCACGTTGTTCAATTAATCAAGCCGATAGGAATAGTCGCGCTACCTGCAGAGAGGTAATCGCCACCCTCAAGCCAGCTGTCACAAGCAGCGATGTCCGAGTGGTTAAGGAGATTGACTAGAAATCAATTGGGCTCTGCCCGCGTAGGTTCGAATCCTGCTCGCTGCGAATCCTTTCGAATTTTTTTTTTGTATTTCAGGGAAAGAAAGTGAGGTGAAGTTATGGGGGGGGGGGGGGTGACAAAACGAAAAGCGACAAAACGGAAACAAATCACAACTTCTTCGGGATTCGAAATAGGGACGTGCGGGTTGTTGCATTGTTACTAGTATGCGCTCTACTACATTTCCATAACTTCAGCTTGTTACCAGGCGATAATGAGTTTCAACGTATAGGGGTTTATGGAATTATATATTCCATGACCCCCGGGTCGTTGATTTGGCGTGAAAGTCAATATCGCCTAGTAACAAGAATTGCATATGAAAATGTAGTAGAGGTTATACTCCCAACCCGCACAACCCGCACGTCCTTATGTCGAATCCCGAAGGAGCTGTGATTTGTTTCCGTTTTGTCGCTTTTCGTTTTGTCACCCCCCGAAGTTATGTTTAGAAATGGTTGTGCCACGAATTTCTTGTCAATGCACGATTTTATGGTGTTTATCACATTCATAAATTCAAAGGAACGTACAAATATTTTAAAAAAAGACATAATTCGAGAAGCATAACAAATGGGTTTAACCGAGACCGGTGAGATTTCTGAGGTACCAAAAGACTGGGAAAAATGGATAGCTTGGAAATAAATGTTGTGTTTTTTTATTCGGCGGGCTCTTTCAGTGGTCAGAAGAGAGAATGAAGAGAGTTATGCATCGCCAAGCCATCTCTATTGTGAAGAGTCCGAACTGGCGTCAATAGAATAGGGCTACGAATGATGATTGGTAAAAATACGAAGATCTTGATCAATTTGATGATTTATAATTGATAATATTTTGTTTACAAGGTGGGATTCGTCTTGTAAACTGCAGTCATTGCATCCATGTACTTGAGTCGCAGTTGTGGTCGCTTCGCCTGAAATATAAGAAAGATAATAAAGATAATGTTCAGAGTAATTTGAAAATGTTAATATTTGAAGTATTGTTCAAACATTTCTCTATAGTGGTTATGCCTTTTCAAGAAGTGTCACTCTTCTTGCCTCGCCTGTTTGAACAGGAAGAAAGCATTCATAAGTCACTCCTTGCGAAGCCATCCCCATTCTCTACCAATGATTATCTCAAACACTACTTTAAATTTGCTGAAACGCATTATAACATTGTACCTTGAGTGTGGGCGTGAGGAGTCCGTTCTCGACGCTGAATGGATCCGCCTCGAGGATCACCTTTTTCACCTGGAACGTCTTTCTTGCTTTTATTTTCGGTAAATCACTCAATAAATTCACAATATTGATAATTTACATTTTGAAAAATAAACAAAATATTACCTGCTCGATAGAGTTCAGCTTGTTCTCCTTGCCGATTTTGACGAGTGTTGAGAGCACGAATTCGGCGGCCTGAAAACGATGACGAATTCACGTTGTATTGTTTTTATTGTACGTAGCTTTGCTGTACATTAAACATTTCCACTTTTCAAAGCTCAAGTACAAGCCGTGAAACATAATTCAATTCATTTCACTCCGTTCATTAAAGAGTTGACGCAGGGAAAAGGGTAGTACACATTCCAGAGATTAAAAATCGCCTTCACCTTCTCGTCTCCACAAATCTCCTCGATGCTTCTCTTCTGTCCGTTCTCCCTCTCGTCCCACTCCTCCAGCACTTCCGTCTCGGGGACAACAACGGCAATGAGCCATCTGAAGAATGGATATTAATTAGTTTAATTATGTATTTATTTATCGTTCACCATAAGGTCGCAACATCAAGTGCAAAGCATCCAAGAATACGGTCAAAATATTAGGGGGGAAGGAGCATAATGTTGAAAATCTCATTCTATTTATCATTTACTTTCACTACTATTATTTTTGGATGGTCAGAATCAACTACTCTCTTCAGTCTAAGGAACAACCCGCAATAAGCCTTCTGGAGATTGTTCAAGTTCGCTTTACATTTATCCTGGGAATTGCCGAGGTAATAAATTACAGGTCATTTACAATTGCAAAATTACTGATCTTCATATTCTTTCTTTTCTGATTTTCTAGAATTCTCACCGTTCTAAACTGTCTCCATCAACGTAAACTTGCTGCACGGGTGCTGCTCTCGTGTAGATCTGCTCGATTTTCTCAGGGGCCACGTATTCACCCTGACACAAAACATTTCCTTTCCTGGTTCAACAGGTGATGCCTGTGTTAACCCACACTTTGCTTGCACAAATGGCAATGCAACACTTTCAAAATTACAAATCAAAGATCAAAGATCATGTTTCCAACCTGGGCGAGCTTGAAGATGTGCTTCTTTCTGTCGATGATCTTCAGACTTCCGTTCTCCCTGATGCATCCAATGTCGCCAGTGTGCAGGAAACCATCCTGAGAGATCAAAGATCAAGTAGTTGCAAATATCAGAGATCAAAGACCAAATACTCTCACTCTCACTAAGGCTTGGACACCAACACATTAACCGTCAAAGACGACCAAAGATCGTTCACAGAATAGGAAATCAAAGATCAAAGTTCACTCTCACCTCATCGAACAACTCGGCCGTTTTCTCCTCATCCTTGTAGTATCCGGAAGTGACCGAGGGACCCTTGATGCATACCTGAACGATTATTGATTATTTTTCTAAAAATAGTTGTTGATTTTATTGTTGTATTCACCGATTGCCGACGACGACCCATTGACTATCCAGCTGATATTAAGCTCTTGAGTTATTCGTGAAACATAACAGATTGTGATCTCTTTAAGCTCGTTGGTTTCATTATCTACCATTTTCCCCTTGCTCTCATCCGCGAAGGAAAATTATTGCTTAGTTATTGAAAAATAAAGTTGTCGTATTATTTTTTCAGGCCAAGACGATGAATGTGAGTGGTGCTCGAAATAGCTTTAGAATCACTCGCAAAACATAACCGAACGTTCGTATTGGACTCCATTGTTTCACGATTATCCCTAAAATAATGTTCATTCACATTTTGAAGTCGTAAGGGCGAGATTGAAAAGAACAAAGATCAAATTACACGTCCTTACCTCTCCCTTTCCCTCAGCCGCGAAGTAGTTCAGTTCGGGAACATCAGCCAGCTTGATCATTGCGCAGGGGGCGGGACCACCGCAGTGACCTGCCAGAGATCAAAGATTAGGTTACGATGATCAAACTATCAACTACAGAGATCAAAGTGCACACTCACCTCCTTCGGCGTCTCCTGGCCACGTATTGACGGCGAGAGCCGTGCATTCGGTTTGACCGTAAGCTGTAAACATGGATCATCAACGATCAGACTATAAACTAGCAGGGAATTTATAAGTTTTCGATAAACGCGCCTGAGAACTCATTTTCACACTGCAATATCAAACATAAAATATCAACCAACCCTCAATGATGGTTGCTCCAAAGGCGATTCTACAGGTCTCGAGCACCTTATCGGAGATAGGAGCAGATCCAGTTGCCATCAGCTTGACTCGACCTCCCATCGCGGTCTGAATGTATTCGATTGAACTATGATTTAATCGTTGATCTCCAATTTCTTTAGTTTTATCAGAGAGTGTTTTAGCTTTGATCGCATCATTACCTGGATCTTTCCGAACACGAGCTTGTCCCAAATCGTGCCATTAGTGATGATACCGCGCTTGAGCATTGAGAGCTTGGCCTAAAATATGTTAACATTTTTAATGAAATGGTTAGTGAAATATTACATTGTAGGCGAGACGGAAGAGCATCTTCACGATCTGCCCGGAGCTTTCAATCTTACCCTGTAAAATTATGATTATTTTGAAGAGTAACAGCTTCAGCTATTGCGTAAACGTGGTCTTCGCTATATTTAGAACATTTCTGAAACATAATACAAAGATGTTTACAAAATCGCTCTCGTATTCATTTACCTATTATATATCAAGGCTTTTAGTTTATATCTGCAAAAACATCATATCTCACCATGAGTGCGTCGTACATTCTGTTCAGGAGTCTCGGCACCACAGGCATGATCGTAGGCTGGAGCTCCTTGATGTCTTCGGTGAGGGCTGCAATTAGTTAGAATTTTAATAATATTAGTCGATTGTTTTGCTTAATTAAATAATTAACCAATTAAGTAATTAATTAACTGACTCTTGATGCTTCCTTGGAAGTATCCGATCGAGGCTCCGTTCATGATCATCACCCAGTGCGACATTTGCTCCATCATATGCGAAAGGGGGAGGTACGAGATGAGTACCTGTGATTATCGATTGATTTTGTATTTATTATGTTTGACCACCCTTTCGAAGTATTTACAGCTGCCAACATGTTATGTTTCATTGCGTAAACATGTACAACGTAGCTTTCAAGAACTTATTGTTGCTTTCTTGATTTGATTTTATAACAAAAGCATTCTCAGCTCATTTCTGGTTAGTCTCACCGTATCCACTCCATCTACCGTATCCCCCCTACGGTACTCACGTCGTCCTTGGTCAGTGCTCCCTCCTTGAGGAATGCCTTGATGGTGTACTCGAATGCAGTGAGATTCGCGACTACATTCTTATGGGATAGCATCACTCCCTTGGGGGTTCCAGTGGTGCCAGAGGTGTAGCTAGAATTGATAGTGTATAATCATAAAAAAAGAAATCTTGATATACGGATGATCTTGATAGACAAAGAAAATGCGTTCATGCAACAATTAGCCCCATTTTCGTCAAACACTGGTTTAGAGATACATAGAAATGAGTTGCTCACCAGATGATGTAGGTGTCATCGGTTTTCGGCTTCATTGGTTCGGCTTTCTTGCGACCACCCAGCTCGAGAAGAGTTGACAGACAGTGGATGGAGACTCCGGCCTGAGATATACTTGATTATAAAAATATGTTAATTATATATATTTTCGCATGCGAACCGGCAAGATTGTTCCAAAAAGAAACACTCGCGACTAGAGTTCTCTTGTTGGAAAAAAATCGTTATTGGAAAATGGTCCCTCTCCCCTCATTTTCCAATAACGATCGAAAATGAGGCGGTTGCCTATTGGAAATGACCTCTTATTGGATTTCCAATAAGCTAATGGAATTCCATTAACGGAATGGGTCACTGATTGGTGAAACACAATTGAATTGATAGATTTGTGTGAAGACCACCACCTCGAAAATCGTTCGTTCAGAATGATATTGAATAATCAGTTCGCGATCATCCTTATTGGAAATCCAATAAGCTATTGGACAATGAGGTCGAACAAAGGCCGTTATTGGAAAATTGATGAAGAGAGAAACCCCGTTGTTCTCATTATTGGATTTCCGGAAAATTTTCCAACAAGAGAACTCTACTCGCGACATAATATTCTAGTGAAACCAATAGTAATTTATTAGTTAGCACTGTGATTTTGATTGATACATTTGTAGTATATTTTTCGATAATTTCCTCACATCCTTGCTCTCGTCAATGAGAGCAGCAGTCACTCCGGCCTCCTCGAGAATGACGATGTGCTTGAGAGTAGGGATCGACGACTGAAATAATACACATCGTTGATGATCTTTGATCTTTGATCTCGTATGTTTAGTTAATCAATAGTATTTGAATGTGAACCTTGGCGGCGAATAGCTTGCGTGCCTTGTCCTCATTGTCCACCACGATCACTCTGAATTTTTGAATAATAATCAAACAATTTTTTTGTAAATGTAAAGTAAGTTTCACATGCGAATCTTTTGCCTACATAATTAGAAGAATTGATTTCTCGTTATTATCAGGTTTAAAACAAATGATTCATTTGAAGCCCACATCACTTTCCGTAGTAAATCAAGGAACCAACTCGATTTCCGCCTGGTTGACGATGAAAGTGGCGGCATCGGCTCCGAGTGTATCGTACAAGGGGACGACCACGATTGACTGCGAGATGGCTCCGAGAGAGGTGATGTACCATCTGAGAGATTATTGAATATTATCTGCGGATAAGGAACAGTACCTATTACTCCACAAGGGCATATCCAATATTGACGATATGATTTGACTGGAGGCACAAGTGCACAGTCTGATAGGCTTGATTTGGTTACAAATGCAATAAAATGAGGAAGGCAATTGCCTCAATTATTCCGCCTGTGATCTTCACTTTTCATACCATTTATTCTTTGATCGAACCATATTTTCACTTCACTTTCTCCCTGGTAACGCGCTAACAATTAATCGTCCCCCGTTGCATGCGAATCTTCGACCATTCGCGAATATTTCCACTCATCACCCCGTGCCAAACATCAGACCATTATTGCCCCCGTCCCGCTCTCTATCTCCCCCTTCCTATCAGCAAATTATGATGCCATCAAATTCCCAATCACTGCCGATCGCATAGTTCTCGGAATGGTAATCACATTTGGAGATAAGAAATTCGCGCACGGAAGGCATATTTTCGTTTTTCCTTGCACGGAATTTTGATGGGATGGGGGAGAGCGAGAGGCGGGAGAGCTCAGAGAAAGAGTAAAAAGATTTTCAGTTTTTTATCAGTAGTTTCCTTGGTGAAGGCCGAGCTATGGTATATACACAAAGATTTGAGGGAAGCATCAAAATGTGCATTGTTTGGAGCGAGGCACCTTGCCAGCACATAATTTAAACGTGCGAATTCAAGTGCAATTGATCGGAAACAACTCACTTGGGGCAGTTTTTGGCGTAGATTCCCATGTTGGTCTGGTTGCCGGGCTTCAGCCCAAGCACGTTGACAAGAGCCGAGGCGAAATCGGTCGAGTGGCGGTAGACCTACACAATTTATTTAGACAATTGTTTTGAAGAAAATTAGTAATTTGGGCACCTGAGCATACGTGAGGAACTTGTAGGGGGACTTCGAGTCTTTGCGATCTCCCAGACAAGGGCCGTCCTCGCTCTTCTGAAATTGATCTTTGATCTTTTTTATCTTTGCTCTTTCCTCCCAGTCAAGCTGCGTTCACTTTGGCACAGAAATCCACCGCTAGGAATCATATCCAGTGCGCATTTGCAAAGAGATAATCATCTCCCTCAAGACAGCTGTCAGTAGCAGCGATGTCCGAGTGGTTAAGGAGATTGACTAGAAATCAATTGGGCTCTGCCCGCGTAGGTTCGAATCCTGCTCGCTGCGAAACATTTTGCATGTTTTGCTTTATTCCCCAATGTTTCTTGACCTATCAAATCGCTAAGTGATCTCGACATTAACAGAAAATTTGCTAGTGCTTTCGGTGTGGGTGTATAGCGATCGGTGAACTACGCTCTTCACTTTGTTCAGTCTCTAGTTGGCAAGGCTGCGCAATTGAGAAATGCTTTGCCCCCTCGCCGCTCATGAGCGAGAGATAGATCACTCGCCCGTGTCACTATCAATTAGCGACTGCCGATTAATAGCAGAACTTAACAGAAAGAGGGAAAACGTGGACTTTCACCCTCCGACCTTGTCAGGCAAGAAAGCATCTCATTCTCTCTCCAATTAGCGTGCTATCTCGCTATATCTAATGGACAAGAAAGACGGGGTACCATTGCCCACTGACTTCAAAGGGGAAGTTACTCCGCTAAAAAACGAGGTGAAAGTACTAAGTATTCCGAGTGTCCCATTGATAGAACGGTGTCCTCTCTTACAAGTAATGATCTCAACTTGCGCATTTGCAAGGCGAAAGAGCGGGGAAAATACGACTCTTTCTAGAAATATAGGCAACATAGTTCGGGTAATCGTCGGTAATCGTTATCGCATATTCGGGTAATCGTTCGTTATCGCATATTCAGGTAATCGTCTCTTCAATTCCCACACTCTCTCGATCGGTCGAGTGACTAGAGTGTGTGGGAAAGGAAGAGATAATTACCGGAATGGTGAACTGTAATCCTCAACTACTTCTCAAGTTCCATTTTTTCTCACCTACATTGGGAAGCGACTATAAATGTATCGTAATCATTTTCAGATTCATCTAAAAAAGACTTTCCCACCTGCATGCCCCTGAGGAATGTCTCGTAGAGTGTTGTCACTTCCGGGTAGAGGTAGGTCAGCGTGGACTCCTTGCCGGGCAGGAACCCGCACTTGTAGACGCCCTTCTCGCCCTGAGATCAAAGAAAAACGTGTTTCTGAGACCCGAGATCCTGTTATGAAGTCCTCTGTCCTCTTGTTGGAAGCATCTTTATTCTATTCAGACATTCAATCGGATACTTATAGCTGTATTGTATGTCCTACTGATACCAATCGGTACAAATGGCCACATGATTATGCACTCTCTGTTGGCATCATCATGCGATCATCGGTTAGGTCCGCACGCGCCTCAGATTAGGCGAGATGATGAGGTGTCGCCGTGATCAACGAGACTATCGGTCAATTAGCAAGTATGGATTGATAAAAATAACTCTCGACAAAAATATTGATCAATTAGATGGAACTGTTTTGGGTGAATGCACGTATCTGTGTTTGCGAGAGCGGGAAGTTATTTTTAATCTACTTACACGACCCAAAATAAGATATCGATCAATTATCGAATAGCGGTATTGATGCTATAGAAAGAACTCTCGATTAAACATCGGTCAATTAGAAGGAACTGTTTCGAGTGAATGCACGTACTTCGCTTTTTGCAAGAGCTGGAAGTTCTTTTTTTGAGCGGGAAGTTCTATTTAATCTCCTTACACGACCCAAAATTAGCTCAATTAGCGAGTAGGAACTGATGCGATACACATAAAACAACCACTATCACATAGGAAACATATCAAGAAAATGCACGTACTTGGTATTTTTTATGCTCGTATTCTCTTTCTAATCTACTTTAGCGATGCAAAAGATCGAACTTCGCAACTTTAGGAAGTACGCTCTAGTTTGACCATTCAGTTTTCTTTGCAAAACTGTACACAGTTTATAGTGCGTATTGATTTCGAATTTAATCTTCCAATTGAGTGCACATTGCCCTGTACAGTGTCTGTGGATTCACGAAAATATTTACGCTCTACCAATTTTGAAATTTCCCTGACATGAAAGTGTATTGTGATTACGATGCATACACTAACGCGCTTCCAATACGCTTAAATGTGCAAAGCATCAACTAAATGGAGTGCCCACCTCAACCGGCACCGATTGTTGATCCAGAGAGCATCCGTGAGGCGGCTTGATCGCCTTTCTACGACGGTTTAGAAGGAGGTAGAGACCTGAGAGATCAAAGATCAACTGATCCGAAGACCAAATATCGCTCACCTCCGATAACCACAGCAGCTACCGTTGCCGAGCCGAACGACCACATCTGCAATTAATAGTAATTGAAAACACAAGAGAAATATCAGTGCAAAACATGCGCATTGTGTGTGGAAACAGTCCAATATCAGGGGAAAGCGCAAGAATCAAGAAAAGTGTGTTGCGGAGTGCTCTGGGCTATCGCGGGAGAAAGACCGAGAATGAATGAGGAGGGTGCGATTAGATAAGGCTATCGCGATATCAGAATGTGTGTCTGACTCCCTTAATTTCGCGTGCTCTCTCGCCTACTCAAGCCGGGCAGATATTCGAAAGGGATGGAAAGAGCATTACGACGAAAAGTCGAATTGAAGGCGAATTCGCATGGAATCTGACCGTCCGCCCATTGTCAATGAGAGAAGGGCGAGAGAGAGTGGGAAATGAAGAGAGCGCCAGGTTTTGTGAGCCCTTGCAGAACATGATAATCAGAAAATAAGCGGTAGACGAGTGCAAAAACGCTCGGACTGTGGACTTGGGACTGAACCTTGTGCACTAGGGTTCATTCCGGTCAGAGAGATGAGAGAGCGTGGAAACTGAAGAGAATCAGACGATTGCTCCAAATATCTAATGCTATTGCGCGCTAGCGTTCATGATTGGCCATGCGCCAGTCTTTGTTGCGCGGAATCGACCGGTTGCAAGCTCTATGGACTTTGCAACAGTTCATCGGGTTACTACGAGCTTGTGCATTCAAAGGAACATCCACAAGGCAATCTGCAATTATGATCAACAATCGACGTGACAAAGTAATATTTCCGGGGTGACTAAGATATATTTTCCTTTAAATCGGGGTAACAACGAGTCAAAACATCTCCTCTGTAAGACCGATATGCGCGAGTTGATACGATAGGCAGATCAAAACCAAGTTGTGATTAGATTAGCAGCTCAGAATGATCCAATTGCGCGCTAAAGAGTGCAACAACGCTAACTGAACTCTAGCGAACTCCGAACTCTAGCGAATTTTGATTAGATTAGCGGAGACAATATATGAAAAGGATCGCGCACTAAAGAGTGCAATAGTGCAGCAACGCTAACTGAACTCTAGTGATAGCGCCATTCGAAAAAAAGGATAGTGGGGTGATTAGAGCGGTCTTTTTCAAGAAGAACTGCTAGTTTGGAAGTACTGTTGAGTTCATGATCGCTACGCTATCTAGCTTTCACCCCCGTGACAAAAAGCTGAGGCCATTCTATTCAATATCCGCAATCTATGTCCGGCATAAGAGTCCGTAGTACGGGAGCTAAGGAGAGTGACCCCTCAGTTTTTCTTTGATATTAATCACAAATAAAGGGGATACAAGTTTAAATGAAAACACGTACCTTGGACATCAAGTTCATGTTGTCAACCGTGAGTAGAGTTAGTAGACTAATCACGTAACGGACGATCTCCAACTTGATAGAGAATGTTAGGGGCGGGGGGAAAGGGAGTGGGAGAGGGATGCCGTTTCGCCTATCTCTCACGAGATTTGTGCCGGAAAGTAACCGTCTGACTCTCTTCCCTTTGCATGATCTCTCTCATTCTCTCGCCTATGAGAAAGTGTGCACAATGGGAAGGTCAGACCATTGCTGATGCTGGAACATCGCGCATTTTGTCCACCCTTTTGGAATCTTGCATATATGGTGCAAAGTTCGGGACTATCAGTGATCTGTTTGTGTCTTTTCGCTCATTTCCGGTGGAACTAGCAAGGCACGGGTACATCAATATCATGAGATTGGGATATGCGCTATATGGCATATCCTCTCGCCAGTGCGAAGTTAGAGGAAGGAAGGGAAGACCCCCAGAGGGTACGAATCTCTCAGATTCGATCCTGCAACCCTAATATATGCCATCCGGAAGACCATCAAAATATCCTTGGAAAGATCTACCCATTCCTTAACAGCACGAGGTAGTTGCACGAAAGTTGAGGGGCGCTGAGTGGTCAAAGTTTACCGCAGAGAAAACAACGTGATTAGTCTAGATGGCCAAAGAAGAACTCTACAAATTTCGTAATCTTTCTCGGATGTGAGAAGGACTAGAGAGTAGGCAAACTGAAGAGAGTGTCCTCCGTATTATCCTGTGATAACGCATTGTTGTTGCGATAACATTGCTCATCCAGTTGTCAAAGAGTAGGGAACGTGTCTGGGGGTGGCCCATAATATTTTAGCGCGTGACTGCCGCACAATTATTTCATATAAAATCATTTTAAAAATCCGTTATGGATAGACAACCGTAATAGTATGCTATGGCTAACAAGGGGGACCCTAATGCTTGGTTCAGATTTTGCCGCACTGATCTACAAGGGTCGATAATCGATAAACTCGATTTCTTGGCGATTGTGCATGGCGCGATCCCAAAATACTCCCCAGTTTTCACCCCTAAGTTATCGTGTACCAGCTAGCCGACCAGGTAAGGCACCAGCAATGGGAGCATGATGATGCATATCAGAGCCACGAGAGCGTAGGTATGAAACCTGGGGAGTATTTTGGGATCGTGCAATGCGCAATCACCAATAAATCGAGTTTATCGATTATTGACCCTTAGTAAATCAGTGCGGCAAAATCCGAACCAAGTGGGAGATATGTATCATTGGTATATACAACCACATATAGATAAAGTTCGGATTGGACGGCGGTGAGTTTATGGCCCCCCTTGTAAGATGGCAAGGTTCGTAATGCTTTAGTTTATCATACCAATAAGGTTCGCACTTGGGAAACGCAATGTACTGTGTAGAGACGGAGAAACGATACTACGCTATCTTCATTCTACGCACTCGCTAGACCGGTCGATCGGCGAGAGTGTGCATAGATGAAGGGAGCGTGGTATCGTTTCTCGAACTTTACTAATTAAACACGGTTCTTGATCTCATTAACTACTCTATTCTTGGGTGTGGTAACCATGTGATACGGTCTTTTTATGGCGATGATAAGCGAAACGTGACTTTACTCTCACTAACTCGCGGGTAAATGTCAAGGTACAAATTCCGCGAGCGGCGCGATATACCGGTAGTTGAAACCAGAACTTGTCTAGCCACCACGTGACACGAATTCCTTGTGTAAGAATCATTGACGGAATGTGGACATAGTACACATTGGAGCACATATATTCGAGTGAGAGTTTCTAATTCTGAGCATGTGGCCTGTGGATCTGACTCGATTACATGTATGCGATACCACGTGGCAAGAACTACACGCGTGGAAAGCGGAACCAGGGATTTTGCGAGATCACAGTGAAGCATGCAGTGAAGCTAATCAAGAACAAGTGAGATCTCAGACTATTCACAAATGTCAGTTAAGCTCAAGCAGAATATCGCTGGAAAATGTAAAAAAAAGTTTAGCAAAGCTAGCCGAACACTAGTGAACACGACGCCACGGAACAAGCGAGATAGGAAGTACAATGTCTGCTTAGTGTAGGCAGAATGACACTTATGCGCAAGAGAAGTCTGAGAGACCGATAGCAAGACAGTGGACAGA
The DNA here is from genome assembly GCA_036245805.1 of Pristionchus mayeri. Classification (NCBI taxonomy): domain Eukaryota; kingdom Metazoa; phylum Nematoda; class Chromadorea; order Rhabditida; family Neodiplogasteridae; genus Pristionchus; species Pristionchus mayeri. The sequence goes on from BTRK01000003.1 coordinate 36,839,599, forward strand.
GAGAAGATTGGCCTTACGCATAGAATCTGTTATCAATCCTTATCAGTACTATGGACCGAGAGGCGCCCTCTCAGAATCGGCCCATTTCGCCTTATCAATTGTAATATAATTATTTTTAATCGCTTACAAAAAGTCGTTGATTAATCAATTCATGTAATTTTCGAAATTTCAGAAATCGGAAGCAACGCATTGACATTTTCAGTAGAAATGATCAAAATGAACTGAACTCCAAATCGCCCCATTCGCCTTATCGTTCCAAGGTACACCCGGTATGGGACCACATCGAGGACAGACAACAGTTGTCGCGCCATCTCGGGCAAATACATCAGCCTGCAAACAATATGACTAAGAGGGTCAGAGTTGTTTTTATCGTCTTCCTGCTAAAATGGGTCCTTATTCCTGGTAGAAATAAACACAACAGTGATACCTACCCGCACGCTGGATGCCTCATGATCTGGGACAGTGTGCACGATTACTTGTATTTTCTTAATTTTAAGCATAGGCTAAATAGCAATGTGCATTCGGGCACAGTCCGAGGGTGGAAATTGTATCTTCCTTATCGGGCATGGCGCGAAAAACAGGCAGAATGTCCTCGATATGTAAAAAATTACGCAGTCTAGCACACGATCGTCAAATATCGCGAACATCGAGAGCACAATTCAAGATCATACCTCCCTCACGATAATCGCAATCGATACGTTGTTAATAGGGGGATACTATTATTATTTATCTACGCCCGAGGCGCGGCGATACCGTGAATACGCAAGTGATTAATGTTTGCAGGGGGGACTCTCCTGTGTCATTGAGGGTGAACGAGTTCTGCTATGGCAAGTATCTCAGTGTTCATCACGCCTGATTTTAAAAAAAGAGCATTTTCTTTGTATGATATGTGCAAATGCAGATGAATTACCGTAGATCTAAAGTCGGAATATGTATTTAAAGGAGGAGTAAAGGCAAACGCGCGCCCGGTTGAAATATGTTTCAATTAGAGGAGCACACTCTTCAAGTCGTGTGCTCTCTCGCTCGTTGCCTGAGCTTTCCCTGATTTGGCTCCCCGCCAACTACCGATATCTCTGTTCGTAATGGAGATATCAATGTGAAAATTTCGGAGCTTATTATCGTTGGGGAGATCTAGGCCGTGCATATGAATGCTTCAAATTGAATTTTCGCTTTGCTCCTCCTTTAAGGAATGGAATTACATAGTTCTCTTAATTATGCCTGACAGCGTCGGCAATGTCGGTCCGATGATAAAGAAATAAAAAAGATTCGCAGCGAGCAGGATTCGAACCTACGCGGGCAGAGCCCAATTGATTTCTAGTCAATCTCCTTAACCACTCGGACATCGCTGCTAGTGACAGGTGGCTCGCGGAACGAACCAATCACTCCACAAATAGAAGAGGAATTAATGACGGGAGCTGACTGTGAATGCATTAGTTTGAAGCGTTTCCCTTGCATTCTACCTCTATTATCACAAGTTATACCCAAAGTGTGGTATGGTATTTAATCTCTGAGAATGCAAATGGTACCAACTGCGCTCCATCTACTAATATTCGTCCCTCTGCACGATATGAGAGCGTTTGCCTAAAAATCGAGCAGATCCGAAATATTTTGGCACAGCAAAAAAAAGTCATTTTTCCAATTTTGAGTGATTTGGGGCTATCGATGGCGCTGAAGAAGATAGGCCTAATCATTTTGTACGTAGAGCTTCTGTTAGCCCCAGACGACGTTGCGTCGTTTTCACATTTTGAGGCTTTCCACAGCTCAATTGAGCGCTAAAATTAGTGGAATAAGTTTTCTGGGGTGAAATTTTATGGCGAACACGCCTGTGTATTTCAATTATCATACAGGCCTCTCACGAGAGAATCTGGACATTCTTGGTACAATCTAAAAAAATCGATTTTGGGATATTAACAGTTCTGGGGGTAATCTATCGTCCAGAATCCGAATCCGGGTCGATCTGCTGCCTATCTCGATCCGCGGCTGCTGCAGCTGGCTGCAAACTTTTGAGAATCTCGCTTTGCCGCCTCTGGAACAGGTTTAAAATCACTCCGATTTTGCTCAAAATTGACCAGTAGGCATAGCTTATGATGCCTTCTGACTTCCCCGATCGATTTTTTGGTAGGTCAAAACACGACCTCTGGGCAGTTTTTGCTCCATAACTTTAACAGTTCGGAACACAAACAAACCAAACTTTTGCATCTTACAGTGCTTTCAATTTGCATCTACTGGATTTTTTGTGGATTTTTACCATTTGGTCTATCATGTTTCCCATACGAAAAAGAACGAAAAATTGCGGGGTGTGGCAGTCCGCTCATACTGAAAATCGCACAAGTGTTTACGATTCAAACTCAATGGTTGAGGGTTTGATCCCCCATCACGGAGAACATGTTTTGCATGCTTATTTACTTCATTTTCATCATTTGTGATGTTTTCCCAGCTGTCTGAAGGTTCCTTCCTACGGTAGAAAGAGATGCACGAACCAAAGTATAAAAATCGTCGCAAATGATGCAAATGGAGTAAATATGCATGCAAAACATGTTTTCCGCGATGGGGGATCGAACCCTCAACCATTGAGTTTGAATCGTAAACACTTGTGCGATTTTCAGCATGAGCGGACTGCCACACCCCGCAATTTTTCGTTCTTTTTCGTATGGGAAACATGATAGACCCCATGTTAAAATCCACAAAAAATCGAGTAGATGCAAAATTGAAAGCTCTGTAAGATGCAAAAGTTTGGTTTGTTTGTGTTCCGAACTGTTAAAGTTATGGAGCAAAAACTGCCCAGAGGTCGTGTTTTGATCTACCAAAAAATCGATCGGGGAAGTCAGAAGGCATCATAAGCTATGCCTACTGGTCAATTTTGAGTAAAATCGGAGTGATTTTAAACCTGTTCCAGAGGCGTCAAATCTTTGCAGCCAGCTGCAGCAGCCGCGGATCGAGATAGGCAGCAGATCGACCCGGATTCGGATTCTAGACGGTAGAATACCCCCAGAGCTACCAAAACCTCAAAATTGATTGTACCAAGATATGTGCGTTTTGTCCTGAATCTCTGGTGAGAGGCCTGATATTGTTCTAATTAAAAACTTAAAAATTCAACTTTTCGCTTCATCAAAAGCGAGCTTAGCAAATACATGGATGGAACTGCCGTGACGAGAGGATTTCAATTATGCAATTTCATCTCATTACGACATCAAACTTTTGAGAAAAATAAAAATAACAGATGAAAACGCGAGGTTGGACGAGACAATGCACTGAAACTGCCAGGGGGGGGGGCGTGGGATAGAGGCAGAGGAGGGGACTGCCAGAGGGTCTGAGGTCAAGTGAAAGAGGAAGATCGGACGATAACACGGCAAATTAGGTTCAAACGGAGCACTATTTGCAACATTTCTCAAAAAGTTTGATGTCGTATTTATGTGAAATTTGTGAAATTGCAAACTTGAAATCCTCTCGTCACGGTGGTTCCATCCATGTATTTGCTAAGCTCGCTTTTGATGGAGCAAAAAGTTGAATTTTTAAGTTTTTAATTAGAACAATATGATAATTGAAATACACAGGCGTGTTCGCCATAAAATTTCACCCCAGAAAACTTATTCCACTAATTTTAGCGCTCAATTGAGCTGTGGAAAGCCTCAAAATGTGAACTCGACGCAACGTCATCTGGAGCCAACGGAAGCTCTACGTACAAAATGAGTATGCCTATCTTCTTCAGCGCCATTGATAACCCCAAATCACTCAAAATTGGAAAATGGACTTTTTTTGCTGTGCCGGGCTCTGATCGAATCTTCGACAAACGCCCTCATATACTGGAGCTAGGTGAAGTGGAGATGTGCATCGTTAGCCAGGCATAAATCGATTGGGTTTCAATTTATTATTAAATATTTTTAACACCAGGAAAATGGAAGTTATCATTTAATTTTGTTTTTCGAGTAGAACATGAGTGCATGAAACACATTTGACAATTTACACAATTTCAGAAAAAAAAATTCAAACAATGAGAAAAGGAGATGTTCGCCGCCAAGATTTCCAACAATAATATCATATTTTGATAAGCGAAAAAGGAGAAAAGAAAGAGGTGCGTATGACTTTTTCTCGTTGATCTTAGATCATTGTATTTTGTAGTTTGGTATCAATGATCTCTGGTAGGTCACTGCAGACACTCTGATCAACAATCGATGATCAAGCTGGCGGACGTTACCAAACTGAACTACGTCACTACGGGGGTGAGGACATATTTTGATTGGCCTTTGTTCTGTGATGAAAGAATAAACAACGAAACAACGTGAACAAAACGTACAAAATCGTGTATGTTTCAAGGATAATTCAACAGCCCTATGTGTGATTGAATTTCAGCGAATGTAGGTTTGATTCCTCTCTTACTAAAAACGAAAAAAATATCAATTTCTATCGAAACGTGTGAAAAAATTATTAATTGTATCGATGACTCATTAGCACAGGCGTATTCTCCGTGAAATTTGGCACATATTAGCTTTTTAGCACGGGCCATCAGACCTCTTATAGGCCGAGCATTGTGTTTTTTCGGCAAAAAAATTACCTCCCTTTATTACCTCCCTTTATTTATTTTACTGTATTATTACCTCCTTATTTAAAAAAAGCAATTTCAATTTTAACAGAAAGCGTTTTCGTCCCTCGGACACGTCGGTATAGTACAAGGATAAGAATAAACGGCTGATTTGTTCGATGGGCACTCACATTGCACTTCTTTCAAATTAATACAAAAAACCCGAAAACATTCGCAGCGAACAGGATTCGAACCTACGCGGGCAGAGCCCAATTTATTTCTAGTCAATCTCCTTAACCACTCGGACATCGCTGCTAGTGACAGGTGGCTCTATGGATGATCCCATCACTTTACAAATTAGGAGGAATCTTTGATGAGTGATGATCATGAATCAATTGATTAGTTGATTTGTGGATCACCTTTGCATGATCTCCCTATTGTCACATGTGGACATACAAAATATGATCTTTGATCTCTTTGAGTGTAAACAATTTTCTTGGATGCTGAATCTCTGATTGCTATCATGATTCTTTCTCTGCTGGATATACTCGGAGTTGAAGCCGCAACTTCCATCGTCAAACAGGCAGAGAACGATTTAATTACTATTTAAATTGTTTTTAAATGTTTTTTCCTAACAAGGAGCTTAAAAATATTGGGGAACAAAGCAAAACATGCAAATTATTCGCAGCGAGCAGGATTCGAACCTACGCGGGCAGAGCCCAATTGATTTCTAGTCAATCTCCTTAACCACTCGGACATCGCTGCTAGTGACAGGTGGCTCTATGGATGATCCCATCACTTTACAAATTAGGAGGAATCTTTGATGAGTGATGATCATGAATCAATTGATTTGTTGATTTGTGGATCACCTTTGCATGATCTCCCTATTGTCACATGTGGACATACAAAATATGATCTTTGATCTCTGTGAGTGTAAACAATTTTCTTGGATGCTGAATCTCTGATTGCTATCATGATTCTTTCTCTGCTGGATATACTCGGAGTTGAAGCCGCAACTTCCATCGTCAAACAGGCAGAGAACGATTTAATTACAATTTAAATTGTTTTTAAATGTTTTTTCCTAACAAGGAGCTTAAAAATATTGGGGAACAAAGCAAAACATGCAAACTATTCGCAGCGAGCAGGATTCGAACCTACGCGGGCAGAGCCCAATTGATTTCTAGTCAATCTCCTTAACCACTCGGACATCGCTGCTTGTGAAACGTAGCTCGAGGGATGAGATTATCTCTCTACAAACATAGAAGGCAGTGATGAACGATATTGATGATGAATCGTTACAATGAAAATGATGAAAATATGTCCTGCTTGAGGGCAACTTCGGTGTGTAGAGGATTGGGATTTTAAGTTTCAGAGCCTCGTTATGTCAATGGATGTGATAATCTTTGGCTTCTATGTTCAAGTGTATGGATGATCGTGGCGGATCTCCGTTGAGCTTTGAAGTAGATCATCCTGCCACCTAACACCTGACGTGCCGGTTAGGAACTCACAACGCACACTTGAGCGGGGCTTTTCCTGGCGGTATATCACTCGAGACGAAGGGAATCCGTCCGTATTCTTCCTCTTCAAGTGCACCAAGTAGGCGATAATCTCCGGGTTGCCCAAGCTGACGGGAGAGGATTCCCCAAACTAGGTCGGAAAAGAGCGGGGTCAGGGACGACCGCCCATAACGAGAGCTATACTTAGAATCAATGTCGCTATATTCATAGACAAGCTGAAGTAAGGCGTCCATCACACAATTCTGAAACATTTTTTTTTAAATTTCAGAGTAGTTTAGATGCGAGAGTTTTAAAATAGTGATTTGCAGCAAATCATTATCAACACATTATTTATTCACTATAATGAGAACGTGTTTACTGGAGCGAATAGCGAGATCAACATTCATAAATTGGAGGAGATTATCGAAGACAAAATGAATCACTACCGATGTGATAGGGTTGCAGCAATATAGAGAGGGTGATTGAATAATTATTAGATGGAATGTTGCGCGTGTAGTTCTGGTGGAAGTAAAATCAGGAATTGCGTTGATTTTCATAAATATCAGGTTGGCGGGAAAGTCTTTTTCCATGGTTTTGTTTTAACACTGCTCGTCGCAAGTGCGCTTTGGCGTTCCCTCGTTCCTAGTGAATAACAGCCTGTGATGGGCCTTTATAGTAAACAACTCCCCATTCCCTTTCCTTCAGTCAAGCTCTAGTAGAGAAACGATGTATGTTCCTGGTGAGACCCACTTCCGACACATTATGATATACCTCTCTCTATCCTACACCACAATGAAGGATTCGGAGAACATACTGACGAATGTTTATCGCACACATGCCCTGTCTACAACACCTTCAGGAATTGGATCCATCGCTTCGAATAAGCCGACTTTTCCCTCAATGAATGGGAGTGGTCTTGGAGACCTCGTTAGTTGCATTTTGAGACTTTGAAGAAAGCTGCCTAAACGGACCCATTTAAATGTGCCCATAAAATGTCTATGGCACTTAGAGTCCACCATAGCGTTGCCAAGGAACTCTTAAGCTTTCTTGGAATTAGGAAATTTATCGGTCGATTCATACCCTATGAACGGCTCGACGGTCATCCAAGCCAGCCATGACCGTCGAGCCGATGATTCCATTACTTTTCTCATTCTCCGAGGTGGGGGTCGATGACTGAAACGGCTCAAAACGGGGAATGAGAAGTGGGTCCTCTACGATAACAACCGCATGTGAGCTTAGCGGGTTGGAGAAGGATGGGCTCCTCAGGGTGTCCCCAAACTTGACCTGCACCCCAAGAAAAACATGCTGCTAATGTGGTGGGGAGTGGATGGCGTGATCTACCCGGAGCTACTCCCTGAGGGCATGGTAATCAGCGGGACCAAGTACGTCACACAACTACAGAACATGACGTTGGAAGTCTATCGTTCAAATTTAAGGGGCAAGAAAGTGTACAATCAGCAAAATGACTCCCGACCCCAGGTCTAAAATAAAGTCAAGCAGGAACTGGCTGGATAAAGATGGATGGTTCTCCAGCAACCCCCGTATTCTCCTGACTTAGCCCCTTCCGATTAGTGGCTTTTCGCAGACCTGACCCGTGCCGTTCGAGGTAGGGCCTTCAATTCACGTGAAAGTCTCGAGTCTGATCTCAATCAATTCTTTGATTCGCGCCCAGGCGGGTTCTAAAGGGAGGGGATCCATACATTACAGGTACGTTGTGCACATATAGTCAATAATGATTACAAGTATATTTGAACTCATGCTTTTCCTTTCCCCAAGAAATAAAGTTTTGAAAAATTCACAAAGACTTTCCCGCCAACCTAATAAAATTAAGGGTTTGAATATTAAATCTTAAATATCTTCACATGATGAAGTTCTTCTGCGAGTCGAAGCACGAAGGGGGGATGCAAGGGTTCATCGTCTTGGTCTTGTCTCCGACTCCTCCCCCCGACTGCGCAGTGGATGCGATGGCGAATGAACGGAGTCTCTGGCAGACTGAGGAGCACCTGAGAATAATTCGTTAATATATGCTAATCACTTTTTGTTTATCAAACGTAACCATTCAGATACCCCTTGGAGAGTATGCAATGCGATCTGGTGTTCGGTTTCGGTTATAAACAAGTGAGCGTTGATCAAAGCTTGCAAACTACCGTCGAATTGCCAAGATATGTGTGGTTTATCACATGTGACCATTCAAATTCCATCGGGAGTAAACATATTTAGATTACGAAATAGTGGTCGTGGCTGCTAACCCATACCGTGGACAACGCTTTCGAAAACGTGAGCAGACTAGAAATAATTATACTAATGAGTTCGAACCTTCTGCTGCCGCACTCGGCGCACGGCCAGAAGCATCCCTCCGTGCACTTGGGATTCAGGCAGTCGCACAGCATCTGAAGAGAAACACATATTCATTCGTTTTCGAGGTTCTAATCGAGCTGTAAATCCACACGGCTTCTCAATAGTAGCTGTATTCTGCATTCTCTCTACTAGGTCAGATCAATGTTATGGGGAGAACCATTTATTGCCAAGCCATCCCAACATTTCCAGAGCGAAATTTGATCAATCAAATCCACGTGCTTAGAAGAAAAAGGCAAAAAAGAGACTCACGAATTCGCGGTCGTCCGAGATCAGGCGTCCGTTCACGTTGTGAACGAACGCGGACCAATGTTCAGCGTGCTCTTCCTTTACCAATTTCTTCGCTGCGTTTGCTGCAATTTGTGCATAATGTTATTTTTTTATATATTTAGCAATACCTTCATTGTTATTGACTCAACATATGTACGCCTCCATTGAATAATTTTGTTTTCCCTTGGTTAGCGTCACCTAATTCTACACTTTCTGACGACAAGATGTGTGGCAAATGAAGAGATCCTAAAACTGACCAGCTGCAGCCCTCTTCTGTCGACTTCCCGTCCCGATTTCTTCCTCGAATCCGGCCAGTTTCCGACCGGGATTGTCGAAGTGAAGACTACGCGAGAGCTTCTGCACCTTCGCCTCTGCAATGAGAGGAGTGAGGCAGATCGCAGCGAGATTCACGGAGGCGCACGGAAATGTGGGCGGAGCCAGCAATGTATACAAAAAAAATGAAGCTCACGTGTATCCAGATCGTCCAGTCCCTCGATGTCGAATCCTGCAATAGGATAACGTTAATCTTTGTTGAGTTAGGATTCGATGACGATTCAACGGTCTCATCCTTCTACACGCTAGTGGTTGAAAAAATAGTTGATTTCGTAGAGGTGAAGAGCGAGAGAGAGAGAGAGAGAGAGAGAGAGAGAGAGAGAGAGAGAGAGAGAGAGAGAGAGAGAGAGAGATACCTTTAACAACATTCTTCGTTTCATCCGCTCTCGATCTCGTGCTTCTTCTAGTAGACATACCTGATACCACGAATTATTAATCAAAATATATATATAAATCAACGGAACCATGTACATGACGAGGTACGCACAAAACACAGAGAAGCCGTAATATTGCACGGCGGCAGTGCAGGATCAAATTTGAATGCTCTCCCCGATGTTTTTCGGGTGGTCAATGACAGTATATTAGGAGGCGTTTAAGAAGACTGATAATATTGCAGGCAAGCAGAAATATGAACTAATTAATTAGGAATACTAAAATACGAGCTAATTAGAAGTGAGTGGGAGAGAGGAGATGACCGACTGGAGTGCGGGTCGAGTGGATAATTGTGTGAGAGTGAATGGAAGAGATAGAATCTATACCGCCCTGACTACACCCTTCCAACGATTGCCACATTGGAAATGATCAAGCGCTGCCAGAGGGTTCACTGACCCCACTAGTCGCCCGTGTAAAGTCAAACGAAAGTAAAAGTGGCTGAGCATTGCCATAGGGAAGCTGTCGGGACAAATTAACCATTTTTCTTGACCTTCAATGTAACAGACAATACATGATCTTAGATGAGATGATGAAAAGTGAACTGCATTGAGTAATATTTAAAACAAAACATATGTTCTGCATGCATGAAACCAAATAGCGTACTTTCAACTGATAACTAAAACTGGCTGGAAGCGCGGATTCGATCGCGAGCAACTATTGTCCGTGCAGGTGTTATCTAAGCAGCATGAAAATAGTGAAAAAAAACAATATAAAACAAAAGCAATACATCGGCAGATGAGCCGAGCAATCTCTCCAATAAGAAATATAAGGTGTGACCTGGCGAGACACGACTACGGTAAACGCGAAAGGGTGGACTCGCGCGGGAAAAAACGTGAAGGAAGCGCCCTGTAGTTTGGCCGCGCGATTTCGTAATCAAGTAAGCTAAACAGAGCATCGCTCTCGCAATTTTCACTAAAATAAACAAATCAAAATGTATGATTTCGCGAAAAAGAGTTAAATTACCATAACAATAATCAAAAGAAGCGAAAAAGCGCAGTTTGCAATCATACAGCCAGCAAATATATCAGCATGCATTTCGCGGCCTGGCTAGACTATTTGCCGGCTACGGAATATGTGGACAACTCTTGGGCGGAGAATTGTTTTTTGAAGCACAATGATGATCAATTTATATTTTTTATCACATTTGATGAAATAATCGGTCAAAATATATAATTTATACTCACAAATATTTGAATATAATTAGATATTAGGTTGGTGCAAAAGTTTCGATACAAGATATTTTGCATATTTTATAGTGAATACTTATCATGTATCAAACACCACTTGGGCATTATTTGAGGTAGTGTTAGGTCAGTACAATTATTGGTTTAGACCCGATCGATTCAATGTCATTTCGTTAAAAAACAATGATAAATGAAAATTAGCGAAATTTTCATGATTTTGGGTTTTCAACACAAACCATCGCTAAAATTAAACGAACGATTTACAGCTCCTACCCTTCAGAGAAACTGATCAGCAAGGGTGGATGCTTCCATTGAACACTTTAAATGGGAGTTTCGGGCTTCCACGGATTTCTAGTATTGCAAAAAAGGCCGATTTCGTCGATAAAATTTGAGGTTCATACCATAATTGCGAAATATCTCGAATGGAAAGGTGAATCTTCACCAACTTTCTATGGTAACATTCTCATGATATGTACTTCTGGTTATGTTAAATTGGTGACCCCAATCTCTCCGAGCAAAAATTCCTGTGAATATGTCCTAAATCTGCCAGACGCAATACCCCATATTTCGAGAATAGGTGCCAATTTGAGCAAGTTGTTTTAAGGCTGATGCAGATCACTCGCCATAGTAGCATATATGTATAAACATATCATATTTCTTGAAAATTATGTTGACACGGCGCCACTATTACCGTGCAAAGAGTAGTAATCAATCGAAAAGTTTAAAAAAAATTGCCATTCTCAGAATCTGGAATGCTTTCTCATCGGTGTTACTGATTGATGAGATGCGATGTAGTGTGCGCTATAGATATCACACATGTACTAATATCATACAAGAAACCACATGAGAGTTGCTCAAGACCGAAGCAAGTTAGCGCTCGAAAACGTTAATCGTGATTTTGTATCGAAGCTTTTGCACCTGATAGTTTCTAAATAACAGTGATATAAATTTAAGGAATACATGTTGTAGTTTAGAAATTCAGTATATTTCTCCTCGGAAATTAAAATCCGTAGCTTTCAAGTTGTTCTTGACTACTCATGTAACAACTATTATAGCAAATTGTCATATCAAGTAGGGCTAATCTTGGTGGGATTAAGGAGCACTTGCTGAAGTCTTGCGGAAGTCACCGTTATGGTATTATAAGTAAAACTGAGAGAGTAAGGCCAATTAACAATATTCTACTCGAATTTATGGGGAGTTACGATGAAAAATAAATTATCTAATCAAAACGGTCGTTCACTTGCAATTAATTATTGAGGGTATAAGTATTTATTTTCCTTGAAAGTATTTTTATGCAAAGAAATTGAATTTTGTATTTATACCGCTGTTCCAGTACAATACGTAAGCAAACGATAATGATAATTAATAATTGTTCGTAAGATCTACAACTTTCTAATGATTACAATAATGATTCAAAGAAAGAATATAGTTCGATGTTAAATAATCTAATATCAAAGATTCCTTATTTCTTAGATTATATCGCCGGAATAGTCATCCTTCGACTATTCTTAATTGTTCCATGATTCATGGCACCTCCATCATATATTTTCACTGTTTTGACGGTTGTCACTGGAATATACATCGAAATCAAATTCGTAATCCACTATTACTTTGAAAATAATTTATAATAATATTGGTGAACTTCCAATCAAAATTCAACTCCCACAAAGACCCAGCCAAAACGAAATATTTCGTCTTTTAATATTTGGTCATGATTCAAAAACTCCTACCTAACCTCCCGGAAATTTGTCTTTGTTCCCGATTGTTGATCGGCACAATGTTTTTTTACATAAGAATTGAGACTCACTCGACATGCTTGAGTTTGGAACATAATAAGATCGTTTGAGGATTGGAGTGTGAACTATCGACAATGTAGAATGAGTTAGCGACATTAGCGAGAAGAGAAATATGCTAGGAATGAGCACGACCGAATCTGAGAATGATAGAATTCTGATTAGATTCTATAGAAACGTATGCTCAACATCGCGATTCAAAACAGTAATTTTGCGTCAAAAAGTAACACACTGCGCCCCACAAACTATCAAATAGAGTTCCTTCGTCCCCTTATTTCATGACACATTCTAGACCGGAAGAGAGAATATGTCAAATGAAGAAAGGAATTTATGTTCATCAAACATTGCTTTCAAACCGTTTAAACATAACCACCCCGTTTAAGAATAACAATGCACAACTCACCATCTTCGAATTCAATAACCGCTGGAGACATCATGCAAGCAACGGGAAAGGCGGAAAATGTAAAGAAAGTGACCATCTGAAAGCAAATTACATTATTTATTGAACGGCATAGCACTTTTTACCTGTGCAAGGAACTGTTTAGTTCCTCTTATTTTGTTGGTAACCGTGGCGTTTGATCTGTACATCACAACTGTATGTATTCATAAAGATAAGCTATTCAAACCTCATCTTGGCATAATCTTTGAATATTTTGCCAATGTGGATTGTGCATGAAACTGTGATGGTCATGTAGACAATCATATTTAGCGCAATAAGGTACGTGGTTATCCGATAAAATCCCATTTTTTGAGTAGTGCAAGGAAAATCTTAACGAGAAATAACACCATAGTTCCGCGACTTATCGATCCAATCACAATGATTGCAGTTCTTAATTAAATGTGTTTACGGCAAAGAGAAATGGTATACCATTTGCATAATTTCGTTCACTTCAGAATCTGTGCTCCGGGTTTGCGCGATCCATTGCCACATTGGCATGATGTTGATAAACGCGATAATGAAAAATGACACGGCTGCAAAAGATGCTTTGTGTGAGTTTATGCTTACAAGGAGAGATCGCGCAAAGAATATGGAGTTTCTTAACGAGACCTAGCGCATTCGAAAGAGGAGAAAATTCTAAGAACATCTGTTGTATCCAAATTTGCAGGAAACTCATGTGGAGGATCATAGTGGGGAACATGCAATTTTTGAGTCCCTAAACTCCCATAAACTCACATACAGCCCAGAGCTACGCATGACCGTTCCGCAAATTTGAAAACAACAGAAGTTCTTATAATTTTCTCCTCTTTCGAATGCGCTAGGTCTCGTTTAGAAACTCCATATACATTGCGCGACCTCTCCTTGTTAGACTACCATTTTGAGAAAATAACAATAAACAATGATTCGTTCTTATACCCCTGTGCCAAATCATGTAGGTAAAGCTGACTATTCGAATTTTGCAGTCCCGCAATTACAAGAGCTACCAGTGCGATACTTTCCCTGTCCCTCCCCTCTGATTGCGGGTCCGCAACTGCGGGCCCGTAATTCCGCAATTTTTAGCCAACCCTACATGTAAGCTTCCTTCTGGACCTTGGTAGCCGTTTACTGTCCACTTAACTTCGCTCACCGTTCAACGCTGAATTGCTTAGTTTTATGACAGAATACTTGAGTAGTAGACTTTGATGGCGGAAAAATAGAAGCAGATTGAACAATCCCATGATATTATTGAATATGAAGGTAATAACAACCTAAAACGAATGCATTTTAAGTTTTGGCTGTTCTGTTTTTAGACCCACGAGATTGACATTGAATGAAACATAGTGCTGCTCGCACAAAGACCCGATGCAGTATCCACCAGCCACTGTTATGTAGAAAAAGGGTACGAATAATATGGCGAAATGAATAGAGTAAAGGATGTATAGAGTCTACAAAAATATTGCAAATTTGAACAAGAAATGGTCACTGCGATATACCTGTAGCAGAAACAACACTACAACAATCCTGTGCTCGCACCTTTTCCACGTTAGACAAATTAACACCAAACTAGTGATGTTTTTAGGAAACGATATAATTCCGATCACACGACAAATAGTGACAATTGTCTCATCAGAGATGGGTCTCTCGCTAGCCATAGCTCGGTTTATTGAATAGAGAATTCTGTACAATGGTTGAATTATTGAGTAATAAGCCTGATTTTTTTGTTTGGTTATCACATAGCTCTCACATGGTATGCAATATGTGAAAGACAACGATGAAATTGTATTCTTCAACGAACAATTATTGCTGTTTAACCAGAATGGTCATGAGAATAACTATAGTATGTGAAGCTTAATGTGTATACTCGAAAACAAATCGAAAAAAATGTTGTTCTGATGGTCTTGAGATTGTGTTCAATGAACATACGAATACTTGAATTTGTTGCTCAGCCGTATGTCTGGCCACTCCCACACCCGGCTGTAGACTGCAGAACCAGCGTGAATGCAGTAGTGTTCTGGAGAATTTGTGTTTCCAAGTCTCTCTCAGAGGAGGAGAGGGGGATAGAGCAGGAGGAGTAACCAGGGCTACATGATTCACGGAGCAATACTCTCCGAGATGCCCATCAATGCGACGGGCTTCACGGGAAAATGCGGATTATTTGCCGATTGATGGGTTTAATGATGGCATGACATATGTTTTCGGGAAATGTAGTTTTGAGGAAAAAAGAAAAAAAAGAGAAAAAAGTATTTGGAAGAATCAATACAGTCGCGAGCATAAGTCACCGGACACTTTTGGAATGGGTTTGAAATTTTTAACCAGGAAAATTTCACTTCTGGTAGTAGGAAGTTATGCACCAAATTCATCAGAGATTTTTCTTTTTGATATTGGGGTATGACGCAATCGCACAGTCGTTGCGTAGTGATGACGCAATCAAAATGTACTTTTCAAAACGGCATTATCCTTACATGGATTTTTTCCAGCTCGCCAAACTTTCTGAGGTTGGAGTCATGCTCGAGAACTAGCCAGAAAACAAATTTGATGTTGCTGCGCGACCGCACATTTGCTGCAGCATTGCTGCAAAATCGAGGTCGAAAATTCAGATCTCGGCTCCTAGTGAAACTAGAGACTGGTTCAAGGCATCAAACTGATCGCCATCATGAGTTCAAATTATCCTGAGAATATGAAAGCAATAACTCGAAATTTTCCCTCAGGGAATGAAAAAATCACTTTTTTTTGCATGGAAATTTTTTTGTACATTTATAACTAGATGGGGAATGTCGTTAAAAATCTGATTTTTGCATAGGAATGTTCAAAATGTATTGAAGAGCTTATTCCTAACTTTTTAGAGCGATTGGATATCTTTACTGCCCGCGGGGAACGTTTTTCGGAGGTATACTGGTGTCGAGAAACACCCTGTTTACCCATATGAGCGAGAGAGTACAGGCGTAATGAATGTCAAAAAATGTCCATGCAAAAAAAAGTGATTTTTTCATGCACTGAGGGCAAATTTCGAGATTTTGTTTTCATATTATCTGGATCATCTGGATTCATGATGGCGATCATTTTGATGCCTTGAACCACTCTCTAGCTTCACTAGGAGCCGAGATCAGCATTTTTGACCTCGATTTTGCAGCAAGGCTGCAGCAAATGTGCGGTCGCGCAGCAACATCACATTTTTTTTCTCGGTAGGCCTCGAGCATCACTCCAACCTCAGAAAGTTCGGCGAGCTCGAAAAAATCCATGTAAGAATAATGCCGTTTTGAAAAAGTGAATTTTGATTGCGTCATCCCTACGCAACGACTGTGCGCTTGCGTCATACCCCAATATCAAAAAGAAAAATCTCTGATGAATTTGGTGCATAACTTCCTACTACCAGAAGTGAAATTTTCCTGGTTAAAAATTTCAAACCCATTCCAAAAGTGTCCGGTGACTTATGCTCGCGACTGTACATCACGTTTCAGTTGATGTGTGCGGGAACATTTTCGAAAATGTTGTTCCGGATCTAGCTCACAACATAGTGGGAGAATATACTAGTAGCAAGGTTTCGAAAAATATTGGTCATTGGTCCCAGAACCGTCAAATAGGAATTCTCCGGTCTTTAGCCCGGCTACATCGTATCTCTGCTCCCACGTGATCTGAGTGCTGGCACTGGGCTTAAAATGCGCGGAAAATTATTTCCAGCAACTTTTATGACAACTTATGTGCCTGACTATAATTGACGATGTTAGCTGCGAAAAATCATATTCAAGATCAATTAAATAATGTTTTCACCTCAAAGCTGAGAGATACTACAGATTTTTTTTGTCGATTATAGTAGCAGATGTCAACATGTATAGATTAAAAATAGGAAAGAAATAATCATCCTACACCCTTTTGTTGAAAATTTTGGTCAAATGTGAGATATTGGGGAATCAAAATCGAATTTAACAATATTTTATTCCATCAATCTTGCGTTTCTGAGCTACGAAATTTCGACTTTGGAAAGCATAGGAACATGCCATTCTTCAAATATCTTACACATACCGGTACATTGTTTAATTTCGATAGGGAGATTATTTGCTTGTGTTTATCCTTGGAGGAAATAATGCTAATGAAATAATATAATGCTCAAACTTGAGAAAAAAACGAGGCCTCGAAAACCAAATTTTTCGAACTCCCCGATTTTAAAACGTTTCAACGTCATCTAACGTCCATTAATTCAGAACACATAAATTTACAAAGTCGGTTATTAATTATTCGGGTTTGAAGTCAGTTTATCGAAAATAACGTTAAGATTCCCCAATATCTCACATTTGACCAAAATTTTCAACAAAAGGGTGTAGGATGATTACTTCTTTCCTATTTTTAATCTATAAATGTTGACTTCTGTTACTATAATCGACAAGAAAAATATGTAGTATCTTTCAGCTTTGAGGTGAAAACATTACTTAATTGATCTAGAATCTGGTTTTTCGCAGCTAACATCGTCAATTACAGGGCGCCAAAATTACGTGGACCGTTTCCATCATTCTGTAACCCTGCCTCCCGATAGAAATGCTTGGCCCCTATAGGATTATCATGAACAAGTGACCATTAGTCTATCATTATTCAACGTAATTTTGGCGCACCCTTTATAGTCAGGCACATAAGTTGTCAACATAAAAGTTTCAAAATAAGTACACCTCTCTATCTTTCCCTCCAGAGCACCATACCTCCTACCCCTTGTGCCCTCTGGCAGGGCAAGTGAGAGGGGTGGGGGACGCTAATAGAAGGGTAGGGGAGAGGAGACCTCCCTTTGGAGTATTCCTGCCTGCACTCTGGTGTGCGCACCCAAGTTGGAATCAAGTGTTACAACGAAGCTCCAAGTGGCGACCAAGCTTGGTTACTTTGAAATAGCTATAATCTCTCCATTTTAATACTCTCTGGTTTTTATGTGTTTCTCTCGTTCTCTCGCCTCGGATTATGGAAATTAGAGAGACCCGTTTCTGAAGTGGCGACCAAACTTAATCACAGGTATAACGAGTGGGTGGTGGACAAAATGTCCCCTTCCTTTTTTGCGCATGGACTAAATGTCCCCTGGGAGAGTGGACAAAATGTCCCCTGGACAAAATGTCCCCTCATGGACAAAATGTCCCTATGGACAAAATGTCCCCTGGACAAAATGTCCCCTCTCCTCTGCTCCTCCCATTCCCATGCATGATACCTTCTATCTCCCAAATTCCTTCCCTCTGAAATTTTCCGTCAGCCACTCTTCCTCTCTTTTCACACCAGAGAATGATCAGTAAAAGCATTTCGCAAAATTTAAGGCCAATAATATATGAAAAAAAATAAGTAAAGGAAAGTCCCTTTAGCGCATTCCCAGCCACACCACCTTTTTGTTCCTCACCCAATCTTCTCTTTTCAATTGCATCCACGTCTCCGATTATTTCCCATTGTCCATTTATTGTCATTAAGGTTGGAAAAGAGCCTGATCGAGTGCGAGTCCGGAAGGGTCATACCGGAAAAATTCTGAATGTTCTCAGAAATTGTCGATCTCCCTCACAAAAATTCTGACTAACATCAGAGATGGCCGACGTCTTCAGAAAAAATCAGAATGCTCTCAGTGATGGTTGACGATCCTCAGAAAAATTCTGAAGGTTCTTAGAAATTGTCGATCTCCCTCACAAAAATTCTGACTAACATCAGAGATGGCCGACTTCCTCAAAAAAATTCTGAATGCTCTCAGAGATGGTTGACGGTCCTCAGAAAAATTCTGAAGGTTCTTAGAAATTGTCAATCTTCCTCACAAAAATTCTGACTAACATCAGAGATGGCCGACTTCCTCAGAAAAATTCTGAATGCTCTCAGTGACGGTCGACGGTCCTCAGAAAAATTCTGAACGTTCTGAGAAATTGTCAATCTTCCTCACAAAAATTCTGACTAACATCAGAGATGGCCGACTTCCTCAAAAAATTCTGAATGCTCTCAGAGATGGTTGACGGTCCTCATAAAAATTCTGAAGGTTCTTAGAAATTGTCGATCTCCCTCACAAAAATTCTGACTAACATCAGAGATGGCCGACTTCCTCAGAAAAATTCTGAATGCTCTCAGTGATGGTTGACGGTCCTCAGAAAAATTCTGAAGGTTCTTAGAAATTGTCGATCTCCCTCACAAAAATTCTGACTAACATCAAAGATGGCCGACTTCCTCAGAAAAATTCTGAATGCTCTCAGTGATAGCCGAAGATCCATAATTTTTCTGAGTACCGTTGGCTTTCTCTGGTAGTAGCCAGAATTTTTGTGAGTGAGGTCGACAAATTCTGAGAACCCTCTAGTTTTCATTTCGTAGTGGTGGCTCAATCAATCTATGCACATAGAGCTCAGTTTCGAAGTAGAGTTGAAACTTCACTTTGACTTTAGGTTGGGAAAATATATTATCAATTTCATTCAATTTTGTTCGAGATATTCAATCACACTGAGATCGAGTTCGCAGTTACATTGATGGGAGTGGAAGGGAAGGGGCGCGGAAGGGAGAGGGGGGGTTTGTACATTTCTGCTAGGGGAGATTTCTGGCATAGGGACATTAAAAATTCTGTCTGCCTTTAGTAGCCCGACGCGTAGTGTTGGTGATTTGATGGATGTCAGACACTTTTTGATTTTTTTCCATTCAGCGAAAATTGACTTTGATAATCGGTTTCTCTGAGATTTAATGGATCTCTAAATAGTAACTATAATGCCTTCTGAAACGTCGTACTTGCTTGAATTTTTAGCAGACCTAATGGGAATGTTTCATGAGATCTGCAAACTCTCCGACGTTTAACTATTTCTCATAGTTTACCTTTTCTTGGAAAATTTACCCTACTTTCCGGATATGTTTCTGGTGCGCAACACATTTATTCGAATTTTTAAAGTCCTTCCGCTTTTTTTCAATTTCGAACGAGGGTGGTCGGAAAAAATCAAAACGCCAACACTATCGTCGTTTACTCGCGCTCGGAGAGATATTTTCTCCCTCAATGTTTGAATCGGTGACTCGCTAGTGAATCGCGGAGAATAACTCGCCTAGCAGAGCTGACTCCTCGAGTCAACTCGTGAGTGGTTTTGCATTGATTACTGAGAGTAATTCCGATTCATTCCTATATCCAACCCCCCTCCACTGTTAGGAGGGCGACTGCACGAATAGAGTAGAGAGTGAGTGGAATGAATTCTCGAGTAGTGCAGTTCGCTCGAGAATTGATAGCAAGCTCTCGTCTAGCATACCTTCTTATTCCCATGAAGCGCGTGCACCCTCACCCACGTGCGAGTTAGTCAGTCTATCCAGTGGATTTCCCCTATCCGGAACCTAAGATCCTACTAATCGGCGTTGCCAGACCCTCCCATAAAGTTATAGGTCCACCATTGGATCCCATGAGAGGATCACCACTTCCATTTCGATCCCCCCCAACGGTATCTCATAGCATCGATGGGTACAAACATAAGGTTTCATTTTCAGCCCTCAACGGAGCGTACTAAGACTATAATGCTTTCCGATCGGTTACTGTAGCATACAGTCCCGGACGAGTAGCGTGACCTGGATTGTGCGCATTGTCCATCGCGACTTCGAGACTGAGCTCGAGGTAGAACACTGCTTGGAATTTCAGATTGAGCAGAATTCATCCGGAATATCCATATTTCACCGGGTCTATTTTCCTTGTTGATCTATTAGCCAGCATTTATTATCGGGCGTAGTTGAAGCAATTCTCGTTGATTTTAACTGAGTTTCACAATTACAATGAAATTCTATATACGTAAGAATCGAGACCAGTTTCACAAAATCTGCTAATCTGCTAATATCCCGCTGCAAAGGGGTCGTGCTTGCGAGTTCAACCTGAAATATTAGCGATCGGATGGTTTATATGAGCTACGGTATTTTTTTACTAATGGTCTCTTAAACTCGCGAAAATGATTTCCTGAACTCGTGGAAATGATCTCTTGAGCGGCAAGGATGAAAGAGAGCTCCCGACTTTATGGGAGGCCTCCGACTTCATTGGAGGCTTCCGACCTCAGTGGTCTCGAGTATATAAGGAAAGCAAGCGAGCTTCCCACCAGTTGGTCGCTCTTCTCCCTCTCTCTCATTTTTTTGCCTATTTTCTCTCATTTTCTGTCCATTTTAGATGTCATTTGCACTGTGCTGTTGAATCCTATGACTGTTGTTGAATCTATATCTCATTCATCAAATTATCTTCAGATGTCATTCATTGGTCTGTCTTTGCCCTCTAATAAAGGGAAACACCCCATGGCTGCTTACCGTCTGCCAAACGATCCCGACAACATGCTGACCTTTCGCTGCAAGGAAGCAATCGACCCAGAGACCACTGCTCCAGAGTCATGCAGATTCAAATACACGTGCACCTCTTGCGAGAGATCCAAAGAGCAAGGAACGAAATGCGTGATCAGAGTGAGCCATCCGTTAAATTTAATACGTGTATCACGAGTCAGCCCCTCGGAAACATTTTTGAAAATTTTATATTTTTTGAATTTTGATATTTTCATTATGTATGCATGTACTAGTATAGTATGACTGCAAAATTTGGCGTACACATTTTCCAATCCCATTTGTGAATATTCTAATATAGAAATTCATAATCTATGTGTAAAAGTCTATGTATGCACCTGAAAAATTTTCAATGATAGTTTTCGAGAGAAAAAATTGTTGACCAAAAATGACGGGCTACGGTAAGTTGTTGCACACCGATCCCAGACCTTTGCCAATGGTGCATGCGTTTCTAACTGTGGTCCCACATTTCAACATAAAAGTATGGAGGAAAACATTGGCCCTATCACGTTTTCTGGTGGAATGTTTATTAATCGTAAAGTTTAGGAAAAAGATAAGAACAATCATATTTAAGGTATTCTTTCCGAATTCGCGAATTCCTCTCTGATCCAGCCGACAAAGACAGACACAAGTGCGATTGGACTCAGGACGAGAAATGCAAATCTGCCAATGTCCTCAGCTCGAAATTAGCGTGAGTAAGCATAATACTGTTGAACCTGAGACAAGTAAACTCAGGCTCTAAGAATACCGGAACCATAGATCTTGAGTCACGAAATTATTTGTCTCACGGACTAGACAGTGTGCCGAATAGATTGATATTTAGGAAAATGCTGTCGCTGGAGAACGCGAAGTCAGCTGCCAATGGTCATGTGAAAAAGCCAGGAAGAGTGCAGAAGGAAGCAAACGCAGCAATTGCCAATAGATTGGGCAATCTGCAAAACATCGTGAAGAAAGAGGAAGTCCAGGTGGGAATCCATTGTTAGATCCTATTTAGAATTATTGTATAGGATGTACTCGATTTGTACTCTGGCGGCGATAACAAAATCAAGAGAAAGAAGCAGATCTCACGGGACATCAAGAGGTATTTGAGTATTTAGATCTCGTTTTAGCTTAAACATAGCTTAACACAATCTTATGTAGAACGTGTGGTACCGTTGATGCGAATGCATACGACGAAGTTGACGATAAGTCTCTGCTTGCCCTCGGCACTGATGAATGTATGAGAATCAGTGATCCCGAGGATAACAAGCGGATTTACATTGTATCTCGCAGAGTGAGATCATGTTACTCAGAAACGAATAACAAAGGCTATTGGAATGATTACAGATCATGGAGTATGCAATCGAAGGAGGTATCGAAGCATTACTTGTTGATGGCAACTTCTCATTCACTCCCACTCCTTCTCTGCCCAAGAAACTGGCATTCCAGGTTTGTTTAAAATTTTGTGAATACGTGACGAGTACGTAAGAAGGACGAATTTGATTTGACATTTAAGCTGTACACAGTTCGTGTCTGTACCCGTGGAACCAGTTTCCTTCTCATGGCAGCTCTGCTCCCATCCAAGACTGCCAAGGAGTACTCTAAGCTGCTGCAGGTAATTTAAAACAATTTTGGACTGACAGAACTGATCTAAAATTCAGAGCCTGGCCGATCTCTTCAAAGAGTTAGATTTCCCTCTTCGAGGTGTCAGAATCGTTAGTGATTGGGAGAGCGGAATTATCAAAGCTCTGAAAGACTTCCCATGATGCAGCACGAGGGTAAGTGTATTCAGATTTAAGTTGATTATTAAGTAATTTATGTGTATTTAGGTTGCCTCTTCCACTCACTGACATGCACAAATCATAAGATCAGCCAGTATGGGCTGAAGGTTGCTGGAAACCGTTATCCGGTAATCAAGGAATCCCCATTACGCAGCCCATCCCCATTACGCTGATTGCAAGAACTTTCTCGAGTATTTCACTGCTGAGTGGATGGAGTACTCAGAAACTATGCGATGCAAGTACATGATCGAGAATAATCGTACTTCCAATCTCGTGGAGGCCTGGCATCGGTTAGTGCTATTTTGTTAAATAAAAATAAATTTTCTCAACAATATGTTATTGATTCAGGGGAGCGATGCAATACTTTCTCGGAAATCACCCCACTCTCATGCAGCTCATTTCGTTCATTCAGGTTAGCGTGCGCTCTGTTTTTTTTAAAGCGCCTTCTCCAATCTAACATTTCCAGAATACAGAACTCGATGATTCAGTCTCTCTTCGCCACTACGTCATGCAGAACTCCTTCTTCAAACGTTCTAATGATGATGAGAAGAGAGCTATGCTTACGATGTCCCCTCAGATTGCGTTCGATTCTATTGTCTCGCTTAGGGATCCTACTGCCGATGAGATTCATGCCTATCTAAGCAAGATGGTTCAATTCTGTCATGAGCTCACGAACTAATTCATCGTTTCCATGTATCATACTTGTACATTTCTTCCACTTATTATTTTATTTACACTACACCCGTCCTCCCGTAGGAAGTATGAGCTCTCAATTGACCGCCATGTTGGTGACCCCGGGGTGGCGGCTCAATTGATCTCTTAATAAATTATTATTATTCCCTTGTAAACAGCTTTGTCTTACAAGCAATAATTTAAAAAGGGCATTCCGGAAGAATTCTGCCCAGTCAGGCACTGGCGTATCACGCCTCTCACGAGACAATCGAGCTGAGACAGGGAATGAACGGAAAATCGTGAAATGGGCTCTAGTCGAATTTAGGCATCCTGAGGGATGTCTGACACTCCCCCAAACTCTCATTGTCTAGATTTCATTTTTGACTTCATTGCACCGGGTTGGATCTTGGCACCTCCCACTTTGAGTGCTAATATCCCGGTTACAGTGACATATTAAGCAAATTGACCTCTGATCGACCCCGGCTCATTTTTCGAGATATATCGATCTATTCAAATCAGATCCTGAGAATGTTAATTTAAACCATGATACATTCAAGGTCAATTTTCTCGAAAATCAATGGAAAGGTGCAGCTCAAATTTTAACTGAGCATGCATCTGAACGAAAGCTGTCGAATGAGGTGCAGGCGTCGAAAATGCGGACACTGCTGTGAAACTTTCGCCATTTAAACTTTTCCTGATCGCTTGAACTTTCTTTTCCACAGTCAATTGTCACTTACACCGCTCTCTTCTGAGCGCGCGGCCAAGAATGGTGGGAGTTCCCTCGAATTTTCCGTGGAAAAGAAAGTTCAAACGATTAGTAAAAGTTTAAATCGCGAAAGTTTCACAGCAGTGTCCGCATTTTCGACGCCAGCACCTCGTTCGACAGCTCTCGTTCAGATGCATGCGCTCTTAAAATTTGAGCTGTACCTTTCCATTAGTTTTCAAGAAAATTGACCTTGAATGCAGCATGGTTTAATTAACATTCTCAGGATCTCATTTGAATAGATCGATAGAGCTCGAAAAATGAGCCGGGGTCGCTCAGAGGTCAATTTTGATCAATCTGTCACGGTAGCCGGGATATTAGCACTCAAAGTAGGAGGTGCCAAGATCCGACCCGGTGCAATGATGTCCAAAATGACATCTGGACAATGAGACTTTGGGGGAGTGTCAGACATCCCACAGGATACCTAAAATCGGATAGAACCCATTTCACGATTTTTCCTCCATTCCCAAGAATGGCGATTTTAGCTCGATTGTCTCGTGAATGGCGTGGTATGGTGATGTTATGCAGCTACTCTGCGATCGCGATAAACGTAAAACGTAAACGTATGTTGAGGCACGTTCGCCGGGTAACAAGATTTGTATATGCAAATGTAGGGTAGCACATACTGGTTACAATGAAGCAACTCCCACGTCGCTACGCCCATTCGCAAATTAATGGTGAATTGTTGTGTAAATGTCGGTTGTGCAGCTGTCACCACCCCCCCCCCCCCGAAAGTTCGTATGGGTGCAATGGTGAGATGCCACAATTTTTCAGAAACCATCATGTGAGAACTTCAGTATCGTCACTTTATTTTTGCAACTTTCATCTCAGAATTATGGACTAAGAAACCGTGCTTCGAAGAACAATTACCTCGCACACCCCGTCAAGTGGGGGTAGAAAGCTCATTTGCATGGCAAATCGATTTTCTGCTCAAGTTCGCCATCTCATTTTGGCCTATTCTCAGCCAATGAGTCGGTTCGTGGGGTTCCTATTGTTTCGCCCCCCATGAATTCCAATTTCTCTTTAATTTTTTGAGAAACATATCATCGCTTGGTGTGACTCTTCGAGTTCTACTTTACTCTCATTCATATCCCTCATTCATTGCTTTTGAAACATAAATTTGTAATAAAACGATGATTGACGAGGCTCAAATTGATAGTCATTTTTGGTGGAAAAATAACAATTTTTGGTGAATATTCCATTCTTTTCGAACCTTAGACCCTACTCCTCACATGTCAGAGGACGATGAAGCTATCAACATGGAGATTATACAGAGCGTTGGGCAAACCCCTTGCCCACAATGTGATGACATATACTTTTAAATTTCCTCATTATTCCTTAGCAACGTCCATTAGAGTGCTCGAAAGTCAGTGAAATCGCCTAAAAACGACTGTTTTGCGCACCTCAGACCCTACTCCCCAGAGGAGAGTGAAGCTATCAACATGGCGATTGTGCAGAAAGTTGTGCAAACGCCTTGCCCACAATCTGATGGTACAGAATTTTAAATTTCCTCCTTATTCCTCAGCTATGTTCATTAATGTGCGAAAAACAATGCAATTCAGACCCCTCCGTTGTTTCGTTATTCCCCGAATGAATGGGATTGGTGATGCCACGCAAATGAGCTTTTTCCCCCTCTTGGCGGGGTGTGCCTCGGAATGAGTGGGTGGGAATCGTCGGATCGAATTTACATTCTCGAAACCCTCATCTCGTAACTGTTTTTCTCGTAATCATTATTAGTTTCAGGCCCATTTTCGCTCGACTAATTCGTAATAACGGTTGAAAACTCTTCCCAGCCTTCTCTAAATGCAACTCATAATTGAAAAATGGCAATTTAAGAAACATGAAGTCCACGGTTACATGGAAAAGTTCCAAATCGAAAAATTACGAGGTTCTGAGAATATAAATCCGAATTGACGAGTTTCTACCCTCTAATTCTAAGAGAATTGGTCCTCGAATAGCAGTTCTCGCCCGATCATTCTGATACGAGAGTTTCGCGATAAAATTTACGCTTCGAAAGTGATATGAAAGATGTTTTCGGAAAAATAGTGACATCTCACCATTGCACCTTCGTATGTAAAATCTTGGAAATTTCATTAATATTTGCATTTTGCTCGCTAAGTGCGACTCGCGAGTGCATTCCAATCACCTTCTTCTCTATTTGCGGGGTCGCCCTCCTCACAGTGGAAGGACTGGATGGAGTAATGAAAATTACTCGCAGTAATCAATGGAAAATCACTCGCGATTTGACTCACCGAGTCAGCTCTGCTAGGCGAGTCATTCTCCACGATTTGCTCGAATGTTACCGGTGCAGACGAGTGGGAGTGAACATAATTTCCCGAGTGCGAGTAAACGACGGTAGTGTTGGCATCATTCCTTTACTTATTTTTTCATATATCATATATATTTTTCATATATCATATAATATTTTTTCATATATGCGCCTTAATTTTTCCGAAATGCTTCTACTGATAATTTTCTCTGATGTGAAAAGAGAGGAAGAGTGGCTGACGGAAAATTTCAGAGGGAAGGAATTTGGGAGATAGAAGGTATCATGCATGGGAATGGGAGGAGCAGAGGAGAGGGGACATTTTGTCCAGGGGACATTTTGTCCATAGGGACATTTTGTCCATGAGGGGACATTTTGTCCAGGGGACATTTTGTCCACTCTCCCAGGGGACATTTAGTCCATGCGCAAAAAAGGAAGGGGACATTTTGTCCACCACCCACTCGTTATACCTGTGATTAAGTTTGGTCGCCACTTCAGAAACGGGTCTCTCTAATTTCCATAATCCGAGGCGAGAGAACGAGAGAAACACATAAAAACCAGAGAGTATTAAAATGGAGAGATTATAGCTATTTCAAAGTAACCAAGCTTGGTCGCCACTTGGAGCTTCGTTGTAACACTTGATTCCAACTTGGGTGCGCACACCAGAGTGCAGGCAGGAATACTCCAAAGGGAGGTCTCCTCTCCCCTACCCTTCTATTAGCGTCCCCCACCCCTCTCACTTGCCCTGCCAGAGGGCACAAGGGGTAGGAGGTATGGTGCTCTGGAGGGAAAGATAGAGAGGTGTACTTATTTTGAAACTTTTATGTTGACAACTTATGTGCCTGACTATAAAGGGTGCGCCAAAATTACGTTGAATAATGATAGACTAATGGTCACTTGTTCATGATAATCCTATAGGGGCCAAGCATTTCTATCGGGAGGCAGGGTTACAGAATGATGGAAACGGTCCACGTAATTTTGGCGCCCTGTAATTGACGATGTTAGCTGCGAAAAACCAGATTCTAGATCAATTAAATAATGTCTCTCTAAGTGGAGGTATGTATGGACATTTTCCTAAAAGTTGTCTCAGATCACAAATGAAGAGGATATTTTGAAAAATACAGGTCATAAGTCCCAGAGCCGACTTTTAGGAATTTTCCGACCTGGGCCCGTTTCTCAAGTAGTCTCCAACCAAGATATTGTGCAGATATGAGGCAACCTTTAGTAAAATGTTCCTGCATACGTCCTCTGACTCATGAAACCTGTGATTAATTTTGCACCCAAATTGAAAACCTCGACAGTTCTTCACAGTTTGAAATAAATCTTGGTTGAAACATGACAGTGGGGCTACATACAGGAATACTCTAAAAGGAGGTCACCTCTCACCTACTCCCCCCCCCCCCCTCTCGCTTGCCCTGCCAGGGGGCACAAGGGGGTAGGAGGTATGGTGCTATGGAGGGAAAGATAGAGAGGTGTCACATAAGTGGAAATAATTTTCCGCGCATTTTAAGCCCAGTTCCCTCACTCTAGCTCACGTGGGAGCAGAAATACGATGTAGCCGGGCTCAAGACCGGAGAATTCCTATTTGACGGTTCTGGGACCGATGACCAATATTTTTCGAAACCTTGCTACTAGTGTATTCTCCCACTATGTTGTGAGCTAGATCGGGAGCAACATTTTCAAAAATGTTCCCGGGGTGCATGTTTTTCATCCACTGACTCGTGATACACGTGTCAAACAGAAAAATCCACTAGTGGAATTAATTTTCTAGTCCGTTTTGTCAAAAATTTGTCTCTTTTGCCTATTGATGTACCTTGAATCAGAATTGTGATAATTTCAATGCTCTCAGTTCCGTTCGGTTCAGTCTTCTCTGCACCTAGGACGAATTTTTGGAATGTATCGGCACTGTTCGATAATTCACCCATTCAGACTACAGTAAGTGTGAAGGAAAGGCATATGATGACGACAGTACTAACATGTAAGTACATGTTCACTTTCCTACGGGGAGAGGAGCGTACATTGATTTTTTAAAGTGAATTTTATTGGGATCTCCAAAGCAAGTGAATCCATTTCGTAGTGCAGCAACAGATTAGTGCATGATGCAAGAGACCTTATTGAGCTTAATCTAGCAAAAAATATAATGTTCTCCAAGTGAAAGGGGGTTTACTGGAAATGAGATAGTGCGACGGAAGGGATCTGAAAGATAAGATAAGCGGGAAGCACGAAGCAAAGATGTCGGGCGATATGGCTTTACCAAACGAAATATTAGCGCAGTGTGAAAGGAGAAATGTAGTTTTGGATAACGATCTTGCGTAATGAATAATGAACTTAAGAACTTTCTGGATGAGTCCTCAATAGTTTACCAATGGTCAGCCACAATGATAGCAAGCAAGATGAACAATGAGGCACAAGTGGCTACATCCCGGAGAACATAGCCTGGGTGGTCGTTGCAGAAGTCCCAGCGACAGCAACAAGCGTGTCCCAACTTTTCCTCGACACATCCCAACTGCAGTAAATGATGTCAATGAACAGCAATTTAATGAAAGATAAACCAGTCTCAAAATAAGGTGAAAGTTACATAATTTTAGTCCCTCGTAGAGGTGGCTTTGGGGAAAGTAAAATGGGCACTAGAACGGATGCGAAGATACGAACCCGCCGGATGTGAACCAAATTAGAACTTTCCAGTATGTTCAGAATACATTCACATCCTGACCAATCATTAGGTCAAAAAATTGGAATGTTTTTCATCCGATGGGTAAGGTGGAGGTTAAACAGGGATTCCTTGTTAACCGTTCACCATCCCGCTTCCTCAATTCAGTTCGCTTTTTTCTAGCTCTCAGTTGTATCGCCTTCTCTTTTTTTCTTCTCCATGTCAACGTGAATGTATCAAAGGAGTTTTCAAAATAAAGTTGCAAAATACCACCTTCGAGGCATCACAAAGCGCATCTAAAGCACAGCTCAAGACCCTCGAATTATCTCGGCGGATGAAAGTCCAGCAAAATCCACTGCTCTCCCAACTTTCGGTGCAGTTCATGCGAACCTGCAAACAGTCTGAATTCATGGATTTACTTCCAAGACAAAATATACCTTGATTTTTTCATCAGTGTATCCTCCTTCATAGCACTCGATTGCAGCAATTGTAGCAAGGAGAGAGAGGAAGAGGATAATGGAGAGGATAGCTCCCATCGCTGACGGCAGTTGCACCAGAAAGATTATTTGATTACAAAGGGCATTTCTAGTGGAGATCGAGAGATGATTCCACGGTCTATTCATTCTAAGCACTCTCTCGCCATTCAGCCGGTCGAAATGATGTGTATAATGGAGAGAGCGTGGTATCGTTTCTCGAACTCTATTTGCTAGTGGATTACGGTGCCGGCAAGGAGGAAAAGAAGAAGAAGACCATTGGTTGAATTTTTTTTTCAAATTGGCCTTTAGAACACCACTTTGGGGACCCGCCATGGTAACTAATATATTTATATTCTAAATGGAAAACAGTAGTATGACCATACTTGACGACCTTCAGCTTGTACAAATAGCAGATAACCCCAAAGAAACGAGTGGGGAGACGGCCAAGTGAGCTTATGAAAATGATGTATTGAAAGCGTATTACGACTATTTCTGCTCAAAAAATAATTCGAAATATGTTGAAAATTTCTTAGGCAATGAGAAGGCAACGAGTATTATGAGCACGTGGGCGAAGTTAATCGAAGCCACCAAGGGGATGATGAGAGCAAGAGATAGAAAAGTTCACAAGTGTGAATATATACATTACATATAAATTTAATCGCAGAAAACTGGTTTATAATGACAATATGTTGAGGTACATAATACAATACAATCATATATTATACGCATATTCTTCTAATCTTGTTCTCAGTGGATTAATTTTCATACATTTTTGCTATTCCTTCCTCATCATTTCCTCCTAGCCTTCACTTATCTCTTTTGTACCTTCGGGGTATCGACTCGTACTCTCCATTCCTGTCACCGACTCTTTCCTGCTTTCGCCCATTTCATCGGTTCTCCATGTTTTTCCTGATTTCGCAATTTAAGAATACTTCAATTATTTTCTATCGATCTCTTGCTATTGCGTTGGTTCTTCTCCTCTACTTCCCAGTCGCTACTCTCCTGTTCATCATCATATTTTGACCTCTCCCGTACTTCCATCCATGATTATCTAAAAACATTCATTGGCCAATATTCCATCGCGAAGTATGAAAAAAATATATAACTATTCATTGTCGTAATTATGAAGCGAATATTATGACTGCATTGAACAGGCAAAACAATAGGGAATTATAAAAAAAACTGACCGTTAATATTTTGTCGATTTTGAATATGTTGATAGAAAGACGTGTAGAGTCTTCTAGTAAGATGGTGTAGGCATCTGCAATGAATTTTTCATAAACTTGTACAACAGGAACAATTACAAAATACTATTATCCTTTCACAACAAGATCAAATATGAACAACACTGCAAATGGAGAAAAGATAACAGAAATGAATTGGAAACGACTGATCAGGAGCGGTAATTGGATAGAGACTGATGGTCAATAGAGGTTGACTCGGCTGGTCTGACTCCACCCTTCCAGCGAGCGTATTAGAGTGGTTGAGGTAGGCCAGTGGGTACTGAGGTGACTCTAATGTATCATTGTTTGAGAACCCCACTCCTGTTGTTTCATCCCCTGGCTCAGCTTCTAGACCATTGACTAGCTGGAATGTGGGTATTCAATACTCACGAGCGTATTTATTATGATAGAGAGTGACATATGGGAAGTGATTGGGTACATCTGTAATCCCATTTATCGCACCATTTATGCATTTAGGGGCAAGTGCATCGATATGTGATGCTGTTTTGAGCTTTCCCCGCTAGAGGACTGAACGCATTCGTGCCCGCGATCCTGAATGAAATATTATTATTAAATTTATGATAGGATGCAGTTTATTCCTTCCCCATGAACATCCTATCGCATTCGCACTATACGGCACATTATCTAAAAGTCCGAAAAGTAAACATGATTCCTGCATTCGTCTGATGATTTTGTGTACATGTGTACTGAAAGCATTCGTGCCCGCGACCCTGAAGTACATTAGTATGCGCATGCAGTACATACTCGTGGTAAATCATTGGATGTGTCTACTTTCGGTCTTACGGAGTGAATAGTTTCCGGACTGAAGCCAAAACAATACAATCGGAGGAGAGCTTTTAACAGAAAATGCGAAGTTAAAATATTTTTTTATATTCGAGGTTCAAATATTTTATAATACAATTATGTTTATATTTTTTTATAATTATGACCAAATCATTTCTGATATTTCAGCACCTGAAAAAGGATAGCATTTGGTGTACAAACAATAGTTCAAAATCGAACACAGTAAAAGTAAATATTATTTATGCAGACGATTGATAATACTGAGATACTAGTCCATGTAACAATTTTCATATAACAATCATAGTAATCATTCCTGTTGAAATTTTCCGTAGAAAAATTTTCATATGCTACTAACAGGGTAGTATATTTAGAAAGTTATGAGAGCAACTCTTCATTGGAGACAGATGTGTCCATTGTTATTCCAAATGGAATGTTCCAATTGTCGAGATGAACGATCATGTGTGTCCTCATAACATTCGATGTAGACTCCAGAGTATGCGCGAACGAAGTTGCTCCAGTGTTGAAATTTTGGAGAACCTGAAAATATTCGAAAAAAACGCCATTGCGCATGACGTACGTAATGCTTCGTATCATCGTTATGCACTCTCTGTATGCACAAATGAAGAAAGTCATTTGTTGTGAGTCTACCTATAGTTGAATGATATACAGTACCGTCCAAAAGTCATTGGACGCTTTTTGAATCTTTTGTAGCTTATTGCCCAGGAAAGGGATCATTCTAGTGCTAAGGTGTTCTGTACCATATTCATCGGAGATTATGATCATGATATGGGGGTATGACGAAATTGCCTAGTTATTGCTTAGTGATGACGTAATCAAAGAACACTTTTTCAAAACGGCTTTATTCTTACATTGATTTTTTTCTCCTCGTCATACGTTCTGAGATTGGAGATGTCACCGAGGCCTACCCAGAAAGAAAATTTGAGGTTGCTGCACGACCGCACATTTCCTGCAGACGTGCTGCAAAATCGAGGTCGAAAATTCAGATCTCGGCTCCTAGACTAGCTAGAGACTCGTTCAAGGCATCAAAATGATCGCCATCAAGAGTCCAGGTGATCCTGAGAAAATGAAAACAAAATATCGAAATTTGCCCTCAGGGCACGAAAAAATCACTTTTTTGAATGACCATTATTTGGACATTCATAACCACATAGGAAATGTAGGTAAAAATCTGGTTTTTGCGTAGGAATGTTCAAAATGTATTGAAGATGTGATTCCCAATTTTTTAGAACGATTGGCTACCTTTCCTGCCCGCGGCGTTCGTTTTTCGGAGGTATACTGGGGCCGGGAAATACCTTGTTTACGCCTGTACTCTCTCGTTCATAGGGGTTAACAGGGTGTTTCAAGGTATCCAATCGCTCTAAAAAGTTGGGAATCAGATCTTCAATACATTTTGAACATTCCTACGCAAAAACCAGATTTTTACCTACATTTCCTATGTGGTTATGAATGTCCAAATAATGGTCATTCAAAAAAGTGATTTTTTCGTGCCCTGAGGGCAAATTTCGATATTCGTCTGCAGGAAATGTGCGGTCGTGCAGCAACCTCAAATTTTCTTTCTGGGTAGGCCTCGGTGACATCTCCAATCTCAGAACGTATGACGAGGAGGAAAAAATCTATGTAAGAATAAAGCCGTTTTGAAAAAGTGTTCTTTGATTACGTCATCACTAAGCAATAACTAGGCAATTTCGTCATATCTTCATATAATGATCATAATCTCCGATGAATTTGGTACATAACACCTTAGCACTAGAATGATCCCTTTCCTGGGCAATAAGCTACAAAAGATTCAAAAAGCGTCCAATGACTTTTGGACGGTACTGTATAATGCATACCTGTGTAGCGACGGTCTCGGCAAATCATAATCGAGAAGCTGGTGTCACTTGTAGTTTTGATGTCAATCAAGAGATGAGTAGAGTCTTATATCGAGATGGTGTATGCATCTGAATGAATACACATGCCAATATTAAAAGTAGTGCAGAGGCAGCAGCAACAATAACGAATGTGACCGGTGATAGAAAAATATGCACATGAGAAAACGACTAAATGTAGTTAAGGCATGCAAAAATCATTTATGAGACACATATAACAGGAGAAAAGGATATCAGTCAACCAATTAAAAAATTTATAAGCATGGAGACTAATGATGACGAGGGCTGAAATGAACGAAGGGGAATGAACGAATGAACGCGCATCTGTTGACTCCGCCCTTCCAATGAGTTCCTATGTGAGAGTGAGAGAGTATGACCATTGGGTAAAATGTGGAGAGTGAGAGAGTATGACCATTGGGTAAAATCTGTCCAATTCTGAAATTCCCAGATGATGGCATTTGAAGCGCACCAAAAGGAATGATAGACTCATCGTATCAATTTCCATCGACTAACAAATAGAGTGATCATTCCCTTCTTAATCACATCAGTTGAATCTTTTATCGCATCACTCATGGGATCATGGACAGGTGCATCGGTAAGTAATGCTGTTCTGAGCTGTTCCAGCCAGAGGACTGAACGCATTTGTGCCCGCGATCCTGAAGTAAATTAGTATGCGCATGCAGCCCATAATCGTGGTGAATCATTTGATGTTGCAACTTTCGGGCTTCTGGAGTGGATAGTTCCCGGACTGATCGGGAGAGATTTAACAAAAGCATTGCTCACGGTGATCCAGCTGCAGCCGTAGTTCCCAGAAGGTCAGTGAAGAGGTTGAGGGTGCAACCTGTTCGGACGTACACTCGAGTCAGTTGCTGAAAAGAGTGGAGTAGAGATGAGAGAGGGAGAGAAGGATCTTGTAGAGTAGAGATGAGAGGGAGAAGAGATGAAGGAGAGGAATTTGTGGAGGGACCGGATGAGAACCATAAATATTGCCATTATTTTGTCATTTCACCATAGGTTCGCACACAAATCTGATTATGCAAAAATTCAGGAGAAGTGTACGTTTGTGTTCTCATTCGGCATAATTCGGAGATGGGTAACCATCACTAACCATGGGAGGCGGAGTCTGAGTGATAGGAAGGACGGCAGCAGGATCAGTGGAGGGAGTCGCATTGACTACGATTCCATTAGCCGTGTAGATCACTCCGCATGTGGTCGTGGGAGTGACGTTGGCCTGAATCAATCCTTTCTTGTTCTTACCTTTCCCTCGCTTAATATCTTGAGTTCCCAAGCTTTGGCTAGGTTACTGGTTACGACCTGACAAGGGAACATGCTAAGCGGTTGTTAATTTTTGACGAATTTCCTGGTCAGTTATCTGACCAGGAAATTGGGTCAGTTATCAGGTGGTGACGTTACCAGTGGGGAATCGCCCACAAAATGATTGCAAGAAAAAATTGTTATTGCTTCACGCATGCGTGAAGAGCATCAATAGCTGGCGAGATGAGTATGAAAATGGATAGCATGAAATATTGATGCCCTGCTCACTCTTCTTATTCCCCTTAACTCACACAAGCTGTGCAGCAGTAGAGTCTCTTCGTAGCATCAGTGTACCCAGGGTTCGTGCAGAATCCATTTCGGACCCAATTGACACAGCTGCAAATGATTTCACCCCTCCATATCCATACCTTCATTTTCCTCCACTATCCATTATCCCTACCTCCTTCTTCTCATTCTAACCCTGACTCACTCCTTACTCTCTCCCTTCTTACTATCCTCTTATCTTTGCATCGCCCTCACTATTCCCTCTCTCAAGTCCTCCACACACTCACTTGACGTTATCGGTAGTGCCTACACAGGATCCAGTAGTGGGCGTCGTTCCTGAATTCTCGGAACTTCATCATTAAGGGATGAGTAAACTCAAAATTCAATTTGTAAAGTTATCATATGCACTGCCTAGAGCTCCACAACTATAAGAAGCTCCGAAATGTTCACATTTATATCTCCATTCTGAACAGAGTTATAGCTAGTTGGCTGGGAGCCAGACCAGGGAAAGCTCAGGGAAGGGTGCGAGATAACACGCGACTTGAAGAGAGTGCGTCCCTAGGTGAAACATATTCCAACCGGGCGCGCGTTTGCATTTACTCCTCCTTTAACTGAACCACCCTTATCGCCGAATTTTGAATTTCGCGTTATCTCATTTCTCTTGGTTCTATTGTACTAACCACACAGTCCACAAGCGGTTCCGCAAGTAGCCTGCCTCTGAAGGAGGGTGTAGGCTGTGTTGGAGCAGAAGCCATTAGAGACGTACGTCGCACATCTGAACGGAGAGATTAACAAGCATTGAGGGTAATAGGACAGAGTATCACTAAATTATACAGTGATTAACACCAAAAATATTTTTTCTCTAATAATTTTATAGAGACGTTTTTGAAAGAACGAGAATAAAATGATAACTTTCTGTACAGAAGAGGAGAGATTACAAATTGAACAACTGCCGCTTATTCAAAAGATTACTGCTCGCTTAGAAAATGAAAAGCTTCGATGCTTAAGCTAGGAACCGGTTGACAACGGCTGCGCGGGATGAGATCTCTTCCTAGTCTAATCTAACCAGATTCCCCCGGAACGCAGAATTTTGTTTTGTTTTGAGACCAATTTAAACATAAAACGTAGAAGTTGTTGCGCTCTGAGAGTAGGAAGAATCAAACCACTAACTTTCACATTCCCATGACGTTCGTCTAACATGTGTCGATACTAAAATGGAAGGAGAAGATGCTTACCTCGAATTGTCAACTGTTCCGCACTGAGCAGTTGTTGATGCCACGAGGGACGCGATGAGAATGAGCGAATGCATGGTTGATTGATCCCCTCGTCCCTCTGTCTCTTATAGTCCGATTCCATCTGATTGATCAGTATGTTCTATCAATTTCTTCACAAACAATATCTCTTCATTCGGAGGGTTGTCTCGACAATGCGACCGGTGAGAGAGTATGCAGTATGAAGAGAGTCCGTTCTCGCGAAGCTATCCCAATTATGTTTGCCCTCGGTTAAATTGTAGTCTCGTGGTTCCAAATCGGGGACATCCGTCTCATTGGACACTCCCACTCACTCAACACAGCAGAATACAGAATACACACAACATAATAGAGCAACGCAAAGTTATCGTTATCTTTGCAAGTACTGTGGCCGCCTATTTTAATTGAGTAGTGAGCACCTCAACATCACTGACGTCTGAAAGAGAAATTAAGGATATAATACTTCAGGATCTTCCGGTTCCAAATTTGTCTCATTGGCCACTCCCGCTCAAACAGATCAGTATGCACAGCAAGAAACACAACATATCAGGGTGTTCGATAAGTTCTCAGGCGTTGTGCAAATGCTTCCATGACTCAGGAGAGCAGAACAGTATCTGGTAACCGTCGTCTATAATTGAGTAGCGAACACCTCAATTTCAATGATATCAGAATCAAAACAGTAGGAAAGAATACTGCAGCATCTTCTGGTTCCAAACCTGTCTTAGTTGCCGCTCCGGCTCAATTGATGACATATTACCAACATGCTATACTCGAGACACAACGGGATGCATATCTTCAACATGCTCAAGGACGGTTGAGTTTTGAGCTATTGTGAGCCATTTGATAATACAGATAAATCGTTTGAAGCGGTATCGTTTCTCGCTTTCGAGATACAACGGCATTTTCATATTTATATCCAACCTGATACACAATTTCCACAAGAGGGATGTTGAACGATCAATTATTACAACAACATTATGGCCGTCTTCTAAAGCATATGTTGGTGAATGGATGTAAACATACGGAGATAAAACATATTTACATTGACAATAACTCATATTTACTCTTAATAGTTTTATCATGTGAATTTGTCTTACTTTTTTGATAAATTTTACAATTGAACTACATGTGCGTGAACTAGTCATAATAATATCGATGCAAACATCAAAATTTGTGCATTTCTTTCGGAATTCAAGGGAGCATATTTATATTAATTATACAACGTTCAATATATGGAGCCAACAGTGAATTGTTGTAATTTGATTGGAAAGACATATGTGGCATATGTAGATTTCCTGTTGTATTCGTTCTTGTTCATATCTCAATTGTTCCGCAAGAGTGATGAGGATGCTCCGAAACTTGTATTAAATCGTTGTCGTACTCCATTAAATTATCCCACATGGTCTTCATCATACGAGCAAATGTCTTGCCTGGCAAATATATGTAATGACAATTTATAAAAAATGGAGTGATTCTGACTCGATTCCATCTACTGCTCATAATTGTATTTTTTTTAAATTGATCGTACACTACAAGGGTGCTTCTGTAAGTGCAGAATGTATGTGAAAATGAGAGAAGGGGAGAAAGACCCTCGGACGCAAAATGAAACGCGCAATACCACCTTATCCACTGATGAAGATATGCCCATAGTAGTGTCAACAATCATCTACATATTGTAATGGCAATAGCTTCAAGATGGTTTCTAATTACACCAGAATGATAGAGTTAAATTATTTATTATGCCCTTATCCCTTATCGCAAAGCCCCTGCTCAATATCGTATCATGTACATCTAAATTAGCAAATTCCCGCGCGAAGTATAATATTTTTAAAATTCACTTTCAAATACGTGGTATTGTTGATGTTTAGCTGAGTGAGAAGAGGAGTAGGCCCTTCAAGTGAGATGGTGTAGGCATCTGAAAACAATATGATTGCATGAACATAAATTACTAATTAAATGGTACAAATGATTGTAAATTATACAAAACATTCAAATATGTGATGCAAAAAGGTGGGAAGAGGTGAGAGAGATGATGATGTGACCGCATTGATGATGATGAATTGGAGACTGACAATGAAAGAGGCGTGATTCACGCGTCTCAGTTGACTCCGCCCTTCCAGCGCGTGGTCTCACGAGAGTGAAAGAGCATGGACATTGGGCAATATCCAGACATGCCTATTATTGATTAATTCCATTACACCCTATGGCAGTTATTTTGTGCAATAGCTAGGCTGGAATTTCTCTTGATGTTCTAGATTTTTAAATTTTTGAGTCGTGTGCCACCCCTCTCCGGGTCTCGTTTTAACTACAATAACCTTGTCGTTGTTTTCGCTTCTTTGTTTTGTGACTTTGAATAAATGAAGTTTTCAAACATATTATTTGTACAATCGATGTTGAGTTTACTAGACTCTGTCATATTCATAATTTATGGTTATTCCCCCTAACCTATCTCAGGCGTAAAGAAACAGTTAGCCGTTGTTTCACTTCTTCGATTGCTGCTCCTCGAGTCCTCAAAGGTGATTTTTTTCGGATAGCCCCCTTCCGTGTCCCTTTCGATGGTTGTTCGTTTCGTCGTTCCCCTATGGTAACATAATTGTGAAATGTCAATTCAAATGTGCCCATCTGCAATTGAGGTGACCTCTTCGCACGGATCGACATTGAATTTGATTCTGCAACACGGTCTATCCGGTTTACTCTGGATGTGAACAGGTGCGCTGATTGTTTATTGAATCAGATGATTGTGTACGAAACATTAGGATGGGTGAGGGGGCCACATGATCATCAGTGTCTTCGATCGATTGGTCATCAGCGTCTTCGTGTTGATAACGTGGAACTTTTGACAGTGATCTTGAATCCCCCTTGCAGAAACTGAGCTTGATACCTAAAGCTTAATGTTGGCTTGTATATTCCCTCGGGTGAACTTACTCCAGTATTTCCCTGTAGTTGTCATATAGATATTTCTTGATCGCTGGGAATAGTACGGCTTTGTGGCCTTTAGAGTTCCGTCCGCGGCCGGTAATAAGGAAGAATTCGTGAATGTTTCGATTGACTGTGGAACAAATGGATTGATTGAGAAGAATGGAATCAGGCTTACTCATTTCTTGAATCCTCTTCTTGACGAAGCGAAGGTGGCGTTGAGTTCATTTTCCTTTACCGCGTGCTTGATGTGATCCGCTCTCGACTCATCCATCTCATCATGAATGCGGTGAACCTTTATGACCAGGACTGTGTATTCCTTAAATAGAAGATTTTCGAATAGCCGGTCTGGCCTGGGGGACTTTTGCAGCCGGTCGAGCTCAAGAGGATTGGGCAGCCGCTCTTATTTTTAATTTAGAGGGTGATATAGTGCGGGAAAAGGTGCGCCAATGAATTGATGCAACATAATTTGAGACGGCAGCCCGAATATTTGAGTACGGAATAATGGGTGCCTCCTTCCGACGCTTTTACTTTCAATCTACCGTAGTTTTCAAGCCATTCTTTCAATATTTTAAAACATTTTTAAAAAATATTTAATGTTATTTTAAAACTATTTTATTGATTGGAGTGAATATGAACACATATTGGAAGAACACTAAGTATGGCAAAAAGAGAGATATCGCAGACCTGGAGAAGTACGACGTGGTCGAAAATATACGTGTTTTTAGAATTAAATGTTGAAGCTTCTTTTTTCATAACATGGTGGATTACGAGGCATAAAAAATTGTTTTCAACATAAAAAATAAATATAAATTTCAGATAAAAGAGAATGAGGCCGTCAAAGTTGAGCGTTTTACCGTCGTGAAAATACATATTCGGTGTTTTCGAAAAGGACGCAAACCGTATATCTGAGATTTTTGGGTATTTTTTTCATCATACTATTTCGATTCATATGTGCAAAAATCAAAAATATACGGTTTGCGTCCTCTTCGAAATTAGACTTCAAATTTGTGACTACCGTAATCCTAACATATTTACATTGCTTCTGAAGTTGTATTAAATTCCCAGTGCGTTTTATAGTTAAATTTAAGAAATAGTTATTTTAAGGGTACATCATCTATGTAATGGCAATGCTATAGACCACATTGGCGCATATAAGCCAAGCAGAATAAATTTCAGTTTGCGATAATTTTGAAAACACAGTGACCTGCGATGCGCTCCATTTGAACTCAAAGCGTCGCCATTTTGCATTGCATTCTTTGCTTTTTTTCTCTATATTTTTATTATATTATTCAAAAACTAAATTGAAAAGTCGAAATGTGGTAAGATAAGCTTCCAATTTGTTAATTGTTTTACTTATTCGTAAACACCGTTGCCCTCCCTAAACATAATGACAAAACCCTACGTGGAAATATTCCTTTAAGAACTTGTGCCTGTAGCGGTGTGATATAACGAGGAAAATGGAGAGACCGTTAATTAATGTAGACGCGAAAAATTGAAAAAAAAATAATACTCTCTACTGGGGGGAAAAGAAGGATAAGGTGAAATGGCGCAAAATAATGGCGAAATCGACGAAAGATATGCCTTTACGAGTAGCTGCACTCTTGTACACTTTAACGACTATTGAGGAAAAGGGAAACAGTGGCCAGAAGTGGAGCGCGAAGGAGGGCACTAGGTCGGATGACAACTATGACGTTATGCCGAATTTGATATATCAAAGGCCGCATGACGTCATAGTTCTCGTCGTCCTAGTGCCCTCTCTCCCGTCCCCTTTCGCCAGTTCTGCTATATCTAGTATCTCAAAAATTTGCTCCGATCATCTGTTTCTGGTTATCCTATATTATGTTTGAATGATGCTCTATTGTGATCTGTTATTGTTTTTGACCAACTCTTCCGTTCAATATTTACACCCTCTGAACCGTCGTATCATTTACTTCTAAATTAGTACAGGGCGGCACAAAAGTATTGACCCAACTTTGATTTTATCTAATTTCTAACGCGTAACGCTTTTCAGCCGCATCTTTTAGCATTGCACAGCTAAGCTAATTAACAACATAATTACCAATATTCAGATCTCTACTAGAAACAATATACGAGTTTCAACTTCTGAAAAACATGATCTCTAAATTTAGTGAGATTTCTCAGGAATTTGAATTTTATTTTTCTTCGCCGCGTTGAACGAAGACTAATGATGCAATAGTGATCCAATTTTTGGTGATAGGGGCAATCATCGATGTATTATAATATGCTATTCATTTAATCAAAATAGCTTCTGAAACTTTAGAAACGGACGAATAACGGGTTGAATATGAACGGCGCCCAACCAAATGTTTCATTTATCACTAGAACTGATAAAGTGGATAATGTCAATTGAACTGTTGTTGTTCGTAATTGCACACTTATAGCAGATACAATGAATACTCCTTTGGTAATTTTATCGGATATGTTGGTGCTCTAAATATCTTCTCATCTAGTCAGCAATGTAACACAACTGTTACCCGAATTCAAAAATCATACTATATGATACTGTAGATTGAGTAGATTATCGATTTACAGTATAACACAGATCCACAATTTGAAGTAGCGCGCTAGGGCCTTTAGTTCAGGGACTATCCGCGAATTCAAAAAAAATCCCAGTAGTGATAATTTAACCTGTAATAAATAATTTTACAATTGAGTCATAATAAACCTTTCCTTTAAGGGTGTATTCCATTCAGTATTCAACATCAAGTAAAAATTCGCCCCGTCTTTGTTATTAAATGTAAATGGAGAAATTAGCAATAGAAGAATAGAAAGCACGTCAAGGCTGGCGATAAGAGACCCAGTGGTGCGTAACACCAGGGACAGGAATGACGTGGAGTTAGCGTCGGTTGCTAACCGGTTCAGCATGTAAATCCCTGGGAGCGGACAAAACCGCAACAGAAAAAACCGAGAATTGTTGGATTGTTTTCTTTTACATACCATTTATTACATCATCCCACGGCTCGGTAGGACAGTGAACCATCAGAATTGAAAGACATGCGACGCATGACTTTTCTCTCGGGTTTTTGATGTTTTTTTTTGCAAATAAAACGTCTATTATTCAGTGAGATGATTTCTTAACGGCGATATCGCCCCGTTAAAGAGATGGCGCAGTCGCGCGTTGCGTACGGTGAAGGTTTGCCTAAGCCAGTCGTGCACCATGATTCCTATAACGAAGTGATCTCGAGTTTCAAGGTCCACTGTGGTAGTTATGAGAGACTTTTTTGTCTCAGTGAACATATGCTTGGCAAAGTGCGAAAAATCGAAATCGCCCAAAATGTGCCCACATGTAGTACACAACGAGCATAGCTCGGATGCCACATCTTTAGACATCAGCAAATCAAATCGGTTTCGAAATGGCAAAATTCGAAATTTCAAATTTCTGGTACAA
The DNA here is from genome assembly GCA_036245805.1 of Pristionchus mayeri. Taxonomy (NCBI): domain Eukaryota; kingdom Metazoa; phylum Nematoda; class Chromadorea; order Rhabditida; family Neodiplogasteridae; genus Pristionchus; species Pristionchus mayeri. The sequence continues at coordinate 36,882,284 of BTRK01000003.1, forward strand.
GTGTGCCCCATTTTGCAGAGAGCGGTCTAGAACACTAAAGATGTGGCACCCGAGCTATGCTCGTTGTGTACTACATGTGGGCACATTTTGGGCGATTTCGATTTTTCGCACTTTGCCAAGGGTCTTCACAAATATGTTCACTGAGTCAAAAAATCTCTCGTATCGCTTCGTTTCAAGATCATGTTGCCTTTCTTGGTGCTCCCTGTTGTAAAGTCTATCTTTTGCTCAATTTTGTTTTGCTTTCACATGATTGGGACAGATGTTGTTGCTTTCCAGGTGTCTCGAGTGATCAAACATATTGTCGATGAGTTAGCTGCTCATAAATCAATCATGCCAATCGACAAGTTTACGCTATCGAGCGACAGAAAGGTGAGCAAATACGAATTAAATAATATGTAATAATAATATAATTCTAAATTTAAGGGCTTGTTTTTAAAAGTGTCAATTGATGTCGTGAATCCATCGTCATTGTCCGTTTTGGCTTGGAAACTTTGTTGATTCGGCAGGCTCGAGGGACTGCATTGGCAGACATGTGACAAGAAGTGGTGCCGATGGATGGGAATCAGTTAAAGGAAAAAAACTTATTGCAACATATGGACAGACAGACAGGTAAAATGAGTGACACCATAGCAACATTAATTAATGAATATTCGGGGTTTCTCCGGAAGTCGTGGCCAGCTCAAACTTCGGATGTTTCCTCGGGGTCTTCGAAATTGGCGTCGACCGCATTTTCTTGGTGGTGGTCTTCCTGTAACATACACACATTAGATAGTTAGCCGTGTACTGTTTCCTATCGGATCATTTTGATTCAAATAGCGAGCATTAATTGTCTTACCTTTTTTACTTCTGCGCCTCCTGCATGTTGTTCTTGATCACAAGTACCTGATCGGTTTTGGTGTTGTAATTCGTAATGAGCTTATGTAACTTATGCAGCTATAACTGTTATTTATAATATATTGCATAGTTGATGTGTACAAGGGCATTGGAACAGTGTGGGAGTTTGTGAATCGCGCCACACAATGCGTTTGAGGTTAAGGGATCAGAACTCAACTTTGAAAGAGGAAAATAAAACGATACACGGTGGTGCGAAAACATTCAAGTTTTGTAATAGAAAAAAAAAACATAAATAGCAAGCAGAAGCCGAATATATTCTTATAAGGAAAAATGGCGGAAGAATATAGGGAAGGAATGGTCAGTTGCAATGGGAGAAGGGAGGGTAGAGGCCAAGAAGAGTGATGCTCCTAGCCGTCTCAAATGGTCACAGCCCTTCGCTCTGTTACTCTGTCTCTCTGAATATCTCTTCATGTGACGTTGTTCTATTCCATCGCCACTTTCCCCTCCCTTTTTCTCACGTCTGAGTCATTAAATCCTAATGGGTGCTGTGAAGCTTAGCTTGCCGAATTCGATAGTGCATACGATTTTAATATCAAAATATTAATGTTTATTTATTCAAATTTAAGATTAATATTGATTTAATAGCAATATTAAACTAGTATATATCATGCATCGTGAGCAGATCTCTTGGTCCCTCATTTGTTGTTTTTCTGGGGGGAAATGTGTGTGCTTTGGTGGATGAGCTCCGTTCTCTCCCCAATACTCACATTTCGGTGCTCAGTTGTCTTAAACTCGAGTAGTTTCGACATTTCCCGTTGCACCTGCTCTCCTTCAGCTTAGCGAGCACGCGTGCTCATTGCACCACTATTTTTTGAGAACGACCGATGAATTCAACTGAAATTAGTCAGGAATTCAAGACTGCTTTATTGTATTTAAATCATGTCGGCGGTAAGCGAATCTTCTTTACAATTATACAAATATATTTTAGGATCTGTGCTGTTCGTGTTCAACTCCTTTGTTTGCACCTTAATTCTGCTCGATTCGGATCCCAGAGGAAAAGCCTACCGGAAGTACCTGTTTTCTCTGCAGGTAAAATATCTGAACCATCAACTCATATGAAACCATCTCAGTATTTATCGATGGGTCCGACTTCGCGTCGAGTCTGTACGCCCCGATCATCCAGGCAAACTGTAGAGTTGTATACTCCGAAGTGGAAATACTCGCTAAAATCATGCCATTACGACCTGCGGGGGTTTGTCCTGTTAATTTAATAATACTTGTGTGACTTATGCAATTCTCATTGTTTATCCACTAGGATATGCATAGAGGAGATAAAGCGGGAAGAATTTTCGGTTAGATTACTTTATGTTATTTTTGTTTTATTTTTTTAAGTTAAGTAGCTCTATAGAGACGGCAGTTCGAGTCGAACACCCAGTGTTTATAACGACCTGGAGTTCGAATAGAGGTGTCTTGTAATTCAGGTGATCTATCTCGTTCTTCTCGCGGAAACTGGATTTTCGTATTTCTGCTGCGTTTACTACCGGAGAAACGTGAACTTTTCGAGCTAACTTACACAAAAATCGCTTATTTATAGAAATTACTTCCGACTGGTTCCTTCTTATGTTACTACGACCGCAAATATCCAATATTCTTATTGGCGGTGCAAATGTGTGCTATTTTCACGATATCGTTAATTTGTGTCGGATTCAATTCTCTGCAATCGTCAAACCAGGTATTCAAATATGAATTGAATCGAATTCTAACACAAAAGCTCGAAAAATATGATAAATGTGTAATGCCTTAGAGGATATTTAGATCATACCAGAAATTATTAGCTGGGTCAAGTCTAAGCCAACGTATATGTTCTTGGACTCGGAAGAGACACGATATCCAGAATTTTTGGGTGAGTATCACTCCTGTTTGTTGGTCGGAATTCACAGTTTGCAGTGGGCGTTTTCGCGGCCTTTGCATTCGCAGGCGGGGTATTTCTGATGATACTCCAGCTGCTGTACGAAATAAAGAATGGAATGGAAAATACCAGTCCTGCTACAAAAGCGTAAGAATAGCTACTCAGTGTAATGATGACACGATTTTTTATGTATCATTAATCCGTAGATACATATTGACTCAGACATATACGATACGCATTGTAGGTATCAAACTCGAGCAATCTTCTCATTGGCTATGCAGGCATTTCTCTATCTCATTATTTCAATTAATCTGATTATTCTTACCAGGGTGCCGCCCCTTACCTATTCTACGTATCCCCAGTGTCTGTATTGCTGCTCATGCACTTACACTCAGTCTATTTGGGACTCGACATTGTTGCTTTGTATTCGTTTGGTTAGTAATTCCGAGTATCTGGTTGATTTAAAATCCCTTCAAAGACTACAGGGTGCGAGAAAAGTATGGTGACAAGTCTTTTATGTAATATCTCGCGAAGTAATGATAGCATGATTTCTGCTTTCGCCATTGTATGCCTGCGAACAGTACCTCCAACAATTTTATCACAGTTCCCCATCTATCGATTTTGTCTTTCAGAGCTTTTCGATTTTCAAGTTCGAAAAAATGGGCCCTTGGCCCGCAGCTCATTTTTCTCTTTAATTAATAATAAAAAATCTTCGGATAATAATTCCCCCACTTTCTCAACTTGAGTATGGAGAGCAACCATTCCTCTTTAAAGTATACTTGTTTAGGCGGAAATACGATATCAGGAAACGGAGAAAAATGAAAATAACTGCATCACACTTTGATACGGAATTATCTTTTTGAAAAATCACATTTTCGAATTTCTTTCTCAGCATCCATATATTGAGATATAAACTTGTATGTTATATGCAAGGACCGAATTATGAATTTTAGTAGCGTCAAACTGAATGAAAACATGTTTTAAATAACTGAACCATACATGTGAAAATATGGCTGAAAACGACACTTGGGACAGATTCAAAACTTGTACAGAAGCAGATTCGCTTTCCCAATTTAAACTGAAAACATATTTGCACTACTGAATGGACGTGTACCATAATACATACGTTTATATTTTTCTATCATTCTTATTTGATGGACGCGACATCTTTATTCGAGAAAATTTTTTTGAGGGCCGTTCGTCACAGCTTACTTTTAAATATTTCAAAGTTGTATAACCAAATCTCCAAATTAAATGGACACATATTTAGACTCGGGCACAAGTGCCCTTCTTAAGAAAAAATAATGGAATGCGCCACCTATTACATTGTTGTAATGCGGCATAAAAGAATACGACTCATGCAGTGAGATAAACATGATCGTTTTTCTTCACTAAATTTTTAATAAATTGAATCTCGTAATCTAAAAGAAATATTTGTTTGATACATGAGCGCTAAATAGCTACATAGCTAAGGTACATGGTGCAAAAAATTGGGATAAATTAAAACACTGCGCACCAAGTGGGGCTTAATTGAATTGTGTCACAATACTTTTCTCGCACCCTGTAGACTATTGTTCGTTGAAGGACTACTGAAAGAAAACAAGGGCGCAGTTAGGCGTACCACGGGTCTACACGAATCGTTTTTTTTAGAATCAGTCATATCCGTTCTATCGTTACACATGATCACACTACATGGATTCATCCACTCGCTGACGATTCTCGCATATTCTCCAGCCTACAGGTATGGCTTCTCATCAAATAGTTATCTTCATTCGACTGTTTCTCTATCCCGTTAGAGACAATGCTGAACGAAGATTGCTATTTCTTACGAAGTCGTATCAATCTACAGGAAACTAGCTGTCGACATGCTCCTGTTTCGAGTGAGAATTCGATGGAAACGCAATCATATTACACTCGTTGCGCCGAGCCAATGAACGTTATACATTTGATAAATATCATTTATTTCCTCACATTTAGTTTCATAGCATTTAAATGTATTGTTCGAGATATCGTATATGTTTCGTTGAGGAGAAACAAAGAGTTTATCATGGTATGGTGAGCTAGTTAATGGTTATGACAGCTTCAAAATTCAACTTTGTAATTTGTATTGACCTTTTAATTGTCACATATCTCACTTTCACCTGCTTCAGATTTCTGTCACCGTCATAATCGATTTTCCCTCTGCACCTGCTTCCTAGACACTACAAGTTGTTATGTACATATTTACCTACTCGTTCTTATTTTTGCACACCCTTAGTGGATGAAAAAAATCACCCTTCGGGAACAATTTGTAAATTCATGTCTCCGATTGAGGCGATATTGTTGTAGAAATAATCATAGGTGTCCACGCCGCCGGCGACCCCCATGAACCCAGTAACAGTAACATATTCGAATTATGGTGCAGTATCCTATTCGATTAACGATCACGTTATTGGTAGACAGAGTTATTGGTGCGATCATTCAAATACAGAATAATGTGAATGTATTAACGATTCTTTCGTGGAGAGTTCTAGCGTACGAACGATTTTAATCGCACAAAAACACACTTCGCACACTTCACACACTTAAAAACACACTTCGCGAGTTGATGAGCCATTTGAGTAAATGTATATTGATTTGTAATTGAACAAGTTAATAGTTTGTATTGTAACAAAATAAGTCCTGTACTAGAACGGATAAATTGAATAAAATCAATTCAACCACATAATTGTACAAGTACAGCTGAAATGATCATAACACATTGAATATTGTTCATCATGATCAAATAATAATAATTCATCTCCACCCGAGATGGGACGATGTCACGAAAACATATCACGTCTCTCATGAGAGAATCGAGCTGAGCATGGGAATGGTTAAATGAGTTATAACCGGTTTTGGCCACCCTGAGACATGCCTGAATGACCCCAGAAGTATTAAATTTCACACTTCATTTTGGAGCTCGCTACGTAGTGCCGGATACCGGCCTCACTCACTTTGAGAGCTGTTTTCTTGGATACGGTGATAGATGGGTCAAAATTGACCTCTGAGTGACCCCAACTCATTTTTCGAGCTCTATCGAACTATTTAAACCATTTTCTCTAAAACTCATTTTCAACAGTGGTACACTTCAGGCCAATTTTCTCAAAAATGTAGGTGAAGATGCAGCTCAAATTTTCACACTAGATGCATCTCAGCGAGAGCTTTCCAATGGGTGGTTTGCGAAAAATATACGATCACTCCTGTGAGAGTTTTGCCCTTTTAACTTCGTCTGGATCGTTTCTTTTCAACATAAGATTTCAATAGAACCTCGATCATTTTCGACCGCGCTCTTCGAAAAGTGCGGTGTGAAATAAAATCGTCTGTTGAAAATAAATTTCAAACGATCCAGACGAAGTTAAAGGGGCAAAACTCTCACAGGAGTGTTCGTATATTTTTCGCAAATCACTCATTGGAAAGTTCTCGCTGAGCTGCATCTAGTGTGAAAATTTGAGCTGCATCTTCACCTACATTTTCGAGAAAATTGGCCTGAAGTGTACCACAGTTGAAAATGGGTTTTAGAGAAAATGGTTTGTACAGTTCGATAGAGCTCGAAAAATGAGTTGGGGTCACTCAGAGGTCAATTTTGACCTATCTATCACCGTATCCAAGAAAACAACTCTCAAAGTGAGTGATGCCGGTATCCGGCAGTACGTAGCGAGCTCCAAAATGAAGGGTGAACTTTAATACTTCAGGGGTCACTCAGGCATGCCTCAGGGTGGCCAAAACCGGTTATAACTCATTTCATGATTTCCCCTTCATTCCCAAGAATTGCAATTCTAGCTCGATTCTCCCGTGGATGGCGTGATATTCTTTTATAATATTTATTATTGGGACATAAAATATTTTAAATTTAAAAAAAACGATACAACAATATTGATCTAAATCCAATAATGATCACTGAGTCTCGAATAGATTGACGTTATATGTTGTCAATATTTCATTACAACACTACGTCCTGGTGAATTAGTTGCCCTTTTTGTTCTCCTCTAGATCGAATTCATTCTCAATTTCCTCATTTTCGGATTCGTCTTCACTCTCTTCATCGGAACTTACGTGCTACAAAAATGATTACATTGTTTAAAATTCCGATAATATAACAACAATTGATCAACAAACTCAACCTAACCTCTTTTCCTGACTGAATCAACTTTCTGTTCTTTGAACGTCTACCATTGACACATGTAAAATTTGCAAATAAAGAAATATTAGATAGCATTCCTCAAAAAAATGCTTTTTCTCAAGCATGCACTCACACACTAGATTATCCTTGTGGTAGTCAAGATCTGGATTAGATGAGAAAGCTTTTCCACATAGATTACACCTATACTTCTCATATCGAGGATGAACGATCCCTGAAATTCATTTGACTGATTCATTTGATTCATGTTGTGTTGTGTTAATCAAAGATTCTTAGTAATAATCACCATGAGTTAAGTGGTGTCTCTCCAAACACTGGGCATTGCGGAATATACGGCCACACTGCTCACACTTATGCTCCTTATTATCTTAAAATATATATTTTAATTTTCGAGTGTGTATTGTTTAAAGGAGGAGAGTAAAGGAACTCAAAATTCAATTTTTGAAGCTATCATATGCACTGCCTAGAGCTCCACAACAATAAGAAGCTCCGAAATTTTCACATTGATATCTCCATTCCGAACAGAGTTATGGCTAGTTGGCTGGGAGCCAGATCAGGGAAAGCTCAGGGAAGGGGGCGAGATAGCACGCTACTTGAAGAGAGTGCGTCCCTATGTGAAACATATTTCAACCGGGCGCGCGTTTGCATTTACTCCTCATTTAACTTGCAAATAAAATATGCATAGATCCGAAGATAAAAACAGCGGTTTACAGTTGGTTTACGTACAGTTGGAGTGCATAGTTGGACTATAATGATGTATTATCAAACCTTCATGGAAGTTTCCGCTATCTTCATTAACACTGGTGCGCTACAAAAATATTATTAAAGCATTGTCTAATGTTTAAATAAATCAAAAGATAGTCAACAAATTCAATCTCACCTCTTTTCCTGACTGAAGCGACTTCCTGTGCTTTGAGCGTCTATCATTAACACCTGTAGAAGATAAAGAAATAGTATTAGGTTGGTAAGAAAGTTCTGTCGCGTACTATTTTTCCATTTTTTCTTGACTGAATAAATTCTGGAAATCTGGAAATTCAATTTAACATAAGTTGAAGTGATGTAAGTAGTGTACGTCAACAGGTTTAAGCCGATTCTATTTCGCATATAAAACGAGTAAATAAATAAAATCTCAAAAATTCAGAAAATGACGATTTTGTGGTGTATTTTTTGAATTCAGCCGTTTGAATAAGAGCTACCAATTGCTTTTACTGCTTTGAAGGGTGATAACATTAGAGTTGTACATCCATATTATCACATAACACCCGGCATTCGATATGTGTGGGAAGCTGCAGATTGCAAAAAAGGCTGATTTCAACGAACAATTTTCGGTTTCATCATTTTAAAAAATGTAGCTTACGAACAGTTTGGTGCACCACTTTCCCATTTAGGGTGAACACTAATCATGCCGAGTACTTCATCACTCACTACAACTGAGCTTACTGGATCAATCGTTAAATCTTCAGGGATGAGAAATGCTTAACAACAAAATTCAATTCAGTGAAATTTTCAGAATTAGCGCTGATCCCAAGTTGGCATAATAGGTCTTTCTTATTGCTATGCAATGCAAAACATGCCCACTTGTTGTTCTCTACAACAGCATGTTAGTTATGCCCATATCACATTTCTTCTTTCAACTATGAGCAAATAAAAAATAGGGTTGGTCGTCAATTTCGCTGAATTTGGCAATCGACTATGCCAGAATTAGTAATTGGAGAACACGGTGATAACGTTTTCTCGAAAGAGTAACCAAGCACTATTAGATTACTGAAGATCGTATGAAGATTCATCAACTTTGAAGGGCAGGATAAACCAAAATGTAAAATACGAGAAACGCGAAAGAACTTTCTTACCAACCTAATACTTGAAGTGTATCAACAAAAGAATTTCCCAAACATGCACTCACACACTAGACGTTCCGTATGGTAGACTAATTCAGTTGAAGATGCGAAAGCTTTCCTACATAGACCGCATCTGTATTTCTCATATCGAGGATGGACAATCCCTGAAATCCATATAATGGTGTGGTTTTCTGGGTAATATAATATTCTTAGTTAAATGCATCTATCACCATGAGTTAATTGATGAGCCTCCAAATGTTGTGCAATGCCGAATCTGCAGTGCGATATAACTGTTTTACTTGTATTAATGTCATTTAGACTTTCAATATTACGCTGCATCGATTATATAGTTTCGTAAAGCGTTTGCATCTGAGTAGTTTTAACAAAATAAAGTTCTTAGAAAATAATGTTTTCAAAATATATTTGCATCGAAAATACTTGCCTAGGTGTTGTTGTTGGTGAATTTTCAGAGAATGAGGCGTAAAATATCGTTTCCCACAATGATTGCACTTGTACGGATTACGTTTCTCTTCATCAACTGTGAATGAATAATTGCGTCATATTATTCTTGCAACATTATGTATTAATCACATAGACATGGCTTATCAAGGTTCGTATTTCGTATCGATTAACCAACCTTCATGAAGGCGTTTGTGAACAAGTAAATACGAATATTGGGCGACTACTTTTCCACAAACGTCGCATTTATGCCCTTTTGTGTTACTGTTGTCATCACCTAAAAAGCTCAGTCGTACATCACACTATTGCGGTTATCCATACAACTCGTTCTTATGAGGACAATGTCGTCATGCAGAATGTGATAGATCAAAGGCGACATGACGTCATCGTTCTCATCCGACCTAGTGTCATACAACCCTGATACTTGCCTAATTGCGAAGCATTGTGCTTACTTCGGCGTTGACGCTTTGCAAATCCTTTGCTAGAATGCCCGCTCAGTTCCTGACCGTTCTTCATTTGGCCATCTGAACATTCATTTTCCTGATAAATCGAATGGATTTTCATATTATGCATTGTGCAATTATACCCTCGTGAAGACGCATGTGCACTTTCAGGAAATACTTCGTCTGACATTGCTCCTGGCAAATGACGCATGCGTACATCTTCTTGTCTGGATCGGTATCTTCTGTAATGCTGTGCGACTAATATTATGAACAAATAAAGACACACACACCACACATATAAACAATCATTCAAGGTGTTTTCTTCGCATACGGTTCGCCAGCATATTTGAATATACCTACTTATTTTTGAACGTTCTATAAATTATATAAAACTTGCCTAAATGTGAATTTTCGTGATTGTTGCAAGTTTGCACAGTCGCAAATCGTTTTCCGCAATTCCTGCACTTGTGCGGTTTTTTTGCCTCGTCACCTATTTTTTCCAGGCAAATCTACTAGGAAATTCGCGATTAGATATACAGTTTCACTGGTCTCATAGCGTACCATCATATGGGAGGTCTCGTATCAACTCACTAGGGTTGGCAATCAGAGGGGAGGTTACGAGCCCGTTATATTCCCCTACTCATATTTCGCAATCCGAGGAGAGGGAGGCGTAACGAGCTCGTAACCTCCACTCGTAGTGCCAACTCTACAACTAACCGAGGTGGCTTCTCGCGTGGTATCGCAATCCTTCACTGCTCTGATAGATTTTTCCGCATTGTTTACATTTGAGTTTATTCTTTCTCGTTTTTCTCTGAATCCGACCTGCTGCAGACTTCCTTAGCGTTGTCGCTGTTCTTCTTTTTCCCTTTAATGTTGTGTAATGAGTTCAGGCCCTATCGTCACCCATTTGTACGCATCTCTGAAGTATGTCCTCTAGTCTCTTCCAAGCAGTAAGTGGGCAACTCCCGACTGGTCAGGATGCTTGTTGAGTACCGGTCAAGTAGCTGGTTAACCTATTCTTATCCGTTTCTGACCAATTGTTGGCGAACAACAGTGGGCGGAGTACAGCCTAACCAATGGATAATCAGTTTCCTGACCAGTGGTCAGTGAAGTATCCTGAACAGTGGGTCTGGTAATGCCCATATACTGGTTGGAAGGAAGTGTCCGGTCATCATGTTATTTATTTTCCAATATACTGAGCATGACAGGCATGATCTTAGCTATTTAGTGATGATTAAATCTATGTGTAAAGTGTTGTCACGCCAAACCTCATCCATATCTCTTTCGTTGTTCGTCTTCAATTCCTCCAAGGGTACTTCACCGCTTGTAGTATCCATCGGCACACTGTCGTTCAAGTCTGCGGTATGATTTCCGATGGTTTCTTGAGACTCCTGTAAAATATTTATCCTTGAGTACCGAATGACTTTCGTATCAATCACCTCAAATCTGTCGCTGAATGAAAACGATTCTGAACCTTCCAAGGTTTCATCTTCCTCTTCTGAGTCGGACAGTTCGATGTATTCTATGTCATCCTGAACATAATAGATCACACTTTTAAATAAAAATGAGCAATTGATAATTAATAATTAAGAGTCCGGATCTGAGAAAAGTTACCACTGCCCGGACATATCCCCCGGAATAAGATTGAGACCAGGCTCACACATGGGACCTAGAGTACTTTGAGTGTTGAATTGAAATTTAGCAGCTATTTTCCGATCGGCGAGCAAAGCGGCGCGCCAGGTGCGGGTGCAGTGAAAAATGATGAAAATTCATAATTTCTTAAGAGACCTTCCTTGAGAAAACGTAGCTTTTGGGAGGGGTCGACGGATGACTTTTCTGCAACCCCCTTCAATATTCTGCTGGTGAAGTTCCCATACCGAGTACTGATATTTGGCCCAATATGAGTGCCTCTGGTGCACTTTCCGAAAAATGCCAGACCAGGCCCTAAAAAAATCGAAAAATTTAACTTTTCAAAAGTACGATATTATAGTTTTTTCTGGTGTATTTCTCGATGAAAATAACGAAAAGCATACTTTGACAGCGATCAGACATCGAGAAAGTGTCCAAAACGACGATTTTCTTCGTTTTTTGGCTCCCCTGAAAAATTGTTATCAGCGTATCCCTGAGATTCCCTTTCGGGCACCCTGAGGCATGTTTGACTGATCCCCGAAATATTTGTGTGCATACTTCATTTTGGAGCTTCCTACGTCGGGTCGGATACCGGCATCACCCACTTTGGGAGCAGTTTTCTCGGATCCGGTGTAAGGTAGAGCACAATTGACCTCTGAGTGACCCCAACTGATTTTTGGCTCTATCGATCTATCCAAACCATTTTCTATAAAACCCATTTTCAACAGTGGTACACTTCGGGTCACTTTTCTCAAATATGTAGGTGAAGACGCAGCTCAAATTGTCACACAAGATGCAGCTCAGAGAGAGCTTTCCAATGAGTAGTTTGCGAAAACAATACGAACACTTCGGTGCAAGTTACGTCCTGTAAACATCACCTGAATCGTTTGAACTTTATTTTCCACAGGCATTTCGATAAAAAAAAATCGATCATTTTGACCGCGCGCTCCGAAATGAGCGGTGTGGAATGAAATCGACTGTTGAAAATAAAGTTCAAACGATTCAGGATATGACTACAGGACGTAACTCGCGCCCAAGTCTTCCTATTGTTTTCGCAAACCACTCATCGGAAAGCTCTCGCTGAGCTGCATCTTGTGTGATAATTTGAGCTGCGTCTTCACCTACATTTTTGAGAAAAGTGACTCGAAGTGTACCACTGTTGAAAATGAGTTTTATAGAAAATCGTTTTGATAGATCGATATGGCTCAAAAAATGAGTTGGGGTTACTCATAGGTCACTTTTGCTCTCCCTTAAACCTTATCGAAGAAAACAGCTCATAAAGTAGGAGGTACCGCAGCCGACCCTACGTAGGGTGCTCCAAAACGAAGTGTGCACAATAATTTCGGGGGTGGCCAAAGCCGGTTAGATCTCATTTCACCATTCCCAAGATCATCTCGATTCTCTCATGAGAGGCGTGATATCCTATTCACCTCCTTCGCATATAATATCGATGTATCCTATTTTCTCATATATTGCCTCATTCACATCAGTAAATTCATTCGATTATTTCAATTTGCCGGGGAACAGAGGGATTTGGGTATACTTGACAAATTGATCTGCTAATAATCACTTCCGCCTAATACAGTAGATCAGCCAGGTAAAGAGGCGGCTGGCCACACCGGGGTACATTTGGAAGGAAAGTAAATATGGCTTCATGAGCTAGGCAGCCTCCCTCTGGTGTGCTCATTGTCCGCATAACAGAGTAGATCGCCAAGAAAGTGTGTAGAACAAAGAGACCTGATTTGCTAGTCCCTTCCATTATGAGCCCACCTCTGCATCTTCGTCTTGAGTCATAAATTCTCATCCTCCTCGCAAGTTCTCACCATTTCCCTGACGTATCACTATTTGGAATTTAGTACCGTGTCATGCAAATTTGATTAGTAAGAAGTTGTTTATTTAAGGCTTAACACGTTTATTTTTCAATTGCTCAATGCCCTCGCTGCCATTCTCCATCGGCGTATTCTTCCCTAGTTCTCTTCGTCCTTGTCGATTATGCGTCAGCACAGCTCATGCAGGGCTATTGGTGTAGAACTCCCACGTTGATATTCGGGCCCTTAAATCTTCGCCATACTCCTGCAAACATGAAATTAAATGATTGCTTTGGGAAATATTTAAAAAATATCATTGTATGATAAATAAATTTACAAATTTATATATTTTTAAATGTAAATATATAATAATATAAATTTACCTCCATTGTTTTGAAGTAGAGCTGTGACATTTGCCAATACTGGGGTTGTTGAATCGGTTGAGTTGGCCATCTGAAATGAATAGTCATAGTTAGACTCCACAAACTCCGCCCACTTTGCTCAGACACCCTTCCCCTCTAAAACGAGATTTAGGGAGCTCGAGGGAGCACGAGCTTAATTCTCAACGAAAATGCTCACTCAAAAAAAATTCGAAAGCTCTTTCAATTCTCTATCGACAGAGCCTATGAGGCCTTGCAAAAATTTCCAGTAATTAGGTCGGCATACGAGATTTAAGGTGCAAAAGTGCCGAATTTGCGCTCACAGAGCATGTGCGGAAAACCTCGCAGGCTTCATCGGTCTCTACTAGCTAGACGAACATTTATATCAAGATAAAGGAAAGAAAAGTGTCCTCATTAATTTGTGCTCGAAAATAGATCAGTCCGCGTGCGCTCATTAGTGGGGGAGAGCGGCGTGAATTCTATCGCTTGCCTCCTCTCTCCCTCTCCCCTCGCCTGTTTCTGCCCCGGCGTGTGCAGAGAGCGCGCGCTCTAGAGAAGAGTGCGGGCGCACCCCTTTCTCGTCTCTCCTTACTGGGGTGAGGCGCAACCGGGAAAAGGCGAAGCGCTGCCCAAATTTTTGGCGAGTTGACTAGGAATGAGTCGGAGATAGCTCCGCCCCCTTCCTTCGCTTGTCTCGATTTTCCCCTTCTCTCTGTGATAGCATTTCAATCTCTTTTTGAGCTCTAGCGCGATTCAGAGATGAGATATCGACAAACGGCCAAAAGTATGATCATATTAGGCCCCCAACGGTTATGTTGAACATAGTTTGGGTGACATGGCTTTATTTCGGTTATACCCCTTGTGGTCCCTAGTCATAGTGGAATTGAGCAGATTGTGATCCGAAAAGATAGTTAAAGGAGAAGTAACCTCAAAATTCAATTTTTGAAGCTATCATATGCACTGTCTAGAGCTCCACAACGATAAGAAGCTCCGAAATTTTCACATTGATATCTCCATTCCGAATAGAGTTATAGCTAGTTGGCTGGGAGCCAGATTAGGGAAAGCTCAGGGAAGGGGGGAGATAGCACGCGATTTGAAGAGAGGTCGTCCCTAGGTGAAACATATTCCAACCGGGCGCGCGTTTGCATTTACTCCTCCTTTAATACGCACGGTTCGAGGAGGGAAAAGGCTTTGTATCACAGTGAGCAGGGAAAATGAAGAAAAGTGAGCGCAAAACAGAGACAATTTCGGCGGTAGTATATGCCTTTACGAGTTGATCCACACTTTAGCGGGGTGAACGAGTGCGGGAAATGAAAATATGGTGAATTGGTGTAAAAGAGTGACAAAAACCGCCGGGAGTACGCGAATTATAGAGATAATTATAAATTATCGAAGAATTATGGAAGAATTATAGAATTAAGAATTATAGAATTATCAAATTTTTACTCTAGCGGAGACAGTGAATTGAAAATGAATTACAAAACCCTACATGGAAATATGCCTTTAAAGGGATATTACATAGATTTACGATTTCAATGTATTTGGTTGTAAAGATCATTTTAGAAAATATTGTTAATATAATATTTGAAAAATATTTAAATATCGAAAATAAATTTTAAAAATTCACAAATAATAAAAACACTTATCGGTTGATGGTGCTCGAGGCGGTCGGCGAGGTTTCACGAACCTCGTCGTTTTTGAATGCACGCTCTTGCCTCGTCACGTCGTAACAACGGGACGACGTGACGAGGCCCCCGTTTTGCTAGGTTTTCATTCAATTTTCACTGGTTTACACTGTTTTTTCTGGATTATTTTGGTTCCCAGCGCTGTAGCTGAGTGTCGCAGCTCGTTTGGCACCGAAATAGGCGTAGATATGTGGATTTTCGATCGTTGCGAATCATCATTTCCATCGACAAACATCGGTTTTCTTGCAATGTCCCCGTAGTTTCTTTAATAAATTGGTTACCAGCGCTGTGTATTACGCTAGTGCAACGTTTTGCGTCGATGATGATTGATTAACCTCAGTTTGTCGCTCATTATGCCTATTTTGTGATTTTTAAGTGGTTTCGGTTAACAACGTCGCGTTGCTAATCTTCATCAAACCTGCTATCAGTTGTATGCTCACACAACGGAAGAGACGGTGCGCCAGATGTGGCGCACAATCGGCAAAAACGCGCTGTTTTCATGCCAATTTGAAGAAATATCGTCAGTTTGTTTGGGTGAAGTCTCTTGGTCTCAGTAAAGAGGAGGCCTTGCGCGATCCCGAAGAAACGGTCTATGCGGGACACCATTCGTTTCTATGCCTGTATTTCGATCGATCGAGTGTACTTGAGATGGGAGAGACTAGCACGTGATCTCTCAAAAGATGTTGCGCCGGTATTTTAGTCATCTCAGAATTTCATTGGAAATAACTCAAAATAGGAGGAAGGGATTGTTGTGGCACTCGATGGACAGTTTGCCCACCCTGGCTGGACATCCAATAACGGGAAAGTTACCGTATTCGATTGCGCCCTTGGCCTCGCCATCGCTGCAGTATCCCTCTCCACGAAGGATGAGGAAATAGGTCATATTACAATTATGTAGTAAATGTTATCTAGAAAGTACAACTATAGGTGGACTCTCATGTCGGATTGAAACAGTAGGCTCGGAGAAGGCGCTGGTGGAACTAGTTGATGATGGCTTTAGCATCAGGTATAATTCAGATAATGCTCAACAAGGATTTAGAATAACATGTTGTATCCAAACTCCCTTCCTATCGTAATGTTTCCATACCGTAACCCATCTAACTACTGTAACCTATGCTTGTACGGTATGCTCTTCGCATACCGTAACTTCCTAGGCAACTTTGTTTCCAGCTACCAAAGTATATCGCTTCATTTAATCAGAGCCCGTGTCACCGACTCAAATGCGAGCGTGGACAAGCGCATCCGCGAGAATCCTAAGCTAAAAGGAATCGAGTCAAAGAGGGACTTTTGGCACGCCCAAAAATCGCTCAGAAAGGCGTGGTGGGCTGTGAGTAAAAATTAACGTATTACCCATCTAAGTCCTGCACAGGGTATGAAGAGTTACCCTCGCATCTCGGAATGGTACAAGTCGTTCTTTAATCATTTGTTCTACGTAAACAAGAGATTCCCCAATCGCGAAGATCGACCACTCGCTCTAGAATACGTTCGTTCGTTCATCAAACACTGCACGGGACAGCATAGATGGCGAAAGGTGGACAAATGGCTAATTTGGTAGAGTATTATTGTGCTACCAGGGAGATGAGTTCAATCTGATCTCCACGTGTGATCACTCAATTGTGCCAGCATCGAAGAGGGGGAAGAAAGGGATGAAGGCAGACAAGAAAGCACCCCAGAAGACTTCTAAGCAACTGATTGAGGTATAATTTTAAATAATTATTTTTTTAGTTTTATGTTTACAATGAAAGGTGGACTCGCCTGAGCACCAATTGATTCGGTCCCTACTGTTCTCGCCCAACTTCGAGAAAGTCTTCCTCGATTCCTCTTCTGAATTTGGAACATCAATCTGTGAATGTTATCATTCACTCTCCAACATGTACGCACCAAAGAGACTTTCCAGGTAAATTCTTGTTATTGATTTTATTAAAATATAAGCCGAAAATTTGTGTTACATTCATAAAGCTTTTCTATGCTAGCTCGGCGCCCTACTACAATAAGAAGATGAAGTGTACAGTAATGCATCACAACTCACTGGTGTACGGCAGCATGCTGGGAGTGAGGACGGAGACCGGCAGCGTGCTTCTCTCCAAAAAGGGAAGAGTTGCGGAGGCTGTGAAAAGAAAAATGAGCACAGGAGAACACCCATGGAGGAGAGAAGTACAGTACACTGACAATCGATGGTTCCAAATTTCTTTCTAGATTCTTGAGGAGAGTTGGGAGCTAAGGGAGGAATACGAGGATAAGCGATTCCTCAAGAGACTCGGAGCGCCTGATGATGATCATTTCGATCACCTCAAGGAGGTCTACGACCGGATGATGAGGGGAGAAGAAAGTGAGGAGGAATTCGAAATGAATGAAGAAGAGGAGATGGATGATTTGAGCGAAATTGATGAGGATTGGGAGTGATAATTCTATGCTAGCACACTCCTAACACAACACTATCAGTCTAGAATGTATGCTTTCGTAAACAATTTTGTGATTTTCTCAAGTTCTTAACCGATAAAGTGGAAATACGTTTGCTTTCATGAACACACCTGACATAAGCATGAACCCCCCGTCGATTGATGAAGACCTGCGAAGGAAATTCTCACATCTCCCTAATGAATTAATGTTTTTTTTTTCATTTATTCAAATGGGTAATCAGAGAACAACTAGTCCGTTTTGGTTTATTGCTAGTTATTGTTGTCCTCTCAAAGAGATGAGTTGGTACCTGCATGTCAGTGATTCCGAATGCCTTGGCGATGGTCGCTCTCTCAGATGGCCACAGTGACTCACTCCTCGTGCCATGATTCCACTCAACGATTCATTATTCAGAAGAAGAAGCTTGAAACAAAAGTGGATGAAAATATGTTATTCCAGGTGATGTGCTCGGGAAGGGTATGGCTCCGTAAATCCGTGAACCCGCCTGGTGGGATTCCCGTTACCCCGGCGTACCCTGCATGGGAAGGGTACGGCATCCCCAGACGCACGTGAACCTTGCCTTGCCGGGTTGAAGTTATTCCCAAAACAAATAGATGGAAAGATAAGAATGAACCTGAATATGTTCTTCTGTCTCCTCGTGAGAACCAATCGAGACGGTCGCTGCTTATTCGCCCTCTTCGAGAAGCTAAATATATACGCTCCTCTTAGTTATTAGAAATTTCTGATGTCTCAACGCTAGCAGTGTATTCGATAATTAATCTGTGTTATTTTCAATACAGTTGATATATGCCAATCACGAACCTGCGAGTCTTATTCGAGTAAGAAGCGACGATTTTCTGGACTCTTTCGCGGACAGTCTCTTCTATCTTGATGGCGTCATCTTCCGGAATCTTCTCAGTGGGAGAACGGGAGTGTACTCGTGTCTAGAAGAAACGATCAGCAGTAGTATTAAATTCCCCAAAGAACTAACAAAATATCAGAAACAGCTCAGATAAATATTTCAGCAGAGTTGTTATTTCTATTCCAACCAACAATTTCAACACATTAGCAAAGTAATTTATTTTTTGCCCATTCCCCTCACTCACCCGTCCTCTCCTCCATTGACTACATCGATTTCCTCTTCTCCATTCTCACTCATGTGCCAGTTCATCTCCTGCTCTCTGCAGAGGATGCAACAGAAGGGGAGGATGCACACCGAACCACTGCTGCAAATGAAAGGGATTCACTCTTCACGACAAGATTAGGATGAGCAAGTGAATTGTCTTCTAGCTGAACCAACCTCGATGTGCAGCATGGGATTGAAGAGAGTCATCTGCTGCATGTGCTGCATCGTCGCGAACTCATGCTGCTGCTGCAGCACCAACTCCGATAGATCTGCGAGCGTGCAGGATGATCTTGGGTAATCTTTGGAGGGACGAGTCTCTCGAAAGAATGTGGAGAGAATCAGAGAAGAACAACGGCTGACCGATGTTCTTGCTGTAATCCATCGGGAAGTTGAAGCAATGGAGGAAAAGGAGGAAGGACGGGGAAGAGAGTGGAGATGGGAGGGAGAAGGGAGAAGTGAATGCCAAATGCGCTATGTCATTCTTCAAAGTTTAGAATTAGCTCATTCCCCATTAAGATTTTCTCTCATTTTAAGAGACATTCCACGAGAAAACGTACCAAGTCACGGATGGTTTTTTTGCAACCCCCCTCAATATTTCGCTGGTGAAGTTCCCATACCGAGTGCTGATACTTGGCCCAATATGAACGGTTCTGGTGCACTTTCCGAAAAATGCCAACAGGCCCAAAAAATACGAAATTTTCAAATTTTTGAAAAGTACGATATTATACGTTTTCTAAGTATATTTTTTGATGAAAATAACGGAAAACATACTTTGAATGCGATCAGATGCCGATATAGAGTCGAAATCGTCAATTTTCGAAGCTTTTTGCCCGTCCTGAAAATGTTTTCAACCAGTCTACCAAAACTGATTACATTTTCGGATTCCCTGTGCAAAACTACGCATAAAAGCCGAATTTGACGAAATTTTATCCATGCGCTCTGAAGTTATGGTGTCCAGAATAAGGCTCACTTGGGGTTAGCTCTTTGAGCAAAACCATCACAATATCTCCAAATCATGCTGAATGGGCTCTTTTTTGCACCGAATCGTATTTTTATATCGAACTATATAATTTGAGGTCATGCTCAGACAATTCGAAGTCTTCATTTTCATGTTTGGAAATTCCGAATTTCTCTCATTTCACAAAGAGCGTTTTCCCCCGCTAAAATCAGGTTTGCAATCATCTGAAATGCCTCATTTTACCATATACTCATTTCTCGTGCATATTTACATTGTTGTTATGCATTTCACGCTCAATTACACGCCCTAATGATTTGAAACCCTGTGAAAATTCGATTTTTTCGAAATTTTGGAAATTTTGAGAGTTTGTGACGCTCTCAGATTGCTATTTGAAGTTCAACTGCATGATATTTCGCTCAGAATTACTATATTCAACTTATATAAACATTCCCAGTTGTTTTGGGAGCCATCTGGCGAAAATTTTTTTTCCCCTGGTTTCGAGGTGAATCGAAATTTTCGAAAAAAAAAATTTCGCCAGATTGCTCCCCAACCATCTGGAAATCATTATATGGGTTGAATATAGTAATTCTGAGCGAAATATCATGCAGTTGAACTTCAAATAGCAATCTGAGAGCGTCTCGAAAGTTCAAAATTTCTTAAAAAATCGAATTTTTACAGGATTTCAAATCATTAGCGCGTCTAATTGAGCGTGAAATGCATGACAACAATGTAAATGAGCATGATAAATCAGTATATGGTAAAATGAGGCATTTCGGATGATTGCAAACCTGATTTTAGCGGGAAAAAAACCGCTCTTTGTGAAATGAGGGAAATTCGGAATTTCCAAAAATGAAAATTTCAAAATGAAGACTTCAAATTGCCTGACCATGACCTCAAATTATTTGATTCTATATAAAAATAAGATTCGGTGCAAAAAAGAGCCCATTCGGCATGATTTGGAGATCTTGTGATGGTTTTGCTCAAAGAGCTAACCCCAAGTGAACCTTATTCTGGACACCATAACTTCAGAGCACGTGGATAAAATTTCGCCAAATTCCGGTTTTATCAGAGGAATTCTGAGAGAATTGAGATATACCTTGCAGTGTCCGTACAAGGAAAACTTAACCTATGCTGAAAAAGTGTCCCTAGGGGTACTTTTTCAGGTAGAGCACGAAAATCGACCTTAGGAAGTCGTATCTCTGACCCCTCATTCCCTGTGGCGCGCCTCAACGGCGAGGTCGGTTTTTCTATATTTTGAACGGCTCATCCAAAACCCGTACATATATAATAATTCTGAAAGATCTCAACGAGATAAGAATTTCTCCTGTTGGAAGTTAAGTGCTAGCTCTTCTGCGAAAAAAGTTATGGTCATTTGAAAGTTAAAAATTGATGCCATGGAAAACTGGTGCTCGATAACAATCCAGTTTAACTTTTAATCGATTCCTCGTGCAATTTTACCCTGGGCACAAATTTAAATGAAAATCGAAGGTCTGGTATTCGACGAAATTTTCGAAAGAATGTGGCCAAGTCGAGTTTTTTTGGCCGAAAATTTCGATTTTTTGCGCCTACAAATTTCCATTCACGTTTTGGTGAGAAGACATGTACAAATTCGTTTTCTACGGGTCAAAATACTGCAGAAAAAATTTAACTCGGCTTATTCTGAGATTTTCGATTTTTGGCTCAAAACAGTGATTTTTCGATGATCGAAAATCTCAGAAAAAGCCAAAAATCGAAAATCTCAGAATAAGCCGAGTTAATTTTTTTCTGGAGTATTTTGACCTGTAGAAAACGAATTTGTACATGTCTCCTCACCAAAACGTGAATGAAAATTTGTAGGCGCAAAAAATCGAAATTTTCGGCCAAAAAAACTCGACTTGGCCATATTCTTTCGAAAATTTCGTCGAATACCAGACCTTCGATTTTCATTTAAATTTGTGCCCAGGGGTAAAATTGCACGAGGAATCGACTGAAAATTAAACTGGATTGTTATCGAGCATTAGTTTTTCATGGCATCAATTTATAACCTTCAAATGAATATAACTTTTTTCACAGATGATCTAGCCCTTCACTTCCAACATACAAAATACTTATCTCGACGAGATCTTTCAGAATTACTATATATGCACGGGGTTTGGATGAGCCGTTCAAAATATAGAAAAACCGACCTCGCCGTTGAGGAGCGCCACAGGGAATGAGGGGTCAGAGATACGGCTTCCTAAGGTCGATTTTCGTGATCTACCTGAAAAAGTACCCCTAGGGACACTTTTTCAGCATAGGTTAAGTTTTCCTTCTACGGACGTATCTCGGTTCTCTCAGATTTCCTCTGTTATGCGCAGTTTTGCACGGGGAATCCGAAAATGTAATCAGTTTCGGTAGACTGGTAGAAAACATTATCAGTACGAGCAAAAATCTTCGAAAATCGACGATTTCGACTCTATATCGGCATCTGATCGCATTCAAAGTATGTTTTTCGTTATTTTCATCGAAAAATAACCTAGAAAACCTATAATATCGTACTTTTCAAAAATTTGAAAATTTCTATTTTTTTGGCCTGTTGGCATTTTTCGGAAAGTGCACCAGAACCGTTCATATTGGGCCAAATATCAGCACTCGGTATGGGAACTTCGCCAGCGAAACATTGAGGGGGGTTGCAAAAAAGCCATCCGTCGACCCCTCCCAAAAGGTACGTTTTCTCGTGGAATGTCTCTTAAAACAGATTTGGATTCATCTTGTCATGCCCGTCAGATCAAGCCTAGTCTCCCCGAGAACTTTGCACGCATTAAAAACTTAATTATTACTAATTAGTTTTATGAAAAATAAATTGGATAGTTGAGATCCGCATTTAAATTCTGCGCCGGTAGTTATTTTTTCGTAATTTTAGCAATATCCTGCATCCAGATATGAGATATTGGTAGAAACTGACGTCACGCCGTCTGGAGCCAACCACCAATATTTGGTCAAAATGAGTATGTCTATCGTACTCAGCGGGTCAGATTATCCCAAATAAGGAAGTTTCAGAGAATTGACTATTTTAGGTTGTGCCAACAACTGTCCGATTCTTACTCAAACGGGCTCATAAATGAAACGCTTTTACTAGTCTTACTAGACAGCGTTATCACAAACTAACCGAAGATTGGAGAAGAAACTATACTAGTAGGTACTAGGTGGTACTAGTACTAGGTGCTGATATGGACAAAATATTAGTTTAGATTGATATTATAATTTTTCTGAACGCATGCATGCGAAATATTGAGCAAACCCAAACATGTAACATTTTAGATATACTTTTGAATCAAGAAAACGCTTCGCGCCAGGACTAATTACTAATAATTTCGCATACTTACATAGATTTTACTGCCTCGCTAGCTATACCACAGGCACTTGAATTGACACTTGATGTCAACTTGTTAGAAAAATACACAATGCTTGTTCAAACAAAAACAGCAACTGAACTCGTGACAATCAGAGTGGCAATGTTACGCTCTTGCAAAATATGAATTTAAAAAAAAAAAGTTTCCCACGAAGACATGGCGGGCGTATTCATGAAAGTGGAAGGTGTCTCGAATGCATCACGGATCAGGAACGGGAAGAGAAGTGAGATCACACCCTGAGAATATGAGATGCGCGAGATCTCGCTTTCTCGTTTCATGAGCATCACACGAACATCGCTGTTCGAGACCACGACAATAGCTGACCGTACGCTTCTCAATTGATTCATTAAAATAGTACATACTTGTCTCAATAACGTACCTTCCTTCACGAATGGCCAAGGAGCATTGAAGTGGGCCATTGAAAAGTCAAAGTGATAATATGGAAACAGTGTTAGATATCAGAAACCATCCTAAAATAGTTCTCTTCTTTTATCATTGTATGTAGACCTATGTTAGGTAATTTAGATCAAATATCAATCCATCCCACCTGCTACACAATGTGTTGCACATTTGCTCTTCGTTCACACTGACGATAGCTTCCTCGTCGATATACGTCGTCCGCATCCTGACAACAGTGAACGATAATCATCGTGAAAGAGAAAAATGATCTCGCATTTGTAGCATTCGTGGTATGACGCAGGACTTCTAATAGATGACAATGCAATCCAGGATACCTGAAGCAAAAAGTTAAAAAGCAAAAAGCTAAAAAGCAAAAAGTTATTGTTTATTAAACACTCGCGTTTTTTTCAGCAATTAAAAAAAATAAATATTACCTTTCATACCTGGATTTCCTCTTCACCCTCCTTTCTCTGCCTACACATTCCATCCACTCCGAGAAAAAGAAGAGGAAAAAGAACGTTGATGACGAACCACAGCACTGTGCTCGTGCACTGCCATTAATTATCGGTTATTCAATGCCAGATTTATACGGCAGGTATCATTTAATGTGAATGAGAGGATGTTATCACTGTCTGACATTCTCACAGCTATATATCCCAGTATTGGAGCCCAAAACCATTAAATAGCAAATTTGGCCTCAACTCCGACGTTGCGTTCCGTTCAGCTGATTCTCATGTGCACCAGTGCTCTCCAACGCACATTGGTTCAGCCCCGTACTAATTGTGCCCTTCGAGAAACGTAGCTGCCAGCCACTTACAAAGAGAGCGCACTCTCTCTAGTTACGCCGGGTGAGAAAACGCGCGAGGAGGTGACAGAGGCGCGACGACGCACAATGGGCAACCAACCCCTCATAGGAGAACACGAATCGTACGGAAGGCTCCAGTGCAGAATGAGTCGGTGGAAGATTGTGGCAGGTGGGTTTCAATACGCACATTCGTCACAGTGCTGTGGTTTGTCATCAACGTTCTTTTTCCTCTTCTTTTTCTCGGAGTGGATGGAATGTGTAGGCAGAGAAAGGAGGGTGAAGAGGAAATCCAGGTATGCAAGGTAATATTTATTTTTTTAATTGCTGAAAGAAAACGCGAGTGTTTATAGACCTTGCAATACTATCTTTCACGTGCGCTTCAATTACTAAGTCGACTATTTTCAAAGACTTCGTACACCGCTTTCTGCAGAAAATCGTATGATGCTACATCATACGATTTTCTGCAGAAACGATTGACGAGGAGAATGACTGTAAAGATGAGAATTGAGCATAAGTTAGTTGAAATGTACAAGAAAATTCGCAGTCATCCTTAATCGTACCATAACCAGCAGTCTCTAGTTTCAGAGATGGCAGATAGATGAATCTGAAGTGACTGAGTAATTGATTCGTTGGCTGCGCATAGAAAAAATACAAATAATGCTAGTCGACGACAGGAATCATTGACTATTAACGATTTTTTAGAAAGAAGACGCTGGGGAATTTTTCGGTGAGATTCCATATAACGCCGGAAATCGATAATTCCATTTTTCCTTCCGACATTTTTGTACTTCCCCGAAAATTTGTCAAGAAGCATACAATTTTTATTTGTGTTTCCGCATCTATTTATATCGATGTACACTTGATTACAACGGCGCAATTGAAATCCGCCCCGAAGTTAGGTAACGAGGTCAAAAGATCCCTCGAAAGCGGATTGTGGTGTAAAGAATACTGTAACGCTGCTGCAGCGTGCATGGACGCGGAGCGATATTCTATCGATGCTCGTATGCTTACCTCGTCGAGTACTGCCATTGGCGAAGTTAGAATGAATCCAAGGTTTCGGCTAGTGCCAACTCGCTGAAGAAATATGCTGATTTTCTCAGATAGTGTCTTATATGTTTTCCACTATGCATTTCGCTAAATGTGCGAACATGGTAGCCTGCTTGGTCAACGTAAAGCCCAAAAGATTTCGACCACTCAAATAAATTTGACATACTCTACGAAAAATAAATGAACAATCAATATTTGAAAAACACGCTATACAGCGTGTAAAGTCGAATCAGGGAATACTAGACAGCGTACATCCCCTTATATCGCTTCGTCCGTTTACAATAATACCTCGCAATCTCTTCAGCCATCACATTTCACTACAATCACGAGCATAAGAAGGAAGCCCCCGTCGAATGCTGCAGGGTATCCCCCAAAATGAAGCATTCATGACAGTACAACGTGGTATTATGGCCGCCAGAATATTTTAGATTCAAATCCAGGCAAGGAGTTGATTGCGGAGAATCAAAAGACTTCGTGATACTCGTGGAGCAGCGGCAAGGAAGTAGCGGCTTTAAAGAAATTTGATGCAACAAGGAGTTGTTGCGTTCCAAATCTGCATCATAATCACAAGCATACGTCGCACGTGGCGCTCTGTCCAGAATCGAACAGGTTTTTCACAAACCTGTTCTTCTGGCCCATAGCGTCGATAATAGGGTTCTCTTGATGGAATTGAATCCGGAATTCCATTCGTTATTGGAATTCCAATAAGAGACGATTTTTCATTCCGATCATTTTGATCGAAGATCGGTCTGAACAAAAATCACTCTTTTCGCTTGAGTTTCACCGACAAATTACCTCCCTTGTTAATGGAATTCCATATAGTTATTGGAATTCCAATACTATTGGAATTCCAATTGCTTTTCAATTCCATCAAGGGAACCCTAGTCGATAACTCTCATTATTTCTTGTCTTCGAAACTGTATTTTACAAAAAAAAGGGAGATTTCGTGATTGAATAGCAAAATACGATCCTGACATTCCTTCATTGGCTCGAGCGACGTGCGATCGCGCCAGAGAAGACCTGCAATCGGAAAATGATTATCAGCCAGAACAGTGGGACTTTCGGGGATCTGCACAAACGCCTTTCCCATTAATTTTAAACGTTTTTTAAGTATATAAAAAGTTTTTTTTAAGTATAACTAAATTGCTCGTCATGTATTGCAGAATATAAGATACCCAAATCTTTAAGATATTGGTGGAACGCGAAACTGACGATTGTGAAATTATAATTATAAGCCCAGGTGCCACTTCATCCACCGTCCACTCCGCATTCTTCTGCACCAGCGCCAAGCAAAGAAAAGCTTACTATGCCTTTACCAATTTAATAATTTTTACAATTTATTTTTCTCGCTCTACTACAAACGCAAATGCATGTGACAGCGGATAATATCACCTTCGTCCGATCGATTGTCACCTTGATGGAAGAGAGGGCACGTTCAAAGGCACGCTGCAATCGTTATCATTATTAAATAATAGGAAAGGCATTGCCTCGTAGCACATTTTCACATAATTTATCGAAGATATTTTTTATTGAAGAGTAAGTGGAATTCCTATTAACGAACCCCCGACTTCGTACTCATTTGAGGTACAAATGAAGCAGGTAAACGCCGAGTGCGAAATGTGAAACCAAACGTTCACAAATCAACCACCTTCTTCTATTGACTCGCGAGCGAGAAGAATTCACATACAAGAATCATTATATCAGCGTAAGAACAGCGTTTACAGTACAAAACGACCAATATTCATCGACTACGCGTTGAACTCTATCTGATAAATACATTAAAATTGAAACACAGCAACTTAGTCACCGCTTGCTCAGTCATCACAGCTCAGATACGGATTCCTCAGCAGGATGGAATTTATCTTGAGCACGCTCTCGATCAATCTGCAAAATCGACAACTATATTCAAAGCGCGAAACAAGATAGCACAATATTCCATTAATTCCAGATTGTCATCCCAACAAAGGCATGTTTCAACTTCCCCACATAGCTGTAAAAAGCTTTCAATGCTCGATTCTCAGCCGGTTTTCTTTGACTCTAATAGTAATAATATTCTGTTGTTATACCTAAGTAGCTTCCTTCATCTCATCCACTCGGTTTACCTTATCTCGCTACCATCTACGCACTCCTCCCTCTCCCTTCTCCCGCAAGTACCACCCGCTAGAGATTCAGTTAGGTTGTATGACCTCACTCAGAGAGGCTGAGTGTTGTATCGCCCGATAAATGAGATGTGCCGTCCGTCTTAGTGATCTCGCGATTACAGCCATCTAGCTATGGGACCACTTACTGGGATCAGTGACTTGGGAAAGAACTTCCGTCAGTGCTAGCTTCGTCCATTCAGTTAGGATTCCTCGAGACAGACAAGACTCTCGCATATTTGTCGTTCCATCAGTCTGTTTCCCCTTGCAGCTACACACAACCCCAATCACCCAGAACCATATTCCAACTACTATAAAGCGCTCACGCGTGTCTCCGAAGATTCAAATAAAAAGTAAGTGTGCTTGGTACAATATTTGACGCTTCCTTCACTGCACGGTTTCCGATAGTCCTTAGGGTCCCTCACAACATGGAATCAAGTTTTATTCCATAGTTTCGAGTTCAAATACTTTGCATTAGAGTTGGCAAATTATGCCCAAACGTGTGTCTCAGACAATTGTGTGTCTCAATTTTTCAGACACAAATGTGTTTCAGACACATCTGTGTCTGAAAAGTTCAGACGCAGTTGTGTCTTAGACACAACTGTGTCTGAAACATGTCTTAAACATTTTCAAAATTTTTATTTTTTGCCTTCTTTTGATTGTCTTCAATATGTTTCGGACATAATTGTGTCCGAAGTTACAAAGGCCATTCTTCATTCCGACTCATTTGTGTCCGAACGCGCGCGATCAACCGGCTTTTTCAGACACAAATTGCCAACCCTACTTTGCATATCCTTAAACTTTTTCTTCCCCGAAATCACCTAACTTTAGAATTATTTATCTCCTTACCGGCTGATTTTTGGAAAACGTTCATAGATTAAAAAAAACAATATCTCGCTCACCTTCATCCTCTCAGGAGAAGTCCGGCAGCAAGGGACGCAGATGCATTTCTCTTGTGAATGTGTGAAGGTGACCCTGAATTCGGAGTGGTTGTACTATTGCAGGTTAGTAGTATTGACGTTGAGAATTTGTTTTTTTTTACCAATGATGGAAACGAGGCAAGACTGAAGAAATCAGAATGTACATGCCTTTGAAAAACTCGTGATGCAAGAAAGTGACAAGACACAGCGTTCAGAGAAGGGATCTTCTCGCTGCACAATCATCCCAAAATCGTAGATGTTCGAGATCAAGATAATGCACTCTACTCAGGTAGTCCACAAATGAATCAAGGCTATGCGAGAGAATCATGTTTCACACTGTGCATGTAGCAATCATAGGTGTCCACGCCGCCAGCTACACCCACGAACCCCTATTCATGCTTGCGCACCCCCCCCCCCCCCCTGGAGCAAGCATGAACCCCGGGTCATAGCAAAAATCGATGGTAGGTCATGGGTAGGTCAAGACTAAGTACTGTACCAATCGATGGTACAGTGCTTCCTGATAACGTATATAGCTACCGTAACCCCGATCACCGCAAACTGATTTTTTACAAAAAATGAAAATACCGTACCCTAATTAAAAAGTCAAAGTACCGTATCCAATCGATAGTGCAGTACCATAAAATACCGTATCCCGCTACCGTTACCCCGACTATCACGAACTAACTTTAATTTTAAGATGTATTGATAACGTGCACAATCGATCTGGTGTCGTGAACGATCGATTGTACAGTACCCAACTGACTACCGTAACCCAGTTCCTTGGGTCAGATCTAGTTCCTTGGGTCAAACATTTTTCTAAAAATCCTAAATCGATAATACAATTATTTTTAAGTACCCTACCGTAACTATAATTAGAGTAGAACCAATTATTGATCTATTTAGGATTTTTATAAAATGATTTAGGATTTTTAGAAAAATGTTTGACCCAAGGAAATAGATCTGACCCAAGGAACTGGGTTACGGTAGTTATTTGGGTACTGTACAATCAATCGTTCACGACACCAGACCGATTGTGCACGTTATCAATACATCTTAAAATTAAAGTTAGTTCGTGATAGTCGGGGTTACGGTAGTGGGATACGGTATTTGGTGGTACTGTACTATCGATTAGATACGGTACTTTGACTTTTTAATCTGGGTACGGTATTTTCATTTTTTGAAAAAAATCAGTTTGCGGTAATCTGGGTTACGGTAGCTATATACGGTATCAGGAAGTACTGTGCTATCGATTTGGTACGGTGCCTAGTCATGAACTACCAATCGATTTTTGACCATGACCCGGGGTTCATGCTTGCGCAGGTCCCCCTCGAAAATCCATGACCCGGGGTTCATGCTTGCGCACCCCCCTGAGGGTCGCCGCCAGTGCTGGACAGCTATGTTTGCAATACAAATCGTGGCAAGATTGGATCAACCCATTGTGATTACACTTGATGCAACGACGAAACAACGATGCGTAAGGTGTGCTGAAATAGAAATTTCTGTTCAGCATTCCTATTTATTTTAAATTATATAAGGCCCTTCGCCTAAGAATCGAGCAGATCCGACAGTTTCCGGGACAGCAAAAAAACCTCGATTTTCTGTAACAATATGTTTTGGGGTAATTCAAGGTGCTGAAAACGATGGGCACATTCATTTTGCTCCCAGAGTCGTCGTTGGCTCCAGACGGAGTCGGGTCGAAATCGGGTTTTCGCGTATGTCGCCTCGGGAAAGTGCTAAAATTACGCGAATAGGATTTCCGGGGTAGAATTTCATGCTGATTACGCCTAAAGAATTCATTTTTCACGAATTATTAAAATAATTTTTAAAAATCCAACTTTTCATTTACGCAATTTCGAGCCAAACGAGTTACATTGTTGTTTTTCTTTCAAATTTCACCGATTTTTTTCAAATTTCACCGATTTTTTCCATAGCCTTTTCGAAATTGGAGTGAAAGAGTGAGTCGATTTCGTGCGAAAACGGCGCTCCTCTCTCGTCTCCCCTCTCGTTGCCTCTGCGCTCTCTCGCACCACCACAATCTCTCGCCTCTTCCTCGCTAGGGAAGAAGGGGATAGTGGAGTGCCTACCCGTTTACAACAGTTCTCGGCTCACTATTTCACTCCAATTTCGAAAAACCTATGGACGAAATCGATGAAATTTGAAATTCTAAATCCGCACGTCACGGCGGTTCTCGTTTGCGGGCGCGATAATAGATGTCTGCGGATGCCTGCTGGAGCAATTGTTTTGTGTTGCTACAGAGCGAATGTGAAATGGTAGCATTAGAAGTCACAGATCGATGTTAATCAACTCTTTTACTGTGAGGTGAAAGACTCCTGTTCCTCCTCATTCACCTCTCCTATTATGGCTGCGATCCCCCTGCAACTTGAGCAGCTGCTGAGACTGCTGCAGTTGCAGCGATCTCGACGACCACAAAGTGAGTATTTACATTATTTATACGCAAGCTATGTTTTGAGAAAGAAAGCCTTCATATACTAATCCAACCATTTCCAAATCAATGGGTTTCATTTGTGAAACTGGAGATTCCTTAGTTTTCCGAAAAATGTTATTTAATGTTTTATTTTTATTTTTTTTATTGAGAAATGAAATTTAACCATTCCATGCGTGCAAATATTGAGAAAAATGAATGTTTAAAATGATTTCTTGCTCCGTTACATATACGACTCAGGAGCATGTGCAGAGACTTTACAAATACAAACAAATTCGTTTTTTTTTCCGTGAGTACGGTGCATTGGAGTTGCGTCTTAGAAATGATTGAACAATTTTCGATTGTTTGACCTGTTGTTTCGACCACCGTTATGATGTTACTGCGGTTTCTTTTTTTGGCAATCGACAGTTAGAATTAATTAAGTTTTTTAAACCTATTGTTCGCCCAGCCACTGATACATCAACTCCCGATGACTCTATTTGGCTTCTCTGAAACGAGAGAACGCGGGTCGTGTTTGCAGATCGTTGATTGTGCGTCCAGACATATTTCAGTTTTCACAGAGAATTTGATATGTTTTATTCAATTGCAGTCATTGTGTCTATCGTAATTCCTCTTCCTCACCATCACTGTTACGAGCAGGTCGACGAAGTTAAAATCGGGGAATCTTCAGATTTAAAAAAGAGTAGATTCGGTATAAATAAAGACACTCACTACGACAAACAATAATCTAATTCGTTGAATTTGCAAACAAATCGTGAATAAATTTGTGAGTATGCCGATTATGCACGAATTGTCGCTAGAAAGTCATCATATGTGTGAAGGTTTGGGATCGTTTCAGTAAGTTCTTGTACAATAAGAACAAAAGTAATTTGATTATTGTTTTCGAAACTATGCCGATTACGCATTGTGATCATTTCAGTTTTTCAACTCTTGAAATGTTAGTGTCCACTATTCCCATTCAATACACTACCTATCTCTTTCACAGCGGGGGTTACTTTCGTTATCACTCACTGTTATTATATTTAAATTGCTTTGCTCTCCTCGGAACTGTAAGGAAAGCTATCTTAATTCCAGTATCGATTTCAATATAATTTGAGTTGCTTCATCAGTATAATGTAAAGTGTGTAAATAACAGAGGAATTCTGAGAGAACCGAGATACGTCCGTACAACAAAAAATAACCGATGCTGGAAATTTGCCCATTGGCATAGTTTTCACGTAGAGTTCGAAAATCGACATTTGGAAGCCGTATCTATGACCATCTAATTGCCGAGCTGTTTTGGCCACAAACCACGAAGTTTTATGCCTACAAATTTTCATTTACGTAAGTTTCATGCAATGAGACGTATATTTTCATGTTCCTCGCATTATTCCCGATCGGAATAGATGTATCTTGTATTTTTTCTACGAGGATAGGAATGGGATCTGAAGCAAACTAACTTTATTTTTAAAAAGTCCTGGTACCGTGTCCGATCGATTATACCAAAAAGTATGATTTTTTTAATAAAGATGTGCCAAAAAGTATGATTTTTTTATAAAAAAATATTTGACCCAAGGAACTGGATCTGATCCAAAGTAAAAAAAAATTGCCGAGAAATTAGCAACCACGATTTAATTGTAACCAATTTCAAATCTAGTCAGATTTGCGTTCCGGAACCAGCATTTAAGTCTCCGGTTTCACGGTATGGCGGTGGGATCACAGTTGATGATCGTATAATAAAATATTGAATACTTCATGTGAAAATACCTACGATGGGCTGTCGGAAGGGCTAGATAAAGGGCGTTTTGAAATGGTTGCTACCTCCTGACTGATGAAGCCGCCTTCCCCGCCCTGGAGCAGTGACTGAGGAATCGAATGACTGCAATTGAATAAAAAATATCAAATTCTCTGTGAAAACTGAAATATGTCTGGACGCACAATCAACGATCTGCAAACACGACCCGCGTTCTCTCGTTTCAGAGAAGCCAAATAGAGTCATCGGGAGTTGATGTATCAGTGGCTGGGCGAACAATAGGTTTAAAAAATTAATTAATTCTAACTGTCGATTGCCAAAACAAGAAACCGCAGTAACTTCTGACCAATTTACCGGTGAAACTCAATTTGCCGGTATTGACTTCAACAAATTCTAAATATGGAGTTGAGTTTGCTTATAGTAATTGTATAGCTGACGACGTGTTCGGTATATTTCTATGAAACAAAATTATTGGCTATTGACTGTATGAGAAAATAGGAAATATGAAGTAAATAATTCTGATTTAACAAATAATAGAACACATTTTAATGGTGAGTCATTCGTGACATGTTGTTATCAATAATTAGGAAAATTACTCTTCTCGAAAAAAATAATTATAATCAGAGTATCGACCTTTTGGAGAAGAGCTGTTCCAACTGACGTTACTCATGTCAAGTTGTTCTACGGAAATAGTTAGCGCACTGAGTGGGCTAGAAATGTTGATTTAACAACGTGCAAATTTGAGCAATTTCGAGGTGAAAAAATATGATTTTTATAAATACTGATTTGTTCGGGTTTTTTCGACGGTATTTGATCCATTCTATGAGTAAATGTATCAAAACAGCAAAAGAGTGAATAATTGAGCGTGTATCATAAAGAATGAACATTTTGAAAATTTGAAGAATTCAAATTGGCGATCATTCTTGCTGCAATAAGGCCAATTCCCACCCCTACATGGATCGGCTCAATTATTTTCTTGAAAGAATAATGTACGTAGATTCTAAAAATGATCTCTGATGACGTGGAAAGGTCCCGAGCCGCTTGAATTTATTTTCTCATAAATCACTTTTTGATTATTTTCAACATGAAGTTACCGTCAAAGCAATTTAACGTCAACATAAAAGTTGCTTGAAATAATTTTCCGCACATTTTGAGCCCAAATCCAGCATTCTAATTCATCGGGGAGCTGATCTATGGCAGAGCCGGACCTGGAACCGGAAAATGAATAAAAGCCGGTTCTGAGAAAAGCGCTCGAAGTCAAAAGGTTTATCGTCCCTAATATACTCTAGCATTACAGTACATGCTGATCGCCTTGCCCATATGCGGCCGCGGCGGCCCGAGGATTCCGCGGATCGATTTTGCGGGAAGCATGCAATTTTTCACCATTCGATTGATTGATTTGATCGAACATCAACCCCCACCACTATTTTGGACCATAACCCCTATACGTCGTTGAGCACTGCCCAACAAAATGGCATGAAGTTGACAGAAACATGCCAAATTCACTCGAAATGATTCTTATCAACGCGATGAAGGAAGGAATCGTAAGAAAAATGAAGGACAATAGTTCGATCCTCCGGTATTAGCCTGTACAGTCTTCTCGAGCAATTTACTTTTCAAAATCTCACTATCCTTTTCAGTGAACTTTATCTACTAGACTAGTCTGACAATGAGAGATTCTCTCTCTCCATTATGACAACATTGTGAGACACTGATGAGAAGAGAATACTATCAAGCAGACTCGACATGAGACTCATGAACACCCCGAGTTCTCGTAAGATGACTAGAATACCTCTGTTCAATTGTACATTGCAGAAAAATAAGGCAGATATTAGCACCAGTTTATCACATATTATACAGGTCGGACTACTTGCGAGGCCGCTTCAAGCCTTGATTGCCTTGTCCAAGTGCTTGCAGACCTCTGCGAAGATGGCGTCCACAGCACCCTCAGCCTTGATCTGCAAAAGTTTCAGTTTATGATTCACCTCAGATTACGGTAGCTCAACCCTACAGTATCCCTGCACTTACCCTGGCCAGTTTGCCCTTCTTCTCGTAGTGGGCCACGACGGGAGCAGTCGCCTCGCTGAACGTCTTCAGACGCTTCTTGATCGTGTCCATGTTGTCGTCGGCGCGTCCACTGCAAGGGAATACGGTAAGTGGAGGATACGGTATTATATCTCTCGAGCTACAATATACCTGGTCTCTGCGCGCTTGAGCAATCGCTTCACGAGCGTCTCCTCCGACACCTCGAAGTAGACGGCCAGCTTGGCGGGCATGATCTGCAGGCAACGAGTTACAGTACCGCTACCGTATCCCTTACAGTACTCATACAGGACTCCTTTACAGTACCCCTACCGTACCTCAGCCTCGAACTGGTCTCCTTGGGCGACCTCTCGGGGGTATCCATCGATGAGGAATCCCTTGCTGCCCTTGGCTACTTCCTTGAGCATCGCCTCCTTGATCAGGTCGAGCACCACAGTCTGCAAAGAATACGGTAAGGAAGAACAATCAGGGAATACGGTAACAGTGATTACAGTAACCAAGAAGGTACCGTACCAGGGGGACGAGCTGGCCAGCCTCCATTATCTTTGTCAGCTCAGCGCCACGAGGAGAACCAGACTTGACCTGGATAAGCAAAGGTTACGGTAGGTCATCTACAGTATCCTACAGTATTCTCACCTCAGCTCGAAGAAGGTCTCCGGACGAGAGATGTGAGAGACCGTACTTGGCCACGATCTTCTCGCACTGGGTACCCTTGCCTGAGCCGGGACCACCTGGAGAAGGGCCGGGGATTAGTCAGTTTTGTGATTCGGAATGATGAGACTACGGTAGGATACCGTACCGACGATGAAGAAGATGGGCACGGCGGCCTTCTTGAGGGGAGTGAGGTCGATCTTCTTGTCGGACTGCAAAGAAAGGGTTGAGAATGGAGATCTGGGAAGAGGGCTACAGTATCCTACAGTATCCTCACCATGTTGAGCTGGTGTGGGGCGAGTAGTTGTTAGTAGGAAGTCAGTAACTGAAATTATGCTTCATTATTGACGAAAATGACGAAAATGAGAGAGTTTCGCAAGAGGAACAGAGGGGAGAGAGAGAGGAGAGAGGCGAGGAGCTGTTAGAGAAGCTAGTAGAAGACTCGGAGGGAGCAGGGCCAGAGGGTGAAGGGAGGAGAAGGAGGGTCACCTCCAGGTCCGGAGGAGGGAGGTGGGGGGGGGGGGGGGAGAGGGGAGGGAGAGGGCCAGGAGGGAGGAGGAGGAGGGAGTACTCACGTCAGTAGGGACGGCGGGAGATCAGTGACGACCGCTTCGCGAGGAGAAGAGAGACGAGACTGAGGACGAGTCGACCATTCCCCGTCCTTTTATAGGCGCCAGACCTCTCGATCGACACGTACGCAGAGTTGCAAATGAGGATTCGCAATCCAATCAAATCCATAAAACGTGCAATATCAACGTGTAATGCTCGACATTCTTCGAGAGCTCGAGGGTGCGAAGAAAGAGTGAAAACAAGCTCGTATTTCCATGCTTTTTCGAGTGTGAATACGATTGATGCTGGCATAATCAGAATGCATTGATAAAGAGTCTGACTCTCTCTCCTTCCCATGCTCTCTCATCGGATAGAGGGAGCGAGGGAGTGTGTGATTTTGAGAGAGACAGACTATTGCTCGCGGGTAAACAAGCCTTCAGCAGATAAGAATGCAGCTGCTCTCTCTAGTTCACACACTCTCTCGTTTTATCTGATTCCGTTCTGCACTCTCCTCTCTTCAGACGGAATATTTCCTAGATAATAGTTAAACATTTTTACCTAAAAATCTGATTGTACATTTAAAGTATCTTCCATTCGAAAGCTAATCGCTCGTGTCTATACGAAGGAAAATCTTGAATAAATTGCATGATTCAGATCGGTATCTTGTCTCCAGACCGCATGGCGCCGATGCCCGGTTGATCGTATCGAGAAGTCACGATCCTTCACTCTCTCCTTCCCTTCATCTCTCTCATCTCTTCTTCCAGGCTTTCAAGTCGCCTAATTATAATAAGATCCACCCCTGCTGCTATGATGTGCTATCCTCCCCTACTCACTCGACGTCTTCTCTCCAAATGGCTGCTCATTCCCCTCTCCTTGCTGATAGCCTGGCCTCTACTCTACGCCGTCAAATGGACAACAGTTTACGTGTACTTCACCACTCCGTTAGTTTTTTCGATGCTGAAGTGTTTCAATGGCAATCTCTCATAGAGAAGATAAAGCCTAGTGCATTCTGCCCCCTCATTGACCAACAAGGGAGCGCGTGGGATGAAGAAACTGACCTCAATCTGGCTTCTTATCAACACTTTTCTTCAGACAACTCTCCGGCTACCACCTTCTCCCCGATCGACATCGATGGTGTGCAAGTGAGAACGTAATTAGGTGAGGATTGCAAGACGATTCAACTGATATCCAGACTGGGGAGAGCGTCGTAAGAGATGACTCTCTTCATTCTGCCTGCTCTCTCACCGGTCCGAGCGGAGAGAGAACGCTGAGTGAAGAGACGATTTCTTGTGAAGTCACTAATCAAGACACAGATTGAGCATGTGATCCCTCCTTTCCTGCCCTACTTTCATGGAAGTCCTTTTTTAAGAAATGATACTCTTCATCTGGGTTGTGCAAAAATTTTACGGTCTCTTCATTCCGCATACTCTCTAGCCGGTCAGACAGTCCGAGAGAGTATGCGGAATGAAGAGACCGTAAAATTTTTGCACAACCCAGCTCTTCATGCTCTCTTGTCTGTTCGATAGGCGAAAGAGAATAGAGAATAAAGCGAGGAGTCTTTCGAAGTTACACAGAATGAGTATCTAATATGGTTGAAATAGGTGTCATATATTTCTCCTTTTCAAAGACCAAACCAGCAAGCAGAAAAGAATCGAATAACCTTGGTTCTTCACATGAGTGCAGACTACCTGAGTGAGGACATTGTAGAGCAGGTGATCATTCCATTTCATTTTCTCTCTTTAGCAAGAGTCTCGTTTCACACGTAAACTCACATATGTGAGGATGTACAATCATTCATCTCATTCTAGTTCCACAACTGGTCCGGCCCGATCTCCTTGTCTATCGTGCTCAACGATCGTACTCAGTTCGTGTGCGCTGAACGATTTGTGAGTTTATGAACAATTCTTCTGGGTTTGCTTACCATCCCTACCATTACGAGCAACCGTCTGACTCTCTCGATGTAGAACTCTCTCTCGCTGTGCCTGATCGGCGAGAGAGCGTGTAAAATGAAGAGAGTCAGTTATCCAGAGAGGTGGATGAAAAGGAAGAGAGAATGAGGATGGATGTCTAGAAATTAGCTGTCAGATCAGTATTCTAATTATGTAATTTAAAATGAAAAAAATCAGATGCGATCGCTCATTGCTCGACATTCCTTCAATAATGTTCAAGTTCACTTCTTGTACCAAGTAAGAACTCTGGCAACTACTGTAGAAATCCAATCAATTCAACGAGGTGACTCCGGTCGATGCACGATATCATGGAGATATAAGGTTTCCGTCATATTTTCGCCGTGATAGTATGAAACTTTATAAAAGCAGATCAAAGATGAAAGATTAACACACGTATCATGAGCCAGTGGATGTGTGCGGGAACATTTAAAAAAAAGTTGTGGAAGATTTGACTCATATTATAGTGGTAGAGCACCCTAGGCATAAGATTTCGAAAAATTTGGGTCATTGGTACCAGAGCCGTCAATTAGGAATTCTCCGGTTTTGCACCCGGCAACACTGTATTTCAGCTCCCAGATGAGCTAGAAGGCTGGCATTGGGCTCAAAATTCGCGAAAAATTATTTACAGAAACTTTTATGTTGAGAACTTTCTTGCTTGACCATTACTGACGATGTTATCTGCGAAAAAACAGATTCTAGATCAATTAATGTTTTCACCTCAAAGATGAGAGATACTACAGATTTTTATTGTTGAATATAGTAGTAGAAGTCAATATATATAGATTAAAATTAGGAAAGAAGCAATCATCCTACGCCCTTTTGATGAAAATTTTGGTCAAATGTGAGATATTGCTGAATCTCAACGTTATTTTCGTTAAATTGACTTACACACCGAATCTCAAATAAAGCAATTTGTAATTCCAGACATCATTCATCAATGTAAGTTAGATGGCACTGAAAGATTGTGAAATCAGCGTGTTCGAAAAAATCGATTTTCGAAACCTCGATTTTTCTCAAGTTTGAGCATTATATTCTTTCCAAATATAAGAACACGCCAATCATCTCCCTATGCAAATTAAACTATCTACCGGTATGTGCAAGATAATCTAGGAATGGCAGGTT
Source organism: Pristionchus mayeri (assembly GCA_036245805.1). NCBI lineage: Eukaryota > Metazoa > Nematoda > Chromadorea > Rhabditida > Neodiplogasteridae > Pristionchus > Pristionchus mayeri. The sequence continues at coordinate 36,921,078 of BTRK01000003.1, forward strand.
CCTATGCTTTCCAAAGTCGAAATTTCGTGGCTCAGAAACGCAAGATTGATTTAATAAAATATTGTTAAATTCGATTTTAACTAAAAGATCTATAAAATGTTGTCGGATTTCAACATGTAAATTCATAGTAAATCATATTTGTTCTAATTCACATGCTGATTTTTTTGAATTTTAAGTATTTATAAACCTTTGATTTTCCACAAATGGATATATTCCTCATTTAAAAAAGCCAATTTTCATTGAACACACCATAATATGATTTTCCATTACCATATCTAGCATGTGAGCGCACGAATCTTGATAAAATCGAATTTAACAATATTTTATTATATCAATCTTGCGTTTCTGAGCCACAAAATTTCGACTTTGGAAAACATAGGAACCTGCCATTCCTCGATTATCTTACACATACCGGTACATAGTTTAATTTCTATAGGGAGATGATTGGCGTGTTCTTATATTTGGAAAGATTATAATGCTCAAACTTGAGAAAAATCGAGGTTTCGAAAACCGATTTTTTTCGAACACGCTGATTTCACAATCTTTCACTGTCAGCTAACTTACATTGATGAATGATGTCTGGAATTACAAATTGCTTTATTTGAGATTCGGTGTGTAAGTCAATTTATCGAAAATAACGTTGATTCAGCAATATCTCACATTTGACCAAAATTTTCATCAAAAGGGTGTAGGATGATTGCTTCTTTCCTAATTTTAATCTATACATATTGACTTCTACTACTATATTCCACAATAAAAATCTGTAGTATATCTCATATTTGAGGTGGAAACATTATTTAATTGATCTAGAATCTGGTTTTTCGCTGATAACATCGTCAATAATGGTCAAGCAAGAAAGTTGTCAACATAAAAGTTTCTAGAGATAATGTTCCGCGAATTTTGAGCCCAATGCCAGCCTTCTAGCTCATCTGGGAGCTGAAATACAGCGTTGCCGGGTGCAAAACCGGAGAATTCCTAATTGACGGCTCTGGGACCAATGACCCAAATTTTTCGAAATCTTATGCCTAGAGTATTCTACCACTATAATATGAGTCAAATCTAGCACAACTTTTTTTTAAATGTTCCCGGGGTAGTCGCTTTTCATCCACTGACTCGTGATACGTGTGTTAAAGACCGATTGTTCAAAACCTGCGCGGCGAAGATCGCTGACTGAAGTGGCTGACTACCCGATGAATATGGCTAGAAATGTTGCGAGGAAGGTGCGAATCTCTCTACCTTATCATTGCTCATTAGAATTCGAAAAGCAAACATTTTCAATAAATTATTCATGCAAAAAAATTAAACCACTTGAGCCCATAACTTCTCGGCCTTCCTATCCGATGACAAGCAATTGATAATGGATAGAGGCCGAGTGCTTGAAATAATGAAGTGATTTCAGTCAGTTCGCACGAAATTCGTGCTCCTTTCCGATGTCGACCTGCTTTTTTCCAAAGGATTCGAGAAGAGAATGGAGCAGGTTGTTAGCTCGATCTACATGACCTACCTTATTTTTCACTTACTTTACTAGTGCAGAACAATTTACCCAAGAGCTGTATGTAGTGCCTTATCAGAAAGAAAATGCCGAAAAGAAACTTTTCACTTCGCATTCACATTTTCCATTTTTTTTGCTCTCGGGAGATCCCCCTCAGAGCTGCCCAAAAACTGTTGGTTCTCTAACACAGAGAGTATCTGGTCGGAAGCCCAAGCGTACCTTGAGATACTGGGTTAATACCGAAGCAGAAGGCGAGAGGAACTCTCTCGTAGGTGCGCTGCTCTCTAAAAACACCGGGGCAGAAACAAGCGAGAAAGAGAGGGAGAGGAGGCGGAGTTTCGCGCGTGCCTCTCCCCGCCTCTCCTCATAGAGAGAGATCAATCACTTGAATATTATGTCATTCGATTGATCGCTTTACAGAGATAGACAGCAAGAGATTATTGATTGATTGATTGAATAATTGATTGATTGATTACCATGAAGGCCCAGTCATATTTTAAGGCAGCAGCAAGGGAACTTCGGGAAGGCCAGAAGAAAGTGCTCGTTTTCAGGATATTTGAGGTCTACAAAAAATCAAGGTACAATCTCGCGAAGATCACTCACTTGTGCTAGACTACAGTATACTTACAGTACCCCTGGGACGAAGGCCGAGATGGCGGAACTGATCGATAAAGGCGAGGCTGGCGTGTTTCACGTAATCTCCGCCAATGGGCATCACGATCTGGGTGGTGAGACTGTTGGCTATCTGTACTAGGGATTTCCATTTGCGATTCTACTGCGCTTTTCTTTCCGAAATCAGGCGCGGGAGAATCGTAGCAGAATCGCAACCTCACATCGAATGGCCTTCTCGATGCATTCTTTGATCAGAGAATGGCCGTTTTTCGAAATCCCCAAATACGACTAGATAGAGTTGGATAAACTACCCATTCAGATAGAGCAGGCTGGTTCGAACGACCCGAGAACTTCACTCATGCTAACATTGTTCCAGGCAAGATTCGGTTAGTTACCAGAAGATTGAAGTGATACGACCTCGATTAGCGAGAGTGCACACTAGTAATGCCAAATTGGCGCGCGCTCTTCTCGTTTCACACGCTCTCTCTCTCTTTCTGACAGGCGAGAGAGCGTGTGAAACGAGGAGAGAGCGCGCCGATTTGGCATCACTAGTGCACACAATATCGAAGGAATCAGCATCGCAAATCTGGTTGATTGCTTCTCTCTATGAATTTCGAGAGAGCATGCAAAATAAAGTGCTCATTTCTTTCTTTTCACGTAGAGATGATTTTCGAACTCTACGTGAAAAGTTACCCCTAGGAACATCTTAAAATCAACAATTTATTTTTCGCTGTACGGCCTCTGGTCAGTTCTCTCAGATAGTCACTCATAAGTTTATGGCATGATCAATCGCGGTAATTTTGTACCACTTGGAAGAAATAAGAAATTTCAAATCACCATTTCAGAATTTTGGATGCTGACTTAAGGCGTAGATTTAAATCGTGATTCAAATTTACCATGGTAGAATAACAAAGATGTATCCCCTTATACTTGACTATAATATCAGACATTGGGGTTTTCAATGAAGAGAAATTGATAAAATCAAATGTACCGTCCAAAAAGGAGCAAGACTTTCGCAACAACTTTCGCAAGTATTTGCAAGTTAACATTTATTGTGAAAATTTACTTCAAAAAGAGTGAGGCATCGATACAACATTGTGAATGAATGTGAGCAAGTACATTACAGTGAAATTGTGTCATCAAATTGGAGAAAATTGGACGCATTTGAGGTTAAGATCAAGACGTTTAACCAACACTTGGATAACGGATCTAACACAAATAAAGTTCGAGGCCTCCATTGAGTAATCCAACTCTGTAATGTATGCAGAACAAAAATAATTCAAAAGGCACTGAATTCCATTCTCGATTCCAATAGAGGATGTTTAGTACAACACTGCATATTTTAATGATTCCTTCCATTCCTACACAACGTTGATCTGATTAGAGTTGCATTGGCAGCTTCCATTGACGAAGTTATTGCATTGTTGCAACGGTAGATAACATGGCGGGGGGGGGGGGGGCTAAGCCGTATTCTCTAAAAATTTTGAATAAGTCAGGATATCGTTCTTTGCAAACACGTCTGACGCCCCTTGGTTCGAATGTGACTCAAAATTGGTCCCTCATACTTACTCAGTTCATGCTAAGTTGTGATTATTTGCGGAAGTAGATCGGAAGAAGTTCAGAGTCTTCTTTTGAGATGGAATTATCTTTTACGAAATAATGGTTGAAGACGTGTAGAGCCTTCTATGGAGATGGTGTACGCATCTGGAAAGAATAACGTCAAATTCCTTCGTGGATTGGATAAGGAACACAACATTATGAACCTTTTCCATGGTAACAATACCGACAATTAAAGATAAATACAATTATGGTATGGTAAAAAAAGGGGGGAGGCGTTGCGAATTTGCGAAATCCGAGGAAAATGGGGCTAGTGAAGTGGCATGAGGCTGAAGAGAGCTTGAGTGGAGACTGTATGTGTAGTGAATTAGACTCTTCGGCTGACTCCGCCCTTCCGACGAGAACTTATTTGAGATTCCTGAAGGATAACCATAGGGTATGCTATCGATGCATATTGAGAGAGTCATGATTTTGATAAATCCAATGAAACGCTTGAAACGAGGTTAGAGGGTGGGGGGGGGGGGTGGCAGGGGAGTTATCTGCGATTTATTTGTATACAATTCGTTTACAAATGTGTGCCGTGTAGAATTTAGAAAACAATAGTGTATGGACAACATTCGTGAGATTGCACATGACACAACGATTTACACGTGGAAACATGTGACAGCAAAATATTTGATAAGACCAGTCAAACAACGATTTCCGTAATGGTTAGCTCGACATGGCTAACACTCAACCAACTGTAATTATCATGAATGAGTCCTCCTCTGACACACTTCCCCACACAGCAATTCAATCTACATGTTTCTGCAATCCAGAGACCACTAGACCTATGGTATTTTGTTTTACAGCGTTATAGTTATGTCCAATGATTAAATTCGGGGATTTAAAGGACCAATATGTACAACTTATTCGCTTAATTGTTCGAATTGTTTTCTCCCTATTCCGTCGATATATCTACTAGTAAGTAAGTTAGGGAAGGTTTTCAGTCAACAATTTTATCATAAATCATTTTGTATAACAGTGTAATTACTGAACGTTAACATAATTAGTTATTTAAATGTCCGAGAAGAGAATCTAGACGTGGTAATTCTACGTCTCGTTTAGGTGATACTTGAACTCTTGAAGACCACACAGATAGCCTTCTCCAATGAAAGGCTCAGTCTTCAAAGTGTTGGTGTAGAATGGGAGTTCCGCGCCGACCAGAGTAATGTTGACAATTCTTCCTCCCATACCCTTCTCCTCCTACTCCTCGACCGTGTCGTGGACAATATCCGAAAGGATATTGCAGATACGCTCGTAGGAACAGACATCTAGCGATTACGCCGGCATGTACTGACCGTCATACGAATTCCATGCGAAGCACCAACCTGATTTATTAGGTTGTTGCGAAAGTCTTGTCGCGTGCTTAGCTACACCGATTTCGCGTATCTGCAATTCATGTTGTCTGACCTCATAATATATGTTAGGTACATACATGCGCACCATAGCCATGCAGTTACCCCTAGTGAAGCCCCTATAGAAAACCAGAAAATTTCACGAATTATATTTTGAGTGAAAATGTGATAAAAATATGTTCCAAATTTATCAAACCCTAACAACAACTAGCGACTTCTGAAATATTTCTTGTGAAATGATAATAGAGGAAGGGTTGCTTGTTCAGATAAGCCCAATAGGCCTACCATTTAAGCTGGCTGCGAGCACTAATTGTGCCAAAGCACTAATTGTGTAGTTTTCGTCAAGAAAATTTGAGGATCTCTATTTTGAAAGGCGAATTTTGCCGGGGAAGTACTCCACCAACCCCAAACTGAAATAGTAAGTCAATCGCCTCGCATATTATGTTTTTCAGGCTGATATACATTCCCAGGTTCATCGAAACGAAAATGATACGATGAAACATGTATTAGAGAATTCTCGTCCACGCTTGATTTCGAAATATGTAAAAATTTTCAGAAAGGCATTGTGCCTGACTATCTATTAATGAAAACTGGTAATGCCTGTTTCATGATATTTATGAATATGTTATGTGTTTGGTCATATCACACTTTTCCGAGTAGTATTACACGTAGAAACGAGCATGTCGGTGCTATCAGTCGGCAGTGTTTCGTCTTGCACTGTTAATTTGTTAATGATCCTTCAGCTGCGGAGTAAGGTGCGCTAGAAAGACTATCCAATACCTCATCGATAGCAATTAGTTACATGGCATCGATAGCTGAAATAAGGGCTATATGCGTTACAATGTTCAAGCGCTATGACGCGACAAGACTTTCGCAACAACCTGATATTTGTTTTATTGTGGCTTTCATTTTCACCGGTATTACATGTAAACGAGACACCGTTCACCACGGTAAGGTCCATCTTCTGAACGATATCCTAGCAGTGGCCATTTATAAATATAAATAGCCGATTTGCAGCAGATCCATTAGATAGTTATGCTACTTCTGCAAATGACATGTTATGATTTAAACCCCAAAATCATCACCCTATATCAAGCATTGTGATAACAGAACATATACTCACTCTATGGACATATGAGTAGAATATCCCAGTTTATTTATTCCAAATTTTGAGTCGCTAGCATTACTGGGAGCCAAGATATGCAATTGAGGGAATTCAAATATTTCCTCTTCTCCTCGAGTTTTTCCACGGCATTAAAAACTCTATCATTTCAGTCTGTACAATTTCTCCTTACCGTATTAGTTCAATTGTTCTCACTCCATTCCCATGTATATGTGTATTACGACTTGTAAGTTAATAAACGTTTATCAGTTTGATTATACAAAATGTACATTACTGGGCGAAAAAAGACGCGTACATAATAGTCACGGCTCGACTCCAATTCCTTTTTGTAGTTGTGTCGTGCTATGCTCTAGTGATCTACCGCATCCTGATACCGTGGACTCGGTAGCTGTATACTGTACATCACCAGACGGCACGTCGTATCCTGCAGCCACCCAGTGCCTGGCCTGACGAACCATATCGCCTTGACAATCCATTGACTGTTGCGTGGCTGTTGCGTTTACCGCTTATGAATGTTGCTAGACCGGTCCAGTGCAATTTCCTTAAAAGAGTTCAATTTCGTAACTGTTAAGAGATGAAATACCAAGTAGGACAGGGCAACCTTTTTTTGTTTTGTTTTCTTATTTTTATACAAATCTTTAACTAAGAAGAAACACAATTCGACCGTACCTTTGTTTGTGACAAATATGTTTTGTCGAAATAAGATTGAAGACGTGTAGAGTCTTCTATGGAGATGGTGTAGGCATCTGGAATCATCAAATTTCGTACTGTAGAGGTAACAAAATATCATTTAAAAAGGCATATCTGACGAGAGCAATCGGACAACAAAGTGTTGAGACAACCGTAAACCATAACCTATTATCAAAATTCGATGTTTTTCTTAGAGACGTGTTGTGATTGATTTTATACATTCCAACATCAGAAGCAACGGTCGAAAGAGCACAAGGAAGAGAGAAAGAGGAGTGGGGCATTTTAAACCCTCATATAAGCGCATTTTCCTGAACAACAATATCGAAATAATAGAAAGCATTAAACAAGATAAACGCTGGGAAAGTAAATGAAGACGACTAGAGGGGACATAGCACAAGAATAAGAAGGATGGGAGTGATAGGAGGGTACCGGTCAGGGTTGTCGGTTGAGTAGGGATTGTGGATGAGAGGACACTGGGGGATGCACTCTTCTCGACTGACTCCACCCTTCCGACGAGTTGTTATTTCTGAGAGGAAGAGGGTGGCCAGAGGGTACGCTAGTAATTCATAAATACTTATATGCTAAATGGTCCCGCCCCGTGGCTGCCGTTTGGTGCATCTAGCATAGCAGTAAGCATAGCGATATGCCACCTGAAGCGTTTGAGTGTTTTACGTATTTAGTACAATTTCACGATTATTAGAAGTTAGAAAAACAATTCGACGTAGTCATGGGATAACAAACAACAGCGGATAAATCTTCAAAGCCCCAGTATATGTGCATGAACTAAAAAATAGTGTAATAACTTTTCAAAACTAAAAAAAATAGTGTAATAATTGCTATCATTGAATTACAAGATTTACTATGGACGCCATACTAATTCAACACATGATGACCATAGAAGAACCTGTCACGTTAATATGGATCATAATAGCACGTCCGAGGGATACTGGATAGACCTTGCACACGCGGCGTTTCGGTATGACGGGCGACTCTTCTAAATCAACGTTAGATGATACCGATAAACAAAGGCACACATTTGTGTTTACATACTACGACTCCTAGTGCGGAATAGTTTACGTAAATGAGCCCATTCTTTCTTTGTATTGGAAAAACAGAATCGACTCATTTGTTGTATACAAAATGTATGCGGGTTGATATGTGACAGGCAACCTTTTGAGTAATAACACAAGCGATTTTTATTTGCAATCTGAGATAATTGTAGAAAAGTAAACCGAATACAAGTAGACAGTTAGATAAAACTGGAAATTTTGCGAAATCAACTTTTACCCAACAATGGAAGAAAAGCTCTAACTCTAATATGATTTGAAGCCTCAGTTGGATAATACTTCTTTGAACCATATGCATATCAGAAAGCATTCAGAATACATTGGATTCTGTAATCTATTCCATTAGATAATGAAATAGATGATGATTTTGATGATGATCATACTCATTTTCATTCACACTCGTATTCCTTTTGAATGTAGAATTGATGAAAGTTGCCTTGGCATCCTCCATTGATAAAGTTCTTGCACTTTCTTGATAGATCACAAGGAAGATGGATGTCGACTTCTAAAAAAGGTTTTACAACTTTGTTTGTCGGACTAAAAAAAGGTTGGACAACTTTGTTGGTCGGACAATAAATACGCCATCATTTCACATGTGCTTCAAAATGTGACCTACTGACAAGTTTAATTTATTAGCAGGTGTTGATCGGAAGACGTGTAGGGAAGTGTAGGTATTACAATTTGTAAAAAAGAGGAGCGGGCACAGGAAAACAAATATTAAACATCTTCGAATGTGTCAGTTTAAAGCGAAAATGAAAATAATATAAATGATAAGTGCCAGTAAGACTTGTGAGTGCAAATATGAGAGTGTGACTCAAGGGAGATTGAGTGGAGAATGGAAGTGAAGGGGATTGGATACTAGAGGCGTCTCAATTGGCTCCGCCCTTCCAACGACGGTGATGGAGGATGACCACAGGGTATAATATGGAGAATCTTGTGCTTGAGGAGAAGGATAGAGGGATTGCAGAGGGGGGGGGGGAAGTGTTTTCGTTGAATTCGTATACATTACACGCATACTCGCTCTCTAAAAATATGAAAAGTTAGAAAAATTGAAAAATTGTTCGAAAACAAATGAAAGATGTGCATGAATACTTTCCAAAGTCTAAGAAAGTATATATTTTTTTGGACGCGATACTAATTCACCACATGATGGCCTTAGAACAACCGGTCATGGTATCATGGATAATCTCAGCACGTCTTGTGGGACACTGTAGGTTACCTTGCACACGCGTCGGATCAGTATGACTAACATAGTTTTAAAGCAACTATTGTGAAGACAAAGTTCTAAATCAACTATTGGGTTAGATGATGCCGCTAAACAAAGACACATGTTTTGTTTACATAATACGACTCGCTGTGCGGAATACTTTACGGCACTCAGTCTATCCTTCCTTTTTATTGGGAAAACAAAATCGATTCCACTGTTGTACAATGTATGCGGGTTGACATAAGACATGCAACCTTTTGAGTAATTAAGTAACCGATTTTTATTTGCAAGCTAAGATAATTGTACAAATGGATACGGAATACAAGTGAGGTAGATAGTTGGACAAAACTGGAAATATTGGGAAATCAATGGAGAGCAAGACCGTTCTCCAACCCAACAGTTGGAGAACGGCTCTATCTCTAATATGTTGAAGCCTCAGTTGGGTAATCCTTCTTCGTTCTATATGAACAACACAATTCAAAAAGGAATGAAGATCACAGTCAATTCCATTAGAGGATGCTTGCGAACAAAATACTTATTTGAATGTATCCTTGTAATCCTTCTGAGTGTTGAACTGATTGGAGTTGCCTTGGTATCTTCCCTTGTTGATATTGTTGTAATTGCTGATTTTGTCTTAATTCAAGAGCATAAGTAAGTGTATAAGATAATTAAAAATAAGTTGTTTCAACGTGGTTCTGCCAACATATAATATTCTCCTCTTTTCGCATGTGCTTCAAAGTATCACACTGACCGTTTTCTTGATCAGTATTAAAGCTACCATTATTAGCAGATGTTGGTCGGAAGACGTGTAGGGTCTTCAATCGAGATGGTGGAGGCATCTGAAATGAATGCATTACAGTTTCGTAACTTAGAAGGGTGGACACAGGAATAATAATATTATTTCTCAGTAACATTTTCAAATTTTCCCTTTTTAAAACGAAAATACAGACAATGCGAATGTAAATAAGTGCAGAATCAGAGGGGCAGGTCACTGAGGAGAGATTGAGTGGAGACTGGAAAGACATCCCTAAATTGACTCCGCCCTTCCAACGAGATGTACAGTGATGGAGGTTGCCCAGAGGGTATAGTACAGCGAATCTCACTATTTTGGTACACCCAATTGCCGATCATTGATGTACTTGAGGATAGAGGGATGCTAGGGGGAAGAGTTTCCGTTGTATCCGTATACATTGCACTTACACTCACTATACACAATATGAAAAGCTTGAAAAAATGTGGGAAAGCAAATTCCAGATGCGCATGATAACTTTCAATAGTGTAAGCAAGGTTCATTTGACACATTTTCATCAAAATCAACTCAAATTATCATGAGCGATGTGTGTTATATCTCAACATTCCTCTCATAAAACTGTCCGTGCTGTGTGCGAAAAGTGTGCACTCATCTATGATCATACTCAATGACTACTGTTTTACAGCCTCTTTGTATTTCGTTCTTTATCACTCGCTTATATTTCGACTAGTCCAAACATTTTACAGATCAATATTGCATCATAGTGACGTCCCTAGCATCAAGATACGAGCAAAACATGCACTTGATACGTGGAAGATCACAGTTCGCGTGTTGTCGTAAAACATTTATCTATGAATTGTTGGGTTGCTGACTCAGAAAGTGCTCAAAAGTGTATCGTGTTTTGAATGAATACTTGTTATGTGTTTCTAATTTGGGTACGTTTCTGGTGTTCTAAATAACTCATCGGTACGTGAATTATATTCAACTATGTCGAAAAAACTAGGGCGGAAAAAATATAAAGGAGTAAAAAAGAACCTATAATTCCTTTTGAACGAGCCGACTCCTATCATCCCTTAGTGCGCTTCGTATAATCAATGGAGCGCTCGTCTGTTGTTGTGCGATAAAGCGCCCTTCAATCCGTTTCTCTCTCGTCTTCCTAACTGCCCTCTCTAACTCCCTTGACATTTGTCCACTTTTCGTTTGCTTGCACGTATCTTTCCCCATTTTTCGGTTCGAATACTTCTTCATTCTTGATTTATTTCCCAAATGCATATATTTGTCTCGCCTTCTCTCAATGAACAGATATTCGTGAATTATCACACCCTTTTCTCTCTTTCTGTACTCTCATCAATATTCCACTCTTCCTTCCCTCTATTTCTCTCGTATCTCCCTCCCCACTGGGTTCTCTAGCGTACTGCACGTTTGTTCATTGCTCTTCGTTCGAAATACGTTGCCTTTTACCTCTTCTCAAACAATGATTTGACGCTCAACATTTACACACTCTTCGAGTTTCCAGCAACTAACGATTTAATCATTAATTATTGTTAGGTATTAAATATGCTTTTCTTTCAGGATGGTTCAGGATGCCGTTCACAAAGAAAGACGGTTTATCACCAATTTTTGCGTAGGAGGCACAGCTGCGGCTGTTTCAAAGACTATTGTTTCACCGATAGAGCGCGTCAAGTTACTATTGCAGGTAAATGGTTGTATTTTTCTGCTTTCTATTGCTTTATATTTAGATTTTCTGACTGGAAATGTGATTATTAGGGCTTGATTTACGGCTCGAGCACATCCTTTGTGATTCGGATCAGAAAATATAGATGCACACACATTTTCAGGTGCAAAACACGTACGCTGGCACTCGTTCGCGACAGCGCTACAAGGGAATACTAGACACCTTGATACGAGTACCCAAAGAGCAAGGAATCCTATCTTTCTGGCGAGGAAACGGAACGAATGTCCTGCGGTACTTCCCCACTCAAGCGCTCAATTTCGCTTTCAATGACTTATTCCGGTCGAGGCTAGTAAGGGAATTTGAAGAACAGGTGAGCTGTTAAACAAAGCAATGAGCCAGTACAGTATTGAATATAAAAAAAAATCGCCTTTGAATTTTACCCCGATAGTGTTCTTCGCAAAGCTTTAGCGGTGAGCGGGCGATGAATTTTCGAAATGACATCGTTATTGGCCATTTACTGATAATTACCATTCAGGGTTCATTATCATATCTTGTGCGAAGTATGGCGTCTGGTGGGCTGGCAGGATGTACCACAATTTGCTTCGTCTACCCTCTCGACCTGATTCGAACTAGGATAGCTGTTGATATTGGAGAAAATGTGGAAAGGAGGGAATACAAGGTAAACATTTTAACATTCGGCCTGTTTAATCTGTCAGAAATGTGCGAGAAAAAGTTGCGTAAAAAGTTCGCGAACTTCTGATTCTCTCCATTTCGCATGCTCTCTTTCTTTCTCTAACCAGGTCGATGAAAAGTTCACGAACTTTTCGACGAACTGTGTTCGAAAATCATACTTTTCTTTTGTTTTACTTACTTTTATAAACTATTTTTGCTTTTAACTTATGATTTCTTATAATGACAACCTTCCCTTAGCTGGAATAGCTTCAGAATACAGCGTAGTGAAAGTAAACACGGTTGGAGTATTTTTTTCGAAAATGGGTCACCATTTTCCCCACCCTGTAATGTCAAGCTATTCCATCAGAGGGAAGGTTGTTCTTATACGCAGTCATAAGTTAAGAGCAAAAATAATTGATAAAAATAAGTAAAACAAAAGAAAAGTACGAATTTCGAACGAATTAATGCCGGTTTTTAACGAACTCTTCAAGGAGCTGCGTGAAAAGTTAGAGAAAGGCGAGAGAGCACGCATTCTTGAGAGAGGGAAAAGGAAGCAGTGATTGTTTACTTCCTTTTCCCTCTCTCGACAACGCGTGCTCTCTCGCCTTTCTCTAACTTTTCACGCAGCTCCTTGAAAAGTTCACGAACTTTTCGACGAACTATGTTCGAAATTCCTACTTTTCTTTTGTTTTACTTATTTTTATCAATTATTTTTGCTTTCAACTTATGACTGCTTATAAGAACAACCTTCCCTCTGATGGAATAGCTTGACATTACAGGGTGGGGAAAGTGGTGACCCATTTTCGAAAAAAATACTCCAACCCTGTTTACTTTCACTACGCTGTATTCTGAAGCTATTCCAGCTAAGGGAAGGTTGCCATTATAAGAAGTCATAAGTTAAAAGCAAAAATAGTTTATAAAAATAAGTAAATCAAAAGAAAAGTATGATTTTCGAACACAGTTCGTCGAAAAGTTCGTGAACTTTTCATCGACCTGGTTAGAGAAAGAGAGAGAGCATGCGAAATGGAGAGAATCAGAAGTTCGCGAACTTTTTACGCAACTTTTTCTCGCACATTTCTGACAGATTAAACAAGCCGATTGTATTACATTTATGGGATAATTTTTTTTCAGGGAATCATCGATTGTGCGCGAAAAACCATTGAATCTGATGGAATTCGAGGATTGTATCGAGGCTTCTTTATCTCAGTACAACTCTACTTCCTTTATCGGTAAGTGCAGAATATTTTCGATAATTTTGAGGTGAGGGATGAGGGAGGTTTAAATGTTCGCACATAACCTATATTTCCAATTGCTGGGTTAGCGAAATACCCGGAAAACTGATTTCAAGGGTTATTTCAGTTCACTCTACTTCGGACTCTACGACACAATGCGCGGTGTATACGAACAGGGAAGCAACGGGTCGGAGAAGCGTACGCCCAACTTCTTCGTATCATTTCTGCTGGCTGAGGTAGTAACAGTGTGCGCTTCCTATTCGACCTATCCCTGGGACAGTGTGAGGAGAAGGATGATGGTGAAGGTAAGATGAAGTTTACAGTATTTATACTATAAAATACATGACACAATTGCTGGAAGGATACTCATGAAACACATACCGAAACTCAGGTCTTGGTAATTTCGAATGCTGCTAAAATCTGATTTTGGAAAAAAATCCTAATGCAAACTACTTTTCCAAATACGAATCAAATGACCTGTGGATAGCGTGAGGAGGCGAATGATGGTGAAGGTAAGCTGTGGTTTAAGGAAGTGTGAAATGGATAGCATGATGGGGGGGGGTGTATAATCACGAGAACCGTGCGGAAACAACAGTGGCATGCGTTTTTATTACTTTGACGCAGATCTAACACGGTATTGGAAATAGACCTGTTGATTAGTGGAAACAAAGGAACATTCAACTCTCACAAACGATTTCGAAAAACATTGAGTTTTCCTTATAGGGCGATTTGTCGAAGGCTTCATCGATCGATGCTGTTAAGAAGATCGTGCAATCCGAAGGATTCCTCGGGCTGTACAAGGGCGTATTTGCCAATCTACTGAGATGTACGGGATCCGCACTAGTTATGGCACTGTATCACGAAATTCAAACATATTACCGGTAAATAATTGGAATTCCGTAGTATACTCCCAATTCCTTATGCTATTCTATATCAATATTTTGGTTGGCTTCGCATGAAATGATTCTGCTTTTTCTATTTCTTGTCAGAGAGGTGAGAGAGCACACTAAATGAAGAGAGTTTATGTCTTGCCAAGCCATCCCAAACAATCACAGCAATTATTTTGATCTATGAGTGGTTATAGGCAATTATTATTATTGGTTAATATTTGATTGAATTTATTGAACAAATGTTTCTCTCATTAGAAATCCTACGCTTAAAACTGGTACATAAAGTATTTTTTGTGCTGTTTCTTGGTTGTTGTTTATTTCTATGTATTCAATAAAGCAGGTTAATTCTATCTTTTTCTTCATTGTTGTCATTTCATAAATTAGAATAGATACATACATAATACTCCAAACATAAAATATACATAAATATCAAAATATGAACATTTTCTAATGTGCTTCATCATTGCTGTATAGTCGTGAGAAGAGGTTACACGATACTTAGAATATCAAATATTGTTCATAAAATATACTATCGAGATTCAGACTTCAAAGTAATGATTGTCCACCATCAAGCTACGATACAATATAGCATTCCGGATGAAAACCAATAAATATATTATCCTGTTGTATTTTATCAGAAATTTTTTTCGGAACTGTAGGAAACTACTGTGTACACAGCGATTTGGCTAACATCCGACTGTGATCATAAGACCCAGTGCCGATAATTTAGATGCACTTTCACGATTCTCCTAAAGCTACAATATGTTTTTGTGGCATTTATATTTTAATGTTTGTGTGACGTTTATATTTTGCAGATGAAAACAATGAGAAAGGATATGTGTTTCTCAAGAAGGCGATTTTCAGGATTTTCAATTCCGGATTCGCAATAAAAGCACTATGTTACTTTTAGGAAAATGGAAATATGTTTTTCGAAGTGAACAGTGCAGAGATATCGAATTTGTCAATTTTTTATATTTTTGAGAACGTGCTGAAACCTATACGATTGAACAGCAGTCGTGTTAGTTCATACTATGAACTACATAGAAAGTGAGAGTACGGCAAATAAAGAGGGTCATTCTTCCATGCGATTAGTATTTAGTAAGAAGAGTGAAACAGAAGTGATTGATTAAAAATGATACGTGTAAGAACCAACCATCACCAATATTTTAAAATTATGTATCACAGGTATCACGAGTCAGTGGAGGTATGTCTGCACAATTTTCTAATTTTATTTTTCGATTTGGCTCATATTATGGTAGGAACATGTACTGGAGGCAACTTACCCAAAAATCCAGGTGGCAGATCCCAGAGCCGTCATTTAGGAAAATTCCGGTTTTGCATCCGTACATGCTGTATCACAGCTCCCGGATGAGCTACAAAGGTGGCAAAGATCTCAAAATGAGTGGAAGATTATTTCGAATAACGTTTATGTTTTGAACTAAGCGATGTAACCAAAGATGTTAAAGGTATGCTCAATAAACCAACTTTTGAGCAAAATAAAAATTTGTATATTTTTCGGGAGTACGCATTCCCCAATTTTTTATTACAGAATATGGAAGCTTGAGTCCACCCACATATTAGAAAAATATAAGAGTTGTACATTGAGGGTGGATTACGTTCACAGTGGCACGATGAATGCGGACATTTGAGATTGCAGAATGTCTAAATTGTCTATATCTTTCAGCCATTGATGAAATCGATTAATTTTAAATATATAATGACACTATAAGGTAAGACGAGTAAGATGAGCTAGGTATTTCCCAAGTTTTGCTTATTTTGAAAAATCGAATTTCTATATCTCTCGAGATGTCAACTTTGCGTAGTTATAATTCCATTTCGTCAATCCTTATACCGACAAACGTATGTGTAGCTTGCAGATCACCTCACGGTAAGTTAAAAATTATACATAATATTCACGAATGTCAATAATTGTTTGAGTTATTGTTCTTCGAAAACGTCAGATTGCAAAATCCGAAGTTGAGCAAGTCTCTATAAATACATCGACACAGAGCCATCATTCCTAATTAATGAATATTGTGAAATATAAAAAAACACATTTGGCAATGATGATCAATTTATAGCGTGTACTACGTCCGTTAGTATATCAATACATTAATTCCTACGGATTAGCTAACTGGCAGCAATGCTTCAGAATGGCTCGCGAAGTTTCCGGGGAGAGTAAATTCCAAGTTAGCGAATCGCAGAGTTCTACCAATTGAGCAGGCATGAACTTGGCAATGATGAGATCCTTCAAAGAAAGGCATCACAGCGGTAAGGAATCAAGTTCGTTATTCGGATCAGCTTCAGTTCATGCATTATCTCGATCAGGCGATAAAACGTGGGAAATTATGAGTCAGTTACGCGAAAAACGAACTCTTGAACCCACTCTGTGGTATTTATCCTTGTTTCGAACTGCGATGAGTAGCTGCTCCGGAAGAGGGAACGCTTTCTGCAGCTTCAAGAATTCCTTCCTTCTGACATCATCCGATGCAAGATTGGCAAACCTGAAAAGGCATCACTAATCCCGTACTTTTTTGGAGTTCGCAAACTGGGTCGCGGTCTCAGCATCGCAATCTCACATCGATGGAAATGAATACAACCATAGTTGCCCAACACTGGGTATTTTCAGACCATGAATATTATGAATATTATTATGAATATTATTCATGCTGGGGGTCATGGTCAAAAATCGATGGGTAGGTCAAAACTAGGTACCGTACCCAATCAATAGCACATTACCCCAGATACCGTATACTTCTACCGTAACCCACGATTATCGCAAACTAACTTTATTTTCGAAAAGTCCTGGTACCGTGCCCAATCGATTATAGAGTACCCATCTGACTACCGTTTCGTTTCAGATCCAGTTCCTTGGGTCAATCATTTTTCTAAAAATCCTAAATCGAGCAAAATAATATGTTATATTATCCTTCTGCGTCTCTAATTATTGTAGAATCATTACGTAATCAATTTAGGATTTTTAGAAAAAATGTTGAATTTTTTAGAAAAATGTTTTACCCAAGGAACTGGGTTACTGTAGTCAGTTGGGTACTGTATAATCGATTGGGCATGGTACCAGTACTTTTTGAAAATGTAGTTAGTTTGCGATAATCATGGGTTACGGTAGTAGCATACGGTTTCTGGGGGTACTGTACTATTGATTGGGTACGGTATCTAGTCTTGACCTACCATTGACCTACCCATCGATTTTTGACCATGACCCCTTTACATGCTGGGGTGCTTCCCCCCTCATAGCGAGGGGGAAGCGCCCCAGCATGAATAGGGGTTCATGGGGGTCGCCGCCGGCGTGGAAACTATGAATACGACCCGAAATATCAAAATTCCATCCAATGTCATCCCCGAGCAATCGCGCGACTCTCCTCAGTTTGCACGCTCTCTCGTATCTCTGACCGGCGAGAGAGCGTGCAAACTGAAGAGTGTCAGACCATTGCTCTCGTCCCCCGTACTCACACGTGCTCTTTGCTGTTGAGGATCCCCGGTATTGCCTTGAACGTCATGAAATGTCTCTCTACTGGCACGATTTCTTTGCATATTCTGATAATCTGAAATGAATTAAAATTTGAATTTTGTTTAATGTTCAGTTGAGTTGATCTTGCATTTCCTACTGATAGCTGGGCTAGATATTTGACAAAATACTGAGACAGGCTCAAAATCCTTACTCTCATACAAGACGTCGTAATCACTGGGTTGTGGTGGGCTTCAATCATCCGATTGGCGATGCATGTGACTGGTGTACTCCACATACAGGTCTCCAAGTGATCCCTCGTCCGCGCAGTTGAGCACTGCAAGGGAATTTTGAACCATGTTGCCGCGATCTTGGTTCGGTGAGTATACGTTGAAGAGGTGGGTCAGGAGCATAGTTACCCACGTCACTGAATATTGTGCAGGCGTGGGTAAAAACAAACAATGGCCTGACTCTTTTCAGTTTGCACGCTCGCTCGCCGGTCAGATAGACGAGAGAGCGTGCAAACCGAAGAGAGTCAGACGATTGCTCTCGAAAACACATGCCCCGGGGCTCAACAGTGTTCATGCATGCGCATGTGGCAACAATATCTTGTGAAGTCATCACTAGCTTAGATCTCTCCCACACCTTGAGCATCTCCTCGATGGCCTGTGTTCCGCACTCGACGATATCCTCCGTTCTTTGTTGGCTCTCTGCCGTCGGGTTATGGTTCCGATCCGTCTTCCGGGAAGAGGTTCTCATGAGCTGGTTGAGCATGCCCGATAGACAATCGTTTTTGATCGCATGCTCGCAGAGGAGAGTGGAGAGACGGCAGATGCTCACTAAAAGGGAAGCAACGAATTTCAAAATTCGGGTAATTTGTATCTCCATTTTCAACATACTCTCATCACTCGACCTTAAATTGCGAACACTAGATGTCAAGAAAAGTTGAAATCGTGGAAATATGTGATAAGAAAATGCATGACATCATCTGGACGTCCAATTAGTGTTCAATTAGTGGGGTAGCCATACCGTACATAGTACGCTGTTTCTATCGATCTATGTATCTCGATCTGTATGTATATATGTATCTCGATCTATCGAGAGATTGCGGAAAATGAAGAGAATGTGGTTTTTTTATCTCGAAATATATAGTGCATGGAAAACGTGATACGTGAAGAGCATACGCGAGACTGAAACTTACATATGGTGTGGGAGGCGTTCCTCAGATCATCAATCGTTGCGGACTCGCTTCGAATTGTCTCCCGTGCCAGTTTCAGTTGTCTCAATTGCTCCTCCACTTCTCCCGATAAGTTAGTTCTGCAAAACTTGAACTTTGATCTATGCATACTAAACAAATGCGCGAATGCTGGTTCTCGAAAGCGCCACCCCGACCTAAAAGTAGCATTCTCTAGAAGCACTTGTATACGCAGTGTCATCTTGCAGTAGATCTCACCGGTATGCCACACGTTACGTTATCATCTACCGGATACAAACTCGCATGATGTGCAAGCATATGTTTACTCCTCTCCACTAAACGAACCGGATCTGTCTTTCGTTCTCTTCAGATTTCTTCAGGGCTTGATTCTTCATGAGCAGCTGATAATTATCTTCACTTAAACGTATAATCTCACACTCAATCAAGATGCAACAAACACAGGTATAAATATGTTGAAATAGCAATTTGCAATGCTTCACAGTAACGTTGCTTGAATTCGGATACAGATGCATTACTCACTTTATTTAAGCTACATGCATTTCCCTTATATGCCAATCACGCACTAATGGTCTTTAGTTTGCATATGTGAATTTTTAATCTTATCTGGCGAATCTACTCTCATCATTTTGCATTATATATCGTCTTTTCTAACTTGCGAGAGTTTGTATAATGAGGCGAATCAGACCATTGTTATCGTACCGACAGTGATCCGGAGCGTGTCCGTTTTGGCCACAATTGAAGCAGGGCGGATCGATCAATTCCCTGCACTTCTCGAGGAGAAATCGCTGCAGTTAGATCAAATTATTGTCGAAAAGACTCCAATACCAAAGTGATTGTTAACAGTATTTTGTCCTACTAATTAAGTAAGTAGTAATAAGCACAGTTGTTGGCCACTCCCTTCAGCCCGCTTGAGAAAGGGAGTGGTCAAAAGCTATTTCCAGGGGGTGCATAAATTTGCGCGGAGGTATGCGGGCAAGCACCTGTTGTGCTGGGCAAATATGGTGATAAGCCATGCATAGACAAAAATAGGTACATACTCCATATTCGGCGGTCGACGTGCTTTCGTCTCCTGAGGGAGACATGAATGGGAGATGAGCAGCAGCGCCAGTGGAGAAGACTGCATGTGAGGTGACGAACGCTTTGCGAATGAAGTCAAACACTGCAAATATGCGTATATCACACCAAAAGAAAATATTGATCGTGATATATTATACTACCTGTTCCAAGCGTAATCTATAGCCCGATAATGCATCCGATATATCGAAATTATATCGTTCGATATATCATGATGTTATAAACAATGAGAAACTCATGTAACTCAAGATGGTAATAGCTTGATTCGTTTAATTCGATTTTCGCATATTCGCGCAATCTATAATATAAGACTGTTTTAAGCATCGCTATCCTAATATTGGAAGTCTATTCTACCTATGGACAGTGTGCTTTCTTATTGAATATATATGCATCTCTAACTCACTTTGAGTGCTGACGTCCTTAGCGAGGTTTACGTCACGCTCGAACGGATTTTGGATGCACATCTGCTATTCATTATTCAATATGTATGAGTAAATATAATATTTTATTCGACCTTTGATGACAAAAATTGTTTAAAACAAGTTTTCCTTCGAAAGATTATCGGAAAGAACTGATCAACAACAAATCAAACTATTTGTACCTTTTTATTCCAACCTTGCTCACTCTTCGTCAGTGTTTCTGTTTGACGAATTTGTACGACCTGAATACATTTTTCAAGTTTGTACACTACTTTTACATATTATTTTTACAACAACAAACAATAATAAAAACAACAGTTTACATTGTATTCCCATTCGAAATTAGCGTAGTATTTGAGGAACTGCAAAAACAGCTCTCCAGTAGAGAGGGTGTTCTGAGACAACTTTGGCTGCAATTTGAGGATAAAGCAGCTGTCATAATTCAAAATTCGGTTAAGCGTTTTCCATACAAATGTTCTAAATTGAGTTGACCGTGGTATGCAATATATTATATCAAAGTAGCTCCTACCCCCGGTTCGTCGTCACAAAAGTAAACATCCCATCCATCGGCGAAAATCTCCTTCCTTTCTCCCATCTGAGAAATGGTCATATTCGATATTGGCTACTGGGTCGGATGAGAATCGCTGGGTGAGAACTAGTGATGACAAATCGGAATGAAGCCGGCTTCAAAACTGCTATTCAAGCCGGCTTGAAGCCGGACTCAACTCGGAATTTCAACGGTGAAGCCGGCTTGAAGGACACGGATGGAAATGGATGGTCCTTTAAAGGGGTGCTCCGGGGAATATTCAGTCACCCATAGCGACAGTGTGGATATCGTAGATGCCACTCACGCGATCAGAAATCACTTTGTACGAAGTTTCACAGACGCCCCTGGGCCTATTTACATACGTGCAAAGTTCATTGAAAGCGCAGGGTAGCGCCTGGCTCGTTTATGTTTCACTCGTTCTACATACGTTTCAGCTCATTATAGGGGCAAAATCGCTACAGTTTCCCATTGCGAGCGCAGAATTTTCGTGGTGGGACTCATTAGCATTTGTTCCCCGGAGCACTCCTTTAACCCGGATGTTCCTTCAATCCGGCTTCATCGTTGAATATCCGGGTGGAATCCGGATTCAAGTTTGCTTGCCGATTCCGTTTTGTCATCACTAGTGAGAACCATTAAAGATGTCCATATGTAATATTTTCACAGAGTGTTCTGCGAAAACACTACAAGAAGGTAAATGGTTATCATTCGGTGGGTTATCATCCCCCATTCAACTAGCAATCTTGGATGAGAACTGTTCTCGTCCGGCGTAGTAGCCCAGAATACCTCTTGCAGTACGGGAAGCATGCGCTGCCGTTGGAGGAAATGTATGAGGAGCACAAGGTATGCGTACGATGAAATGGATCTCTGATGAGCACCAACAATATCACACGATTTGGTCCATATCTTGATGAAAAGTCCTGAACACACCTTACAATATTACATTATTCATGTAAAGCTGCTTATTATGTGACTCTCAGTGATACTAAATGTCGGCACTAGGTTGGATGCGAACTATGACGTGTTTGATATATCAAATTCTGCTTGACGTCATAGCTCCCATCCGACCTAGTGCCCTAGTTGCCATACCAAGATCAGCTATCAAGTTATCATCAAGGCATGTGCAGTATCTCTTCAGAAGTCTTGTATTTGCTAGTCCCAGCTCGCTGTTGCACGAAATACTGAATGAATTATGAGCACGTAATTTTACTAATCATTAATGTGTTTAAAAAACTCACTCGACGTCAATTTCCTCACAACCGACTTTAACTGTACATTTCGCAACAGGAACCTACAATTTAAACTTGTAGCGTCACGTTTCGGAAATAAGCTGCATAAAAAGTTTACATCACAATAGGGTGCGCAATTCGGTTAATTGTATCCTCACTCTTCACGCTCAGATGGACCGGTTGAGAGAGCACGTAAAATGAAGATACAATTACCCGAATTACATACTCTACATCACCTGTTACGAATTTAAACGAACTTTCATTTTTGGTCTTGCAATTGAGGTAACATTTGTGAATCCATCAGCCTTTTTCACCGCACTCTCAATTAAACGAATCGTGTCAATGTGCATTTGGGAATGCTTCTCAAATTCCTGTAAAAATAATTTTGATGAACTTTATATAATAAACTAAATGCAATAATTTTGCGGCTATTTATGACAATCGGTCGGATGAGAACTATGACGTCATACCGCCTTTGACCTCTCAATATATTACAGATATTGCAAACTATCTCACCTCACACCCATCGGCGTCATCCATGAATCGAAAGTAAACGTCCAAATCAGATTTATTTGTACCCATACCATAGCATGACGATCTAAATGGCTGAAATGCACATGCTAACTTGGAATATACGAGAATGCATGTACGTGACGGTACGTTGGGATTTTTCTAACTGCACAACGCCGGATGTGAAATATGACGTAATGCCGCCTTTGATATGTCAAATGCGCACGACATCATTTTTTTAGGTATTTAGCTCATGTGGACTATGTATTCCGCTGTCACTCGGGAAACACACCACACTAAAGCCGTAAATTTAAATAATGCATTTTCTAGTTAGACAGGTAATCTCCGTTCGAAAAAAGCTCACACTAAGGCTGAATTTCCCCGTGCTCAGAGCAGAACTCAAATGCCGTACTCGCTCTTTCGAGGAGTGGGAGTTCGATTGGATGGCTTCTCTCAGTATTCTCAACACCTCCTCCATCGCTTGCCTACGAGCATCGCTCATCCTTTCTTTGTCTGCAAATTATATTTTCTATGCAAACAGCGGTTGTATGGCCTCAACTGACCGTTTATTGATTTAATTATTGCATCCAGATTTATTGTGTTATCTGGTGATTTAGGCTATAAAATATAACATTAAATAATAACTGTTAAAATTATGTTTCGTTTGATACCTGGAAATGCTCATCGACCTTAGCTTCTGTAGCAATCAGCTCGCTCAAGGCCATGATACTGAAAATGGATAACTAGAGGGCATTTAACCTGATTTGTTTGAAAAAATTGCGTAACCATTGCGAAAACATGTCTGAGAAAAAAACAAAATCTTTCTCTCAAGCATGGATATTTGTTCTCCTTCTCACTGGGATGCTTGTGATTGAAAGGCGTGTTATCAATCTCTTCGAATAGTTGGATCCACAACGCAGTGAGAGACAAAAACACTACAGGGTGTCACAAAATTACGGAGACACGAATTTTCTGTCCTAGTTCTTACAAAATGAACACCTAGGCTCTCATGTTCCTACGTAATTTACACCAGCACTAGAGCACTTTAATGTGGAATTGATGTTTACTTACATCTCCAGTTCTTTTTGCAATTGTTATTCAAATCAGACTAATTCGATTACCAGGTCGCCGCAGCTGCTTTTCATGCTTGGATGACTACAGATTCTAAACTATTTGTAACGGCTCTCCAATTATGATAATTTGTAGTACATGTATGGAACTACATAATACATTTGTTAGATTCAGTACCAGATTTGAATTATGTTAATCACTAAAGTTCCATGTGGTTGTGAAAGATCGGAACCAGCTATTATTCATTTCTCGGATCGACAACTGTGTCGCAGGCAAGCCGACGGATACCAAACTTATATTATAGCATGCGCATTAGACCATCTTCAAAATAATCTTATTTAAGGTATGAACTAGCACGCTAAAGTATTAAGAGACCGTCCACGAGAGAACGTAACAGGTCCACGGATGGCTAAAAATTCGATAATTCCCAAACTTTTTTTCTGAAGTGTAGGCCCCGAGTGCTGATTGAAGGACGCAATGACTAAGGCTAGGGGTCAATTTTGAAAAAGTTACAGGTTTGGAGGTAACTTTTTCATTTTGGAGGTCGAAAAAGTCGATATCTCAGAATGACACGTAAAATACATTTTCCGGTATATTTTCACGCGTAGAATACGAATTTTGATATCTGAGTGCGAGAAAATGTGAAATAAAAAAGTTTAGCTCGAAAAACCACTTTTTCGTCAAAATAATCGAGTGTATCGATCTGAAAATGTCCGAGGTGCACATTCTCGATACGATTTTCGGAATCCGCGTAAAAAGTTTTCCATGATGTGAAATTTTCATAATTTTAAAAAAATAGACTTTTGAGATATTGCGATCCAATTATGAAAAATACGTTTTCGCCCCCTGTTGCTCTACTGGCCTAAACACAATTCGCTATGTCTTACACAATCATCTCCATCATATTTCTACTTCGAAAAGCGAGAAAATCACAAATTCGAAATTTCATATTTTCAGCCTCTGTTCGAGGGCCAAAAATATCAATTTTTAAAAATTATAAATAAAAGAGGTTTCCCGACATTTTTTCATACGTAGAAACCGAATTTTCATGTTAGAGCTCATGAAAATCAGTTTTGACATCATTTTTGCCGAGATCAATTTTGGACATTTTTCGAATTTTTTGAATTTTTGACTTTTTCAAATTTATGTTCTATATGACTTTGCCGCCTAAAAGTTGATTAAGATGATTGTACAAGACAAGACGAATTGTTTTTAGACCAGTAGAGCTACAGGGGGCGAAAATTTTCGGGGCCATGCAACCACATGTTCAGCAATTTGACGTATTTTTCATACTTTGGATCGCAATATCTCAAAAGTCTATTTTTTTAAATTCTGAAAATTTCACATTATGGATAACTTTTTACGTGGACTTCGAAAATCGTATCGAGAATGTGCACCTCGGACATTTTCAGATCGATACACTCGATTATTTTGACGAAAAAGTGGTTTTTCGAGCTAACCTTTTTTATTTCACATTTTCTCGCACTCAGATATCGAAATTCGTATTCTACGCGTGAAAATACACCGGAAAATGTATTTCACGTGTCATTCTGAGATATCGACTTTTTCGACCTCCAAAATGGGGGGTACCTGTAACTTTTTCAAAATCGACCCCTAGCCTTAGTCATTGCGTCCGTCAATCAGCACTCGGGGCCTACACTTCAGAAAAAAAGTTTGGGAATTATCGAATTTTTAGCCATCCGTGGACCCCTGCGTAGTTGTTACGTTCTTTCGTGGACGGTCTCTTAAAGTCATGCGTTGAAAGAGAGTCTCCGTAATTTTGTGACACCCTGTATGTCGGAACAATTTCGAAGTTTGCCACCAGCGAAATATGAAAGGCATGACGCGATGGTTTTATACAATCTTGCACATACAAATGCTATTATACTAGGTTTCCTACAAAAAATCAAAAAAAGTCACTAAATGAGAGTTTTAATGATATATCACAAGAGTTGTCCACGCCGGCGGATACAGGGGGTGGACAAAGAAAGAAATGCCACCCGTGTTCATGGGTGTTCGGGGAATAGACAAGTGCGGCCAGTGCTGAACAGCCACGCATGCCACGCCTCACAGAATTGATCAATAATTTACATTCTCGGAAACTATAATTACTGATCCGGAAGTTGAGAGAGTCAATGAAATATACGATATGGTTAGATTTAGCGAATTTCCGTAGTTCTATCCCTATTGATACTCGAAATGTGCTAGTTTTGATAATAATTACATGGAGATACGCAAATTATTCGTCAGGAAATTATTCGTTAGCAACGGTGAAATACATCGTAGTAGAAGAGAAGCTGTTTCGAGTTCGCATTACTATCGTATAGTAGGCTTGACAAGAATTGCCTGAACAAACAGGTTCGCCGCACGCAATGAGTACCAAATGAGGCGGAATGACTCTGTAAGTCCCAAAATTAAAATTTGCGCCAAACGTTCAACAACGCGATGAAACATAATTCCAAGTTAGGACTCGGATAATCTCGCACTCTCATAGTCCCAATGATTCGGACTCTCAGGGTGTGAGACTCGACGTCGGACTGTTTTTGACAACCCTTTCATAGAGACAAATTTGAAGGCGCTGTGAAATAACAGAAGGCAGAAGGCAATCACTTGTATAAGGATATTCATAAACGGCTAGATTACGTAGACGATGGAGTGGCTAAGCATGAAAAGGCTACGATTCCCTCGTTCTTGATAGACCGGAAGAAACAGATATCAAGAAACGGCGGAGAAACGGCGAAGGAAGCCATCAAATGCCCTGGTGAGTCATACTTCGTTTGTTATGACGAAAACGCGGGTGGGAGTGAAGGGTGTTAGTTTAGGGCTGGCTGTGTTTGCATTATAGAGGGCGATGGGAAATATTGCATCACTCTGAGCCTCCTCCGCCCAACCAACGATCTCTATTGATAATGCGTTGCATCATTCTGAGCCTCTTATAAACAACATGCAGCGATATATATTGCATCATCATTACGAAGGCTTCTGGGACACGGTTTTTACATTCGCTTGCTTTTCTTCATTTGCACACTCTTTTCCTATTCCATTTCTCACACGTTATTCTATTAGGTTGATGCATAATTTTCTTTACAAGGTATTTTTGATGTGTTCTCGAGAATTGTTTGCCTGAGTTCGATAATGCTCTGGCATTATTTGGGACACAATTGACGCACTACAATCTGAAGTTCATATTGAATCGATGTCAATTGGTTCAGTAGAAAACAGTATTTCTCAAAAAGTGGAAAATTTTTGGGTATTTTGGGTACCATGCTCAAGCGTCCATTAAAACAAAACTAATGGATTGCAATTTCCGCTCTTTTGTGTCAGTAGTGAGTGCGGGCGTACGCTTCCATATGACACTTGAAATCAGATCGTTAGTTTCTCTTAGAATAGTTATGGGGACAAAACTACTAATTTCACCCTCCAAAATTCTGAAGTGAGATTACTGCAAAATACTGCCCGAGCATGTATGTCCAGAAGTGCTCTATGAAGCGCACACATACACTAATATCATGCAAAAATGCAAGAGAAAATAGCTAAAGGCTGAAGCAAATTACAGCTTGAAAACTAGAAATCGTAAAGAAAATTATGCATCAACCTAATACATAAGACAAAATAGTGATATGGTGCAAACACTAGGTGGCAATCAAAGATTATGTATATAACATGACAAACTGAAGCGAAAGAAGTAATGACAGCGAGAAGCTTTCTTGAACAGTTCGAAAAGATAAGTCTAACGAAAACAACTTATTCATTATAGGTAGCATGTTATCAATTCGTATTATATTGGACAGAACATTAGTGATACCAGATCACGATTCCTTTCAAGACATGTCAATGAGCTTTTCTAGTAGACCACGAGTGGCTTCTAGCGAAAGATCTGAGAACTCTGGAGACTTCTTCAATTCACAAATCTCAGTGCGAGTGAAGGACGAGATCCATTTGTCCTGAATTGGTGTATTATTATCAGCAATAGTGTAAGCCTAATCCTGAAATTCAGTCTGAGACAACAATGAAATATACTCAGACGAGATACTCAGACGATCTGTCTGTATGCACCTGTTCCACCCAAGCATGGAATGGTAATTGCCTGTCGAGGAAGGACCGCATATAAACGCTAGCAATGTGCGCTAAACACCCCTATACGCGGCAGTTATCGTTCGTATTTCCGGCCTTCATATCTTTTTTACAGTCTTCTTGACCGTTCGATCGGGAAAAATCATGAAGAAGCGGTGACCCAACATAAGTAATATAGCCGGAAGTTAGATCAGTTGGCGTTAGGAAGCAACTCGCTCATCCGAGGGGCGGACAAAGCGTAAACATATTACAGTTCGCTGGACTTGTTGTATTGCTTCACTTGTTGTATTCGCTGGACTTGTAGTTCGTTCTTTTCACCGAGCTGCGTGAAAAGTTCGCGAACTTTTTCGCACATTTCTGACAGATTAAACAGGTCGAATATTTAAGAGTCCGGATCTGAGGAAAGTCACCACTGCCCGGACATTGCGCCAGGATTTTCGATTCAGGTCATGACGCTCGTAGGGCCTATAGCGCTTAGGGTAATTATTTGAACTTTGTAGTGATACCGTCTCTATCACGCAAAGCGGCGCGCCAGGTGCGGGCACAGTGAAAAGTGACGAAAATTTATAATTTCTTAACCGAATAAGCTAGACTCGAAATATATTTTTTTTCGTTATTTTATGGTACCCATAAGTACTCTGGGCCACTATTGAAATCGAATTCAGGTCGATTTTGAGTATAAAAATTTGATCTCAATTTTCACTTTTTTCGCTTTCGTTCTACGTCGGAAACGTTTCCGCACATATTTTCACCTCTCCCTATGTAGCCCGTTCATTGATGCATACAAGAACCGCATCAAATAAGAAATTCTCTGGGGGCCAAATACTGAAATCGCCATTTGTATCTGACCATGTCACTATTCACTCGGCCGAAATCAGTATTCCAGGCGATAGTTGAAGTTAAATTAAAGTGGAGAAGTCTTTTGAGTAATAGTACAGCAATAATTTGTTGAAAAGTAGGCATTTCTGTAAAGTTTAAAAAATAGTGTTTCAGCATCTCGAAAAATTTTGCCAAGTTTAGGCATCTCTAGTTAAGTATTGTCTGATCCATCCAATGGATCAGTTGGGAAAACTTACAGTATGCACTACCATGATCAAAATGGTACCAAATAAGTCACATTGTAAAAAGCTTCGGATGATTTTTTTTCGCTTGAAAATGCGAACTCACGATCGTGAAAAATGGCGAAAATTCATAATTTCTCAACCGAACATGCTAGACTCAAAATTTATGTTGCGTTATGTTAGGTTACCTCTAAGTGCTATGGGGCACTGCTGAAATCGTATTCGGGTCGATTCTGGATATGCCACCCTGGTCGCAATTTTAATTTTTTTCGCATTCTTTCTACGTTGCCTGCGTTTCCGCACATATTTTCATATGCCACTGTGTAACCCATTCATCGATTCTCTCGTGCGACACTTCAAATACGAAATTTCAATCGGGCCAAATATTGAAATCGCGATTTATATCGGATGATCTCGGTATCTGATCAAATGATTTACACCTTCCGGACGATAGTTCAACTCAAAACGACGTGTAATTAACTTTTTAGTCATAGAAAGGCAATATTAGGCATGAAAAATCCAAAATTTCGAAAGTTTTCAAAAATCGTTTTTCACTAGCCAGCATGTTACCCATTTTGTGAATAGCTAACTCAAGATATGCATTTGCTTCGTATGGAACAATTTGTGAAATTAGTAAATGCCACTGTCCTAAGCAAGATCGTATAGGATAGGCAATATGTGTTTTTGTTCCAGATTTTCTCACTCAAAATTGCAAAATCAGTAAGGTCGGAAATAAACTTTGATCGATTTTGCTGAATTGTATGTAAAAATCTAAGTTGTTTTAGCAGTATAAGTCATACACTAGATACACCAGTAGAGTCGAAAATAGTTGAGAGCAGCTAGACTGGCACCATTACAAAAAAATAGATTTTAATATTTGCCATTTTCTTCAAGTTTTTAAACTTAGTGAAATTGACGTGTTCATATTATTTTTGTATTTCATTAATTCAATAACAATTTTCTAAAGAAGTATCGAGCCGATTTTCACAAATATAGTGTGCAAAAAATAATAAATTATTTTTCGACTTCTACGATCTCACATTTTTAAGATTACAAGAAATTGTAAAAAGGTGCAGGATCTGCCTTGTACTGGCTAAATTAAATTCGGTAGAGTATTTAACAAAATTCATGCAGTTTTAACTGTAAACGACTTTAATTGGCTGGATTGTGAATCCAAATTTCGAGCACTTCAAAAATGCCAAATTTGTGAAGTGACGAAAACTTCACTATTCTCAACGATTTTAGAAAGCACAGTCTAGTACGTAACCTAAGATGTCCAAACATTTTCGATTTTTCCATACAATTCAGCAAAATCGATCAAAGTTTAATTCCGACCTTACTGATTTTGTAATTTCGAGTGAGAAAATCTGGAACAAAAACACATATTGCCTATCCTATACGATCTTGCTTAGGACAGTGGCATTTACTAATTTCACAAACTGTTCCATACGAAGCAAATGCATATCTTGAGTTAGCTATTCACAAAATGGGTAACATGCTGGCTAGTGAAAAACGATTTTTTTGAAAACTTTCGAAATTTTGGATTTCTCATGCCTAATCTTGCCTTTCTATGACTAAAAAGTTAATTACACGACGTTTTGAGTTGAACTATCGTCCGGAAGGTGTAAATCATTTGATCAGATACCGAGATCATCCGATATAAATCGCGATTTCAATATTTGGCCCGATTGAAATTTCGTATTTGAAGTGTCGCACGAGAGAATCGATGAATGGGTTACACAGTAGCATATTAAAACATACGGTACTACCCCGATTTGTAAAATTTATTTTGGAAATTTCATTTTGTAAACGAATTTTTCATAAAATAAAAATTTAGAAAAAAATATCTGGAAATTTCCTTTTTGGAAAAACCAATTGTGGAAAAAAATAAATTGGAAACGCATTTTTAGAAAGACCCATTTTGGAACTTTTTCCACTGGTTACGGTATTTTTCGCTGCGTCGAGAGAACCGCGAAATATAAAGATTCATTTCAAACATTCATTTTGCATTATTTAGTATATTTCCTTTCTTTAATTATTAGTATTTTTAATTACAATAATAATATATTAAAGGAAAATAATAATATGTTACGAATGTGCTGATAAATGACGAAACTGCTCCATAGGTTACGGTAATTTTTCGCTCGGCTACAGTACTACCCGTCGTGGAAAAATTTCAAAAACGGGCATTTCCAAAATGAGAAATTCTGAAATTTATTTTCCATTTCTTGACTTTCCAAAAAATGAATTTAAAAAAAAAAAATTTTTCTAAATTTTTTCCAAAACTAGTGGGCAACTACGCCTATATAAACCTGAAGGTGGTCCAGGAAGAACGGGACAATAGTTCCCGATTGATTACAAAAATGCCGGCAAAATCGTTGACATCAAGCCGCGTCTGATTCAACGCTAGAACTTACGGCAGCGATAATGCATCGACGTGATCGAACAACAAAATCATGAATGTGACCCATCATCTGACACATCGCCATGGGTTACGGTAGGTTTCGGTTACTGTAGGGTTTGGTGTTGATGTTTTACATACATCCTCGCCGAAATCATTAATCTTACCCAGCGTCTGACCCAGCGAACTGGGATACGGTAGGCTTTGGTTACGGTAGTAGTACGGTATCGATGATTTTCATCCATACTCCGATGAAATCATAAGTCTGACTCAGGATCTGTCCCAACGCTAATGGCATACTGTGGACAAACGGAAAAGTCAACGAACACCTATTTTTTGGTCGTAAAAAATTATCTACTGGAATTTTCTGGAATATTTTTCGTGTAATGACCTTGTATTCCGGATGGGGACATACTATCAAAATCCCGTCCGAAACGAAAGCGCCAGTCAAAAAAGCGTTCAGTTTATTGTAAATATTGTAATGTGCATTTATGAAATGAAATTTACATTTCGGGGTAATACCGTGCATACTGTAAGTTTTCCCAACTGATCCATTGGGTGGATTAGACAATACTTAACTAGAGATGCCTAAACTTGGCAAAATTTCGAGATGCTGTAACACTATTTTTTAAACTTTACAGAAATGCCTACTTTTCAACAAATTATTGCTTTACTATTACTCAAAAGACTTCTCCACTTTAATTTAACTTCAACTATCGCCTGGAATATTGATTTCGGCCGAGTGAATAGTGACATGGTCAGATACAAATGGCGATTTCAGTATTTGGCCCCCAGCGAATTTCTTATTTGATGCGGTTCTTGTATGCATCAATGAACGGGCTACATAGGGAGAGGTGAAAATATGTGCGGAAACGTTTCCGAAGTAGAACGAAAGCGTAAAAAAGTGAAAATTGAGATCAATTTTTCATACTCAAAATCGACCTGAATTCGATTTCAATAGTGGCCCAGAGTACTTATGGGTACCATAATATAACGCAAAAGAAATTTTGAGTCTGGCTTATTCGGTTAAGAAATTATAAATTTTCGTCACTTTTCACTGTGCCCGCACCTGGCGCGCCGCTTTGAGTGATAGAGGCGGTATCACTACGAAATTTCAAATAATTACCCTAAGCACTATAGGCCCTATGAGCATCATGACCTGAATCGAAAATCCTGGCGCAATGTCCGGAAGGGTGGCCCAAATGGTAACTCTCCTCAGATCCGAACTCTTAAATGGTAAAAGAGGAAAATATAAAGTCATTCCATTGTACATTTAATTGAGAATGTTGGCAGTTGATAAATGGACAAGTAAAATTTCCTAAAATGTAGATCGTGAATGGGTGTATCTCGTTAAACAGTAGAGGAAAACAAAATGACAGAGGGAGATCATACTTCATTTCTCCACATAACAATCAATAACGAAATGATATACAAATCAGAAGGAGCTGTAAGTGAATAAATGTATATCGATCAAGTCAGATTTAACTATTGATTATTTAGCTTGCAGGAATGCTGCAGAAGGGCGCGTGTTGTCTCAGGCGAGAGTTTATTCCACACTGTCGATTGGCTGATCTCTAATAGCTGAGAAGTCGTATACTGAGCTATGACGAGATCCTTCAAAATAATATAGTATTTTACATTATTTGATCTTTTCAAGATATGAATTTGGAAAACATGTATTTTAGAGTGAACAAATTTAATGAACCCACTCTTTGGTACTGATTTCTTGTTAGGTCTACGAGTAATAGATTTTCGTGGAGAGATAACACTTTCCGTAGCTTTTCAAACTCCTTCACCCGCATATCATCTGGCGGTAGATTGAGGATTCTGGAAAAATTGATACGATACTGTATATTGGCCTACTATTTATCCCATAAAATCCCCTGTCACACTTACGAGGTCTCTGCAAAGTCGAGCAACTCTGGAATAACCACGAAGTGGTCATAATTTGGCTCAATCTTTTTGAACCGCCTGAGAATCTGAACATAATTATATTTTGTAATTTTATTTATGTTTTGTATTTTTTTTGTAATTATAATTTGTTTTTCACTCGCGCCGGAAAGTATTCATACGATTTGAAATGTTGCAATAACTTTTGTTCTAGAAATATATCATCCTAAATATATATGTTTGAACATATAACAGGGATCTTCTGTAAGAATGCAGGAGCATCTGCCACCAGGAAAAAGTCATAATAATGGATTTCGATGAAACTTAGTTTATGAACACTGTTGGGGGTCTAAAGAAGACCTATACACTTGGTTTGGTCAACTTAGCTCATTATCGATTTTTTTGATCTACCCCGTTGGTATACTGTAATTCGGTCAATTTTGATCTTACAGCCTACAATTTTTTTCCAATCTACGCGGAATTTCGAGATCTACAAATTCCTCTCCTTACCCCCTTGACGAAAATGACGAGATCAGGGTCTTTTTGGCAAACAACACAATTTTCGATCATATATATCGATTTTTCTCTACATTTTTGGCTTATACCCCCAGATATTATTGTTGCAACTGATTCTTCACACAAAATTAGGTGGGGTCTATGTTGAACATTTCTTATAGATCGTGCATTGGAACATCGATTTACTATGTATCAGGCTGGCAAGAAAGTTCTGTCGCATTTTGGAAATTTAAACAAATTAGTGAAAATCCATTTTGGCAATCATTGAATCTTAGTTATTATCAGCGTTATATATCTTGTACTCAGACTATAAGTAGGCAGAGTAGGAGAAGCATCACTACCACTTGGAACAGGATCAATGGTTTCACACAGTCATAGTAATTCATGTCGACACCATTAGAAAATTCTGTGTATAGCCGAACACGAGTGTTAGTTGGAGGGCATAAAGATGTGGAAACTCTATGAGTATAATAGAGGATTAACTCAACTACTGGCTAAACCAAACGATGTTTCGATTCTTCCATAGCGGAGTGCTGAGTGCTATGGAATAAAGGAAATATCACCCCAATCGTGTCTTTTGAAGGGAAAACAATTCTTATCGAGTATTTGAATATTGTATACCGGGGCCCTACTAACCGTAATTTGGAGAGAGGCTTGGAGCAATTACGCACAGAAAAACTAAGCGTAAGTGAGACCTACAATTTTAATCACCGAAAATCGTGTTTGGAGATATCTAACTCCTTGCAATCAGCACCAACTGCCTGCAAATTGTGCTCAAAATTATATGAATTCTTCATACACTCACTCCAGTAATTTCGTTATCCCGTGATTCGAAAGAGTTTCAACAATTGAAAAATTCTCAGATACACAAATTTTCACAGTGAGCAAAAATTCGAAAAATCAAACCTTTCGAACCGCATAGTGAGATTGAGGGCAGCTTCTGCTTTGCAACGAAGCGAATTTGGTTTGGATAGGTATCTTCATGTGTCCTTCCAATTTCAATCACATAACACACACAAATTCCGATATCGTCGAGCAAATTTCGTACAAAAATAGAGAGCAGGAATGACCCAGATGCGTGTCCACTAGGCTGTGTTTGGAATCTGATGCAGTTGGACCAGAGAGGAGAATGAACACATTTGAGTATCGAATGTATTCCCTACAGTGCGCAGACTAATGCATCTTTCTCGATTGAACGAGGATAATGCCAAACATATGCTAATAATATATGAACATATATCTATTTTGCACAAAAAGCAGGGCTGATATTGGAAGCAAACACGAGGGCTCTCAACTTGTCGAGAAAAATGCGACAAAACTTTCTTGCCAACCTAATAGGTTCCTGAAGCCGAATTTTTGTTTCTGGTCATATCTCACATCAAATATGTGTGTTAGGCTTAAAAAGTGCAATCGATAGCTCTCGGCAAGCCTTTTTTTCAGGAACCTATATGAGAAGAATCGCGAGGGAACCGACCATTTGAGGGGGGTGGGCGGCGGTAGGAAAAAAATGTGTCCTATCTGGCATCAAATTCAAGTATAAGTATTTTAAAAGATGATATTTCAAACTGCGTCGTCAGAATTTTGATATCGGTCGTCATCTTCGAGATTTAGAAGGCCAAACTTGGTACTATCACTTTTCGACATTCAAATCGGGGCCACTTAAATGATCATAACTTCCTTTAAAATGAAGATATAAGGTCGTTTTTTTAGAAAGAAAGCTACCACCATGCTCTACAACTTTATCTAGACGATATTATTCCTGGACTTCATCATGATGCAGGGCGGTCGGGCGGACCAAAAATAACGTATCTTTGGAAATCGGAAAAAAGTTTTGGGTTATCATGTTTAAGTTTAAGTTCATACATGGAACAAACTTCACGCCAAAAATTAGGGCAATCTGGGCATAGACAAAACAAAGGTCTCAGTTTTGTACTGCGACCCCAAAATGAGTTCTAGAAAAGAGTATTACGTAACTTCAATTGGCCTGACTTGGGCTCAATATCATTCAAAAACATCCAAAACAACATTCTAAGTATCTACCCCCATGTTGTAGCTCCTCCATTGGTAATAAATGACCACATGACCGAAAATTTGAAATTCCATATTTTGACCAATTTCAACGTCCGGGATGGGCCCAAATGCACTAAATGGGTTTCAAATAATGTAAATACATCCCTCAAAACTGCTCAATGAAAAATGGCTACTGAAAAGAGGGAATTTCACCTGAAGAATCCAAGGAAACACGGAAAACTGTGACTCCGGTAAAAATAGGCATAGAGACTCGGATTTTGGATAGAAATGTAGAGCACGATGAGCTAAACATTTCATCTGTTGAAAGTGAGTATCTATCTTTACGTTAAAGCATGCTACAGAGCCTGGAATTTGGCCAGAAACGACGGGAAACGGGCCGAGGGGAGCGCTAAATAGAGGGGAGGGAGAGGGAGGTCAGGCGGCGAGAGCGCCAGACGGTTAGAGCACGCGCTCTCTGGGGATTCTAGCCTATTTATCGCCAATTTCCATGCTCTGTGGCAAGCTTCAACGTAAAGATAGAGACTCACTTTCAACAGATGAAATGTTCAGCTCATCGTGCTTTACATTTCTATCCAAAAGCCGAGTCTCTATGCCTATTTTTGCAGGAGTTACAGTTTTGCGTGTTTCCATGGATTCTTCAGGTGAAATTTCCTCTATTCAGTAGCCCTATTTACATTATTTGAAACACATTTAGTGTATTTGGGCACATTTCGCATGTTGAAATTGGTCAAAATATGGAATTTCAAATTTTCGGTCACATCATCATCATCATCATCATCATCATTTTTATCCAGGTCGAAAAATAAACAATGGGGGTCGTACAATAAAACAACAAAGAAACAATAAAACACGTGGCCATTTATGACCAATGGAAGAGCTACAACATGGGGGTAGATACTTAGAATGTTGTTTTGGATGTTTTTGAATGATATTGAGCCCAAATCAGGCCAATTGAAGATACGGAAGTACTCTTTTCTAGAACTCATTTTGGGGTCGCCGCACAAAAGTGAGACCTTTTTTTTGTCTATACCCAGATTGCCCTAATTTTTGGCGTGAAGTTAGTTCCATGTATGAACTTAAACTTAAACATGATAACCCAACACGTTTTTCCGATTTCCAAAGATACGTCATTTTTGGCCCGCCCGACAGCCCTGCATCATGATGAAGACCAGGAATGATGTCGTCTAGATTATGTTGTAGAGCATGATGGTAGCTTTAATTCTAAACAAAGAACGACCTTCTATCTTCATTTTAAAGGAAGTTATGATCATTTAAGTGGCCCCGATTTAAATGTCGAAAAGTGATAGTACCAAGTTTGGCCTTCTGAATCTCGAAGATGACGAACGATATCAAAATTCTGACAATGAAGTTTGAATGAGCATCATTTGAAATACTTAGACTTGAATTTGTTGCCAGATATGAAAAATTTTTTTCCTACCGCCGCTGCGTGGTCGATTCTCTCGCGATTCCTCTCATATAGTAAATCGATGTTCCAATGCACGATCTATAAGAAATGTTAAACATAGACCCCACCTAATTTTGCGTGAAGAATCCGTTGCAACAATAATATCCGGGGGTATAAGCCAAAAATGAAGAGCAAAATCTATATTTATGATCGAAAAATTTGTTTTTTTCCCAAAAAGACCCTGATCTCGTCATTTTCGTCAAGGGAGTAAGAAGAGGAATTTGTAGATCTCTAAATTCCGCGTAGATTGGAAAAAAAATGTAGGCTGCACGATCAAAATTGACCGAATTACAGTATCCCAACGGGGTAGATCAAAACAATTGATAAAATACAGGTCTTCTTTAGACCCCCAACAGTGTTCATAAACGAAGTTTCATCGAAATCCATTACCATTACTTTTTCCTGGTGGCGAAATGGGCCCATTTTCCTGCATTCTTACAGAAGACCCGTGATATAACAAATTCATTGAGGAATACGATGCGGGTATTGCGAATGCACAACATTTGCTGATGAATGCATAGTGATGACGAAATCGAATTTCACTTGTTCAAATATGTATTATTCTTACATAGATTTTTCGGCTCCTAGGTGTGTTAGAGACCCGTTCAAAGCCTCAAAATGATCGCTATCTTGAATCCAGATGATATCTTGATGATAGAAAACAGTATATTTTTTATACACAGTTCCCACATAGTGATGAGATACTATCTGAGTGAATGAAATTTGGCACTAGCGAAAAATCAAATTCTTCCAAAAATGGCATACATGTAGTACTCGCTGATTATAGCTCAGCCGTAGCCTATTTAGTGTTCTAGATCAAGAATTAAGAAACGCGCTGCACTTTAGTTCAACAATGTCAGTTTTCGAACTTTGCCATTTCGCAACCGATTCGAACGATTGATACCTCTAAAAATGCAGAACATTCAGCCGATGAAACCTGCCAAGCGCCATAGTAATTGGATAAAAACTCTTGAGAAAAGTGCAAAAATTCGATAAATTTCACGGTCGTTGTATTTTATCACGTTTGCATGGGAGGAGTTGGACCATTTTTTTCCTTGTATTTGTAGCTCTGGTTACTAACTAACTATTAACGCAAAATAATTAAAATAAAAAATAACTTTAGGAGAAATCGAAAAACAACGGTCGCCAACTTGAAATAAAATCAGTCTGTGATAAGGCCGGTGGCCTACCGTTCCACAATCGAAATTGAAGGAAACATGTTCTAGTATTAGGTTGATGCAAAAGTTTCTCCCTATTGTATTTTTAAAATTATTTCGAGCCATATTTGCCTGACTGGAATATCCATTTAGCACAAGTGCCTGATATATAGATAGATTATACTCGAAGGACCGATTCGATTCTGGGGCGCGTATTGCGGCAATAAATAAAGAAAACTTCAAAATGTCAAAATATGTCGATTTTTAGGTGTACTTTGCTGGACCCTACCATTTGAATACGCGCTAGCAAACGATTCTGCCCATTTGAGGAGTGATACCACTCAAGTTGCTCTTCCAGAATATTACAGAATATCCGACCTTCAAGAGGCTTTGGAAGATGAGAATTAGAAAAAGTGATGATTTCGTTGCTCAAATTTCGTAATTTTGGTGTAATATGCTGCTGTTCCCGAATAGGTAGATGTATTCATCTCAAGATTAACGGTAATACAAAGACTGGCGAGTACTTCATTGTGCACAATACTACGGCTAGAGACCGAAAGCTCCGCCCACTGAGGGGATAGAGAACCCCTCAAAACATGGATCGAGGGACTACGCCTCGAATTCTGAACAAAATTGGGTGATCTAAACTGATTTCGGTAGCGATTTGGTTGCTTGACAAATGGCCTCTGGAGCAGCTTGTTCGGACAACTCTAATTAGGTCAGCATAGGCTAATTAAGTACATGGATAGGGGTTCAAGAGTGTTCTAGTATACTTGCGCAGCTGCTCCACTCGCAGTTTGTAATATAACCCTATTCATTAAGATTGAGCAGAAAAAATACAAATAAATATTAAATTTCAAGCGTAGCTCATTGTTAAAAATTATAATTAAAAATTAGAAAAAACTGCAACACTATTACACCCGCTGAGTTTCGATCCTTTGGCAATCGGGCACAAGAATAAACGCTCTACCACTACACCAAGCGATCAGTTGCTTTCGACCTTTAACGAGTACAAAATCTCGCTGTTTGTCACATTCTCCCCTATCCCGATTTCGTACAGTACGAGCGTTAGGTTTTCAGAAAATAATTCGCTTCAAAGATGAGATATCGCCCAAAATCAAAAAGCATGATCTTATTCATGCCCATAGGGACACACTAGGCACAAAAAGAGAGTCATGTGACTATTTTTGCAGAACGCATGCGGTCTCTAACTATGGCTTACTGAGTCAATAACTTACCATTCGGGGCTATGAAACGAATGTCTGCAGAAATGCATCTCGAGCTAATATATAATCAGGCGCTCATCTGAACTTGGCATGATGGAGTACAAATACTGAATTGCATTGACGAGCATGTCCACACTAGTATGCTTGTTTAATCTATATCTCGTTTCTCCACATAACTATGTATGGATAAATATTATGTTTGATAATCAATTTTGCGAAATTTGTCGGACTGCTGCATCGGCGTAGCTAAATGGGGAGCTATGTCATACAACTTTTTATAAAGCTCATTCAAGCAGTTATTTATTGCAGAAGAACTTATGAGAATTGGTCAACTTTGGAGGTCAGGGGAATCAAAAAAGTAAAATCCTGAAAAAAGGGAGACACTTTTGCATCAACCTGATATTATCCTGCACGTAGTACTCGATGAGGGAAATACATCAGCACACACACAATTTCGATACGCATCCGCGCGCGCGAGAGCGCCGATGCTAAAAAAACTACCGTAACCGCTCTATATTTGTTCACATCATCGCTCTGGCGCGCGCGAGGGCGTATCGAAATTTTGTTGACGCTGGTGGACTTCCCTCATCGAGAGCTGCGAATTGGATACCTTTAGAACTATTTCCATCCACTTCGTTTGGGTTACGGTATGCCTTCAGCCGTATCACTGATTTTATTTCAAGTTGCCGACCGTTGTTTTTCGATTTCTCCTAACGTTATTTTTTTATTTTAATTATTTTGCGTTAATAGTTAGTTAGTAACCAGAACTACAAATATAAAGAAAATGGTCCAACTCCTCCCATGCGAACGTCATAAAATACAACGAACGTGAAATTTATCGAATTTTTGCATTTTTCTCGAGTTTTTATCCAATTACTATGGCACTTTGCAGGTTTCATCGGCTGAATAATGTGTAGGCTATAGTTATGAAAAATGAGAAAAAAATATTTAAA
The DNA here is from genome assembly GCA_036245805.1 of Pristionchus mayeri. Classification (NCBI taxonomy): domain Eukaryota; kingdom Metazoa; phylum Nematoda; class Chromadorea; order Rhabditida; family Neodiplogasteridae; genus Pristionchus; species Pristionchus mayeri. The sequence continues at coordinate 36,961,746 of BTRK01000003.1, forward strand.
AAAACATGAGCAAAAAAGTAACTGAATCGGGCGGAATTGAACCATCGAGAGCTGCGAACTTTTTGGCTGATGGTGCAAAACAGAACCACTTCACCAATCGGCTACTGTGGAGCCTCAAATTATAATGTTGAGAATGATGCAGAATTGCCCTAATTCTTTCGCTGGAGAGGTCGGGCCGAGTCGGGCCGAATCGGGCCGAGTCGAGCCAGTTGGACCAAGTCGGGCCAGTCGGTCCGCTCGACTCTCCACTCTCGAAATCGAGCCACCCGATCGGGTTAGCACCATTTTCGAGCTGCTCGAGTGTTCAGACTCGAGTCGAGCTGAGCCCGCGTCGAGTTTGCGAGTCGGTCCCTCGACTGGCCCGGCTCGGTTTGGCCAACCCTAGTACCTATCCACAATAAAAATTGGAAGGCGATTGGGGTATGTGTGTTCCGGTCAGTCCCATGTAAGCAAAGAACGGCCTTATATCTTATTTTGTACTAAGTTATGACCATTTTGGTGGGCTCGGTTTGACTGTCGAAAAGTGAAAGTCCCAATTTGGCCTTTTGAATCTCAACGATGACGACAGTTAACAAAATTCTGACGACGCAATTTGAAAGAGTATCATTTAAAATGCTTACAACCAAAATTATAGCGGGATCGGGCAAAATTGAATTCTACCGCCGGTAACCCCCTCAAATGGTCGATTTTCTCGCGATTCCTCTCATATATCCTTACCTTCATGCACGTAGTGACTATCATCGGATAGTTGTGATATGTTGTCATGAAATTGGCGATACATATGACCGTATTGCTAGTCACACATTTATCCAAATGCTCCTTCGTTCGCGCAGTTGAACACTGTAAGGGAATACACAGATCCAACAACCACATTTGGCCATTTTTAGCAAATGGACAATAAGAATTTTGAGAATTAAGCATTTTGTGTTAACTAAATTTAATATACAGTCGCGCCGGAAAGTATCCGTACGATTTGCAGTTTTGCCATAACTTTTGTTCTAGATTAGATCTAATTCCGAAATTTTGCAGATATGTAGCAAATTCATCGAGGATTACGATACACATATTTCGGTTCCACAAACATTTTTTTAAGATTGCATAGTGATGACGAAATAAAATTTCACTTTTTCAAACATGCATTATTCTTACATAGATTTTTTCCAGCTGGCCAAACTTTCTGACGTTGGAGATAGGACCGAGGCCTAACCAGAATAAATTTTTGAATTTGCTGCTCAGTCGCACATTCGCTGTAGCCTTCCTGCAAAAACGGGGTCTAAAATTCTGAACTCTGCTTCCAGAGTAGTTAGAGACCCTTTCAAAGCGTCAAAATGATCGCCATCGTTAATGCAGATGATTCTGAGAATATGAAAACAATGTCTCATTATTTGCCCTTAGGGCATGAAAAAATCACTTTTTCACATGGGCACTTTTTGGAGGTTCATAACTTTTCGGGAAATGCGTATTAAAATCTGATTTTTGCTTAGTCATGCTCACAATGTCCTAGATATATGATTTCCAACTTTTTAGAGCGTTTGGATATCTTTTATGTCCACCGCGATCGTCTTTCGGAGGTGCACCGTGGCCCTTAGTACATGGCCCTCCGAAAAAAAGTTTGTGGAAAAGTTAAGGAAACCATTTGTTATTGTGTGTACAAGTCCAACATGTTCTGGAGAACTGATTTCCAACTTTTTGAAATGTTTTATTAACTTTGGGTAAAGTTGGAGATTGAGTGCTGACGAAAATAGACGATCGGGGACTCGATAGTGCCTCCGAAAACCGATCGCGGTGGACATAAAAGATATCCAAACGCTCTAAAAAGTTGGAAATCATATATCTAGGACATTGTGAGCATGAATAAGCAAAAATCAGATTTTTATATGCATTTCCCGAAAAGTTATGAACCTCCAAAAAGTGCCCATGTGAAAAAGTGATTTTTTCATGCCCTGAGGGCAAATTATGAGATATTGTTTTCATATTCTCAGAATCATCTGCATTAACGATGGCGATCATTTTGACGCTTTGAACGGGTCTCTAACTACTCTGAAAGCAGAGTTCAGAATTTTAGACCCCGTTTTTTCAGGACGGCTACAGCGAATGTGCGACTGAGCAGCAACTTCAAAAATTTATTCTGGTTAGGCCTCGGTCCTATCTCCAACGTCAGAAAGTTTGGCCAGCTGGAAAAAATCTATGTAAGAATAATGCATGTTTGAAAAAGTGAAATTCGATTTCGTCATCACTATGCAATCTTAAAAAAATGTTTGTGGAACCGAAATATGTGTATCGTAATCCTCGATGAATTTGCTACATATCTGCAAAATTTCGGAATTAGATCTAATCTAGAACAAAAGTTATGGCAAAACTTCAAATCGTACGGATACTTTCCGGCGCGACTGTAAGAGTATTTAAATAATAAATGAACATTGCAAGCCCCAGATAAAAGTGAAAATATTAAACGCATTCTTAGCTCAGAAAGAAAAACTTGGCAGTATTACTATAAATCTCAAAGTGCAATTTTTTTCTCCACTATCCGTAGCATGCTTGGAGCGCCTCGTATTAGTGCATACCTTTACCTTTAACATTTCATAGATCGCTTGGACTCCAATCTCGACGATTTGCTTGACATTGTGCATAATCTAAATATAAGTGTGTAAAAAGATTTTTTTTTTAAATTTACTTTTCAAGAGTGAATTAGAGTGATCATCAGAATGCGGAAATGTAAGATAATGTGTCATCTTTCAGAAATAAAGTAGTCACCTAAGCTCTTAAACGGATTTGTGAAACTAAAGAGGGAGACGTGTTTTCGTTTAAACAGTTTCATTAATATGCGTGTTTTATATCGACTGTTACAACTAACTTGTGCTGTCTGATTTTGATTCCAATCGTCGTTCGGATCCGAGATTCTCATGAAATAGTTTAGCAAATACAGTAGAGAATTCATGTAGATGGCTTGCTCGCAGAAGAAATGGTGGAGATTACAGATGCTCCCTTAAAGGAGGTGTGACATCAAAGATAAATTTACCATTTCGACTCCAGAAACGAATTACTTTCCATCGGTCGGAGAGTGTAAAATGTTCTCCATTGTTCACATAATCTCTAATTGAGATACAACATATCACATAAAAATAATGCGATATAGAACAATAACAATACATAATGGATGATGTATAATACCCTTTCAATATTTTATGTTATTTTGGATCGAATATGATTTACACATGGTAGAGTGAATGGAGCGAAACTCACATATTGTGTAGACTGCAACTCTTATTTCCTTCAGCGATGAGATCTCGCTTCGAAGTCTACTATTCGCCATATCCAGACGTTTCCCCACGGGAATCGCTTGTTCATCAGTGTAACCCTTCATTTGCTGAAGCCGCGTGGTAATGCTTATTATAACAAATATACTGCGATTGATTTAATCACCTTTACCATCTTCTGCATGTATCCTCTCAATCTCGCTGAAATATATCTATATCTGCTTGGTGCTTTTTGCGAGTGAGGGTGCCTCTCCACCACGCCTGAGTACTTTTTTTTGATTAAGTACTTTTTAACTCAATCAAAGAATGCCTTCTCAAAAAAAAATGTGTGCAACCGTTCAAACCAGTTGGAATTTTGTTTACAATGCATACCTGAATTACAGTGGAATACTTTTTATTGTGCGGATTCCACGTCCAATTAAAGGCCCTGTGCATAAGGAAAGATGATCAATTATTCTCACGTATTTCTTTCTATTTCTTTCTACATATCGCCCACGTTCTTTGGCAAATTACACAATATCAGAGGTCTTCAGAGAGATCGCAGGTGCCCACTTACAAACTGTTCAAAGTGCTTCCATCTGAATGCCCTTTTGGTGGTTAAGGTATCTGACGCCTTGTAGCTTTATTTTAAGTCGGTGGGGCCGTAAATTCAAAACTGCTAAAATCAGGCTCTGGTAATTTCGAGAATTCAAATAATCATATATGATCCCTTCAAAGTTGCGTAAAAAGGTCGATCAAAAAATCACAATGACCGCATCGTCGAGTAGAATAATTTCGATGTAGACGATGAATCTGTAGAGAAACGATGAAATATCGAAAATTTACAAAATTTGTTTTTTATGTCCAGAAAAAAATCTCCTTTTACCTACGAGATTATTTCAGATTCTTATTGTACGTCCTTTTTTACCACCGGGAAATTATTTTTGTAGAAATCGCAAATGATTTTTTTTTGCTTTTTTTATGTTTACATGTCGGATCGCGTGCTTTTTAGGCATCTCTATGATATTTTTGATTGTAAATACTGTTCACTGAATCCAATTGCCTTCAAATTTTGCATAGAAGTCATACTCAAGCATATACACGTGTTATAATTCAAAATATGCAAAATTGCAAACATTTTGAAATTTCAATTTTTTCGACCATTTCGACCGAAAAAATCGAAATTTCAAATGTTTTGCAATTTTGCAAATTTTGAATTCTGACACGTTTATATGATTCAGCATGACTTCTATGCAAAATTTGAAGGCACCTGGATGCAGTGAAAAGTATTTACAATCAAAAATATCATAGAGATGCCTAAAAAAACACGCGATCCGGCATGTAAACATCAAAAAACCAAAAAAAACACGTTCGCGATTGCTACAAAAATAAATTCCGAGTGGAAAAAGGGACGTACAATACGAATCTGAAATAATCTTGTAGGTAACAGGAAATTTTATTTTCAGGAAATGCCTTTATTTGCATTTTTTCGACCACCGAAAACAAATTTTGTAAATTTTCGATATTTCATCGTTTCTCTACAGATTCATCGTCAACATCGAAATTATTATAATCGAAGAGGCGGTCATTTTGCTTTATTGAACGACTTTTTCACACAACTTTGAAGTGATATATGAGTTTTTTTTTAATTTTCCAAATTACTGATCCGGATTTTAGGCAGTTTTGAATTTACGGCCCCACCGACTTAAAATAAAGTTACTAGGCCTCAGGTACGTCAAACACCAAAAGGGCATTCAGATTGAATCACTTTGTACAGTTTGTAAATTGGGGGTCTCGATTTCTCTCAGAAGACCTCTGATATTTGTCTTAAATATAGTTCGAAATGATTTTTGTTTTAAAAAAATGTTTTAAAATGATGTTCTGGAAAACAAAAGTTAGATAAGATAAATAAACAATCATGTACGTGACTCACTTCATACTGAGAGTACTTTTTCGTTCTCCATCTACAGTCTCGGATTTTGACCTGAAAATATTTGTCATTCTTTTTCGGTTACATCTTTGTTGTATAGGAACCAGGCTCATTGCTAATTTCCCTATTTCCTATACCCAGACACTCGCATGTTTACTCACTCCCCTCCCTCAGTTCTGCACGTGTCATTTGCATGCCGATTGACTACTCCATTCCTCTCTCTAGTCTAATCCCTCAGTTGTTTGCGTGCCTTTTGCATATCGTCGAGTCAGCATGTTTACTTGCTATTTACATGTTGTTGTCTCGCTCTCCTTCGACTTCCTCACTCGTTTAGTGAGTCCTTTTTACTCTCGCACCGGCTAATCGCCTGGTCTATCCCCTGTCTATTTCTCGCTCTTCGATAATTTAGTCACTTCCACTCCACTCCCCTCGCTGCACTACCACTGGGAATACACACCAATATTTATAATTGATGTTGACGTTGTATTAACCAACTATCTGAACGATCATCAGTCGTATATTAACGTTTGACTTTGATCTACGTGTGCCTTCAACTTACCCGGTACCGTATCGGAACCCAGAGGCGGAATATCGAAAAACGGAAGACGCTATGTTGTGCAGAATCGAAAACTACCCCTAGATGCAAGTTTGCAGCAATTTCATTTTTTGAGCTGTGCCAAACAATTGTTGAAACTATCGCGCACGGTCTCATATCAGCTCCCAGATAAGCTAGATGTGGCATTGGCTCAAAATGTGCGGAAAAATATTATCTTTTACTTTTCAGTTTTGACCAAGACGATTGGACAACATTGAAAAACTATCTGCTTAAAAAACATTTTTCATGAAAAAAAAATATCTATCAAGCGGAAGAGCGATACAGATTTTTAATGCAGAATGTGTAAGACGAAGTGTGTATCACGCCTCTCAACTAAGGATCGACTCATAGTGAACATAATCTGGCATTGACTCGAAATTCGAAATTGAGATTTATGGGTCCACATAACCCTACTAAGACCCCCTGACGTTAATTAGTGTTTGTCATCATTCCTTGTTGAGTTGCTGCACCGGTTGGGCGGAGTCCGTCAACTTTGAGTCGCACATTCTGTCCTTCAATGTAGTCGTATCAAGAACTAAAAATGGGAGGTACCTGAAACTTTTTCAAAATCGACCCACAGCCTTAGTTATTGCGGCCGTCAATCAGCACTCGGGGCCTACACTTCAGAAAAAAAGTACGGAAATTATTTGATCTGCGCATAAAATTCGTAGAAGATAGACCTAACAAGACGAAGTATGTTAGGTCTATCTTCTACGACTGAGGTTTCCCGACCACCTGCCAAAAAAACCATGACCCGGGGTTCCTGGTTGCGAGGTCGCCGCCACTGCTGGACAGCTATGATGGGGATAGGCCGCTATCATTTGTGCAAGCATTTTATGGTAGATCAAATTTCATGCCGAAAATGCGTAAAAACGTATGCTTTAACCTAATATGTTGTATTGACAGTATTTATCACTATTTTCTCATACAAGGCTAGCTAGCTAGACGAGACTAGCAGTTAGGATCGTGCAATGATATCACGCATCTCACGAGAGAATCAGGACTAAACGCCGTTATCGTGGTACAACCGAGAAAAAAAGTTATTGGGGTAATCTGTGGTTCTGAATGCGATTCCGGCTCGACATTTGGCCTATCTCGAGTGGCGGCAGCAGCAGCTTGTTGCAGATATTTGAAACTTTGTCTTTCGAGGCTCTGAAAATGAATTCAAATATCTTCATTCAGGCTGAAATTTGACCTGTAGGCATCAATCATGACCTATTTTGACTATTCCAACTAATTTTGACGTAGGCCAATCGAATAGTTCAGTTTTTTCTGATATAACTTGTTTAGTTCGAAACATACACAGACCAAAATTTTGCATCATTTATATAATTTAATTTTGCATCTCCATGATTTTTTTAGATTTTTACCGTACGGTCTAGATACTTTTTACAACCGAAACATATTGAAAATTTGCCTGAAGTGCATGACTGCACGAATTGCTGAGTGCATTAGGAGTTACGCTAAGAAATCGTTACGCTAAAATCTACTCCGCAAGCTCCGTCCACTCGGCTCTGACATTTTACCCCGCAAAGCGAGACAAGAGGAGCACAATATTCATTCGCAACCAAATCACTTTGGAAGAAAAAAAAAATTTGGAAGCTCTTTTCATCCCTCTTTCGAATGAGCCTCCGTGGCCCTTGAAAATTCGTCTCTAAGTAGGTCAGCACACAAGTTTTATAGAGCGGATTGACTTTGATAACTATAAAACTCGTATGCCGACGTACTCAGAAAAGGATGTGCCAGGGTCCCGGAGGCCCATTCGAAAGAGGATGGAAAAAGCTTCCAAATTCTTTGTTGGTCAAGTGATTTAATTGCGAATGAAGGCTGTGCCTCTTCGAATTCGAAGCGCGCATGGCTGGCAACTCTTTCTGCGTCCTCTCATCCCTCTCCCTCCCCTGTCGAGCACCCTAAATACGAGAAAGCCCCATTTCTTCCTCCTCTGAAGACTTCGGCGAAGCCCTACCCGATTGTTTCGAGAATTGAAAAGATAATGATGAAATAGTCTCCACCCCTCTTTCTCTCGTCTCACTTTTTGGGCCTTTTATGTTATGCTCAATTCACCCACATTTTGGGCCATATCTTGGCTAATTCAAAATGCATGGTCCCAGTTAGCCCCATAGTAACACATGGACCACACAATTAGGCCTATGTGACGATTTCGGCTAACCACCTGTAGGCATCAATTATGACATATTTTGACTGCGACTAATGTTGACGTATGTCAACCGAGTCGTTCTGAACAGTTTGTCTGACATAACTTGTTTAGTTCGAAACAAACATAGACCAAACTTTTGCATTAGAGAATTTCGGTTATAAAAAGTATCCAGACCGTACAGTAAAAATCTAAAAAAATCATGGAGATGCAAAATTAAATTATATAAATGATGCAAAATTTTGGTCTGTGTATGTTTCGAACTAAACAAGTTATATCAGAAAAAACTGAACTATTCGATTGGCCTACGTCAAAATTAGTCGGAATAGTCAAAATAGGTCATGATTGATGCCTACAGGTCAAATTTCAGCCTGAATGAAGATATTTGAATTCATTTTCAGAGCCTCGAAAGACAAAGTTTCAAATATCTGCAACAAGCTGCTGCTGCCGCCAATCGAGATAGGCCAAATGTCGAGCCGGAATCGCATTCAGAACCACAGATTACCCCAATAACTTTTTTTCTCGGTTGTACCACGATAACGGCGTTTAGTCCTGATTCTCTCGTGAGATGCGTGATATCATTGCACGATCCTAACTGCTAGTCTCGTCTAGCCTTGTATGAGAAAATAGTGATAAATACTGTCAATACAACATATTAGGTTAAAGCATACGTTTTTACGCATTTTCGGCATGAAATTTGATCTACCATAAAATGCTTGCACAAATGATAACGGCCTATCCCCATCATAGCTGTCCAGCAGTGGCGGCGACCTCGCAACCAGGAACCCCGGGTCATGGTTTTTTTGGCAGGTGGTCGGGAAACCTCAGTCGTAGAAGATAGACCTAAGGTGGCATAACCGTCGTCATGTACATCGACACAACTGGTATTTGTCGGCTACCGTAACCCGCATTACCGTAATCTGAATGTTGTGGGCACACCACGATGTGGTAAAACGTACCTAAGACGGATCAGGAAAGCTCGGCCGTCATACCGTAATCTAGTTACAGTAACCCAAGTACAATACCATAACTATCAATCGTGAACTGACATAATTTTTTCGTGAAATTTCCACCAACATAGTTTGTTGGTGGGGGCGCAACAGGGTATATGGGGTCATGGTCAAAAATCGATTTTTAGGTTAATGGTAGGTAAAGACTAGGTACCGACCCCAATCAATAGTACAGTACACCCAGATACCGTATATGGATACCGTAACCGTTTTCTCGTACTAACAAAGAACAATATTCGATCCAACATGTGCGGTAACAGTCCTATCTCATCCTTATTTAAGTCTATGGGGGGTGACAAAACGTAAACAGACAAAACGTAAACAAATCACAGCTCCCTAGGGATTCGAAATAGGAACTTTGTAGTTGATGTATTGCTACCAGTAGGCGCCCCACTATACCACCATGTTTAGATCCTCTGACTTGGTGATTATGAGTTTCTCTTGATATCTATGTATAGGAGGTCATGGTCCAAAATTGGGAATTTGAGTGAGAAAATCATGGTTAGATAAATACAAAGTACAGTGATCAATCGATATTCTAGTACCCCGGGAAATACTATATCCCAGTAACATTTGAATCGATTGGTTACGGTATTTAGTGCTTATCTAACGATGATTTTTCACTCAAATGTTTAATTTTGCACCATGAACATATATATCAAGCGAAACTCATAATCACCAAGTCAGAGGATCTAAACAGTGTGGTGTAGGGGAGCGCCTACTGATAGCAATACAACAACTACAAAGTTCCTATTTCGAATCCCGAGGGAGCTGTGATGTGTTTACGTTTTGTCGGTTTACGTTTTGTCACCCCCCCCCCCCCATAGACTCAAATAAGGGTGAGATAGGACTGTTACCGCACATGTTGGATCAAATATTGTTCTTTGTTAGTACGAGAAAACGGTTTGTTGAAATTGAAATATATCAAAAAAATTTCAAAAATGTTCAATCACCTCGTTTTCAACGAACACATTACCATACATAGCCTTGCATCATTGAGATGCCCGCTGGTTACCCTTTCAGATATCATGTACTATGAGGTTACTGAATCTCTCAGCCATGAATTACGATCGGATGAATACAATGATCTCAGACGGAACGCAACGTAGTTGATCAGACACAATTCTTTGACGATTGAAGGCATAGACTTATGTATAGGGGCGCTTAAAACCCTAACTATAGGGCTATGCAATCATCCCATATATTTAAGTCTCTGATTATTCCAGCTCTTAGGAAATGAGATTTTTCAAAATGGTAATTATTGACAAACTCAGTTTGGTAATTATTGACAAAATCAATTTTTCACTTTCGGTCTTCATGATAACATCAAATCATTTTGAAATGCAGCTGCCCGGGGGGGGGGGGTGACAAAAGCTCAACCGGCAAAAGCCCAACGGATCACCATTCGCTGGATATTTGAGCTTGCGACTTGGGAGTTCTTTCAATGTCACTAGTATGTGCTACACTACAACATTCTGATTAGATCCTTAAACTAGTCGATCTTGAGTTTTACTCTACACCGCCGTATGGGGTTCATGGTCAAAATTTAAGAATTTACGTGAAAATCATGCTTAGCTAAACACCAAATGCCGTAGCCCATCGATAATACAACACATCAGGATGTACTCCAGCAACATGGGTATAGATTGGTTACCGCATGTTGTGTTTATTTAACCAAAATTTTCCACGTAAATTCTCAAATTTTGACAATGATCCCCTATACGGCGATGGATAATAAAACTCAAGATCGACTAGTTTAAGAATCTAATCAGAGTGATATAGTGTAGCACATACTAGTAACACCGAAACAACTCCCAAGTTGCTAGCTCAAACAAATATCCAGCAAATGGTGATCCGTTGGGCTTGTGTCGGTTGGGCTTTTGTCACCCCCCCCCCCCCCAGCTGGCCTCCAGTTTTGCCGATTCACTGAGTGATAGGAAATGGGGAGTAGGTGTGGTTAATAACGAAAAATCAACCTTAATATCAAGCAGGTAACCAGGGTGTCATCGAAAGTATAGTTTTGGATCTCTAAATATCAAATTGGAAAATATACATTTCTGAATTTATTATGTTTCAGTCGAACATTATGAGTGATGCAACTGTGCAATCATATTATTGGGCTGAATATAACAAAGGTTATATAACACCGGCTCGTTTGTTCGCGAGAGGGAAGAATGATGTGTCAAAAAGTTTAAAAAAAGGTTCAAAAATTGGGAAGTGTGTTTTCTGGGCTGATAACCCCTTAGGTTCCCTAGATATGCGTGCGCAAAGTACTTATTCGAATCCTCTCGACGAGATCTATCAGCTCATGCCAAAAAGGTGAATTTCGAGCGGTTTTCAAGTTACAACGCTTTGAAAATTGCATGTTTAAGAGACCCTCCACCAGAGAACGTAATAGGTCCACGGATGGTCAAAATTCAAATATTTTCCGTACTTTTTTTATGAAGTGTAGGCCCCGAGTGCTGATTGACGGCCGCAATAACTAAGGCTGGGGGTCGATTTTGAAAATTTTCAGGTACCTCTCATTTTTGGGGTCGAAAAAGTCTATATCTCAGAATGACATGGCATATAGATTTATTGACGTAATCTCACTCGTAGAAACCGAATTTTGATATCCGAATGCTAAAAAATGCGAAATGAAAAAGATCGAAAACGTCGAAAAACCACTTTTTAGTCCATTTTTCGAGATTTTCGAAATGTTAGTATTTTTGTGCGCAGATTATCAATTCGATTTTTAGAATCTATACATATAAACATGTTTTACTACAAAAATTTAGAATTTTAAAAAAATAGGACTTTTGAGATATTTTGATCCGAATGTCCATTTTGAGGTCAAATTGGAAAGTATGTCCTCATTCCGAAGGCTGAATTTTCACCAAATTTTTGTAGTAAAACATGTTTGTATGTTTAGATTCTAAAAATCGAATTGAGAATCTGCGCATAAAATTCTAAAATGTCGAAAATGTCGAAAAAATGGTCTAAAATGTGGTTTTTCGAAGTTATCTTTTTCGAACCGCATGTTTTAGCATTCGGATATCAAAATTCGGTTTCTACGAGTGGAAATACGTAAGGAAATCAATATGCCATGTTATTCTGAGATATCGACTTTTTCGACACCAAAAATGGGAGGTACCTGAAACTTTTTCAAAATCGACCCACAGCCTTAGTTATTGCGGCCGTCAATCAGCACTCGGGGCCTACACTTCAGAAAAAAAGTACGGAAATTATTTGAATTTTGGCCATCCGTGGACCTCTGCACAGTTATTACGTTCTCTCGTGGAGGGTCTCTTAAAACACATCCAACCGAGGAAATGATCTATACACATAGTTGCCCACGCCCCATGACGCCCTACTGATGGTGTGTGGACGGCGCCCCTCAAAATGGTGCGCCGTCCACACACCATGAGTCATGGTCTGAAACCACCTCGCCGCCAGTGTTGGGCAACTATGCCTATATAGCGTGATAGAGCATAAAAAGTAGCCGGACCACCTGAAGAAAAGTTCTTGATACGACTACATTGAAGGACAGAATGTGCGACTCAAAGTTGACGGACTCCGCCCAACCGGTGCAGCAACTCAACAAGGAATGATGACAAACACTAATTAACGTCAGGGGGTCTTAGTAGGGTTATGTGGACCCATAAATCTCAATTTCGAATTTCGAGTCAATGCCAGATTATGTTCACTATGAGTCGATCCTTAGTTGAGAGGCGTGATACACACTTCGTCTTACACATTCTGCATTAAAAATCTGTATCGCTCTTCCGCTTGATAGATATTTTTTTTTCATGAAAAATGTTTTTTAAGCAGATAGTTTTTCAATGTTGTCCAATCGTCTTGGTCAAAACTGAAAAGTAAAAGATAATATTTTTCCGCACATTTTGAGCCAATGCCACATCTAGCTTATCTGGGAGCTGATATGAGACCGTGCGCGATAGTTTCAACAATTGTTTGGCACAGCTCAAAAAATGAAATTGCTGCAAACTTGCATCTAGGGGTAGTTTTCGATTCTGCACAACATAGCGTCTTCCGTTTTTCGATATTCCGCCTCTGGGTTCCGATACGGTACCGGGTAAGTTGGTACAAAGATTGGTTTATTTGTCATTGAAAGCCTCAAAATAAAGTTAGATTCATAAAAATTGGAACCCTGGTGTAGTTTTCCATGATGAATTCAACTATGCTATTCATTTTTGATGAAACTCAAAAGTACCGGTGAAACATCGATTTTTTGAACCAGATGAGTGCAAGGGTCGTGATGTAGATCATTCGATTTGCCATGAAATTCTGATAATTTCATGTTTTAGGAGTTTTCCAGTACAAGCGGGGGAAAAGACGTTGCGCTCGATTTTAGGGTAGAAAATGCATAAAAAACCGTATATTATATTTAATATGACACAAGGAGGCTATTTTTGAGAATAAATAGTTAAACAATGAAAATTGTGGCAAAAAAAATCATAAACAAACAGAAAAAAAAATTGGCAAAAGATGACGTCACGGAGGGGACTCGAACCCGAGGTAATAGGATGGAAATTGTTCTTATGGAAATAATGTGAAATCGCATATAGTACGTATTCTTAGGCCATTCCAATATGTTTACTTGAAATTATTCGTGTTTTCATTGTTTTTATGCATTTTTTACCGTAAAATCGAGTGCAACGTCTTTTCCCCCGCTTGTACTGGAAAACTCCAAACACATGAAATTATCAGAATTTCATGGCGAATCGAATGATCTACTTCACGACCCTTGCACTCATCTGGTTCAAAAAATCGATGTTTCAGCGGTACTTTTGAGTTCAAAAAAATGAATGACATAGTTGAATTAACCATGAAAAACTACACCAGAGTTCCAATTTTTGTGAATCTAACTTTATTTTGATGCTTTCAATGAAAATATAAACCAATCTTGGTACCGACAGACCCGGTACCATATCGGAACCCTGAGGCGGAATATCGAAAAACGGAAGACGCCATGTTGTTCAGAATCGAAAACTACACCTAGGAGCAAGTTTGCAGCAATTTCATTTTTTGAGCTGTGCCCAACCAAAATGGTGATTTATTGAATCTATCGCGCACGGTCTCATATACATCATACACAGGTATAAAACTAGCCACCTCCGGTCGCTACGTGGTTCGCGGGGTTGTGTTTTAAGGATAACAATTGCACGCGACTGGTGAGAGCCTGCTTAAAACGTTGTAAAAGGCTCGTGAGGCCTCGGGCAATTCGAAAAAGTTGGGATGGGGCTTCGCCACATCCCAACTTTTTCGAATCACCCACGGTCAAGGTCCGACGTCACACGGACGTGTTTGAGCCGAGTTAGAGCGATTTGAAGAAAATAGATCAAAGATCAAGTCTTAGATTTTAAAAGGGCTCGCCATGGGGATGCCAACGGTCAAGGTCCTATCCTTCTACGATGATTTTGAAGCGAGTTAGAGCCATCTGAAGAAAAAGATCAAACTACAAACTGCAAAGATCAAAGATCAAATTTTGAAAGCGCTCGTCAAGGGAGTTCATATGGTCAAGGTCCTATCCTTCTACGATGATTTTGAGGCGAATTAGAGCAATTTGAAAAAAGAAGAGTGACAGACAGACGGACAAACAGAGGGACGGACAGACGGACGGACAGACAGACGTTATGATATTTCTTTATACAGTAATCGGAAAATTCCTAAAAGCCGGCTCTGACACCAATGACCTATTTTTTTCGAAATCATCTCTGTAGGGTATTCTCCCATCATCAGATGAACCAAAATAGCGATAACTTGCTAACAAATGTTCCCGCACTCATCGCACTGTCTCGGGATACGTGTGTTATATGTGCATGTGAATTATAGTTATCAGTACAGCTTGATTCATTTTGTCAAAAAAAAAGAAAATTAGTGAAAATGACTAGTTTCGATACTGAAAAAAGCCTACTCACTTGGTCTGTTCACGTTGTAGCCGAGATTTCTGTCGAGATCGAAAGGATCCTGGATGCACATCATCTGCTTTTTTGTAATTAATTACACTTCGAAATTTTCGAAAGTTTAAAATTTATACAAAGAAAAACGGAAAAAAAAGCATCACTGAGGTTCATAAAAAGGAAAAAAAACACAAATATTAGGTTGTGAAATAAGTAACGCTCGATTTGAAACATGATGTTTGAGCCCGTCTAAAATAATTTTCGATAAAGATCTTAAGCTAGCTCAGTAGCGTATAGTAGGGGTAGACTTGACCAATATATGCACCTGTTCGAATCGCATTATGCCTTTTGGGTAACTAGAATTTCCAAATTTTCTCAAATGTGATATTTTCACACTTTTCTGAAAATAGTTTTTGACGCCCGTATTCCGCGGGAAAAATAACCGTACATTTGCATATAGTGGAGTGAGAAGCCCATTGAGAGTTCATTCGAAAAATACGTCTGTGCTCATGCGCGCATCAAAATAGCCCGAATTACAATGTACTGAATCAAACCTTGCCGAGGTAACACTGTTCAAGCGATGATGTGTCCTTCTTAGATGATGATTCAGACTAGTACCCAGATAAGTGCGCTTCCATGGTACACTATGGTGCTACAAATCACAGAGAAACATTTTATCACAAGCCTTTTCCACATTCAGAAAACAAAGGTTTTCAGAATTGTTGAATAAATGTTAACATAGCAAAAATTTCGACTTTTGGTGTACGGGGAATGAATACATTTTCTCAAAATGGAGTGAACCCCTGACCTAGCCCTGCCAAATACTGAAATGTGAAGAGATGCTTAAACATATGACCACAAAATTTGAGACTTTTCACCAATGCTGGAAACATGAAGTTTTGTAATACTCGAATTTCGACGTTCACATTTCATGGTCAAAATTGTGAATACTACATGTTTTGGTGTAAGTATTGCATGCTCACACAAATATAATTTTAAAGGACATATCCGGGGAAAAAATAGCCTATCTTATTATAGTTTTAAACGTTGCTACTCAATGAGAAAAATGTGATATCAACAATGAACAAAAATAGCACCAGGGCTCGTAATTAGCGATAATGTGTGAAATATCGACGTGACTGATCTGCACTATCGTGGTAGGATGGAGACAATTCTACAGTGATTACTGTAGGGAAGTATTGATTGTTTGCGCAAGGCATGAATGGTCAAAATCGAAGGTCATGGTCAAAATCGATGTTATTGGTAGGTCAAGACTAAGTACCGTACCCATTCGATAGTACAGAACCTTTAGATACCGTATTCCGCTACCGTAGCCCACGAATATCACGAACTGACTTTATTTTTAAAAAAGTCCTGGTATCGTGTCAAATCGATTCTACAGTACCCAAGTGACTACCGTAACCCAGTTCCTCGGGTCAGATCCAGTTGCTTGGGTCAAACATTTTTCTAAAATATCCAACATCGAGCATACAATTATTTTAAAGTATCCTTACATATATCTAATTACTGTAGAATCATTTTATGATCGATTTAGGATTTCCTATACATACTTTTTCCTATACGGACTTTCGCAGCTAACCAGGTTTGCATGTTGTATTGTGATATCCGTACGACGTACTTTGCGCGTGTGACATAATATTTGCCCTATCATAACTCGCCATGGATTGTTAGGAACAAACAAAAAAAAATGGTGATGTACTGTTCTCATCATCTTGTGTCATCAATACCAATTGCACAGGCGTGAAGATATATGCGATGGAAAGAGTATCCAAGCACTCAACGTACATATATAACACTATGATAATCAGGCATCAACAAAAGGCGGGGTAGCTCAGAATAGAAAAAAATTAAATCGAGCGTTACTTTTTTCACAACCTGATAGCTTGAGAAAAAAACATCACCTTGTTTATCCAAGTTGTTCCACTTTTTGAGAATATTTCAGTTTGACGGATTTGGACAATCTGACGATTTGTATTTTACGAAGAGATAATCAAAACTAGCAATATTACAATATCTCAGTTATGTCTAGTGGCTGTTGAATCAGGATATCATAAGAGAGGAATCGGGAGATACTCGATAACTATTGGGGTGTCCGGAAAGTCCGTATAATTTTTTGCTTTTATTTTTTATTCAATGCTTTACAATTCTCAGTGACCAATGTATGCCCCCTTCTTTCTCACTACCTCCCTCCAGCGATTGGGCAGGGTCTCGATTCCTCTGTTCCAGAATGCGGGTTTCTTCGAGACCGCCCCCGAAAGCCACGATCCACGATTTTTCTCTTCTGCAAAATAGTGATCCAAACACTTTTGAAAAAAAATCAGAAACTTGGTTTGATGACAATCATCAGTTTCTCGTATTCCCTGAGTCTCTTATTTGATCTGAACATATGTAGGGAATGTTCAAGTATTCCATCTGATTATGCTACTGAGTTAGCCCAATGTGATTTGAGATGAGCATTTTATGCGAGCTCAAACGTCGTTCACGAAATCGGACAGAACTTATGTTCCAACCTAATATATAACACGAAAATCTCATAGAGATTGGACCACTTTGAACAGTTTGTCAAACGGCACCTGCGATTTCTCAGAAGACATGTGATATTTCAAATTAAGAATACATACATATTTAAAAAAAAATTACCATCACGATGTGGAGTCTGTATTTGTCAGCCAGGAACAGTTTCTTGGACTCATCAATATCAGTCGCCCTCAGAAGATACTTCTCCGCATTGTCCATTACAGACTGAAAGATCTTGTCAATTAAAATTAGTTTTATATTAAATCTTAATTAAAGCTAGCCCACATTTGTCTCCAAATAATATGCAAAGAATGTGGAAACTTTTTTCTATCTAGTTCGTAGCCCAGTCGCAGCTTATATTTTTTAAAATTATTGGGGTGTCCGGAAAGTTCGTATAATTTTTTGTTTTTTTTTTATTCAATGCTTTACAATTCTCAGTGACCAATGTATGCCCCCTTCTTTCTCACTACCTCCATCCAGCGATTGGGCAGGGTCTCGATTCCTCTCTTCCAGAATGCGGGTTTCTTCGAGACCGCCCAGTTCACGAAAGACCTCACAACTTCATCTCGATTCTTGAACTTCTTTCCTTTGCAGAAGTCAGAGAGAGAGCGGAAGCAGTGGTAGTCGCATGGGGAGAGATCCGGGGAATACGGTGGATGGGGAATCCTCTCGATCTTCAGCTCGTCCATTTTCTTCTGGGTCATCTTCGCTCGATGTGGGCGAGCATTGTCCATCAGAAGAAGAATTTTGCCCTGGTTCAGGAGTCTGGGAGGGACTCTGATCGCGACATCTTCCAGTTGTTCAGAGAAGATGTCGGCATTGATGCTGGTGCCAGGGGCGATGATCTCCCAGTAGATGGGACCGAGCACTGAGAAGAAGAAGCAGAGGAGTTCCTTCTTTCCGTGCTCTTCCTTCTTCGGGACGGGCGTGGGCTTCTCATCTGCATCCACCCATTGCAGTCTCCTCACAAGGTTATCGTACGTGATCCACTTCTCATCTGTAGCGATGATGGAATTGATCCATCGAAGATTGTATCTACGATGGAGTAATTCCCGACAGACTTGAACACGATTTTTCAGCTGTTCGGGGGAGAGGTCATGGGGAATCACTTGTGGGAGTTTCGGCTTCTTCCCAGATCGATGGAGGATATCGGAAACCGTTGATCTGGGAGTACCAGTATCCTTCTTCAACTCACGCACACTGGCCATGGGCTTGCGCTTCAGTTTGCGGAGAACGAGAGGCTGATCGAGGGAGGGAGGGCGCCCAGAGCGGGGTTGATCATCGAGACCAAACTCCCCTTTCTTGAAGCGGGAGAACCACTTATAGCAGAAGGGTATGGAGGGGCGTCCTTCACGGATCGGCCAAGACGGTAGTAATGAAGTAAAACTGCTCGGAGGTAGAGATGGGAGTCCATCACAAGAATCAATGTAGCAACTAGGAGACTGATTAAATCCTCTCACTACTCAACGTCAGAATGATGCAATACAGTGTTGACAAACAGATTGCGCAATCACTGCATTTGATCGCGAACTGACTTTTTTCCGAAGCATTATACGAACTTTCCGGACACCCCAATATAAGGCCTGCCGGGACGTAGGAATTCATGATTTTTAAATTGGCTGCAAAATTAATAAAAAGTACTTCGAAACGAGCTCTTTGAAATGGCGTTGGCGGATTTCCCGAAAAAAAATTTTTCCGCCGTGGCATGCTCCGAAAGTGAGCGGAGTGTCGATTTTTTCAAAAAAAACGATATTTGTCAAAAATTTTAGGCATTTTCCGATGAAGATATGTACAAACTGTCAACAGATGAATGAAAGAGGAGTGTACGAGGGACATTTTCTCTCTTTGATTGAGTCGAAAACCCAACAATTGCATCTCGGGTGCAACTTTAGAGAAGATTTCAAAAAATCTGGAAATACCAACAAGTTCTGGTTGGCACTATGCGCGATTTATTAGACTTCCTGGGTACTTTCATTTCATATATATTTCATTGGAACCGGATCATGCGTTGTATTGTTGCATTCGTTTAAGCAAAATCGGTCATGTGAATCGGGTATAGATATCATGTTTACTGTACGCAAACTAGGTTATTTTGCATCATAATTACATTAATACATCACAAAAACATGTTTCCACTTCATTGTCATGTAATTTTCAGGTCCATTTGGTCACTCAATTTGAAGAAATTGCGAACTGTCTTCTGGGAAGGTACAAATTGCCAGGTTTCCGGTGGTAATTGGCGTCAATTCAAAAGGAAATCCTCTAGATACCATGTAGGAACAATTTTCAGAACGTTTTGGAAAGAAAGTAATGCTTCAAATGTAACTTGCTCAATTTGATAATCGAAAAATGCCAAAATACGACACGTAATTCAGAAATTATGATATCGCAAACTGATTTGTACCAAAATATAGAGAATTAAGAGCTGAACATTTTGTCTGTTGAAAGTAAGTTTCTATCTTTTCATTGGAGCGCGCTAAACAGCCTGGAATTTGGCCAGAAAGAGGCTAGAAACCACAGAGAGCGCGTGCTCTAACCGCCTGGCGCTCTCGCCGCCTGACCTCCCTCTCTGTCCCCTCCCTTTACCGCTCTCTCGCGCGCCTCCACCGTCGTTTTCTGCCAACTTCTAGCCTATGTAACGTGCGTAAATGAAAAGATAGAAACTTACTTTCAACAGATAAATGTTCAGGTCTTCATTCTCTATATTTTGGTGCAAATCAGTTTGCGATATCTTAATTTCTGAATTACGTGTCGTATTTCGTCTTTTTTCGATTAACAAATTTAGCAAGTTACATTTGCAGCATTACTTTCTTTACAAAACGTTCTGAAAATTGTTCCTACATGGAATTACGAGGATTTCTCTTTGAATTGAGGCCAATTACCACCGGAAACCTGGTTATTTGGGTATTCCCAGAAGACAGTTCGCAAATTCTTCAAATTGAGTCTATGACCAAATGGACCTGAAAATTACATGGCAATGAAGTGGAAAAATGTTTTTGTGATGTATTATTTCAATTATGATGCAAAAGAACCTGGTTTGCATACAGTAAACGTGATGTATATACCCGACTCACATGACCGATTTTGCTTAAACGAGTGCAACATTGCAACGCATGATCCGATTTCAATGAAATATATATGAAATGAAAGTACCCAGGAAGTGTAATTCATCGCCAACCAGAACTTTTTGGTATTTCCAGATTTTTTTGAAATCTTCGCTAAAGTTGCACCCGAGATGCAATTTTTGGGTTTTCGACTCAATCAAAGAGAGAAAAATGTTCCTCGTACACTCCTCTTTCATTCGTCTGTTGACAGTTTGTAGGTATCTTTATCGTAAAATGCCGAAAAAATGAGACAAAGATCGATTTTTCCGAAAAAAATCGAGACTCCGCCCAATTTCGGAGCATGTCACGGCGAAAAATTTTTTTTTTCAAATCCGCCAACGCCATTTCAAAGAGCTCGTTTCGAAGTACTTTTTATTAATTTTGCAGCCAATTTAAAAATCATGAATTCCTACGTCCCGGCCTATGTCTTTCCCGATTCCTCTCATAAGTCACCTAACACTTTTGGAATGGGTTTCAACTATTTGCCCAGGAAATATATCATTCTGAGGCTGGGAGGTTATAATTCATTGGAGAATTTTATTTTTGATATTGGGGTATGATGCAATAGCATTGTCATTGTGTAGTGATGATGCAATCGGAACATTTTTAACTGCATTATTCTTACGCGGATTTTTTTTCCGACTGGCCAAAGCCAAACTTTCTGAGATTAGATTCATGCCTAAGGCCTACAAAGGAAAAAAATGAGGTTGCTGCGCGAACGCACATTGGCTGCAGCCTTGCTGCAAAATCGAGGTCGAGAATTCAGATCTCTGCTCCTACTCAAGCTAGAGACCCGTTCAAGGCATCAAAATTATCGCCATGAGTCCAGATGATCTTGGAAATATGAAAACAATATCTCGAAATCTGACCTCAGGGCATGAAAAAATCACTTTTTTTGCATAACCAATATTCACAACTTTGCGGAAAATGTATGTAAAAATCGTATTTTATTTAGGGATTGTTCAAAATCTATTGATGTACCGATTCCCAACATTTTAGAGTGTTTGGATATCTTTGCCGCCTGCGGTGACCGTTTTTCGAAGGCATACTCAAGTCCCGAGCCCCTCTTTTCGCACTCTCGTCGTCTGTACTCTCTCGCCAACTTTGCCCAGTTATTTTAATAAAATTAAAAAAAAACGAACAAAAAACGAAAACAATCAGGTTGTAACATAAGTTTTGTCGCGTCCTATCTCTTAAGCATTCTAACCTCAGAAATTCTTCGAATTAATTTAATCTCAATATCGTTATTCATATTCAGTGAGGGCCTTCGTACCCTTTCTTACGCACTTTACTTCAGTCCTGTTAAGACAGTTAGGGAGGCACAGTAGCCAGACAAAGTTGTAGTGAGATTAGGATTACAAATAATTTTCACGTATCATGTCTTCTTGAAAAGGAGGAATTATGTCGATTTAACGTGATTTGAGTAAAGTACTATATATGAGCATCATTTTGAACCACTCACGAATAATGACAAACGAAAAGCTTTCTAGAAATTTAAACAAGTTTGCATAATGTGGATGGTAGGTGACGGTCGGGAAAACTTTTGCAAGCCGAATTTTCTTCTCAATAGATATCGAGATCCAAATAGTTATGGAATATAATTCACCCAAAGTGTTTAGTATACAGTTAAAGTTTGGGGTCGATTGGGTTCTGTTCAGATAAGTGGCTCGATACAGAACGACGGTATGTAAATAAAACTACTGAAATTTGCACTTTGTTAAAATTCCTACCTCACACACATGTTCAATATCTGATTTATTGTGCCCATCCGAACCATCAACCCTTCCTTTACCATTATCTATTTGGGATAATTTTGTAAGTCAATAGCTTTTGAATGACAATCTTGAATTCGAAACACCTTAACTTGCATTTCTGGCAAAATTGTGCGCGAATTGAATTAATGATCATTTCAAATTTCCCGCAAGTAGATTAGTATCTGCCGCACATGTTTAATGATAAATTAGACCCCCATGAGTGGTAATTGGAACGCACTTATGTTAGTCAATGTTGTTGTAATTTTGGTTTCAGGAGAGTTGATCAAGTTGGCAACGAATCATCGGCTAACCATAGATTCAGTGAACTATATCTTTGGTTCCGCTTAACATAGCATCATATATAGCATGTCATTGGATATTAAGTTTCATTTTTCAAAATTGGTAAGTCAAAATGTTGATGTAGGGGCACAACAATTATGTGGGAGCTTACTCTCAGTTATGATAACCTGAAAGTGCAAGTCGATACCACCATTTTTAAATCCTTGTGCCAGCCCTCTCCGAGTCTTACGGAGAACGCGTTTTAAAACATTTCAAAAAAGTTGGGAATCAGCATATTTTTTCAGCATATGTATGTTCTTCAGCATATGTTGAACATCTACACACAATAAGAAAACATGATTCCTTAACCAAACGTCTTTTAGAGTGTCATGCCATCAGGACCATATTGTACCTCCGAAAAGCGTTCGCCGGGGACAGGAAAGATACCCAGACACTGGAAAAAGTTGGGAATCAGATCATCAATACATTTTGAACATTCCTATATAAAAACAAGATTTTTACCCACCTTTCCCAGAAAGTTATGATTGTACAAAAAATTGTCATGCAAAAAAGGGGAAAGGGAACCCGAGGGGAAAGGGAACCCGAATGTCGAGATATTGTCTTCATATTCGCAGGATCATTTGAACTCAATCTCAAGCTTGGATAGGAGCCGAGATCTGAATTTTCAACCTCGATTTTTCAGCAACCCTGCAGCAAATATGCGGTCGCGCAGATACATCAAAAGTTTTTTTTTCTAGTTATGCCTCGGGCATGACTCTAATCTCAGAAAGGTTGGCCAGCAGGAAAAAATCCGTGTAAAAATAATGCCGTTTTCAAAAAGTACATTTTGACTGCTTCATCACTACCCAATGACTAGGCTATTGCATCATACACCAATATCAAAAATAAAAATCTCCGATGAATTCGGTGCATAACGTCCTAGCCGTATAATGATGAATTGCATGTGCAAAAAGTTGAAACCCATTCCAAAAGTGTCGGTGACTTATGCTCGCGACTGTATGGCTCATTAGCAAATTTCTTATAATATGACAAATTATTTACATTACAATATATAACCTTGTTTTCCCAATCGAAATTAGAATAGTATTCGAGAAACTGCAGAAATAACTCTCTAACAGAGGGGTTGCACTGTGGCCAGTTTGACTGTAAACAACGAATCAATAATGAAATATTCGAATAAAGATAAATACAGATAACTGAAAAATCGTTAGTACCTGCGGCGCATCATCACAAAAGTAAACGTTCCATCCATCCACAATGATTGCATTCTTCTCTCCCATCTGGGAAATGTATTCTTTAGTTATTGTTTTAAGGATGTTATACCTCTTGGAGCAAAGGTAGAAGTGGCTGGGGCTGCAGTCTCTGGAGAAAATGTATGAGTAGTATAATGTATCCATATGTGCAAATAGATCTCTTCGAAGCATCACAAATATCGCACGCCTTTGCCCATATCTTGATGAAAAGTCCTGAACAGTCAGTTAAATATTTTAAATAAAGTTTTGAATAATTTATTTAAAATGTATGTAATTCTAATTCAAAAAAATCGTGCAATCACATGCTGATTACTTGTCTCATATGAGAGGAATGGCGAGAGAATCGACCACGCCGCGGCGGTAGGAATCAAATTTGTCCTATCCCGCTACAATTTTGGTTATAAGTACTTTGAATTATGCTTTTCAAAACTGCGTCGTCAGAATTTCGATATCTGTCGTCATCTTCGAGATTCAGAAGGTCAAACATGGAGCTATCACTTTTCGACAGTCAAATTGCGCTCACTTAAACGATCATAAATCCGTTCAATGTGAAGATAGAGGGCCGTTCTTTTCTTCCAATGAAAGCTACTATCATGCGCTACAACTTTTATGCTGACGTCATCATTCCTGGACCTCACCCTGGTGAGGGGCGGTCGGGTGTACCAAAACTTGCTTAATTTTTGAAATCGGAAAAACTTTCTGAGTTTTCATGCTTAAGTTGCATATTGTAACACCTTCATTGGTCATACATGATCACATGACCCAAAATTTGAAAATCGATATTTTCTCCCATATCAACTTGGGGGGAGGGCCATAATCATACCTGTCCAGCACTGACGACGTCTTGGCCGTCTTAAAAATCCGCGACTGTTTTTTGCGGCATATTATGTAATGGTGTGGTAGGTCATGGTGTGACCAAGCCTAACTACCGTACCAACTTACACTATGGGACTACAGTAACCCAAATTACAGTAACCTGATTACCGTAACCTCGGTTCCGTGGAGCAACTTTAGTTCCTTGGGTCAAACTTTTTTACAAAAATCATCAATCAATATTATCGATGTTCTACAGTAACCTACCGTAACCCTTACTACCGTATGCACATTGCCCGATCATGAACTGACTTTTTTTTACATAATATGCCGCAAAAAACAGTTTTTTGCTCAGTATTGAGTAACTAAGTGAGGAAATTTTATTTTTATTTTTTTTGTCGTTAAATCATGGCCGAGTGGCTAAGGGGCTTGTCTTGGAAACCGAAGGTTGGGAGTTCGAGTCCAGCTAGTGTAAAACATCTTTGCCGTGCTCCGAGGAATTTGCCTAAGGCATTTGGAGTTATCACATCCGCTTCTACAGTACCTCGGTCCGGTGGGTCAACCCAAGTTCGCCGGGTCGCATACATGAATTTATAGAGTAAAATCACTGTAATAATGCTAGCAATTATGTTTGTCATATTTCTCTACATTACTGCTGATTAACACACTTTCTCGGTACTATTCGAGGGTTCGTCTGTTGTCGCCAGAAGGCATCGTTAATTTTGATCAAATTTATTTTCTGGATTCATCCATTATCCCTGTTCACTAAGTGAAGTACTATATTGATCATTCTCTTGAAACATAGAAATTCCGGATCAGCAAAATGTTCATTCGCGAAATTTAGCAAAATTCAATATTCAGATAGAGGCCCGAAGTTATTAGGGAGTCCCTAAAATACGGCCACGGACGACAGCCCTTAGCACCTAAAAGACGGCCCGACGGCCCATAACCAATTTTATTGTTCCCCAAGGGCCCCCAGGGGATTCTGGTAGCCGGTGGACCTCAGAGACGATCGTCGGCCCTCGTAGATGCTCGACGGTCCTCCACGTGTTCGACGGCCCTCATAGAAGCTCGACGGCCCTCCCTCGTATTCCTGTGCCCGATGGTCTACAATCTTTAAAAAATTATGCAGGCCGTGACAGATTGTATACGACCTTCAGAAAATTCTGGAGACCATTACAGATTGTTTACGAGATTCAGAAAATTCTGGGGGCAGTGGCAGATTGTACACGACCTTCTGAAAATTCTGAAGTTCATATACCATCAGTCAGGTCCATCTGAATTTTCGGAGAGTCGTAGAACATCTCTCACGACCTCCCGAATTGTATGCATGTCGTAAACCATCAGCCATGGTCTCCAGAATTTTCAATGGGCCGAATTCCATATGTCATGGTCTCAAGAACTTTTTTCGACGGTCGTGTACCTTCTGTCACGGCTTGCATAATTTGGGCCGTCGAGCTTCCATGAGGGCCGTCGAAGACGTGGAGGACCGTCGAGCATCTACGTGGGCCGACGATCTCTGAGGTCCAACGGCCACCAGAAACCCCTATGGGCCCTTGGGGAACAATAAAGTTAGTTATGGGCCGTCGGGTAGTCGTTTAGGTTCTAAGGGCCGTCGGCCATGGCCGTCTTTTAGGGACACCCTGATAACTTCGGACCTCTATCTGTATATAGAATTTTGCTGAATTTCGGGAATGAACATTTTGCTGATCCGGCATTTCTATGTTTCAAGAACATGATCAATATAGTAATAGGTTGTCTTCACGGTAGTGTATTAAATTTGCACCTCACACGGTTTTCCGAATAATTTTGAACCTTTGAAAAAGTTAGTCCTTTTGCCATCTCGTTAAATTTCAGAGTTTATCGCGATAAGCTTACGAGGTCTTTAGGACTGAGGTAATGTGCACTAGATAGTGAACCCAAGCCCTTGTATATGGTAGAAGACCAGAAGTAAATCGATCAACATCCAAGGACAGGAGAGGTGAAAACATGAAAAAATGAAAATAGTCAGAAACTTTTGAGACAACCTGATACTTCACTTAGTGAACAGAGATAATGGATGAATCCAGAAAATAAATTTGATCAAAATTAACGATGCCTTCTGGCGACAACAGACGAACCCTCGAATAGTACCGAGAAAGTGTGTTAATCAGCAGTAATGTAGAGAAATATGACAAACATAATTGCTAGCATTATTACAGTGATTTTACTCTATAAATTCATGTATGCGACCCGGCGAACTTGGGTTGACCCACCGGACCGAGGTACTGTAGAAGCGGATGTGATAACTCCAAATGCCTTAGGCAAATTCCTCGGAGCACGGCAAAGATGTTTTACACTAGCTGGACTCGAACTCCCAACCTTCGGTTTCCAAGACAAGCCCCTTAGCCACTCGGCCATGATTTAACGACAAAAAAATAAAAATAAAATTTCCTCACTTAGTTACTCAATACTGAGCAAAAAACTGTTTTTTGCGGCATATTATGTAAAAAAAAGTCAGTTCATGATCGGGCAATGTGCATACGGTAGTAAGGGTTACGGTAGGTTACTGTAGAACGTCGATAATATTGATTGATGATTTTTGTAAAAAAGTTTGACCCAAGGAACTAAAGTTGCTCCACGGAACCGAGGTTACGGTAATCAGGTTACTGTAATTTGGGTTACTGTAGTCCCATAGTGTAAGTTGGTACGGTAGTTAGGCTTGGTCACACCATGACCTACCACACCATTACATAATATGCCGCAAAAAACAGTCGCGGATTTTTAAGACGGCCAAGACGTCGTCAGTGCTGGACAGGTATGATTATGGCCCTCCCCCCAAGTTGATATGGGAGAAAATATCGATTTTCAAATTTTGGGTCATGTGATCATGTATGACCAATGAAGGTGTTACAATATGCATGGAAACAATTTTATATGTTCTTTTCGATGTTTTTGGATGATTTTTAGCACAAATAGTGGCTGTTGAAGGTTCGGAAGAATTCGATTCCGGAACTCATTTTGGGGTCCCAACACGAAAGTGCGCCCTTTTTTTCCACCTCCCGATTTTGACCATTTTTTGCGAGGAATGAGGCACATATATGTTCTACAACTTAAGCATGAAAACTCAGAAAGTTTTTCCGATTTCAAAAATTAAGCAAGTTTTGGTACACCCGACCGCCCCTCACCAAGGTGAGGTCCAGGAATGATGACGTCAACATGAAAGTTGTAGCGCATGATGACAGCATTCATTGGAAAAAAAAGAACGGCCCTCTATCTTCACATTAAACGGATTTATGACCGTTTAAGTGAACGCAATTTGACTGTCGCAAAGTGATAGCACCATGTTTGACCTTCTGAATCTCGACGATGACGACAGATATCGAAATTCTGACGACGCAGTTTTGAAGAGCACCATTCTAAGTACTTAAAACCAAAATTATAGCGGGATATTACAAACTTGATTCCTGCCGCCGCTGACCCCCCTCAAATGGTCGATTCTCTCGCGATTCGCCTCATATGCTCCTCCCTCCTAAAAATTTCGTCGGTAGTCAAAATCTTACCAAGATCGGCTAGCAACTCATGCTCCATCCACGTGTAGTACCTTAGAAGTAGTTGCGTATTTATCAAACCCAGTTCGTTGTAGCACGAAATGCTGAAATTATATTTTTTTTCGCAGTTTAATCAACACTTACTCGACATCGATGTCTTCACCTTCTACAGTAACTGTGCATTTTACTAAAGGTACCTACAATGATATTATAAAAGTCTCAAGTTGTTTCCAAATACGTGTTTCGCCACTATTTCAGAGTGCCGTAGAAACACGGCTTCAAAATGAGACACGGCCACTCAACGTTAGTCACATGAGGCCAATCCATGTTTGATGTTGCATTATTCCTGTTTTTTAACGTTTGCATCAACCTTATATTTCGGAAAATTCATTCAGAATAAACCAATAAAATCGAAGATGGTACAAACTTTGGCTGTATTAATGGATATTACTCTCTTGAATCCATCGGTTTTTTTCAGAGCTATATAAATCAACCTAATCGTCGACAAGTGCATTGCAGAATCCGTCTTAAACATCTGAAAAGATGTCTACATTTATCTATCCAAGAAATCTAAAATTTAGAGTATAACCTCCGGTGCAATATCGTTGAATTTAAAGCTAACATCCAAATCCGATCGATTCGAGCCTAATTTATTACACGTCGAGCCGAATTCCTTAAAATGACATCAAATCAACGAATATACCATACAAGGAAATGACAATTTCGTGAATTCGTTTTCATTACAAGAAAATTTCACGTTAATTTCGAAAATCGATCTTAGAATGTCTACTCATGTATCGTGTTTGTTTTCAGTTGTAACTCACGAACTTCGCTTGTACCTACAAATGTATTATAAAATCGTCAAAAACTTTCGAAATTGTAATGAATGTGCAGGGCTATTCACGATTGACACAAGAATTGGGGGGATAGGTACAACATTCTAAGGTCGATTTTCGTGAAAAATCTAGTAACAAAAAAATATAAAAAATATAGAACGCACAGATAGAGTAAAATTTCCAGCTTTCACTGCAGTGTACAAATACTGCACTCGCTGGTTAAAGCAGCGTGAGTTGAATTGAATGACATAATTTAGTCTGTCTAACACCTCCTCCAGATGTTTCAAACGATTATCACTTATCATCTCTATATCTGAAAATATAATTCGTAAATACACTGCGATACTTCCTCAACTAACTGTTTATTGCTATTATTATGCCATTCAGATCGACAGAGATATCAGGAGAAGGCTGCTCAAAATATTACCGAAAAATAGTTGCAATCATGAGTTTTGAATACCTCACGATTCTCGATTTCCTGAGTTCGTTTAGCTAGCCATTCATCGGAATCCGCGAGCATGGCACTGAAAATGGATAAATTGATAACCAAACGCAAAAATAAGTCATTGATTTGACACATTTCGAAAAGGACGAAAACATTCATCGAAGGATCTATTATCAATGCAATTAAAGAAATAGTATCAGCAAAACTGACCCTAAACTCAAACAAGACAGTTCTGTGGCTCACGAAAACCTCACTGGAATCCCCAACATTTTCATGTTTCTTTGTATTTTAAGCCATCTACGACCAGTTGGCTAAGTGCCTGTTGGCAACGGGCGACACAACGCGCATTTGACGAGAGTTTTCCCCCTTTTTGTAATATATCTCAATCATGCGCGTGTTTGCGTCCTTGTATAATTAGTTGGAAGTAACAACTTGTGCCCAATTCACAACACAGCACGACGAAGGAACAGTGGCTAATTTTATTTCAGGAAATCGGTATCAATCACACTCGATAATCTGCACACGCGTACGTTTAAATCATTGCTTTCAAGGATGATCTAAACTGAGTTTATATTGAATATGGCAATGTAAATCAAATGAATGAATGGATGTGCATGGCACAGCTGTTTCATCACGACTCATGACTTACATATCGATTTGATGGTGATGGACAGAAAAGATAAGAGGGTATTGCTTGAATATTCGCGCTTGATAAGGGTAGAAAGAGAGGGTGAAAAAGGGTCGGCAAATTTGAGGGAGTGTTGACTCTGTGAGAGGATTGTTCCACGTCAATATCACGCTTCTCACGATAGAATCGAGCTGAGACAGGGAATGAAGGGAATATCGTGAAATGAGTTCTAACCGGATTCGGGCATCCTGAGCCATGCCTGACCTTCCCCCAATGTCTCATTTCGCAGACTTCATTTTCGAGGTCCATGCACCAGGTCGGACCTCTTGAAATGATTCATCAAAGTTTAGAGACCACAAGTCACACTAAAGAACTCGTATTTGGCGCAAGCCACTCATTCGGTAGCCCTGTGAAAACTCTACAATCTATGAAAATTACAGCTGAATCTTTACCTACATTTTTTGAGAAAATTGACTTGCATAGTATCACTCTTAAAATCGACATTTGGTCAAAATGAACGACATGTATTAATAGAGCTCGACAAATGAGCCGGGGTCAGTCAGAGGTCAATTTTGATCTATCTTTCACGAGAGGAGCGAGAAAATATATATTTTCATAATTTTTCACTATACCCGAACCTCGCGCACTGCTTTGCGCGAGATAGAGTTTATGGAGATTGGTGGTGGAAATGGAGTCATGAGCGATTTGAATGGAGAGCCGATAAAGAAAGTAAATGAATTCCGGAACTTAGGAATGATGATTAATGAGAATGGTGGATCAGAAACAGATGTTAGTAACATAATTCGATGTGGCTGGTCGAGATTCAACACATGTGCAGGAATTTTGCATGATAATAGAGTAAGAATGCGGTTGAAAGGTAAAGCATACAGGACGATTATCCGTCCCGCGATGTTGTATGGACGCGAGAACTGGGCGATGAAGGTTGGATTAGAAGAACGATTGAGTGTGGCAGAAATGAGGATGGCTCGAAATGAGGAAAGATCGAGTGAGGAATGAAATAGTGCGGAATAAGCTCGGAATTGCGCCAATAGTGGAGAAAGTGAGGGAGAAACGATTGCGGTGCTATGGACACATGAAGAGAAGAGACCGAGATCACACATGCCTAAAGATCCAAACATATCAACCGAAGGGGAGAAGGCCGGTGGGAAGACCGAGAATGACATGGTTGGGATGCATTAGGCAGGATTTTGCAACCAAGAGGTTGGCTGATAGCACCCCACTCAATCGTGATTTGTAGAGAGAACAAACTACTCATCCAGACCCCGCCTAGCGTGGAGAGGAAGAGATGACGATGCGAGAACTACTCCAAGATCAAGATTAAGATGAGTTTATTCCCTTTCGTTTCTTTGTTATTTGTGCATGACCCCCATTGTTTTATTTTTCGACCTGGATAAAATGATGATGATGATGATGACGATGATGAGAGGGCATCGCTATTAAATTTCAAGTAATGCCCCTTCGCAGTCTAGGTCCTATTAGTACTAAGGCCTGAATCGAAATCTTGGCGGAATGTCCGGGAATTGGTAACTGTTCCCCGACCCGGTCTCTTAACAGAGGTCTTCTGAGAGAATGTAGGTAATAGCAGAGGAAATCTGAGAGAACCGAGATACGTCCGTACAAGGAAAACTGAACCTATGCTGAAAAAGTGTCCATAGGGGTACTTTTTCAGGTAGATCACGAAAATCGACCTTAGGAAGCCGTATCTCTGACCCCTCATTCCCTGTGGCGCGCCTCAACGGCGAGGTCAGTTTTTCTATATTTTGAACGGCTCATCCAAACCCCGTACATATATAGTAATTCTGAAAGATCTCAACGGGATAAGCATTTTTCCTGTTGGAAGTTAAGTGCTAGCTCTTCTGTGAAAAAAGTTATATTCATTTGAATGTTAAAAATTGATGCCATGAAAAACTGATGCTCGATAACAATCCAGTTTAATTTTCAATCGATTCTTCGTGCAATTTTACCCCTGGGCACAAATTTAAATGAAAATCGAAGGTCTGGTATTCGACGAAATTTTCGAAAGAATATGGCCAAGTCGAGTTTTTTTGGCCGAAAATTTCGATTTTTTGCGCCTACAAATTTTCATTCACGTTTTGGTGAGGAGACATGTACAAATTCGTTTTCTACGGGTCAAAATACTCCAGAAAAAAATTAACTCGGCTTATTCTGAGATCTTCGATTTTTGGCTTTTTCTGAGATTTTCGATCATCGAAAAATCACTGTTTTTGATCAATTTTTAACTTTCAAATGACCATAACTTTTTTTCGCAAAAGAGCTAGCACTTAACTTCCAACAGGAGAAATTCTTATCCCGTTGAGATCTTTCAGAATTACTATATATGTACGGGGTTTGGATGAGCCGTTCAAAATATAGAAAAATCGACCTCGCCGTTGAGGCGCGCCACAGGGAATGAGGGGTCAGAGATACGACTTCCTAAGGTCGATTTTCGTGATCTACCTGAAAAAGTACCCCTAGGGACACTTTTTCAGCATAGGTTCAGTTTTCCTTGTACGGACACTGCAAGGAATATCTCAATTCTCTCAGAATTCCTATGATAGAGAGCTTGATTTACAAAAAAATCAAACTGCTTTAATCGGGTACCCATTAACGGTATTGATGCATATAAGGATAATGAACTTTTGTTTTAAGTTGTGGAGCCGTAAATTGCGAACAACCTAAAATCCGGCTCTCGAACTATCAAAAGTTTGACAGGTCATAATTTCTTTAATTTTTGAGATAAAAAGTCGTTCAAAAACAGAAAGAATCGTCTTCAAGACCTGAATAACTTTTGTGTTGGAAGCATGTGAATAAATTGAAATATAGATAATGATCAAAAAGCGATTTTTGATAACTTTTTTTCGCAGTTTTTTGGGCGTCTCCGAAAAAAACGTCTCATGGATCGATGAGATCTCTACGGATTCGGAATCTACGTACTTGTTAACCCCGGGGTAACATATTGCCATTACAAAAACCAATTGACAACATAGATTTTTATGCGTCAAAACATGAGATTCCATGGATAAACACTCAAATATTAGCGACCGGAATGAATATAGATACCGTTTCCAGCGTCCAATAACTTTCACATTTTGCACGGAAGTCATTATGCATCATATAAACGAGCTTGTAAGCCAAAATTACCAAAATAGAACAATTTTAAAATTTCGATTTTTCGACCATTTTGACCTAAAAAATCGAAATTTAAATTTTTTTTCAATTTTCGAATTTTTGGCATACAAACACGTTTATATGATGCATAATGACTTCCGTGCAAAATTTGAAGGTGATAGGAGGCTGGCAACGGCATCTATATTCATTACGGACGCGACTAATTGTGTGTTTATCCATGGAATCTCATGTTTTGACGCGTACAAATCTGTGTTGTCAATTGGTTTTTGTAAAGGCAATATGTTCTCCTGAGGTTAAAAAGTACGTAGATTACGAATCCGGAGAGATCTCATCGATCCATGAGACGTTTTCTTCGGAGACACCCAAAAAACTGCGAAAAAAGTTATCAAAAATCTCTTTTTGATCATTATTTATATGTAAATTTA
Source organism: Pristionchus mayeri (assembly GCA_036245805.1). NCBI lineage: Eukaryota > Metazoa > Nematoda > Chromadorea > Rhabditida > Neodiplogasteridae > Pristionchus > Pristionchus mayeri. The sequence continues at coordinate 36,995,348 of BTRK01000003.1, forward strand.
TTCAAATTGTGTTGCTTCCAACACAAAAGTTATTCAGCTCTTGAAGACGATTCTTTCTTTTTTTTGAACGACTTTTAATCTCAAATTAAAAGAAATTATGACCTGTCAAACTTTTGATATTTCGAGAGCCGGATTTTAGGTTGTTCGCAATATACGGCTCCACAACTCAAAACAAAAGTTCCTTATACTTATATGCATCAATACTGTTAATGGGTACCAGATTGAAGCATTTTGAATTTTTTGTAAATAACCTCCTGCGATCTCTCAGAAGTTAAATAGTTGGACGTCCCGACTTGTTACCGATTCACAATGCGATGTCAAATAAAAAAAAGAAAACTGGCCGATAATAATTCATGAAACCTGTATTCAATAATCTCAATTACATTTTCTAATACTAAAACTTGCAACACACTCGAATTTAACCATGTGTACGTTTAAATGCCACGCTCATGCATGTGACGTTATATTGAACATCGATTTTTGCGCACAAATGAATGAATGATAGTAATGTACAGCTCATCACCACAGATGATTCACATATCGATCATGGAGGGGTCATGGACCGAAAAGATAAGAGGGTATTACTAGAATATTCGCGCTTGATAAGAGTAGAAAGATAGGGTGAAACGAGTCGGCCATTTGGAGGGATGATTGACTCTGCGAGGGGATCGTTCCACGCCTATCTGCCGCCAATGCATAGAGCCGAGCAAAACTCGTTGCACTGCTTCATTCCTTAGTAGTGGTTCTGCGTCCCAAGGGGGGGGGGCGGATTTAGCAATGCATCTCACTTTCGGTCTGATCAGGTATCATAGGAATACTGCAATGGAGCCACTTTCACGGCCCGGATCATGTTCTTTACAGGGTGCCATGGGCTGTCAGTAACTGATGAACCCAACGACTTGAGTCAGCTACTTTTTCAATCACGATGTAGATGCTCTTCCACTGAGCTATACACCTCTCTTTTTAGCAATGAAATTCTGATATTCGAGAAAGACGTAACAATGATGGGGGTATGTCAGAAGCGCAACGTCAAAAGTGCAACTAGGTTTCAAAAATCGCAACGACAAAAGCGCAACTCTAAATATCTCTCGAGAGAGGGGTGATTATGCTTCGAGGTTGGTATCAACTAATTACTATTAATTAGCAGTATCTTCCCTGAGGGCATATTAGTGACGTCATTGAAAAAAGTGACGTCACTATTTTTAGACGTATAGGGTTGGATCTAGATGACGTATCAATGCCCACACAATCTACGATGCACCAACTTTAATTTGTCGGCTACCGTATCCCGATACACCATTTCCTAGTTGAGATATGTCAGAGAAAACAGGGTCGTTCTCCATCAACTTGTGAGCATATCTCTGCTAGATTATGGTGTATCGGGATACGGTAACCGACAAATTAAAGATGGTGTATTGTAGATTGTGTGGGCATTGATACGTCGTCTAGATCCAACACAAACTTTTATCCCGATTTTTTACCATGACCTTTTACTTTTACCATGATACGTCTAAAAATAGTGACGTCACTTTTTTCAGTGACATCACTAATATGCCCTCAGGGAAGATACTGCTAATTAATAGTAATTAGTTGATACCAACCTCGAACCACAATCACCCCTCTCTCGAGAGATATTTAGAGTTGCGCTTTTGTCGTTGCGCTTTTGTCGGTTGCGCTTTTTTCGTTTTTGGCACTTTGCGCTTTTGTCGTTGCGCTTCTGTCATACCCCTACAATGATGTATTTTGATTTCTTTCTAACATATACCACGACTCACTGTTTTCACGCAGTAAAACAGTCAACACTAAGATTGAGGCAGTAATACGGCGAAAAAACGGAGAGGTGAGGAATTCGACAGACCCCTTCCATTACTGATAAGGCCATTCGTGCTAGGATGAAATCATTTTGGCGGTGCCCACAAGTGCGCTGGGTCAGATTTGATATTTTGATATTCACACTTAGTTATTCATCACTAGAGTTCTCTTGTTGGAAAAAAATCGTTATTGGAAAATGGTCCCTCTCCCCTCATTTTCCAATAACGATCGAAAATGAGGCGGTTGCCTATTGGAAATGACCTCTTATTGGATTTCCAATAAGCTAATGGAATTCCATTAACGGAATGGGTCACTGATTGGTGAAACACAATTGAATTGATAGATTTGTGTGAAGACCACCACCTCGAAAATCGTTCGTTCAGAATGATATTGAATAATCAGTTCGCGATCATCCTTATTGGAAATCCAATAAGCTATTGGACAATGAGGTCGAACAAAGGCCGTTATTGGAAAATTGATGAAGAGAGAAACCCCGTTGTTCTCATTATTGGATTTCCGGAAAATTTTCCAACAAGAGAACTCTATTCATCACCTATACTAGGTAACAGTTAGATAGTGGTCGATCGCATCGCGTCAGGAAACGTGAATCGGACCTCATTTCGAAATTACCCATCACTATCAAAATTGAGTCGAAGTGGTGAATCATTCGAAATGCTTGCTACTTTCTAGTTTTCCATCATTGCTACATACACAATAAAATTAAAGGTTTTTGTCTGGCACGTTCGTTTCGCATGGTATTTTGAAAGTATGTCCCCATCCGGAATACAAGGTCAGCAGACGAAAAAGATTTCAGAAATTTAAAAAAGAAAAATTTTTAGGACTCAAAAATAGGTGTCGCTATGTCCGTCTGTCCTTACCGTAACCCAGTGGCGTCGGGTCAGATCGTGTGTCAGACTCATGATTTAATCAGAGGAAGGATGGAAATCATCGAGACCGTACTCGTACCGTAAGCGAAAGCTAACATAACCGCTACCGTATCCCGTGGCCGTGGGTCAGACGCTGTGTCAGATTTAGAGGATGGACGGAAAACATCAATACTTATTTCCTACAGTGACTGAGACCTACCGTAACCGTCGCGATGTGTCAGATTCTGGGTCAGATTCATGATTTCGTTGGGTAATCAGTACAATTCATCGATGCCTAGCGTTGGTTCGGACGCTGCGTGAGAACCATGATTTTGCCACATTTTGGGTATTCAACCGGAAAATAGTTTCTAAATTGTTGGGACCATTTTTTAACATTTGGAGAGGCGTAGTTGCCCACTAGTTTCACCATTTACATACGTCAAATGGGTCTCACAAAAGAGAGAATGCACGTCGGCACTGTGGCCAAAGGCACATCGGCATTTTACAAATTTGAACCATCAAAGAATATTTTTAAAATTATTTTAAAAACCTGTAAAAAATGTTAAAAAGTCAGTTCTAAAATTTAGAATCAGCTGATTCAGCCATTGAACAAAAATAAGAAAATGGGTTTTCGCGTACCCAGAAAATGGGTTACGGTAGCATGAATTTTTGCTCTCAATCACTTTAAAAATTAATAACTCATCGAATACAGCATTAAATTGATCATACTTTCTTTAGAATTTCAAATTAGATCGGGGAAAATGTCTGTATACCACAGCGCCGTCACAAAAATGCGAAATAAAAGAATTTGACGTGCCCAAAGTTGCATGAAAAATTTTCACTCTCGAAAACTCTCATTTTATATTTTGCCTTCGTTCTCATGCAGTAAGCCACCGAGTGGGTCAATTTTTCGGTTATAAGCACTTTCAAGTATGCCATTTATGCTAATGCAAATCAGACCCACGGCGCCGACCTCGAAATATGATTATATCGGCGTCGAAATGTGACGTTTTCGAAAAAATGATTGTCCTCGTTCTAAGCAAATAGAGCTCCCCGTGTGCTAATATTTTGCGCAAAACATCTTTTCAATATGTAGTATTTACTCTAAAAAGACTGACCCACGCGGTGACCTCAAAATTAGTTAAAATATCGAAAAACACTGAGTTGCGTTATAAGCACACGCGACGCGCGCCCACGCGTTGCGTGCGATACCCAGGCTCAAGCTCATTTTTGCTCTTTTATATGATTTCAAGGCTTCACTTTAAATGGGCCGATCTAACCGGATAGCATATATTTAGGGACTATTTGTACAATATATCCGCTACTTCGAATCGAATCCTGCTCTGAGGGTTTGCGAAAAAAATCATGTTTCGTTAAATGTGAAGTTGTTGAGTTACATGGACATTTGTTTATCACGCTCCTATTCTGATAGGAAAACTCATTGTATAATCTCACATAGTGGAGTGAAAAGCCCGTTGGTTGTTCTCTCTAAAACTATGTAGGATCTAGTGGTCACTTCAATTTAGCAAGGTTTACAGGCCATTAAATTCCAAGATTCGCGAGGTAAAGATGATGAATGGATCGCTTTTCTTGCCTCGCCAATCAATCACACTGGGTTGATCTTACATAGACTACCGTGGGGCTTTATAACATAATGGAATGCTGGAGCCTACCCTTTTTCACTCCAAGAAAATTTATATTATCAGAAATTTTGAATCATGGTCATCAAAGCCAAAATTTTGAAATTCGGTGTACATAGTTCGAGTCGATCTCCTCGAAAGGAAGCTATCCCCTGACTCGGCCAAGCCAATAAGTGACAGAGTAAGAGTTGCTTGTTCAGTTAACCATATAAAGTCTGAGCTTCCTTTTATACTGGAAACATGACATTCATGGAAACATCAATTTCGACTCTCTAATATCAGTATCTGAGTATGCAATATTGCATTTTTAAATAGAAGCATTATATGTCCACACGAAAATAATTGTGAGCTTACCATGGAAGGTACTTAAAGTTTACATGCATTTGAGATCGATGGGCTTACGGCTACGGCTATGCGGTGAAGACAACTAATTCAGAACAAGCTCCTTTTGACGCGAGATTAAAATTTTCCTAAGTTTCTGGAACGCCATTTGTGGTAATAACCATTTACATACTATTTTATGATGTCTGTTCATCACACTCTCCAAATACACCTTGATATTTGTATTATCATCGATGCCGATAGAGTGCAGACCCCAAAATTATGTAGTTTAGTTCTCAAATGTTGTAACTTTGACTTTAAAATGCCGCCATAGTATGAAATGAAATGGGTAATACTAATGTGTGATAGAAAGAGTATCCAAGCCCTCAACGAATACATGAAACACAATTAAATAATTTTGCAAATAAAGGACAGGGTATGCCGGAAACGAAAATTTGAAAATCGTGCAAAACTTTTGTTCCAACCTGATATAAAATGAGAGTTTTCGAGAGTGAAAATTTTTCATGCAACTTTGAGCACGTAAAATTCTTTTATTTTGCATTTTTGTGACGGCGCTGTGGTATACAGACATTTTCCCTGATCTAATTTGAAATTCTAAAGAAAGTATGATCAATTTAATGCTGTATTCGATGAGTTATTAATTTTTAAAGTGATTGAGAGCAAAAATTCATGCTACCGTAACCCATTTTCTGAGTACGCGAATAGCTTATTTTTGTTCAATGGCTGAATCAGCTGGTTCTTAATTTCAGAACTGACTTTTTTAACCTTGCATTTTTTTCTTATTATTTAAATGAATTCCATGATTCAAAACGATAAAATGCCGATGTGGAATTGACCAATAATTCCAAGTTTTCCTTTATCTAATTTCGAACTGAGGAATTTGCTAAATATAAGTTGTTTTTTCTGCGCCTATATTGGTGTGTGTAGTGTATGTAACATAAATTATATTGGCTTGGCTGCGACGCTAAAGGTGGCGGAAAGTATGGCGGGACTGATGGTAGCATTGTATAAATGCTCAGAATTCCCTCTGGCAAGGCTCTATGATCTTCAGCCATGGAATCCTCGGTCCGAGTTTTTATGGTCCCTTGACCTCTCGATCTTTTTACGGGGGTTCGCAAATGGAGATGAAAAGCGGCCGCATTCGAAGTGAAAATGAAATTGACGGTCATGCAAAACTGATATCAGATTTGAAATCAGGGTGGTATTCTTTCATCAATTTCGACAAGTTCCGAAAATAATTTCGGCATTCCGAAATTAATTTCGCGCGCACGGTGATGATAGAGATGTCTGCCGAAAATGAGAGCGGCCTCGCCAATTACAAAAATTTCATCAGAATGACCGGTCAATTGGGCGAATCAACGGGGAATAATTCGGCTCTGTATTTGGAGAGACGAAAATTGGGAAAGGAGAACAAAGGAAATTCGGCAACGATTTCGGCATTTCGGAATTCGATTTTCGCGCTCGTGAAGTGGGGCTCTCTTTCCATTACAGTATGGCATTACAACTTCTCGATAGAAGTTCGTTGGGATAAAAGGTCGCGATCGTGCGGGAATCGCTAAGGGATGGAGTAGGTTGCGGCTCCTTTAATGACATTGCATCGAATAGAGAATGTTAAGTCCGCACCATATCTAGCCCACCTCCTACCCTCCCCGATCCCATTTTGGCTATATCACGCGAAAAAATAAATCAGGAGGCCGGGCGAGGAAGAGTGAAGCATTGCGAATTCTGCAAGCCTCCCATCCCTTCTATCAGACGTTGCGAAGCGCACGATCTCACGGGTCCTGCAACGCCCTAATGCACCCGTAATGCTAATGCACCAGCACCCAAAAATAATCATATATGTTTCATATTCTGTGATCGAACGGCTCCATAGTATGTCATCGCGTATGCATGCCAGGACTTAAAATAAGTTGAATATCCGAATATTTAGTAGATGATAAGTACACTAATAACGATTGGATTACTGTATTATTTTAAAAAATACATTAAAATGAGCAAGAAAATACAACGAAAAATAACATTTTCTTAAAAATTTTTTTAGAAACGGTAATCTCAATTTCAATTTCGTATCGAAAAAAATCGAAATTTAATTTAAAAAGTACACTCAAAAACGACAAGTTATTGCGGATTGGACACATCGCCAGTTTTTTACGGATATGCCACGTCGGCAAAACATTAACAGCGAGACCCCATTTGATGTATGAACAGAAGTGCAGGTTGCCCCCGACCGACTACGATAATCGACTGCACCCTCGGCCTCACCTCCCTCGAGAGCCGCAGAAGAATCATCGATTTGTGTTGTACGTATAAAATTGTTCATAGAGAGTTAGAGTTAGAAGAAGACTTTTTCCTTCGCCCTTCTAGTATTAGACCCTCCCGTCGTAATTGTATCCAGTTAAAAAAACACCGCTTTAATAGGTCATCTCTAAATAATTTCCTCTGCAATCGTGTAGTCAATAGTTGGAATTCCCTTTCTAACAATGTTATATTATCCAGTAATGCCATGATTTTCCGTAAAAAGCTTGTTTAGTTCGTTTAGTTCACCTTTCCCTCACGTCTTTGTTGCCTAGTTTCGTATCTCATGTTTTCCGTTGCTTACGTGACCCTCGCATATTTTCTTGTGCCAATAACATGATAAATTTATTATTATTGCATAACTTACTATAAACTGAAAGCTTTTTTGACTGGCGCGTTCGTTTCGAACGACATTTTGATAGTATATCCCCATCCGGAATACAAGGTCAGCAGACGAAAAAGATTTCAGAAATTTCCAGAAGAAAAATTTCTACGACCAAAAATAGGTGTTGGTTGGTTTGTCCGTCCGGGTACCGTAACCCGGGTGTGGCGTTGGAGCAGATGTTGTGTCAGACTTATGATTTCATCGGAGGATGGATGGAAATCCTCGATATAGTACTACTACCGTAAGAAAAAGCTACCGTAACCCAGTTCCTTGGGTCAGACGCTGGGTCAGATTCATGATTTCGTCTGCGTGTTGTTTCAAAAACGCGTGAAAACCATTATTTTGCAGGCATTTTGCAGCATCCAAATGGGATTATTTCCTAAATATTCATGGAACTTAACCAGAGGCGTTGTTGCCCACTAGTTGCTGCTTTACCATAACCCGATAGCTTTTTTGATCTGGAGGAGGTGGGGAGATGTGCGTTTGGGTGAGGGGGGGCACGGTATTGTAAGGTCAGCACACATGAATCCAAAGGAATTTCTTGAAACACAAATGTAGGAGGTGCAAAAAACAGGTGTCACGGTGTTTGTCTGTCCATTACCGTACTCCTTTACTTTGAAACCGTGATTTTGAGAGGACAAGGCATAGCTGCTGGGAGTCAAGAATGGTGTGAAGCTTGCCTGGCCCAGATACGCATTTCACCATACAGACTAATCGATAAATTACCGTACACCCTAAAGTCAACTGGGGCAACCATTATTCCGTGTGTCAAATACATGATTAGAAGCGAAAGCTTGATATATAATGTTTCAATGGTGAATCATCACTGTCCTTGAATTTAAATTTTTTTGGATGTACATTTGTAATTTTCGCATGGCCGAGTGGATAAGGCGATGGACTGACAAACGCAAAGTTGGGGGTTCGGTGCTCGCCATCGTCAAAACGTTTTGCAAAGCTTCGAGAAGCTTGATCGTGTTTTTTTGAAAATACCGTATGCTTGTGGTAGGCTACCGTAACCGAAAGCTACCGTATACCGTGGCCTTGTGTCAGACGCTGGGTCAGATTCGTGATTTCGTCGGCGGATCGACTCAAAACTTCAATAACATAGTCATAGGGAGTTTCCGAAAGCTACCGTATACCGTGGCGTTGGGTCAGACGCTGGGTCAGATTCATGATTTCGTTGGCGAATCGACGGAAGACCTCAATATCGTACTCCTTCAGTATCGGAAACTCCTATTATATTGTTAGACGTAGTTCCCCGCTAGTTGCTATATTACCAGTAACCCGTAAGCTTTTTTGCTGGAGGGTTTGTGGGGGTGTGGGAGTGGGGGCGCTGTGAGCGGCATCGGGGCACATGCCCATTACGCATATGACCAGCTTTGGTCCCTTCGGCAAAATTTTCAGGGCGCCCAAAAACGTGTTCTACAGTATCCTGATTGGACGCACATTCTGTACTGCGAAAACGAGCTCATGCACTCGCACTTTCCAAGCTGGTGCAGGTGGCCGTCGGCAAAACAAGACATTTCATGCGGAAAAAAAGACCGAGTGTATGGGCAAACAAACGAGAAAAATGTCGAAAAGTGGTGTCCGTACGTGCGTGCGTGCGTGCGTGCGTCCACATTTTGCAATATTCCCCAAAATCTACGCGAAATTTCTGTTATTTTGCGTATTCAGTAGGGTATTCAGGCCCGGAGAATCATTTGGCCATCGAAAAGTGGGCAAATTTTCCACTGCATCGCGAGGAAATTGCGATCTTAGCGGTGGAGCAACCATTATTCTTTGGAGCGCATCCATGACTTTTTCAAAAACGCAGCAATTAAATTGTTTCTTTGGTAAATTATGATAGTAATATTATTTGAATTTTTCCGAATATACATTTGTATTTTTATCATGAGTCCGTTATTTTAAGCCCATAAGCGTAGTTGTGGCTAACGCGATGGACTGTCATGCACAAAGTTGGGGGTTCGGTGCCCGTCGTCTTCAAAACGTTTTGCAGTGCTTCGGAAAACCTTGGAATGGCGGGAAAAATAGTTTATGATTACGGTAGGTCAAAATTAGCCCCGGGTCAGATCATATTCGCTGGGCCATACATATGACTAAAATTTTTAAACACTGAAAGAACTGTAAAGAACTGTAAGTCATGAGTCCGTTATTATAAGCCCATAAGCGTAGTTCCACGCCTGCAACAAAACGTAGTTCCCCGCTAGTTGCTGCTTTACCATAACCCGATAGCTTTTTCGACGTGGAGGTGGGGAGCTGTGCGTTTGGGTGCGGGTGCGCATTGGTTATGTATGGTCAGCAGATATGAAACCTAAAAATTTTCTTGAAACACGAATGTAGGAGGTGCAAAAAAGTGGTGTCCGTCTGTTTGTCTGTCAGCTACCGTACTCATTTTCTAGAAAAAGCGTCATATGAGAGGACAGCACAGATCTGCTGCTACCCAAAGATGATGTTGAGCTTGTCTGATCGAGCCACACTTTTCATAATAAAGACGAATCGACAAAATACCGTACACCCCAAAGTCAACTGGGGCAACCAATATTCCGTGTGTCAAATTCATGATTTTTTGGGAATCGCAGTATTTGAAATGTTTCAATGATGCAGCATGGCTGTCTTTTAATTAATTATTTTTAAAACTACTGTTTTTATTTTACCATGGTCGAGTGGCTAACGCGATGGACTGACAAACACAAAGATGGGGGTTCGATGCCCGCCTGCGTCAAAACTTTTTGCTATGCTCCGAGAAGCTTGGGCATGTTTGACAAAATACCGTATGCTTGTGATAGGCTACCGTAACCGAAAGCTACCGTATACCGTGGCATTAGGTCAGACGCTGGGTCAGATTTATGATTTCGTCATAAAATTGATTCAAAACGTCAATACCGTACGCCCACGATATCCAAAAGCTATCGTACCCATTTTACCCTCTTAAAAAGACGTAGTTGCCCGCTAGTTAAACATTTACAATAATCTGATTGGTTTTTGACTGGCGCATTCGTTTCGTGCGAGATTTTGATAGTATGTCCCCATCCGGAATTTAAAGTCAGCAGACGTAAAAGATTTCAGAAATTTCCAGAAGAAAAATTTTTACGACCAAAAAATAGGTGTTCGTCTGTCCTTCAGTCTACCGTGTAAGTGGCATTGGAGCAGATGTTGTGTTAGAATCATGATTTCATCGGAAGATCGAAATAAAACATCGATACAATATTGCTACAGTAACATAAAGCTACCGTAACCCATGTTCGCTGGATCAGACGCTGGGTCAGATTTATGACTTCGTCTGCGGATGGATGGAAAACGTCAATATCGTTATTCTTCCGTAACATTTACCTACAGTAGTCGGTCGCGTTGTGTTAGATGCTGGGTTAGATTCATGATTTCGATGGACAATTTATAAAAAAACGTCGATATCATGACCATTCTGTAAGCTCTAGCGTTGGGACGCACGCGGCATGAAAACCATGATTTTGCAGGCATAAATACGGTATTATTTTCGGAATACGCCGGGAACTTCTAACTTTAAAAGAGGCGTAGTTGCCCACTAGTTTGTAACACAGCTAAAGAAATAGTAACCATTTGCAAAGTCAGTTTTACTATATTTATTGTGCCCAATGGCTTCGTGCAATAATCGTTGAAAAAAACCTATGCATAAATTTCATACATGTATTTCTCGAATTAATGATTAATAACCCCTGAAATGCGGCTCACTGATCTCTAATGGCTGATAATGTATGTACGGAGCACTACCAAACATATATGTTGGAATCAGAACGGAAATGATCTCTTCATAACTTCAAATTGTAAAAAAAAAATCGCGGCAACATTTGAGAAAACAGCTGGTGCAATGCATACATTTATGAATTACATCGAATCACACTATTTAACTTGCAGCTATGCAGCAGAAGGGCGCGTGTTGTCTCAGACGAGAGTTGTTTCCACTCTCGCAATCGGCTGATCTCCAGAAGCGTAGACATTGTATATTGAGCGATGACACGATCCTTCAAAATTGTGCACTAATTAATCGTTATTCTTCACAATTGACATGAATTTGTAAAATGAAATTGAATCCATCAGTGTTCGAGAAACGGCACCACTTCCTACTCATTCTCCATGATCTTTCGACCAACCGAGCGGTGAGGGAAAGCACATATAATGTGTTGGGGTTGGCTGTTCGGATCAGAATTTCGATATCGCAATCCTCCCCCCTTTACTCAAATTTCGCAATATGCGAGGGAAGGAATTGCGATATCTCAATTCTGCCACGAATTGCCAACACTAGAATTAACATATCATCGTATACTTTCTTTTAGAACCCACCATTAGGCAGTGATCTCCTGTTTGATCTGCGATGAGCAGCGTCTCATGAAGAGATAACATTAAACGCATCTGTTCGAACTCCTTAAATCTGATGTCGTCCGGTGGAAGATTGCGGAATCTGAAAATCTCCCTCTTCATCAAACAATAACATACACAACGCCGGATGAGAACCCAAGTATCGATAAATTCAGCACTATCAATAGTATCAGTATCAACAGTGTCAACAGAAATATCAAGAAATGTCTCCTCTCTTTTTTAAAAATCGGTTTAAAGATTTCTGCGAAGATATTTCGGGAAGTGTTGGTTCTCATCCGAGTTAGAGCCCCGCAAAATTCTCTATCGTACTTACAAGGCCTCGCCAATCTCGATAGTCTTTGGAATAGACGCGAAGTGGTCTGCGAAAATTGGCGCGATTTTTTTGAACTGCAGGAGAATCTGAACATGATTCTGAATATACAAGAAAAAATAGGAGAATCTGAACAGATATTTCGTCAGTTTTCTATTTAGTTATCATGCACACGGTGCGTCATGAATCCATGTTAAACCTTTCTTCCCTTGCGTGTTCCCGAAATTAATAGTTTGCGTTTTGTTGCCAATTTGAATGTTCCTAAGTCATACATAATTTGAAAAACATATCATTATTTCAATGTCTTCAATATTCCAACCGATCTAGATACAATCTCAAATAATGAGACTCATATACCCTTACCTTCATACACGTCGTTGATATCAACCGACTGTCGTGATACTTAATCATGAAATTGGCGATACATCTGACCGTCTTACTCCTCACACATTTATCCAAATATTCCTTCGTTCTCCAACCGGAGATCTGAAAGCGAATTCGAAATGTAGTTGATCAGTCATTTGTTTTGTAAGTAGTATAAGTCACAAAATGTCGTGTGACCCACGAAATTATTGGATTGTCTCGAGATCTTTACCTGAAGCATCTCATAGATCGCGTGGACTCCATATTCGACGATTTGTTTGACCTCGTGCATAATCTAAATATAAGTGTGTAGTAGTTTTTTCTTAAATTTATCTTTCCAAAGTGAATTCTGGTGATCATAATGCGGAAATTTAGGCACCGAAGCTCTTAAATGGTTTTGTAAAAGTAAAGGGGGAGACGTGCTTTGTTGGAACAGTTTCTTCAAAATGCGGAATAGCGAGTGGGACAACTAACTTGTGTCGTCTGATTTAGATTTAAATCGCTATTCTTCGCAGATGTTCTCATGAAATAGTTGAGCAAATACAGTATCGAATTGAAGATGGCTTGCTCGCAGAAGATAGGGCAGAGGCGACATATGGCCACTTAAGGAAGAAGTGTTCGCAAATGTGAACCGTTGAGGCTCCCGAAGCGAATATTTCCCAATCATATTGTGTACACTTTTCCCCCTTGTTCACCTCATCACTAATTCACCGCCTCAGATGTTGCATTAAAATCTAACAAAAATGAACATTATAAATTTGACCTTTCTGAGCATGATTCTAATATGTGATAGGCACACGCTATAGTGAAGGTAAAACTGACATATTGTGTGGACTGCTACCCTGATTTCCTTAAGCGTTGAGGTCTCATTCCGAAGTCTATCGTTTCCATCCCCAGTCGCTCATTCACGGGAAACGATAGCTCATCAAGCCATGCATGACCTGCATGTAGCCATGCATGACCTGAAGAAGCGAGATGGAACACTGCATACGGAACACCGTTGATAATATATTAGATTGGGTAAACACTAGTGATGCCAAAACGACGCGTGCTCTCCTCGTTTCGCCAGCTCTCTCACTCGGTCGGACGTGTGAGAGAGCGTGTAAAACGTGGAGAGCGCGCGCCGATTTGGCATCACTAGTAAACACTAGTGGAAACCGGAAAGGGAATGACCTGGGTCATTATCTGCTTGTATCCTCCCATCTTCAGTCGAATTAATTCTGTCTGTGTATGGTGCCTCTTGCGGGAGAGAACGCCTCTCCACCATGCCTGAGCTTCACTCATTAGTTCAAGCATTGTATGTCTTAGAAATAGTAGCGAACTATTGTTTTTTCTCCGAACTACAAATGCAACCATTCAAAGCATTTGATACCAACAGTCAATCAATTTATATTTTGCTTCACCACGCACCTGAATTAAAATTGCGGCCTGCCCATAGCGTGGATTCCTTGTCCAATTAGGGGTCCTATGGATAGGAAAGGTAAACAACTGTCGATATATTTATGTATAATATTAAATATGCCAAATTTTCTCATGAATTGTACATATATTTTAAAATACATATAATATCTCACGTCATCTTAATCTTCCTTTCTCGTCCTTCATCTACATCGGGTTTGAAACTGAAAACCAGTTTTTCTTTAATTTTCCGATCATGGTTGATTTTGATATTGTACTAAACAACTATCTGAACGACCATCATATCGCAACATCGTTTGACTTTTCTCTACGTTCGACTACAGTTTTCATATTATGTGACTCGGTATTCTTACTAGATATGACCATTTTACAAATTAATGTGAGGAGAGGCGTAGCCGAATCCTGACACATACCGGCATCGGTCAGGTGCGTGGCCGACACAATGGAAACACGGAGGATCGCCGACAAACTCCCTGCACTTTTCGAGGAGAAATGTCTGTAGTTGGATCGATTTATAACGACACTGTTTTTCTTCCATTCGTAGATGTTATGTATCATTGTACTTAAAAAAATGCTACTAATAACGCAATTTCTGCACTTGATACATGGCTACACCAATTGTGAAGCTCAACGTTTAACGTTGCAATTTTTGAAACCAAATGTTTGTTACTAGAGGATACATAGCGTTATTCTTACAGTGAATTTAGCTTCAGTTCGATAGTAGAACGGAGGGAGGGGTGACAAAACCACAAACAACAAAACCGCAACGGAGTGCCGTTCACTGGGAAGACCACTATACGGTGATAGAGATCGAAACTCAAGATCGAATTATAAGATGGTCTATAATGAAACTGCCAAGTAATGATCAACTTCCCAAAAACGGCGCTCCGTTGCGGTTTTGTCGGTTGCGGTTTTGTCACCCCCCCAGTAAAACACTAACTCCATATCGTTCAACGTATTCGTCTCGCCCTTCTTCTCGTTTACGTGTGAGCTTGCATCTTTCATTGTGAGCGGAGAACACTTCATACGACGCTTCGAACGCTTCCTGGATGTAGGCTGTCATTGCAAGCATTCAAAATGTAAGAACAGAGGGCGATTAATACATCATCTCAATTTGTTGTATTTGCGACCGCTTTCACCATGTTATTTATCCTTGATTAATCATGTCAAAATGACACCATGAGTCTCTTTTAATTAAAAAAAAAATATATCGTTGACTTTACTAATTGATACTTTTATTCATTCTGACTCGAGAGATAAGTTTACGAACTTACTTGGCTTATTGACATTGAATCCGAGATTTCGGTCCAATTCGAAAGGGTCTTTAATTGCCATCTGAGATTAAATACGCAAAATTCGATCAAAGACGCTTAAATGTCCTACAGTTGTTTTAGATGATGTTTGTTACTCTTCCGAAATGGATAATGATCTAATTCTCTATTACAACATACCGGTTTGTGTGATCAATTTTTGTCCAACTTCGACGGCAAATCAATTCGGCCAATTTGAACAACCTGAATGCATAATAAGATAATACATTATTTTAACCAATGATTACATCGTTCTCCCAATTGAAACGTGCATAATATCCGAGGAAGCGCATGAACAGATCTCCAACAGAGAGGTCGCATTGCGACCAATCTTTCTGTAATTCTAAATTTATGTATTTTTGACGGACGTTTGGTGTATATGTAATTTGTTAACATAACGGATAAAGTTCATGCCAAAGGACTCTGATCGTTATTTTTATAACGTTGGTTTAAATTTAAATAGTAGACAAATAATGCCCCCACCTTCGGTTCCTCTTCACAGAAGTACGCATCCCATCCATCGACTACAATATCCTTCTTATCTCCCATCTGAAAATGTTATCTTTTGCCAGTTTACCTAACATAATGTGTTGCAACTAGTGGATCTCATGTTCAGATATGTTTAGTGTGCGCTATTTCTGTACACTATATAGCACGTGAAACATACCCGCATATGACACACTTCACGGACAATATGTGAATCATGAAAAGTACCTGTTGGAGCACTGGTAGCAGTGGATCAGGATGCAAACTCTGAAGAAAGTCAATAATCATTATCATCCACCCGTATGAGCTGATAGATCTTCTTGAGGCGTCACATATATCCAACATTTTGGCCCATCGCTTTACAAAAATTCCTGAAGACACAATTTTACCCACTCCGATTAAAAAAAACTGTCATTGCCTCTAAACTCTGACTAACCAAGAGCAGACAACTGTTGTACTCCGTCTTTCTCCGTCCATTTACAGTACGCGCTTAGTAGTTTGGTATTATGTATACCCAACTCGTTACAAATGGTAATGCTGAACAAAATAAGTCAAATGTTAATATTGCAAAAACTACAAATATTGAACTCACTCCACATCCACTGAGCTGACTATACACTTAATAATAGGCATCTGCAAAAAAAATATAAAAATGCTGATTTCTTTTTTTTTATGTCTAATGATAGGGTACATACTGTTTTCGAAAATTAACATATTCCGAATAGGTACAATATGAACGTACGAACCTTTAGTGATCGATATAACTCTAGTAATCCCGTCCGCGTTTCTCAGAGCATTTTCAATTAGCCTCAGCGTGTCCAACTGCGCGGCAGAGTGCTTCTCAAAGCCCTCAAAATTGAATAAAATCATGTAATAAATAGGCCATGCAAATTGCAACTAAACACCAAAACTACACAACTAAACGTGCAACTAGCATTGGCGTACGCAAATTGCAGTATTGATGATCACCTGGCAATCAGCATCATCGATGAAATGAAAGAGACGTCAAAATCTGACCGATTCGTTCCGAATCCTTTGCACGCGGATCCATACGGCTAAAATATGTAAACTTGGAAGGCACTAGCTCGGATACTCTTACGAAAAATAACGATAATGGACCCTTCTCTAGAACTTTCGCAAATGCATTTTGTCACTTTGGCAATTACTGTGAATATGCAGTTAATGAATACCGTTTGTGATTAACATTCGGAAGGCATTAGTGTCCTTTTGACATCTAGCCTACATCTCGCAAACATACATACTCACAATAAAGCGAAATCTCCGGGACTTCATTACTGTTTGAATGGTCTCTGAGAGAGTTTTCAACACTCCATTTAGCTCGTCCACTCGATTCTCATCGAGTCCCTCATTTCCTAAAAGGTAATGGTAAAATTAAATTCCGTCTGAGAGAAGAACAACACTGATAGTCCTATGTCAATTTGAGCGGATTCTGTCTGGAGTGCAGATTTTCGTCGGAACTTTTACGATCTAGTCACCACTACCAATTCCCCGGTCCGTCCCCAATTGTTCTCAACTTATACCAAATCAGAAAATGCTGGCATTTCAGCAACTTACGGGCAAAAATTTCGGTTATGTCATCGATGTCCACATGACCACGTAACTGAAAATATCTAAATATAATCATATACATCATCCGAAGATACCTCATGTTTCTCCATTCGTTTAGGTTGTTGTTTATAATTCTTTGTGTTAATGACACTGAACATAAATTGATTGCGACATTTGAAAAACAGCATATCACAATGGTGAACAATTGTATACAATAATCAATTTTTCTCTAAAAGATGAACATAACTATTCAGTGAACGAGCCTGACGGAACAATCCTACTGAAAGAACACAATTGCATATTTTCTATATGTCTTCTAGCATGCAAGATCGAACACATCGCTGGTTACAACGCGTCGGGATAGATTCATATCTGCCTGCGAGGAAGTGAGAAAGACAGAAAATCTATCGTGAAATCGATTAAGTGATCAGCACCGGACAACCAGGTTCAATCAGATTTTCAAAATACGCCCAACAAACGCGCCTATTCTTCCTCACAATGTACATTATGTCCAAAATAAAGATTAAAGCATGTAAAATTGGTATTAGTTGTAAATCGTCGGGATATCCCCGTGGTAGTGATAGAGGGATTAGTAACAACTAGAGTTGGCAATTCGAAGCAGATTGTGATATATGCGAGGGATGACTACGAATTCACAATTTAGCTATGTATTGCTAGCTCTACCATGACGCAACTCGCGTCTCGACGCGAAAGAGACGGAGAAAGGATGAAATGAGAGAGAGTATTGAGGCCATTCACTGTTGGCAAGGAAAACAAAGAAGGGCAGAACGCGGAAAGGCAGAGGGAAATGCGCTGGGTGAGAGAGGGAGAGAGAAAGAGAAATGGAGAGATGGAGAGAAAGAGGCGAACGCGAAACGAAGCGGGGAAAAGAACGATCAGGCGCTCTTGTGACTCACCAGTTGAGAGTGTCTTTTCCCCCTTTTCCTCGTTTTCTTAACGCGTACACACCCTATTCATTGGTTATGCATACTTGTTTTTCTGCAAAATTTCAGACAACGAAGCTTGGGAAGTGGAGAGGCGACAATCACGCAGACTCACTTTTGAATAGGATAGACCATCCAGAGATAAGGTTAATCGTGATAGGTCGTGATAGAAAAGCAGTTGTGAGTGTCCCCCCCCTCTTCCCTTTCGCGTACATGTTAAAACAGCAATTTGTTATGAGCACTAAACGATAATACAATGCTGATTTGATTATGTATAAACGACAATCACGCCTGGTAAATTACAAAGTAAATACTACAATCCAACCTATACTGCAAAGGTCAATCGTGATAGGACGCTGTCCCTTTGTTGTTTACCCATGAGCTCCGTGTCACACTTATTATTTGTCTGTCAAAACTTTTTGAGTTTTTCCTTTGTAAATACAGTATCGGAAAAAAGTATTCGGATTTTTTTCAAATGTTCATAACTTTCTTCAAAATGAAGGTAGATATTTGGTCTTTTTTCCAGATTGTAGATGTAGGTACTACACACTCATGTTAGGGAGACTCTTGAAGGTCGTTATCTTCTAATAATTAATTATTTAAGTCTAATTAGTGGATATTTCGGATTTTCCAGTTTACTAACGGGATTGTTCCAGCTGTTCCCACTCAAGGTGGTGAAATTACATCCACATGGAAGTATGATAGGAAGTGAAGTAGGAAGTAGGAAGTATGAGGATGATTGAGCAGATCGGAATCTGAATCGAAAATGACAGAACATTCATTTTTCCTTATATTTTGCTCTCAATAAAGTGTTTTCGTCCTCATATATCACATTTTTGTGTGAATAGCTTAGAATTTGTCATTAAACTGTACAAAAGCTTATGCGAATGTGGCGGAAGTGTACCGGACAGCGTGGTTCGAGCACATTAACGATCACAAAACTCGAAGGGGGAGCTACGGAAATGTCTAGTTTTTAGCATTTTGAATCATGAGGTGGTTGTCTATCGCATATATATTTATCAGATTTTTGCTAGTATCCACAGTCAAATTTTCGCAGGTCAAAAAACGTACTATTCTAAAAATATTTTTTTCTTAAAAATTGAGCTAGCAAGTTCTAATGTATAAAATATATGTACCATCAGTGTCGTAGCATGCCTGCAAAATCTGCCTGCGATTGCTCTTCTAGAACGATAGTTACAGCTGAAAAACGAAAAATAAGAGATGTCGAAAAAGTGATCTTGCATTACGGTACGTCTAGATTCCGATCTGCTCAATAGTAAATTATACTTCCATGCGGATGTACTTTCACCACCTTGAGTGGGACCATCTGGAACAATCCCGTTAGTAAACTAGAAAATCCGAAATATCCACTAATTTGACTTAACTAATTAATTATTAGAAGATTAATTATTATAAGACCTTCAAGAGTCTCCATAACATGAGTGCGTAGTACTTCAATCCCCCTACAATCTGGAAAAAGAACAAGTATCTAACTTCATTTTGAAGGAAGTTATTAACATTTGAAAAAAATCCGAACACTTTTGTCCGATACTGTAGTTGTGGCTATTACTGGCTGTCGATCGCGTTTCGAAGACTAGCGTGATCGTACGTGTTTTTTTTTAAATTACAGTGTGCAAATTGCAACGAGAATAGTGCGTGACATTACGTCGTGGTTATGAAATAAGGTAAAAAAATTGGGAAATATCGATTTGCGTAAACAACAAAATCATAAATGATACCAAAAAAACAAATAAATAGTTAATTTATTATGCATTTCTTGAAATTGAGATGGTTCATAGTCCGATATCTTCGTCATCAGCAAAATCGTTTTCATCCTCGTTTTCTTCTCGCTCCGATCCCATCTCTCCGTTCATTCCTTCCTTCGCACGGGCACCCTGTACAACAGCCAATGCCAATATACATATTTTTCAGTCATACCTTAGTTCGTGACTTTCGCGATTTTCTGCGCTGTGAATTTCCCGAGACGGCACCTGCAAAGTTTAGTGCTCTAGTTGAAAGTCCGCAGCTAAAATTGGCGAAAATGTAGTGTGTCAAGCTTACACGATTTGTTGTGGTTAGTGAGATGAACATTATCTTGTAAAACTTTCCCACACAAATCACACTTGTGCTTCTCGAATTGAGGATGTACAATACCTGAAATGGGCATGCTTATTATGTTACGAGTTGACAATCTTTTATCAGAATGTTTTAGCTTATCAGAGCTCTTCTCGCTGACTCCTGAAAATTATTATTATTGCATGAAACAATATCGTTCATTAGTGTGAATTAATCTTACGCAGGATGATACTGTGTCAGTTGATTCAGTTAAAAATAAAATATTACTATATTTTAGAGAATACTGTCCAAAAAATAACTTGCCTAACTTCACATTATTCTCGGCAGTGTTGTGCTGCTGGGGAGTTTTTCTTAAGCGTTTAGCTTTAATGGAAAGGATCCTCTCTTCCTCATCTATATCTGAATATGGTACAAATGATAACGGGTTTCTTATTCTATATATGATAAATAATTCTATGGTTGAAAATACTCTCACCATCATGTATTATTGCATGGACACGCAGATAATACTTCGTCGAGTAGTGTTTACCGCAAATTGGGCACTTATGCACCTCTTTATTAGGATCATTATCATCTGCAATTTCAAAAATAAATTTTAAAAATATATATAAAATAAATAACAACACTATTGCTAGGAGCATCATCAGAGAAATATATTTACAATTATATGAATTTTCATAATGGCATTTTGCGCCTCAACTAACCGAGATGGGATCGCTTGTGATATTCTAATCCGAGTTTTTGCTTGTAACTTTTGCCACATTCGTCGCATTTGAACTTATTTTCTCTCTGGTTTCTGTGCTTACGATTGCCTGCTGGCGATCTCCTTCTCTTCCGTTGAATGGATGAGCAGGTTGGCATTTGCTGATCACCCTTAAAGGAGGAGTCTCAGCAACAGTACGTGGTGAGATGAACAAGAGGGTCACTCTCTCGCTTCTATGACTGACAATAGCAAAAAGTTGCGATAACTTATTTTGGAGCAGAAATGAAACACGAAAATATCATAATATCTTATCGTTAGGGAAAGCTAGGCAATGGTAATGAAGGACTCAAATTCATAGTTTTCCGTTTGTGTTGAATTACTGTCGGAAATCGCTCCATCGTAGATCGGATCTTCGATGGACAGATTCCATAAAAAACATGTGCGAGGAGTGAATCATGTATAATAACCCAGCGAAGAGACAACAGTGTTTCGACACCGATGCGAAGCACAAACCCGTTCCCTTGAAGAAAATGAGGAAATTCACTGATTCTTTCTATCATTACTTGTTCCGATCTAATAAGAGATCCTTCCTACTGGAACCGCCATCAATGCCGACCTCTTCTCTGAACAACTGGAAGAAGTCGCGATCAGAGTCCCTCCCAGACTCCTGAACCAGCTCAAAATTCTTCTTCTGATGGACAATGCCCGCCCACATCGAGCGAAGATGACCCAGAAGAAAATGGACGAGCTGAAGATCGAGATGATTCCCCATCCACCGTATTCCCCGGATCTCTCCCCATGCGACTACCACTGCTTCCGCTCTCTCTCTGACTTCTGCAAAGGAAAGAAGTTCAAGAATCGAGATGAAGTTGTGAGGGCTTTCGTAAACTGGGCGGTCTCGAAGAAACACGCATTCTGGAAGAGAGGAATCGAGACCCTGCCCAATCGCTGGAGGGAGGTAGTGAGAAAGAAGGGGGCTTACATTGGTCACTGAGAATTGTAAAGCATTGAATAAAAAATAAAAACAAAAAAATATACGAACTTTCCGGACACCCCAATATTTATAAGAATTTCCTTTGAAAAAAACCGAATATTTCAATACTTCACAAAATCATAAAATTTCAGAAATTTTGTGAAAAATGTGATTTTGTGAAGTATTGAAATCTTCGGATTTTTCAATGGAAATTTGTAAAAATAGGTCAGTAGACATTGAAAACTGAAAGAAAATATATCCCCAAGCGATAATTACTTAAATATATGAAAGTTAAATTTTCATTTTTGCTTGAAAACACGAGATTCTGCATGTTTGAGGCGATAAAAAAGCATAAAAGTTTGGCTCGATACCAATATGAGGGTCCCAAGGTGGATTCTGTACCAATATAAGGGTCCCAAAGGGGCTGTACCAATATGAGGGTCCCAAAAATTTCTGTACCAATATAAGGGTCCCAAGGTAAACTGCACCGATATAAGGTTCCCTAACAAAATTTCAAATTTCGTCATCATTTCGAAATAATGCATCATAACTATGTACTACCATGTTTCAGATATGTGTAAGGGACATAAAGCGATGTATTCGTGTTCCCCTTAGTAAATAGGATCAAACTCATCCTACAAAATTAGGTCCTTGACCATTCGTGGGTCAAGTACAGAGATCTGAGAAACACATGTTAGCCGAGAAGCAAAAAAATGTAATCAAGGATGAAAGTTGGAAATTTGAAAAGAATTCGAACCGCAAGTTCGAATGGTCAAAGACCTAGCCCTCTACGGATGAGTTTGAGCCGAGTAACGAATGGAAAACGAATTTAGTGATTGACTACCTTTACACACATCTGAAACACAGCTACAATATTACGTATTAATAACGAAATTTTATTTGGGACCCTTATATTGGTACAGAAGACTTTGGGACCCTTATATTGGTACAGAAATTTTGGGACCCTCATATTTATGCTTTTTTATCGCCTCAAACATGCAGAATCTCGTGTTTTCAAGCAAAAATGAAAATTTAACTTTCATATATTTAAGTAATTATCGCTTGGGGATATATTTTCTTTCAGTTTTCAATGTCTACTGACCTATTTTTACAAATTTCCATTGAAAAATCCGAAGATTTCAATACTTCACAAAATCACATTTTTCACAAAATTTCTGAAATTTTATGATTTTGTGAAGTATTGAAATATTCGGTTTTTTTCAAAGGAAATTGATATAAATAGGTCAATAAACATTGAAAACTGAAAGAAAATATATCCCCAAGCGATAATTACTTAAATATATGAAAGTGAAATTTTCGTTTTTGCTTGAAAACACGAGATTCTGCATGTTTGAGGCGATAAAAAAGCATACAATTTTTTATACCATCATAAAATTTCCTGAAAATAAGTTCATCAGGGAAAGAAGGTACGTAGATTCAGAATCCGTAGAGATCTCAACAGGATGTGGAACATTATTTTCCAGGGCATTCAATTATCAGGTCAAAAATAATTATTTTTTTCGATTTTTCGCATTTTCATATATTACTCTTTTTCGGTCTAAAAGTGACCAACATAAAAGTTGTTGGCCTTGACAAGCTGAACATTATGCTTTTTTGAACGACCTTTTTACTCAACCTTTAAAGGCCGGAGCCGCATTTTAGGCAGTTTTGAGAGTTCCGGAATTCCGTCTTCACAAAAAGTTATGCGACCTCAGGGGCATCTTCCAACAAAGTGGCTTTGAGATTAAAGCATTTTGAACATTTTGTAAAAGGCCACCTGTGATCTCTCAGAAGACACGTGATATATCTATGTAATGATAATAAAATGCGAATTAATAACTTCAGAAACATTCATTATGGTCAGGCGAAGAAAATTTACGTCGAAAATGCGAAATTTCGGAGATTCGAAAAAATCGATTTTTCGAAAGCTCGGACATTTTGACTTTTATCACTTTATTTTTACTCTTACACGTCCAAAACATCGAAAAATGTCAAATACACGCTAAACTCGGTGAACTGGACGAATATATGTAATGCACAAACATACAAAGTGCATGAAATTCTGGATTTCTGCCGTTAAAACAAAAAATGGAACGGTGCTGTGAGTTCAAAATGCAACTTTTCTGGGGTAGAAAAGAGTGTAGAATTCGAATTCGTCAAAATCAGCTGTTAGATAGGGGATATGTTTTTCACGCCAGCCAATTTTTAGATCCAAAAATCGATTTTTCGCATTTTTCAATATGCCAACATTTTTTATTTGGTTTGACTAGTAATGTTGTTTATCTCGTCGTGTTCTTCATTTTTCTTTTTTGAACGACTTTTTTACTCAACTTTAAAGAAACGAATTTTTGAATTTTCAAAATGACCGGAGCCGAATTTTAGGCGGTGTAGAATTCTCGCCCTCACCAAGCCAGTTTTAAGTTGCGTGACCATAGATGTGTCAACGTTGAATGTTTGGAAGAAATTGAGTCACTTTAAACAGTTTGTCAAACATGGATATTTGTTTCATGCAATCTCTCAGAAGACCTGTGATATAGACATAAAACATAATGCCAAGTCTTCCATATCCGTTCTTAGTAGTAATAAACAATTGCTTCTCTAATCGATCTAAAACGCGTTGACGCGAAGTATTTTTAGGAACAATGTCTTGCTAGTTACAAGAAATGTTCCGATATCTGTGAGCTAAAGGAGTCGCCGGAGTTCTCGCATCTATCAGAAACGACTACTCGCACATTGCTGGAAGAGCTTATAGACATGTGCAAGAGTTGAACCTGACGAGCCTCTCGAATCATTACAAGTGTTTACATCACTACTTCCAAAACACTCAGCTACATTTATTTTCCAACTTTAGAATTTGTTTGCTGATAAAAAGTGGAAAATATTGCCATGATATATGGCACGTATAATATTTCAGTTACAAGTACGGCACGCCTCATTTTTCATTTCTCACACAGACGATTCAGTTCAAACAAATTCAGTATTCAATAACAAACAATACAGAGATCCGAGTTTACGATAAGATACATCTTCTGTTTTCTATTAAAATCACTCGCACTTTGTTTTTCGAGAAATGAAAAAGCCCAACAAGTGGGCTATGACATGCTTTAGTGAGTACACCGCAACGAGGCAGGTGGATACTGCAACTAAGGCGATAATGCCAAACACATCAATGAGGTAGTATTGAACGAAAGACAATTGCGCTCCGTAGTGAGAAAAGCGATGAAGAGGTCCGAATTTCGCCAGGAATTCCATGTTGCGAACGAAAATCTGGAAATGGTTCATGCGGATCCGAAATTGTCAAAATATCGCTGCTCAGGCGAGATTTATGCATAATGCGGATAGTTTTTGCCAAGAATAAAATAAGATAAACAAGCCCACATCTTTCATGCGGAACGGGCGTTCGGAGATCATTTGGGCGAGAGTTGTCGCGTTAGATTTGTAACTGAAAGTGCATTTAATTTTAGTTTTTTTTTCGGATGAGCTTCATTTCCTACACTCTCCATGCCGCTCGAGCGGTTATAAATATAATACCGAAACTACGAACTTCGCTATTACGATTGAAGCACAAGCATGTGAAAACAATATACAAAAAATACAAAATAATTTTCCTCACCTATCATATTTTAGTAGTTGCCCAATCGCGTCTACTATTGGGCCAATCCGTCCCAGATTGTCCTTGTCCAGCATGATGCCGACGCCGTTGCGCTCGACCTACAGTGTTTGAGTATTTTCCGTAATTTTGTTGTATATTTTAGTGTTCTTTTTATTATTTTGTTCATATTTTCAAGTGCAACATTTCACTCAGAACATCCACAAACATCCGATTATGTATTCGTCGATTGGTGAGGTTGGTGAATATTTATTCCCTAATGTGGCTTACCAATACAAAACTCTCATCTATCTCCCTCCCCCATCCACTGCAATTATTGTTTTAATGATTATTTATTGAAACCGTCGTGCCTCGGCCGTAGATAGTATGTATTAGTATCAGTGTACAGTAAAAACATTTTACAAAAGCATACCATTAGGCAATTCCGGAACTGGTCAATGGTCACGGGGATGCAGATGAGGGGAATTCCTGCAAACAAAATATTTGTTCGCTATAGTGCGGATATTGCCAATGTATTTAGCAGAAGCACATACCGTACCAGTATAGATACCGTAATACAGCACTATCGTTCTATAGCATACCGGCGGCAGCGGATTCCGTGATGCTTCCCTGTCCACCGTGAGTGATGAATGCAGTGAGTCGGGGATCGTCTGAAATGCATTTTGTATTTAATATTTAAAATAATAATTATGAGCCTGTTCTAAGAGTCGAACACAATTTCTGTATAAAATATAAATGGTATCATATAGTTCGCTCACGAAGCAAATCGTTCTGCGGTGCCCAGGTGGTCTCTACCATGTTTTCGATTCCGCGAGATATGTTGTGCTCGGGTTTCTGCAATTCGTGATACTATCATTGATCAACCTATTGAAATGCCGAGCTTGTGGAAATATGCAGAACAATGTGACACTTAAAACAACACTTCGAGAAAGAGGCGACTATTGAAATTTGAGCGTACTTCGTACTTCCAAATGAAGGTCACATTTGGGAACTTCCCAGCCGTCGCTCTAATCGTTTCCTTGTACTCGGCGGGCATCAAATGAGACGTGACAAAGGTGCCGAAGGAGATGAAAATTGTGCGATTGCGAAGATTGAGCAGAGAGGACCAGTACTGCAATCGAGAGTAATCGAGAGTTTTGAGTAAGTTGAGTTCGTAATTCGGCTCATTCCGGGCATCCTTTGGCCGACCATATGAGACTTCATGATATTATTATTTCAGTTTTCAACCATCTTTCTCCTGGGACTTTTTCTATATTTAAGCTAAAATACTAATCTCATAGCCACCTGGTCCAGGTCAGAATGCCCCGCGTGTACGGTAATTCCTCCAATATCGATCACTCGAGACGACGTCATCTTCGGAAAATCGTTTAGTGGATCCGAATTCATGAAGACGAGAGAGGAGTCCTGCATCAAGTCCTGGGAAATTATATTTTATTATTATTATTAATAATAATGTTCATGAACGAGAAGGTCATTGTGTAGACTAGTTGCATTTTGAGTAGATTCTGAGATCAATATCGTTTCGAACATTGTATAATTCAATTAAGAACTAACGAACCCTCAAATTCGGCGGATTGTCAATCATCCGGTCGATCATTGACTGATACAAATCCGCTTGGACCTCGAAACAATTGTTCATGAACAGATAGGCGAGAGTATTGCGAAGTCGCTCGTAGAACGTCATCTTATCTCCTCCCGAGCCAGCCGACGTTGCTGAGAAGTAGATAAAAGATCAACCGAGTAGCCCGCACCTTGACTCGCAGTCGACTCATTATAGAGTATACTTACAACTGGTCTCCTAACATATCACCATGCAATTTTTCGGGAAAAAAATTTCATGGTGATATGTTATACCCTCGACTCCATGACTAATCTTCAGTGCAAGAAAATTGAGATAAACGATAAAGCGAGATAATTTTGACGGGTTATAATGCACTTACATGGCTCGTACGCGGTATTGAAGGGCACTTGTGATATTCGGAAGTAGCCATCGTAACTCGCCAATGTGTACACGGTTGCGTACTTCTCGATGCCAAGAATGTGGAAGAGCACTGAAATGACTCTCATGTAACGCATTTACTTTAGAAAGGTATCTCGACCTACTCACAAAAACTGCTGACTCATCCTTTGAAGATATCACACTACCTCTTGTTTCATCGAGAGAAAAATGCAATTGAATTGAGCCATTATCGAACACGTTTTACAGTAGTCACGCACCGTATCCGCAGGGATCATTGGGATCTACGTACGCTGCATCAAAATGCTCCTCGCGCAGCAACTCGATCAACTCTCGATCTTCCAGTACAACTGAAAGCTTTTGCCTGGAAATACAAAAAACCAGAATATCTTGCCTTTGCATTGGTGAACCCACGATGCGTACATGGGGTAGTTGCCCTGCAATGGTTCCACTTATAATATGTAAATTTGTTGTTTAAATTCACAGAAATAATTCCAACCAAAATATTAAAAAAAACAAAACAAAAATAAAAACAATAACAAGCACCGCAATTTGCGTGAAGACATCTGCACCATTCCATATGCTGGACAGCTCGCCAGCTTGGGAATTCATCATTGCTTGCAACTCAGCTGACTCGGGCGCTTGGGGAACCTGCAATTTGAAACGCTTTGGTTTTTCTTATTCTTTTCTTTTCCTTTTCTAAAAAAACTGATTCTTTATCTTCCACTGTACAAGTAATTGTGACAATATTTATTGAGTAGCAAACCTCCAACACGCGAGCCTTTGTTCTGGGGGATCCAACTAGAGTGTGGGTGCGTGGCGAAACCATTACCTAAATAGTCCAATAAATACAAATATAAACAAATTACATGTAAAATGTATTAATACATGTAAAAATATAATAAAAAAGGCTTACCACTTCGTGACCTTCGTCTATGAGCGCATCCGAGCTTTTAGACAGGAAATTGACGGAATTGAAGAAATGCTGAGGGCTGTAGACAAGGAACTTGAGGCTGCTTCCCAGGCTCGCACTGACCAACAACAAAGTCAGTAACAACATCGCCTGGAAATGCATGATCATTGGCCGTGTGAATATCGTGGAAAATGCGCAATCGAATAAGGACGAATGTTAGTAATTAGAAAAAATCTAATATCGGGATCGGGTTGAGAATCAAACCATAATTGTAGCTTTAACGGTCAGTTCAGTCCCCCGACATATCCAAAGCAATGTCAATTTAATTTCGACATTTCGATATTGCCTGGAAAATCAATGACTAATGTATGGATTCTATTGGTTGGGGTAACGATATAAGAAGGTGGTGAGAATTTCTTAGGGCCGAGTGAGTGGTGCGCGAATAAGTGAATAATTGCATATATTGGCGGTACATCCAAAAATATAATTCCCTGAAAATTAGTCCCTCGGTTCACTCTACACCCGAGATGTCGAATAATGGCATTAAGTTTCAATTTCATTTCGATTTTTCACCGTCTCTAAGATCTCTCGCTTTCCATTCGTCTTATTCTCCAAATTCGTCAAAATTCGGGTACTTGTCTCTCCATTCTACACGCTCTAACAACCGGTCGAGCGCCGAGAGAGTGCATATTATGAAGAGAGCTCGAAATCGTTTACTCCGCACCGATAGCACCCGGTCACACATCACTCGGTCACACTTCACTCCTTCCGATTAACCTCCTCTCACTCGGTGAGTACTGCTTGCCCCCTCCCCTCCCCCCCCCCCCCGATAATGCAACGATCACTTTCATTCTTCCTTTCAGGTTTTCCTCGCGACAGCAAAGTACAAATATGGGTAGGGAAATAAAAGAGCTTGCACATGCATATGAGGATCCCCATGCGATAGGTTGTTGGGATTGAATTTTGACGTATGTCGATATTCTACCATTTTAAGGATTATTAAGGATTTGTGAATTTCTAATTTCCGATTCAAACAATGTTAATCATTGCTAATTTACTATGTTCTTTATAATATTTGTTGGACAGGCCAACCTGAGATGGGGAGGAAAGGATTGTAGGAGAAGGATAGTAAGCAAACTTGAGATGTTGAATGTCCAGGAACATGACTCAGTTGAAACAAGTAGCGGATGTCACATAGAAATAAAAACAGAGCGAAAAAAAAAAAGCAAGATCCAAAACAAACCATCAGTCATCGCCATTCGCACAAATATAACAAAGATCAAGTAATAAGGTCATGCGCACATAGATGCGCCATCGACCAATGATGATGCAGAAACCAGGGATAGCAGGTGGATTAAGAGAAGAGTTCGAGAAACGATATCAAGCTTTCTTAATTCTACTCACATTATCTCGCCATTCGGCCGGTCGAAAAAGTGTGGAGAATGATGAAACGTGGGAGGCCCGCTTATCGAGCTCTAATTATGAGAAGACGAGGGATCGTACGGGATGCGTTCCCAAAGTCAATGTTGGAGGCTGGTAGAAAAAGCGATAGCTACTGTGGATCGCAATCTACTCGACTAATCAACAAATGAGGGGGCGGCTCAAAAGTTGCCCTCCTCCTTATGCTATATTCTAGCCTACCTGGGCGCACTTTCACTTCTCGAGATGTGCGCACTCGTTCATTGTTTCTCGAGCGACCTTGCCACTTTTTCTTTGTTTCATAGTACACACACTTACAATTTAACTCGCTGGCTAATGAGCTTTCAACAGCTGACGTAGTACACATTTGTTTTGTCCGATTTTTTCCCTTTCGCGATACCTCGTTCATACAATTTCCATTTAGCTCCTAATGTCCCAATTAGATATGCTGAATCCTGACAAGGATGAGATCATTGCGCTGTTGAGGAATCGTGGAGAGGACATTAGAGATAAGGTAGGTCAAAATCCGTAGTATACATAACTTACGGTAACCTCAGGATTCGTTCTCATTCGAGAGGCTTGGAGAGGGAAGGGGTAACGCTGCAATCCTTTTCTCAGTTTTCATCGGAACGAAAAAGTATGCAGTCAAGGTGGGAAATTACAATATTTGACCACTTACTACTTTCATTTCTTTTTTTGCAAGAAATCCGGATAATCACATTTGCATGTCACACAAATGCGTATTGCACTCATGTTCAGATTACCGACACCGAAGTTCAGTCATCGAAGATGCTTAGCAATGTCGATGTTTCTGAAGAGCATAGAGGTACGCTCACGCTGCAGTACATTACACTCATGGCTGTTCTGCACTGGCCGCGACTCTGGGAGGGGTGTAAGCATGAATGGGGGTCGCCGGAGGCGTGGGCATGTATGATAGGCAGTTATGATTACACCCCTTTCAACATTTACCGTATTTGATGGTTTGAAAAAAGGTGATTTTTGAACAATCGAAACGAATGTGATAATGTATTGAGGAATCGTATCTACAGAATTCGCTCAGTCTCACAATCGAGAACTACAGGTGTACGAGTGGTTTGAGGTGAGAACACAATAGTCATGCTTTCTCAATTCGGCATTACCTTTGTTTCGTGTTTTTGAAATATTTTCTTCAGAAGTTCATCTCTTTGAAGGAGAATCAATCGTTAAATGTCGACTGTATCGTGCATTTTTACGGCGGAACCGAGTGTCAGAACAATTCAGCGGTGAAGATTTTTTTGAGAATATATACCTTACTGATTAACCACAATCAACCAATCACTTGATTGTAGGGCATCATCATCATGGACGATTTATCTCCTAGATCGTATCCCATCGACCGATTGACTACCGGCCTTCCGCTCTCAACAGTAAATATGTTCATATATGATATATCCTAATCCATAGTGCGGAACGATCATTGTGGTGACTAATGTTGCCGCAATCATTGAGCAATTGAGATTACAATTAGTGATTCCCGTGATCGTTTCCGCATTTAACACAGGCTCGGTGTGTGAAATAGACGGTGACCCAAATTAAGAAATCCATTTGAGATTATGACGGTGATCGATGGCATCGCTGCTTACCAATCTTCGTATTTCTCGACGGATGAGAAGGTTCGACTCTCTGAATATTATTGTGGCTATGCTGACAATTACTTATCCTAGTCGTCGCTTGACATCTGCACAATTCCATTACATGGATACCTTTTTTGCTTTTACAATATCTTCTTCCTCAGATCGATCTCGTTCCGAAGGATGTATTCTTCGACCGCGACTCCTCTTCAATACTCGGATGCATTGCCGTGGTCAGTCGGAAGAAATGGATGACAGAGAAGTGGAAGACGTACGTCTTTCGATTATGGTTATCACATTGGGAAAATATAACAGATTATGCATTTCGCTAACACTATATTTAACATCATTTCCATTACTTTATCAAAATATTGAGTAGGAAAATAAAAGTAGATGATATAGGGAAACTATAAACGAATAATAAGTACATTTTGGTGCACTCAACGAGTGGGCGCAACCAGCCGAACTCCATCGAATGCAATACGACCGAAAGGATGGAGGTAAGGTGACACTATGTCGAGTGTACTCTTCTGCAGTTTTTTTGCAGACGAGTGCTTGAAAGTGTGGGAACATTATTTGAAAAACATAAAGAAACTTTGTGCTTGTTATCCGGAACTTTACCATCCGTTGGTGATCTTCTGGCTTAGAGCCCCTCAGTTCGATGTGCATAGATATGCATTAAGACCTTTCCCATACACTCTGTCACATGGATTTGTGGACGAACAACATTCTATTTACTGAGGAAGGTGGACACTTGAGACTTCTGGCTATTCTCGACTGGCAGGCGGCCACCATTGGTATGTGTATCCTCATTGGAAGACAAATTTCTTATGTCAATAGTTTGTCAGCTCTACATCTCTATTTCCCAGGCAATCCTCTGCTCGATGTCGCTAATGTAATCGCACTGAATATGAATCCTGTGGATAGGTATGATGTATTTGTAGTAGAGTTCGCTATTTGGGCCACAGTTTCTTCATTTCTTACATTCGACCCGTTTAATCTGTCAGAAATGTGCGAGAAAAGTTGCGTAAAAAGTTCGCGAACTTCTGAGGTGCGTGAAAACTGTTTCTCTTTAAAATACCGAGCTTACTTTAGTTTATTTTATATTTTATTTATCGTCCGCCACAAGGGCTCTTCATCAGCAGAATGTTCGAGAATTTATAGAAAATATAGAAATTCCATGGGCAAGGGAAAACGTTTTAATCAAAAAACTTCGAAGAAAAGTTCACGAACTTTTCAACGAGCTCGATGAAAAAGGTCGATGAAAAGACGAACTATGTTCGAAATTCGTACTTTTCTTTTGTTTTACTTATTTTTAGGGACTATTTTTGCGTTTATCTTATGAATACTTTGAAGGACAACCTTCCCTTAGCTGGAATAGCTTCAGAATACAGCGTAGTGAAAGTAAACACGGTTGGAGTAATTTTTTCGATTATGGGTCACCACTTTCACCACCCTGTAATGTCAAGCTATTCCATTAGAGGGAAGGTTGTCCTTATAAGCAGTCATAAGTTAAAAGCAAAAATAATTGATAAAAATAAGTAAAACAAAAGAAAAGTACGAATTTCGAGCAAATTTAGGCCGGTTTTTAACGAACTTTTCAAGGAGCTGCGTGAAAAGTCAGAGAAAGACGAGAGAGCGTGCATTTCGGAGAGAGGGAAAAGTAAGTGAACAATCACAGCTTCCTTTTCCCTCTCTCAGAAATGCACGCTCTCTCGCCCTTCTCTGACTTTTCTCGCAGATTTTCATCGACCTTTTTCATCGAGCTCGTTGAAAAGTTCGTGAACTTTTCTTCGAACTTTTTTTGATTAAAACGTTCTCCCCTGCCCATATCATTTTTATATTTTCTATAAATTCTCGAACACTGCTGATGAAGAGCCCTTGTGGCGGACGATAAATAAAATATAAAATAAACTAAAGTAAGCTCGGTATTTTAAAGAGAAACAGTTTTCACGCACCTCAGAAGTTCGCGAACTTTTTACGCAACTTTTCTCGCACATTTCTGACAGATTTAACGGGACGATTATATCGTCGATCGACCGGTCAAGACTGTGAAATGATGATATTGTGACCTTAAATTTCAAACTCTACTTGGACACAAATCTACGCGATCATACCACATTTCAGAAGGACTCGCGAGATCGATATCCTACAATATTACATTGACGCAATCATGAAAAAACGTCGTCGATTCAAGAAGGAATTTGCGATGGAGGAATGGACGGAGAAGGTTTATTTGTCATACATTGAGTTCCAAAATTCGAGAATTCGTATATTATTTCTACAGAATCTCGATGTTCGACTGGTACAAAGAGTGCATTAAATGACACGATTACCCAAATTTCGAACTCGACTCGCGTTTTAGATTTTCGCATCGTATCGGCGTGCTTTGCGGTTCGCAGCTCTGCATCTGGTGCTTACTGTGGGATATCGACCTGAGGTGAACAGGAACTAGGTCCAAGGGAACTAACATTGTCCTATGAACACCATTCAGTACAGTTTTGGTTGGTATAAACCGACGGTGATTATCGGACCTAGTGAGATATGTGAGAACTTCTGCTGAACTATGCCCGTGTACCTTCAGAATGATATCGTCGAGGAGAGTGCATCTGATGATGAATCGACGTCGAAATCGACGGAGAAGCTCGGGATCCTAACGGAGAGACTCAAGTCTATTCTGGAAGAAATTGTTGATTGACACATAACATGATTACGCATAAATCAGTTCGTTAAGTCCGAACACATAACGCTAGTGCGATCCCTCAAGACCGAATATACAATAATATTGGGAAAAAGTAAACAAAAGACATTCACATGTGTCGAATTTTGAGAACAGAACCGATTGAGAAGGGACGAACAATGGCTGCACTCGCAATGAGGTACGAAGAGAGGGAGGGGATGAACTGCATATCTCTGCACACTTTTCCATCTCTTAGTGCCTATTCTTTACTCCTTCACCTGCCACTAGAAGAGTTTTATTATTGGAATATGTTGGGTTCAGTTTTCGTTTGTTTCAGGAACGCTAAATAAAAAAATCTTTTCAAATAAGGTAATACTAGTTACTACAAGCCCTTGATCTACCTCCAATCTCCTCCAATCTCCTTCCCAGCGTGTCTTTGTAAATTTCGATGAATGATGGAAGTACATCACTTCTTATTCCATCCACTGCTAAGAGGAATACAGTAAGTTATCATTTTATTGATTTTTCTTAAATTCGTAGTATTTCCTTTATTTGTTCTCTGCGTACCGATTCGCGAGATCAGTCACGAGAATGATTGCACTCCGAAATAGATCGCCAACTTTGCGTAGTTTTTAACTGTATCACCCAATTGATTTATCACCCAATTGATTATTCTGGGCCAACCAAAAACCTTGTCAAAGGGTTGAAGGAGTATTTGTGTCAAAATGAGCAAACTGAACTGGCAAGCTCGAGTATGATGCATGAACGTAGTACTGACTAATGACGTTATTTGGTGTTCAGTAGTAGTGGTTATTTGATCACGAAACCTAGTCCGATAATTTATCGCATATTCTCACCATCTTCGGATTTCAAAAAAATCGATACCGAAAAATTGCGAAAACAAAATTAAACAACGTATCGCCAACCCCTGGTATTCAGGAGATTTCAGTCTCTCGTTCTTCGAATGCCCGATACAAGCGCATCTCTCTAGTGGTACTCATCCTGCAGACAACAGTGCACGTACTCGTGCTCAGATACTCGAGAACCCAACGATGTGGAATCGATTTTGAAATTCGGATAATCGTCTCGTCATCCTGCACACTATCTCGATCGGTCGTTATTTTGAGGGAGTATGGGAATGCAAATAAAATTAATCCAACTTACGAATTCTAGACATACGTTTAAGAATACAACTCAAATACTATTGTGTGCTATATGAACTGCTCGCTGTGTCCATTTCAAGTGATTGTTGAACAGTCGAATGATTGCTTTTGGCATCCACTGATAGATTGCAACTAATGAAGAATATAGGCGCACCATCCTCTGAGCGACTATAATATATCACCTGACACAAATATTGATTGATCAGACGATTGTAATGGCTCTTGATTACAGAAAGTGGAAGGTCCTAAGTACCTCTCATCCACTGCCATTCTCCTCTCAGAGGTTGTCAAATTGGTGACATGCTCCCTCGTCCTCTTCAAGCAATGTAGTCAGTGCATCACCCACTATTCATTGAAGTACTCAGCACATTTTGTTGATGATATTCGTGATGTCAATTCAATTCGTCGCTTGTATGATAGGTGAGATAGGGAGCGCTCAAAAGGAGTTACTAGTTTTCCCTTTGCTTCTTCTAGAGATGAGCAGATTGAAATACATCAATGGGTGCGCCATTATCCAATACTCTCTAGTCATCAAGCAAACATTTGTTACAGATTTCCGTCCAAGCAGGCTGATTGCTGTGATAGATCGAGATGTGTTCAAGAAGCCGGCTGACTTCTTAATGGTTTGGCCTCTCTTTCTACCCCCCCCCCCCCCCTCCTCAATCCCTTCCTCTCCCCAACCTTTCTCATTCCGTCCGGTACTAGGTCTGTTATGAATCGTCAGATGAGAACCCACCTGATGAAAACCAAACAAACTTACATAATATAGAGTGTTCGAACGTGTTCTGAATACTTGAGAAGGGTAAAGTCCTGGTTCTCATCCTTTTGGGTTCTTACACTCTCTCATCTTTCTCAGAACTCTTTTCAGATGTCCATACCTGCTACTCTGTACGCGGTGCAGGACAACCTGCTCTTCCTAGCCCTTTCCAAACTCGACGCAGCCACGTACCAAGTGGGAGGAGATGTCATTAGGCCGGATGAGAATTAGGACGTCATACAATTTTTGATATATCATAGGCGGCATGATGTCGAAGTTCGAATCCGGGAGAAGGGAACTAGACCGGATGATCACCGTTGTATGATCAACAATTGTAGCGTTTTACGTGATTTTTCTTTTTGGAATTCCACATCATGTTCCCACAATGTCAAGAAGTCCTCACCAAAAAAACTGCTGAAGGGAAGAATGCCAGAAGAATGCAATCCTAAAATTCTCCCTCTATCTCTCTCAGGTGACCTATCAGATGAAGATCCTCACGACCGCCGTCTTCACCGTTGTGATCCTGCGAAGGAGGCTTCTCAGGACCCAGTGGCTCTCACTGCTCATTCTCACTGCAGGAGTTGCACTCGTTCAGGTGAGCTGAGTACGCAGATTGGTCAGTTCAATTTGGCACTAGGCCTGATGATCGTCGGTCGATAACCAACAATGAAGTCTATATGTAATGTGTTCACAATCTGATGATTGACGAGACTTCTGCGAAAATACTGACGAAGGGATCATTTTAGCCATCTTCCGGGTGGTTTCTTAATACGATTATCGTCCGATCTAGTGCGGGGGTATTTCAGATGCCCTCGGGTGATGCATCCAAATCTGAAGCGGTCCGTGACAAGAGTGATAATTTCGTCGGTAGGTTATGTACATCATATAGCAGCCTAAGCTACATGCTATCGTCCTCCTCTTTCTCTCTCCTCTCTTCCTCCCTTTCCCCTCACATCTCTCGTCCTCTCTCCTGTATCTCTTCATCTTTCTCATGTCAGGTTTGATAGCTGTAAGCGCTGCCTGTCTCACATCTGGATTCTCGGGAGTATTCATGGAGAAGATTCTGAAACATGGAGGCATCGGAGTATGGATGCGGAATCTGCAGCAGGGTTAGTCCATGCACGAGTGACACACTCAGCATAGGCAGAGTTTTGCAAATGTTACCAAACTGATTGCCCATGACTGCACTAGGTCGTATGAAAATCTTTTCTATAACAGTATGTTCCCACATTGCAAAGAAATATTCTCGGGAAATGTTATCGAACGGTACTATTTTTGGTTATCATCCTGAAAGTCATCAGACCTCCATTAATGAATTCCCTGTCTCAGCATTCTTCTCGATCTTCGTTTGTCTCATCATGTGTTGGTTGAAAGACGGAGAGGCCATCGCGAGGGATGGAATGTTGCAGGGATACAATGGAACTGTGTGGACTGTCGTCGTTTTGCAGGCAAGATAGGGGATTTATTCGTCTATGTATACCATTGGGGGGATTAGCTCTCAAAAATACATGAGACTATGTAGGAAACTAATGTCGTTAAATTGGTTTTGATAGGATCATTTGTTATTTGACAGCAAAGGTAGGGGTGATATCATTACGATATACTCCCAGTCCTACGGTGGTCTGGTGATCGCGGTGGTCGTCAAATATGCGGACAGTATACTCAAGGTGATCTTCAAGACTCGTATCCTCTAGTGTTCAAGGAACGATACTACGGTCTATTCATTCTGCGAACTCTATCTACCTACCTGTCCATCGGGGAGACAGACAACATAATGAATATGCCGTTGCATCGTTTATCGAACACTACATACCACTGGGAAATGGAAGAAGAGCGCAGTCATTCCTTCAGGGTTTCGCAGTCTCCCTCTCCATCATCCTCTCATCATTCATCTCATGGATCTTCCTCTCTGACTTCACTCCCTCCATGTGAGTTGACCAGGGCACTAGGTCGGATGAGCACTATGACACCATATCGCCTTTGATATGTCAACTGCGGGATGACGTCACAGTTATCATTCGAGTGCCGTTGACAACGAGAACGAATCTGCTAAGCCATAAAGCGGTATCAAAATATCTCCACTTTGAGGAATTTTGCCGGAAAATTTTGTGTCATATGCGGCAGAATTTATGAAAAAAACAACATTTTTTTGGAATATTGGCGAACCTCTCTTACAATTACAGCAATTGTCGAATAATAGAATCGAGCAACATTAATCATATGAGCTATGAGCTACCTCAATGAGCAAATTCAAAAGTCTCTCCACTCTTTCTACTGATTGCAGTGCATTCGTGACGGGAGGCTCTCTAGTCATCGGATCTACGTTCCTCTACGGATACGCCCCGAAGAAACAATCAACTATCCGCCCTGCGAGTAGGAAATGAAGAAGAAACTGGATAAGGCATCGCAATAAACGACTATTATCCTCGTTTTCAATCGCCGGTTTGACAGATGAGACGGTACGCAGTAGGGTTGCAGGATCGAATTCGCGAGATTCGTGCCCTCTGGGGGTCTTCCCTTCCTCTCTCGAACTTCGCACTGGCGAGAGGTCAACCCTCGCTCCCTAATCGAATCTCGCACTATCTTTGCCACAGGGTACGAATCTCGCCCTCCAATCGAACTTCGCACTCGCCCCTTTCCCTCTTTTCCCCACGCTCGAGTAGGGAAGAGGGTTGATTGCGAAGAACGATGGGAGTGCGAGATCTGTGGCAGATCGAGCTTGCTCGATCGAACTTCGGGGATAGAGAGAGGAAGGGGTGCCAGAGGGAATGCGAAGTTCGAGTTCGAATTCGATCCTGCGACCCTAGTACGCAGAATGAACTTACGATTTCTGCTTCATTCTCTCGTGTTCCTTCACCTTCCGCTCCGCCTTCGAAATCAGTCTCTGATTGGTTGTTGCTGAAAGAATGTTGTATCTGCTCCATTTCCACACTAATCTAATATCAATACTACCGTTGTCCTTGTAATGCAACCTGCATTGTGCCCAATTTCATTTTAAATAAACTCATCAAAATGTGGTGCACAAACGATTCGCAGCGAGCAGGATTCGAACCTACGCGGACTGATTTCTAGTCAATCTCCTTAACCACTCGGACATCGCTGCATGTGTTCAAGTGAAATATGTGCGTGATTGACGACTCAAGTGTTAAGCTGATCAAACATTAGATGCGAAAGCACCTGCTATGTTATTATCCAAACGTCAATCACGACTGTCAAGTGACTGAACGTGCGCAGCGATGTCCGAGTGGTTAAGGAGATTGACTAGAAATCAATTGGGCTCTGCCCGCGTAGGTTCGAATCCTGCTCGCTGCGAACGTTTTTGCAACTCTGCTCTGAGGACAAATCGAGTCGAGTTTTAGCATTGTAGTTTTAAACTAACTTATGATTGCGATGTGTACCATATATGAGTTCCTCTTTCTTTATTTACAAATTCTCGAGCAACCAGTGAGCAAATTTGAACGCACCGCACCGCGTGTACGCGTCGCACGTGACCCAACTGATCGGTGTTCCAAACTAATGACTCGGGAACGCTAAACACTTCGCTCATACTGAATACTAGCAATGCTATTGACATGAGTTTATTTCCCATGTTTCCCGCTCGAATTGCTCACCCATTCCCTCTTGTATCTTTGTGAGACATGACACGCCAGAAAAGTTACGCACCGCAAAGGCAGTAACGAGTCATTTCTGGTACCAAATGTGAGCGCACGAACCTCATATAATCAGGAACAAGAGTGGGGGTGTTCTGCATGTCACGCGAGATAATAACAATCTTTCACGTACGGGTTTCTTGCAAAAGTTCACATACTCAGATCAAAGGGGCGAAAGATCATGAGAAATGAAACACCTCTTTATTCTGCCCTCCACACAATTGTGCCGATTCCCCCTGACAGTCTTTGTAGAGCAGAGATAGAGGGTAAGGGGAGGAGAGAACCTCTCCTCTCTGACTCGGACTCTAGCTCTACACTCAATTTTTCCAAGTGCCATGTATATTTATCTCCTTCCTTACCACATACCAAATGTTGGCAAGAACCTCACATAAGCAAACAAAGGCATTGAACAAATCAGAGATAAATAATCGTTAGATGGACACGCGTGTTCTTGAGTGTAAGACAAAAGCGAGCAGTATTTAGAATTATTCGTTCCACTCGTTTCTTTGCAGGTTCCCTCACACTCACACACTACCAAAGGCCTCAATTTCCCCTCCATTTTTGCTTATTCCGCGTCCTCCGGCAATTATTAGTTGCCTTTGAATTGTATGATTATCAAACAGTCAAAGAAAGCGGGTTGCACTAGATGTTTTTCCTGGAATATGATCACCCAACTTCCTGTCGAATACTAATGTCGTATCATTCATTTCTCATTCACCTTATACAGTACGTGCTAATCGCCTTGGTCATGTGCGTGCGCGGCGCTGCGCGGCTTGCGCGGATTGATTTTGAGGGAAGAATATTGTTTTTCACGATTCGAACCTATTATTTTCGAATTTTCCGTAAAATTTCGCATCGGAAGGACCATTAATTTATATTTTAATAAAAAGAAATCATTATTTTGAATTCTGTAACGCTGCAACCTACCGTAATCCCAGTTTGCGATACTGTCGCTATCGTAAACTGAGATTACGGTAGGTTTCAGAAATACCACATTCAAAATATTGATTTATAAATATAAAAAAAAATTTTAAAATGTGAATTAATAGTCATTCCGATGCGAAATTTTGCGGAGAGTTTGAAAATAATAGGTTCGAATAGTGAAAAACAATATTCTTCTTTCAAAATCAATCCGCGTAAGCCGCGCGCCGCCGCGCAGCGCGGCGCACGCACATGGCTAAGGCGATTAGCA